>LR738709.1:685649617-685878411 GCA_902687465.1 Secale cereale | reverse complement strand
CAGCGATGTGGTCCAGCCCCTCGGACGGCTGGGCTCGGAGTGGAGGGGAGGCTGACGAGGCGCGGAGGGAGAGAAGCGGTCGATCGACCTGGCAACGAGCGTTGACCCGAGCGCCTGGCGCCTGCGATCGAGGAGAATCCCCTCGATCCAGCGAGATCCCGGCGGCGAATCTGGCTCTGCTGGATCGGCCAAGTGAAAGAGGGGGGGTGGTGGATCTGATTTTTTTCAGGGAAGGGAGGAGGAAGGAGATATAGATGCCAAAATTAGACTAGGGTCTAATATATAGCAGGTAGCTAGGGTTAGGAGGGATCTGGGGTGCTAGGAGCCCTCCGATCGCGATCCGACGGATCCGATCGCGGGGATAGATTAAAAGGGCCTAGAAGAAAATAAAAGACTGCAGTAGGGATGTTTCCGGGACACAAAGTGAAGGCACTTTGGACCCACACGAACAACGGATGGAAAAGCCAACGGAGTCCAAACGAGACGAGATTTGAGAGGCGGGTTGCACACAACAAAACAACAACACACACAACAACCTCGCGGCAAACCGGTAACGTTACACGCCCAAACAACAAAGTAGGCCTACGGGGCGTCACGAACACGTGAGGGAGCTCCGGAACGCGAAACGGACAACGGGAAGAAACGCGACGAACCGGATGCAACCGTCAACACAAATGCAAAGCGATGCACATGTCTACATGATATGAATGAATGCCACACACTCACACAACAAAACGACGAAAACCCGAAAGACAAAGAACCCGGAATGGAAATAGATGAAGCCGGAGATTTATTATATACCCAAAAGGGAAAGTATTACATCCGGGGCATTACAAACTCTCCTCTACTACAAAAAGATCTCGTCCCGAGATCTAGGACTGGAAAAAGGAAGGGTACTCGGAACGAAGATGATCTTCTCGTTCCCAGGTAGCTTCTCGGTCGGTGTGATGTGACCACTTGACTTTCAGAAATTTGATGGACTTGTTGCGGGTCTTGCGTTCAGTTTCTTCGAGAATTGCAACTGGGTGCTCTCGGTAGGACAGGTCTTGTTGAAGATCAATCTCCTCAAACGGAATCATGCGCTCAGGTGCCTTGAAGCATTTGCGAAGTTGAGACACATGGAAGACATCATGAACATTTGCGAAGTTTGGAGGGAGCTCAAGCTGATAGGCTAGATCGCCTCTTTTGCCAAGAATCTTGAAAGGCCCGACGTATCTAGGAGCAAGTTTTCTTTTGATACCAAATCTTTGGGTTCCTTTCATCGGAGAAACTCGGAGATAGACATGATCACCGATGTCGAAAGCCAAATCACGATGCTTTCCGTCATAGTAGCTCTTCTGACGCGACTGAGCGGCCTTGAGATTCTCACGTATGACTTTGCACATTTCTTCGGCTTCTGAGATCAAGTCATTGCCAAGGAGTTGGCGTTCGCCTGTTTCAGACCAGTTGAGAGGGGTACGGCACTTTCTGCCATAGAGAATTTCAAATGGTGCTTTGCCTGCACTTGCTTGAAAGCTGTTGTTGTAAGAGAACTCGGCAAATGGAAGGCAGTCTTCCCATTTCATGCCGAAGGAGATGACACAGGCTCTGAGCATGTCTTTTAGAATCTGATTCACACGCTCGACTTGACCACTAGTCTGAGGGTGAAAAGAAGTGCTGAACCTGATCTTAGTGCCCATGGCGGACTGAAAGGAGTCCCAGAACCTTGATGTGAACAAGCTTCCACGGTCTGAGGATATAACTTGAGGAATGCCATGTAGGGACACAATTCTGGAAGTGTACAGCTCTGCAAGTTGAGCTGCATTGATTGATTCTTTGACTGGAAGAAAGTGAGCGACTTTGGTAAGCTTGTCAATCACCACAAAGATAGCATCATTTCCTCGCTTGGATTTAGGAAAGCCAGTGACGAAGTCCATTTCAATGTGATCGAACTTCCACTCGGGGATAGGAAGAGGTTGGAGAAGACCGGCTGGACGTTGATGTTCTGCTTTCACTCTTCTGCACACATCACATTCGTTCACGAATTGGGCAATCTCCCTTTTCATGCGTGTCCACCAGTAAGATTGCTTGAGATCTTGGTACATCTTGGAACTGCCAGGATGAATGGAAAGGAGAGAATCATGAGCTTCTTCCATTATGAGCTTCCTGAGATCACCTTTGGGAACAACGAGTCTGACCTCGAAGAACAAGGTATCTCTCTCATCAACACGGAAGCACTTATATTTTGGAGTGCCCTTTGCAATCCCATGTTTCACTTTCTTCACCATGGTATCACTGAGCTGGGCCTCACGGACTTGATCTTCCATGGTAGGAGCAATTTGGAGATTTGCAAGAAAACCCTGCGGAACAACTTGAAGGTTGAGCTTCCTGAATGCTTCACAAAGCTCAGGCTGGTACGGCTTGATAAGAAGGCTGTTGCAATATGCCTTTCTGCTCAAAGCATCTGCAATCACATTCGCCTTGCCAGGAGTGTATTCAATGCTGGGATTATACTCTTGGATTATTTCAACCCAACGAGTCTGACGGAGGTTCAGATGCGGCTGTGTGAAGATGTACTTCAAACTCTTGTGATCAGTGAAGATGTCGACCTTTCTGCCCAACAACAGATGTCTCCACGTAATCAGAGCATGTACCACAGCTGCTAGCTCGAGATCATGTGTGGGATAGTTCTTCTCACTTGGCATTAGCTGACGAGAAGTGTATGCCACAATTCTCTTATCTTGCATAAGCACACCACCAAGACCTTGAAGAGAAGCATCGCAGAATACTTCATAGGGCTTCGATTCATCTGGAGGAGTCAGAACTGGAGCGGAAACAAGCTTATCTTTGAGGGTTTTGAATGCCACTTCACACTCTGGAGACCAAAAGTATTTGACATTCTTCTGAAGCAAGTTGGAAAGAGGCTTGGCAATCTTGGAGAAGTTCTCAACAAATCTTCTGCAATAGCTGGCAAGACCCAGAAAACTGCGGAGCTGCTTGACGTTCTGAGGAGCTTCCCAGTTGACAATTGCTTCAACTTTCTCGGGATTAACCGCAATACCGTCAGCTGAGATGATGTGGCCCAGGTACAAAACCTTATCGAGCCAAAACTCGCACTTGGAGAACTTGGCATAGAATTTATGCTCTCGGAGTCGATCAAGAACCAGGCGTAAGTGCTTTTCGTGATCTTCTTCATTCTTGGAAAACACCAGAATATCATCCAGATACACAAGCACAAACTCGCCAGTATAGGGGTTGAAGATGTAATGCATCATCCTTGAAAAGGTAGGAGGAGCATTGGCGAGACCGAAGGACATGACGGTATACTCGTATGAACCGTAACTCGTTCTGAAGGCCGTCTTGGGAATGTCTTCCTCGTGAATGCGAATTTGATGATAGCCCATTCGGAGGTCAAGCTTAGAGAACACTTTAGCTCCTTTGAGCTGCTCAAAGAGTTCGTTGATGTTGGGGAGCGGATACTTGTTCTTAATTGTCTTCTTGTTCAATGGCCGGTAGTCAACACAGAGACGCTCCGTTCCATCTTTCTTCTTGACAAATAAGACACCACAGCCCCATGGAGATGTACTAGGCCTAATGAGACCCATAGTCTCCTGCTTATCAAGCTTCTTCTTCAATTCCTTCAATTCATCCGGAGAGAGCTTGTACGGACGCCGGCATGCTGGCTCAGTGCCCGGCTCGAGTTCAATGACAAATTCCACCTGGCGGTGTGGAGGCATGCCTGGAAGTTCTTCAGGAAAAACGTCTTGATATTCGTTCACCACCGGAATTTGAGATATGGCATTAATTTCGCCCTTATCATTGAGAGAGAAAAGCCGGATAGTGTTATCCCTTGAAGCAAAGATAATCACATCTTCATCAGAATGAGTCAACTTGACTTCCTTCTGAGCACAATCAATGTGAGCATCGTGCTGAGAAAGCCAATCCATTCCGAGGATGAGGTCGATGTCAGAATTACCAAGAATCACCGGAGAAGCCAAAAATCGATAATCACCCATGCGAATAGAAACATTCGGAGCATATATACGAGAATGCATCAATCTACCCGGAGAAACAACTGATAACTCCCTTGGCAAACTTTTGATGTCCACATTATACTTGGATGCAAAAGGTTGAGACATGAAAGAGCATGAAGCACCCGAATCAAATAGCACTTTAGCAGGTATAGAGTTCACTGGAAGGTTACCCAAAATGACATCAGAAGAATTCTTCGCTTGCGCTGCATTCATCAGATTGACCCTTGCAGACTTTGGATCATGCCTGACAATAGCTGAACTCATAGGTGGAGGAGGAGGAAGACGCTTCGGATTCGGACATCTGTTGGCATAGTGACCTTTCTGAGTGCATTTGTTGCAAGTCACTTCTGAGAGAGGACGGAAAAGAGAACCACTTGACTTGGAGCCTTGAGACTGAAACTGCTTCTTCGACTGGTTGCTCGGGTTGGGTGGGTGGGAGAAGCCACGACCACTAGAGTTCTTGTTGTTGGAGTTGTTGTATGGAGCTCGAATCACTGGAGGAGGAGGAAGCCAGAATTTCTGATGCTTCGAGACCAACTGAGACGATGAGGAAGAGTGAACAGTATCTCGAATTCTCTTCTTAGAAGCCTCCATCTTAAGCTGAGCTGCTTCTTGTTTCAAAGCCATGTTATAGAACTTGTCGAATTCATCGGGCTCGAACAAAGTGAGAGCAAGCTGAAGTTCATCTTTGAAACCTCCACGAAACTGGTAGATTTTACTCTTGGCATCAGGAATGTCTTGCTTAGCATAGCGAGCGAGGTTTTGGAACTTGACATTATACTGATCGACTGTCATGGAGCCCTGCTTCAGGTTGCGGAATTGCTCACGCATACCCTCGATGACACTTGTAGGAATGTGGTGCGAGCGGAAATCCTTGCAAAAATTCTCCCAAGAGATCACTTGACCTGGCCTGGAGTCTTTGTAGTGCTGCCACCAGTCAGCTGCTTGATCTTTCAGTTGGAAGGCTGCAAACTTCACATAGTCATCTTCCTTCACGTTACTGCACTCAAAATGCTTCTTGATATCGGTTAGCCAATCTTCAGCATCAAGAGGGTCGACACAGTAACTGAAAGCTTTAGGATTGTTGGCCAAGAACTGATTAAGAGTAGCATGGTGCTGCTGGAAGAAGTTGCCTTGATTCCCTGGAACACCCTGATTAGCTTGATTAGCTTGCATCATCTGCATCATCTACATCATCAACTGAGTGTTCTGAGCAGTAGTCTGCATAATCGCTCTCCAAGCCTCAGGCGGAGGAGGAGGGGAAGGAGGATGATCTGGGACCTCTTCCACCTCTGGGTTAGCGTTGGGAACCTTTTTCGGAGCCATCCTGTAAGAGATGACCACGAATCAGCAATTGATTGACAAAAGGTATAAGCTGAATCAATGGAATGAATTGCATCAAGTCTTCACAATAATCATTCGAACAATAAGAACGAATGAAAACATCCGAACAAGAGGAACGGATGAAATTCTCAGTTAAATGATAACATCAATCTTCACGAGAAGCCACATAGGGGACAAAAGGATAAAATAAGAAAACAACAAGGTACAGACGGGAACAAACACAAGAGAGGAGTTTCGTTCTAACATCTTTGTGCTGAAAGCATATGAATGCGTTACGAAAAGGTTTTGCAATCCCCGGATCAGCATAGCCAAGGACCCTTTAAGATGCAACTCCTAATAGTAACATCGGTCATATAACCCCTTCACTCAATGTAGAACCCCGAACTCACTAACCTGCATTCGTTGGAAGAATGCCTACGATCTACTGGATAAAACCCACCTATAGATTTCCGAAAGATTCTAGTTATGCAATCAGGTGTTGGGGATACACGGGAAGCACCGCGCAATCAACTCTAAACCTACATCCAGGTGTATCCATCCTTCAACACATAACCAGTCTTTCTCGGAAACTGTGTACCTCGGACCTTCGAAAAGCATCCACTATAACAAGCTATGGCAATACTCCCGAACTACCTCCCCAGTACTGGGTGATGTCGGGGTTATCTTGCCACTGGCCGTATAGGAGAGATTTTCGATGTCGGCCGTCTTAAGTATTTAGTACTGCCGCGATAAGCTTATGACAACAATACCCCGAAGCTCAACTCCTCGGTAACAGGAGGCATCGAGAACAATATCCTTGTCACAAGAACATCGAAACAATCCCAGAATACTCGCGGGATTCCTAAAAAAAATTTGTGGAATTTTTGAAGATAGGAGAGACAAGAGTAGTCGTCAGGAGTCTTCACCAGAGAGAAAGGGGATGAGAAGCAAAGAAATCCTACTCTCCGATATAATATAGGACTCAAAAAGTTTTTAGTGTGTGCCTAGACTCGACCGTCAACGATTCGATCAAACAGTGGGGGCTCCTAGGTCGGAGAAGGCTCTGAATACCAACTTGAAATGCCCAGGATGGAGTTATACCTCCTACGTGTCGAGGCACGACTTAAAGGCATAAATCCATCCTAGAATGATCTCAAGTTTGGTAATCTTTGCACAACTCATGTAAAAGAGGGGATTGTAAACACAAAATAGTTGGCTTACACTCGCCACGTCACAGAATTACAGTACAAGTCTCAAACATCATACATTAAGAACATCACAACCCTCTAAGGGCAAAAGCCAAATGTCAAAGTACCAAACTCAGATAAATAAACCACAGGCGGATCGAATCCTAGTAAGAGTCTCCACTACTGATCATCTGGGTATCGCACATAGTACCGACTACGCTCCTCGTCGTACTCCCAATCCAGCTCGGTGCCATCACCTGGATAGCTCACAGCTGGACCTGCATCTGGTGTGGTGAAGTAACTGTGAGCCACAGAGGACTCAGCAATCCCGTTCCCGGGTAACAAGACTATCAAAGCCTTTGGGTGAGGATAAGGCTGAAGAAAAGAATAAGTGTCTGCAGCAGCAACTAGCAACTAGCTTACGTGAGTGAGAGCGAGAAGAGAAAGCCTCGGGGAGAAGTGATCACGAAGTGATCCTAGCTACAAGCTCAACAAACATAACCCCTCCGTGTTCAACTCCCGAATCCCTATTCGGAAATTGACAGTCACGGAACACACGCTGGTAGTGTATTAGAAACATTGTGTCAAGTTATCTACAACCGGAATTAACAAGCTCCCATCTGCCACATAACCGCGGGCACGGCTTTCGAAAGTTCAAACCCTGCAGGGGTGTTCCAACTTGACCCATTACAAGCGCACGATCCGCGGAGTCGCAACTCCAAAGTGGGAAGACCCGAGTATCCTCGGAATCCCGTGCTCAAGATATACCGAACTAAGGTAAGGCTAATCCAGCAAATCCTCCCGGCGTGCCGACACCCTGATAGTAGCCGCGCGTATCTCGTCTCAGGCCACGACCGGATGGGTGATCCCACAGGTTTTTACCAGACCTTGAGTTCCCTCGAGGTGGCCCCGCGTAACCCCCAGTTTGGACCAACACTCATGTGGAGCACTGGCCCGGGTTGTTGAATTAAGAAAAAGGGTTTATAACTCCCTATGCAAGTTTAGTTTGTTATTAGGCAAATAGTACCAATGTTGGGACTTGCTGGAAAAGACTTAGCACTTAGCGGTTTATCGAGGGGGTCCCATACACCCCAACCGTGTTAGGAACGCATAATCAAGGAACATAACACCGGTTTATACGGTTCCTAACGGCATGAGTGGAACAAAACACCAAGCAAAAGGCTTAGCCTTCCACCCTTGCCAATATATAGATGATTTCATTTAAGCATTTATATAGTGTGATATAACCCAACCAAACTTCATCATGAAGCAAGCATCTTCGATCTTCACCTGCAACTAGCAACGCTAAGGGCTGAGCGAAGCGTACTTAGCCAAGCAACGGTTTGCATAGGTGGGTTGGTTAAACATGGCAATTGGTTACAAGTAGGAGGCTGACAAGAAGATCATGGGCATCGAGGCAAAACTATAGATCGAGACTACTAGCAATAGGCAAAGATAGTAATGTTATCGGGGTTCGGTCATCTTGCCTGAAGTGAAGTCGTTCGGATCGTAAGAAGGGTCCTCGTGCTCAACCTCGTTGGAAACCTCGTGCTTGTACTCGAACTCAGACTCTGCTTCCGGCTCTAAACAGAACAATCACACCAAGCACCAATCAACAAGATGCAATGCGCACTCGGAAAAGATGAATGCATGATGGATGCACTAAGGATGCACACGGAGCACGGAAAATATCACTCAAGAAAATCACCTCAAAACATGATAACAATCTGATATTATTAAACTACACAGAAAAACAATCAAGTTTGATATAAGATTCGCTGAAATCGGAGTTACGGGCTAAAAGTTATGCCCGAAACAAGAAATGAGCGAAAGCTGAAAAATTACAGCAACATAGCAACTTCGGAGCTCAAAATAATTAAGCTACATCACTCAAATAACATGGCAAAGGGCATGAACATAAACTAGACATATACTACAGCAACTAAGTCCAAAGGTGCACCCCCAACGGAGCCACGGATCAATAGCAATGATCTTGGACATATTGAACTTGACAATAAAATTCTGGCAGCAGAATTTTATTGAAACTTTGGAGCAAAAGATAAACATGCTACAGCCACTTAAATGGACATGTGAGGACATGAATGGAAAGACAACAATATATACTACAAGGAACAATCAAAATCCACTCCAAAACTATCATGCTTTGTCCTAGAACAACACACGAACATGGCATCAGAACGTTACAGATTTCAGACTTAGTGAAAATCCACTAAGTCCTAAAACAGCAATATCATCTTAGCAACTAAAAGAGCATGTTTAAGTCACCTCGAAAATAAACATGGCAAGAGGTAAGCACCTCATCAAAGTACACATGAAGGTGATCCCGAAACACACAAGCATGCTTCATTGAGGTAAACACAACGATTGCAACGAGCTCAACAAGATGGCATTTCATAACAAGTGAAATAACATCACAGCCACATGGCACTTTGCAACGATGATAACAAGGCAATGATAAATCTATCATGCAACCTATCACATACAATATGTAGATCATGGCAAGACGAACACGTGGACATGTCATTTGCATCATTCGGACAAACGAGCTAAAAGATATCACATGGCAAAGGTGGCATAAAAATAACACATAGCAGCAGTTTATATCATGATGCACTCTTGCAACAGCAAAACGAGCACCTAGATGATCTCTAACATGCAAGACAACAACAGATAAAACGAAGAGCAAGTCTCCACGAACGTCTGGACATGCTACACGCGCAAATCGGAGCAACAGACAAAAAGTTAGAGCAGGTCAAACATTGCATCACAGATTAAAAACCTGGTACTTAGAAGAAAAAAAAGGGGGGGGGAGGTCAACCTCCTCAGATCTGCAGTCCGAACGGGCCCGGGACGTGGATCCGGCCCAGATGCGGAGCTACAGTAGCGCGCGGCGGCCTCTGGCGGCTGGGGAAGCGGGCCGGTTGGCCTCGACCCGGTGGAGCGAAGCGCCTGGTGTGGTTGGAGGAGCCTCGGGCCGGTGGAGCTCCTGGCCCGAGCGGAGGCGGAGGAAGGCGGCGGCCCGGTGAGGCGGGGCACGACCCAGCGGGAGGTGGCCTCGGGTGTGGCCCGAGGAGGAGAAGCCGGCGCCTCGCGCGGCTGGCGCGGCGTGCGGTGGAGGCGCGGCGGGGGGTACGGGCCGGCTGGGCGAAGCGGGAGGCCGGCCCACTAGCGGCGAAGGGACCCGATGGGGGGGGGCGCGATGCGGGCCTCCGGTGGCTGGGATTCCAGCGATGTGGTCCAGCCCCTCGGACGGCTGGGCTCGGAGTGGAGGGGAGGCTGACGAGGCGCGGAGGGAGAGAAGCGGTCGATCGACCTGGCAACGAGCGTTGACCCGAGCGCCTGGCGCCTGCGATCGAGGAGAATCCCCTCGATCCAGCGAGATCCCGGCGGCGGATCTGGCTCTGCTGGATCGGCCAAGTGAAAGAGGGGGGGTGGTGGATCTGATTTTTTTTAGGGAAGGGAGGAGGAAGGAGATATAGATGCCAAAATTAGACTAGGGTCTAATATATAGCATGTAGCTAGGGTTAGGAGGGATCTGGGGTGCTAGGAGCCCTCCGATCGCGATCCGACGGATCCGATCGCGGGGATAGATTAAAAGGGCCTAGAAGAAGATAAAAGACTGCAGTACGGATGTTTCCGGGACACAAAGTGAAGGCACTTTGGACCCACACGAACAACGGATGGAAAAGCCAACGGAGTCCAAACGAGACGAGATTTGAGAGGCGGGTTGCACACAACAAAACAACAACACACACAACAACCTCGCGGCACACCGGTAACGTTACACGCCCAAACAACAAAGTAGGCCTACGGGACGTCACGAACACGTGAGGGAGCTCCGGAACGCGAAACGGACAACGGGAAGAAACGCGACGAACCGGATGCAACCGTCAACACAAATGCAAAGCGATGCACATGTCTACATGATATGAATGAATGCCACACACTCACACAACAAAACGACGAAAACCCGAAAGACAAAGAACCCGGAATGGAAATAGATGAAGCCGGAGATTTATTATATACCCAAAAGGGAAAGTATTACATCCGGGGCATTACACAGAGACGGCGGGGAAGAGCCGGCCGGGACACTGTGGGAGTAGGGGAAGACGTCCTCGTGGAAATACACATGGCGCGAGGTGAGGACACGCTTGGACGCGAGATCAAGGCAGCGATAGACACGATGATCGGAAGGATATCCGAGGAAAACACAGGCCGTGGATCGGTGGTCGAGCTTGTGGCGCGCGGTGGCAACAGTGCTGGGGTAGCAAAGGCAGCCAAAAACACGAAGCAGGCTGTAGTCGGGGGCGACCCGGAGCAAGAGCTCGTGCGGTGTGCGCGGTGAACTGTGATGGCACGGGCGCCGCGCGGGCAGATAAGTGGTTGTGTTCAGGGCTTCTGCCCAGAAGCGCGGCGGCAGTGATGCGTGGAAGAGAAGCGCGCGCACGCTTTCGTTGAGAGTGCGGAGGGTCCGCTCCGCCTTGCCGTTGTGTTGACTGGTGTAGGGGCAGGAGAGCCACAGAACTGTGACATGGGAGGCGAGGAAAGCGCGTGAGGCATGACTGTCGAACTCACGCCTGTTGTCAGTTTGGACAGAGAAGACAGGCAGCTGAAACTGGGTGCATGCGTAGGCGTAGAAATCGCGCAAAACGGGCAAGACATCGGATTTGTGTTTGAGAGGGAAGGTCCAGACGAAGTGGGTATAATCATCAAGCAAGACTAAGTAAAATTGATACCAGAAACGCTAGAAACCGGAGAGGTCCATACATCCAAATGTAGTAACTAAAAGGGAAAATACGTACAGCTGAAAGAGTCTGAAAAAGGTAAGCGCACATGCTTGCCAAGACGACAGGCATGACAAGAATGGGGCGTGGATTTCTTGAAGCTAAAAGGAAACTGACTAGCTACGTGCTGGAGCTGAGCTGAACCAGGATGCCCGAGCCGCTGGTGCAGACGGTCGGCTGTGGCAACGCCGGCGAAGGGAAGTGCAGTAGGTCGCCGAGCCGCCGCCACAGAGTAAAGGTCGCCAGTGGAATCACATTGGAGGATCACCGCCCGAGTTTGAAGGTCCTTGACAGAGAAACCAAACAAGTCAAATTCCACAGAAATGGGATTGTCACGACAAATCTGACGGACAGAAAGAAGATTTTTGATGAGGGAGGGCGAGACAAGGATGTTGCACAGCTGGATGGGAGACGTGCTAGTGATGAGCGAACCAGAGCTAGTGTGCGTAATGGGGAGGTGCTCGCCACTACCAACAACAATGTGAGAGGAGGAGGAAGAGGGAAGCAGAGTCTGAAGAGTACCAGGCGAGTTGGTCATGTTAGCAGCAGCGGCAGAGTCCATGTACCACTCGGAGCTGCCAGAGGACGACGGCCCCGCCGGGGCGCTGTGGAGCGCGGCCTGGAGAGAGGCCATGTCCAGAGGCTGTTGGTGCGGTGGCGCACCAGTAGGCAGTGGAGCGTAGCCTGGCACGTAACCAGCAGGAGCGTAGCCGCAGTAGCCATAGCCGCCGGGTAGAGGAGGTGCGGGAGCAGCATACATGGCTTGTTGAGGTGGAGTGTCGGGGCGAGGACCGAGCACGCCGGAGCCCGGGGCGCGCCAGGGCATAGGCCACGCCTGAACAAGCCCTGTCCAGGAGTTGGTGCCGGGCGCGGGAGAGGGGAAGCCCGGAGCGCGCGGCAGCGGCTGCGGCTGGGGCGCGCCACCGGCGCCGTTCCACGTCCACGGCGACGCCCGCGGCCACCACGCGCACGACCGGGGAGATCAGGCGCTGGGGAAGGCGCAACTGGGGCGGGTGGAGGTGGTGGTGCAGTGCCACGCCCAGCGACAAGGGCATGAGTGCCCTGGAGGCGCGCAGTCTGCTCGGCGCGGTGTTCTTTGAGGAGAAGAAAGGAGCGCGTCTGAAGCAGAGACGTGAGCGGAGACTGCGAGGTGATGTGGGGGATGGCGCCGTGGTACTGGCGGTTGAGGCCGCGCAGCAGATGAAAGACATGCCGCGTCTCCGTCACCGGCTGGCCGAGGTCGCGAAGCTGATCGGCGTACGACTTCAGCTTGGTGCAGTACTGCATAATGGTGAGGTCGCCCTGGACGACGACGTGATATTCGGCGTCGATGTAGACAGCCCGGGCGAGCTGGTTGTCGTGGAAGATGCCGTCGATCGCCGTCCAGACGGAGAGATGTGTCGTCCTCCGCCATGACGGCGTCCAGGAGATCGGGGGCGACAGTGGTGTTCAGCCAGTGAATGACGGCATGATCTGCCATCGCCCAGTCGGGGTCGTCGAAGCGCGGAACAGCCTCGGCGTCGACGTGATCGCGGAGGCCAAACAACCCGATCGCCGTGTCGAAGTGGCGGCGCCACTGGGCGTAGTTGCCGGCCAGCAAGTCGAGGGTGACGGGAACGTGGCGGCGAATGTCGATGGTCTGCAACACCGTTGGCGAGGCGGCGGGCGGAGCAATAGGGCGGGCAAACGCAACAGGAGCGGGTGAGGGGAGGGCAGGTGGTGGTTCATCGGCGACAGGGGCGCCGGAGCCATCGGAAGGAGGGGAGCTGGGGCCATCGACCATAGCGGCAGAAGCGGGATCGTCGACCGGAGCAGAGGAAGGGAGCTGGTCGCCGGTAACTGATACCATGATGAAGGGAGAGTAGCTATGAGATTCAGCACACTTTCATTAACTCTGCCGTAGGCAGTATATACAGGTTACAAAGAGATCGTGTGCCACTACTAGGGGCGATCGTGGGCTATCGTCGTGCCCACTACTCACGCACACGCACTAACCAGAGGTTGTGCTACATACACAGGCCGTAGACGAGTATTCTACGTATACTCGAACACTTGCATCCGAGGCATGGAATTGGGAGGGAGCTGCATATGCATGCTATTTTTTCTCGGTCCATGTGTTCTTGCCGCGCTATAGACGAAGAGTCCGCTTCTCTCTCTCAAGTAGGATTTTGATATTGTAGCCCTGCCTAGCAAGACTTATTGTACTTGTTCTTAGAGGACATCGACATTCACAAGTGTGTAATACTTTGTACCTCAAGAAAAGTGTGTGATATTTTTTGACATGCATTGCTGCATTTCCCACAAAAAAATGTGTCACTGG
Organism: Secale cereale; assembly: GCA_902687465.1. Classification (NCBI taxonomy): domain Eukaryota; kingdom Viridiplantae; phylum Streptophyta; class Magnoliopsida; order Poales; family Poaceae; genus Secale; species Secale cereale. The sequence goes on along the minus strand of LR738709.1, from coordinate 685,864,763 downwards.
TACATGCATGCACCTTCAGTGTTCCAAAATCCCATGGCTCATAACAAGATTATGAGGCATGTTTCGATGGATATCTCTATGTAGGCATGAATTATCCATTAGATCATGGAGGCACTCTTCTAGGAAAAAACCAACATGATGCATGTTGTTTCATAAATTCATCTGAACATCTATGCAGCTTGTGACATTGTTTACTCTATTTATTGAAAGTTCATCCAAAACATCCTATTTAAGCAAGATTATTCTAGTTTATAACCCTTTTTAATGTTTCCCCCACTACCTGTCGTCGGTCCTACGTGACAAGCTGAGTTAGACTCCAATTCAGAGGCGCATTTCCATGAGAAGCGTCCGACATGGCACGTGGTGCTTGGGGCATGGTTCAACCCAAGTTGGTCATGCGAATTGGCCATATTCTCTAACCTTCTTCCTCATTTCGTCACATGGGAGTTGTAGAGCAGAGGTGAACCCAAGGCGGGCGAAAAGGCGCTGTGAGCGGGTAATCGTTGACCATCTTCGGAGGGAGAACGCGCATGCAAGTGAGGTAACTCATTTCACTCATCCACATCAGCAAGTGTCATATGCCGGCTTGTAGTTTAGGGTTGCTTCAACACCAACCGACACCGACGTTGTTGCTTCGGCTTCCAAATAGATAGCTCCTGTCAAGGTAGGTCTGATCCGCTATGAAATGAACTTATATTCTGTGGTTTGGACCGGGTCGAGGGACCTGCTGGCTTAACCAAGTCATCGTGGGCCTCATTTTCTATACCAGATCTGACTCAACGCGTTACATGCGAGTATGCGACTACCCCGCCAGACATAATGGGGCACAACTTTAAAAGGGATACAAGCTGAAATAACTTATTTCAGACGAATTTCTGCAAATGGGATAAAAATATGTAATAAACTCAATCTTAGATGGTAAAAAGTGGAATTTACTTGATAATTAAACATAAAAAGGTGCAAAGCGTCAATCTCAGCATGTTGGGAGCTTAACTACAAACAAATCTAACTTCCAAAGATGCACAAAGCAAAGCCGTGGCCGGAGACAACACTTACATACGCATCCTTCGCCCCATCCCATGAGTGTTATATACTACCTCAGTCCGGGTGTATAGGGCGTACGAATAATCCTAGGTCAATGATTTAGCTAGCTAAATATGTATGTATTATATGTGACAAAAGAATGTTTAGAAACTACATACACATATGAATCTGATAATATGCTTTTGATAACATATATACATATTTAGTTAGTCAAATTGATGACCTAGAACTATGTGAATGTTCTATACACCCGGACGGAGGAAGTACATTAGTTCTTGTTTGTGTACATATATGAGTTCATGCATGCATGGGGCTTAGAAAAGGTCAAAAAGATAATACGTATCAGATACCACGTAGGTATATTCATAAAAATATCGGAGCACATGCATGTAAAGTGCTTCCTAGCTGCATGCAAATTTCCACATGATTTCATACTTTCATAGGGAAAATTTTCAAACAACGAAAAAACACCTTTATGAGCCAGGAGTGCTCCTAAGCATGATTAGGATATTAAGATCACCAGCAATATTAAGATCGAGAACAATCGACGCCCATAGTACTGCACCAGAATATACTTACCTTGTCATCATACAACACTAGCTAGGTGCTAAAGGCAGCGGGATCAGTGGCCTAGGTAGACCAGCTGCCCTATATATCCTTGTGATTCTGCGCCAGAAACATTCATGTATTCCGGAACCCATGGCCGTAGTGTGCTTATGTCTGTACAAATTAACTAGCTAGCTAGCCAGCATCCATCACCAAATCAATCACAATCCAATATATGCATGAGAATTAAACACACCGTGTGACAAGCTCTCCCCTTCGTGTGGCATCATATCGATGAATATGCAAGGAGCATGCACATGTTTAACCAGGTGGGATCATAGCTTGAGCTCAAGGTCCACACCATCCAGGTTCGTACTCGCCGACGATGAGTCTACTGTCGCCATTTGATTTAGGTCCAGCTGTCCCATGAAACAAATGGAATCAATGTACACTTTCACAACAATCAACAGCTTGTTTATGAGCAAATGTAAATTCGATTTTATCGGAGTAAATTCCACTAAGGGTCATGTGTTGGACTGGGTTAAGGACATCATCACATTGCACCATCTTTATATTTAGCAGCCAAAAATCTAGGAACTGGTTTGTAGTACCATGCCAGTAACCGTGCACTCATGCAAGCATGTTTGGACTAACAAAACTGGAACATAAAACAAGTGGTACTTTCGACAATACAAGTGTTGAAGCAAATTGGATAAGACATGTTGCGTCTCAAGAAAGACTACTGTATATTGAATCAAGCATATACTACAAGCACAAGGAAACTTTAAGCCCGCATATGTCAACCATCAGAGAATTGATCTTAGATTTAAAACATCATTCAAAGGAAATAGATGACACGCACGTGTCGAAACCAAATGCATCAACATATCGAGGCTACAGATATATTGTGTTGAGTAAAGAAGGGTATATTATTTGTCCAAAAACCATGAGGTGAATATTTGCGAAATTAGATTAAAGATTACGTAAGGAGCAACAAAAAGTATCTCATGCATTTATATATCTAACTCATGTTATATATATATTGGCATGATATATACAGATACACTTCACAATTTTGCACATAAATTCTGGTGCAGCATGCATCATTTTCAACAGATATATAATCCATGACGGTGTAAATATACTTCCGCATACCCACTGACCTCGGGTTCAAATAGAGGCAAAGTGTGGTTGCTACCCGAATGAGGGTAATGTGTTGCACCATAGGTAGTTGCTCCATAGTAATCCGACGCTGATCTAAAGGTTAAATAGATGAACGATTATAATTATATAATTAATTCTCTGGGGCATTTGCAATTTAGATCGTACGTGGACCTTCCATTGGACACATGGTAATACTAATAGATACCTGATGATGGGAGTAGTTGGAGATTCGCCATATCTCATGTCTCCTGATCTCCATCCATTATAGGCCATCTATGTAAGTTACAATACACATGCATGTCTGGTTAGGCAGCACATACCGGGCATAAGATATGCAGCATGCATGATGATAAGGCTATCACGTGCATGGGAGAATAAAATCTGATCTTTGGTTGCAATGATACTCTTGTTCTTCCCTGCGGATTCACACGTATACATATACTAAAAGGTTCTAACATAGTGTATCATATTATCGTGCATTATTGATACAGCTAGCACATGCTACCACTAGAAAAGTATTGCTGGGACGATTTAAAGCGTCAGAACAAAAATTAAAGGGGATTTATATAATTAAGATAGATTTTCTGTCCAACTTTTCCCGATCTTGTGGGGTGATCGCTGATTTTTTGTTGTTACTAAATTGCATTAAGTCAACTAAATTATCAAAAATGAGTGGACAGCGATTAACCTAGCCATGGATTAAGGCGATAACAATGATTAACCAAGCAATATTTTGTTAATACGAAATCAAATCTTAGCATCTATATAAATTACTTAATTGATACACTTAGCGACGAATTTAATTCCCAGTTCAGTAAAAACGCATATACCACAAGATTTCGATGAATCTGGTACAATATTATATAACATAGATGTTAATAACAACATCCATTCACTCATCTCAGGATTTCTGTAGTGAATAATTATTTTTATCTGAAAGAAATATGTTCATATTAATTGATTTCACCTACGGGGCTGTGTCGATGATCAAACCACACTTACATTTGTCATACGAAACAACTGCATGTACGATCGATACGATTTAAGTACGGCACAAAATCGGATGGTTGCCCGCAATTTGCACTAGCATGTGAATGGTCTGATGAGTAGCGCCGGAGGAACATATGGCATGGCTCTTTGTGATGATAAGATTGAGGAAGCGCTGTATTATGTGTAATCGACCAAACTATCCGTAATGAATGAACATGCATTTTTAATCTAGGGAGTCATCTAAATTAACCTACCTACCGGTAACATACAACAGGCAACGTTTTGGTAAGTGTGAAACCAACTGCTAGCATGTATAGTACTGAGTGGATGCACTTGGTGAAGAACTTAATCCTCAGTTGAGTAAAATTGCACATACCACAAGATTTGGATGGAACGGGTAGGTCGATGAAACGTTGGTGTTGCTAGCATGGAAGGAGGAGGACGGCGAAGACGACAGTGGGTAGTTCAACGACGACCGTGCATCTTCCTGCTCGATCAACCAATCAAAATCCAAAATCATACCAAATCAGAAATCATGCACCTAATAGACATGTCTTGATAAGATCAGACACCCCGCTTCACAAGTAATTAAGCATCAAGCTAGCTACTTCGTGCATGAACATGCGATGAGTAATTACCTGCAGGTTGAAGCTACCGCCGGTTGCATGGATCGACGAAGACGGAGGTGGCTGTCCGACGAGAGGAGGATGGTGCTGGTACTCAGCCATTTCAGCCTGCAACCTGATCTTCTCAAGCTGCGCGACGCCGAGGCCCCGCTGCGGCTGCCTCGGCTTGTCGACGGCGGCGGCTCTCTTGCGCCTCCTGGACCCCGACCCCGACCCCGACGACGAGGAGGAGGACCTCCCCCTGCCCCACTCCATGCTGTCCCCAAAGTTGCTTGCACTCATGGCTTCATGGGATCGTACCCAGGTATAGCTACCAGCAGACAAGACCTAGGTAGGAGACGACCAAGAAATGGGGGCAAGAAAAGGAGGTGGAGTAAAAGGGGAAGCTGGGTGGTGCCGAGAGGGCCGGCCACTTAAAGTGAAAGGGAGAGATCGCCTTGCACGCCCAGTACCGATCCCTCTTAATTATTAAATGGAGACTCCTGGCTGCCTAAACGAAAGCTTGATTTCATTATTTATGTTATAAGATAGCTATATATAGTGCCATGGCCCTCATGTGTTAGTTTATGCAATCAATCGGTACCATGTGAACCAAACCACATTAACGAAAGAAAAGTCTAAACGGGTTCAATTCAGAGACAATCACCTAATTAAAATCCAAGTCCTATGTAGTACAATTTCCACTACTTTAGACAATTGGAGGATCATACGATGCATACAACCATATTTTGTTTGTGTGCCACCCAAGGCTCCGATGTGAAAACGGCTAAAAAAGCCATCACCGAGTGGTTAACATTGGGGAAGCTCGCCACCACATGAGCACACCACAGAAAGCCAAAAGCATGGATGCACCGTTACAACCTTTTTTTTTTTGCGAAATGCACCGTTACAACCTACTACCACACAAGTCACAACAACCAGCATGTGTAACATCAACCCTAAAAAAGACAAGTGCAATATCAAATGGAGCTACCCCATTTCTCATATTGTAGACAACCAAAAGACCATTTTTGGGCACAAAACGATTATATTGTTCATGTGTTGCCGAAAACGGCAAACATATACCAAAAAATTGCAAATTCCTGTAGACACTATTATAGATTAAAATTGGGGAAGCTCGCCGCACGATGATCGACCTACCACTCACATCAAACAACATGGATATAATTGGGGAATTCCTATAAAGCTAACGATCGATTTCTTTTGGACTCATCACTAGTGATTCTACCATAATAGTGTCTTCAGCATGGCATATCTAGCCCTTTCGCAGATTCTAAAAATATATTATACTGCCTATTTATATCTTGTCGTACTCTCTCATGTCCACTAGCAACATGAGACTAATTTTGCACACATGTCATACATCCAAGATGAGACTATGTGATTTTACAGGAAATATTATTCATATGGGCAGAGGGCCCATAATTCTTAGTAACACTACTATATGTCTAAAATGGCATGGAAGAAATTGTTGATAAAAAGTTTACTTTTACATATCGCGACCGCTGGTGCTCCTCCCAACGTCAGCCCTCCCGCCATCAGAAACGCAAGCATGTGGTCATTGGAGTGGATTTCCGTTTTGTACACATATATATCGACCGCAGCCCCCACCATAATGAAAAGTCAACAAAATCGCATCGAGAAAAGATGTAACTTAGCCAATGAAATGTGGAGAATAATCAAGACCTTTATTATTGGTGATACTAGTAGCTAGAAGGAATTGTGCCCCTCAAGCGTGTGACACATTCATGTACGGATTTTTCTCTTTATATGGTTAAACTATGTTTTTCACGGGTACCTTGATTTGCTCAGAGATGATCGTGGAGATCTTTGTCATCAGTGTGACATCTTGATTAGACCACCGGGAAATATGACAGGGGAGTGGGTCAGCCTATGGGGAAATCTTGTTGGCGATCCGGGAATCAGAAGCTTCGCTGGGCGCACGGATGAGACACTGGGACTGAATCAGCAGCACCGTGGACGTGATCATTGTTTAGGTGGAGAGGATCGTATCTTCCTCGATCGAACACACAGACACACATAATTTTATATTGGCTTATTAATTAGTTGCCCTAGTGCAACTATCACATTAAAAATATAATTTCGTGGGGTCATTAGAAATTATTTAAGCAATTTTATTTTCGTGAAAGGGCATTCCAATATGTCTAATATAAAAGAATATCGCTGGGGCACATAGTTGTTGCAATATAAATCTTTTATGCACATGAGAGCAGGATATATGCAAACTCTATAAAAATAAATACTTACTCATATGAGTTTTTTCATAGTACTCACTTTGGGGTAATAAGTACCTACATTCTAAAACCTTATCTCAGGTGACGGCCAGACCGACCGATTCGCCGTTTTTTTTTTGAATTTTTGATTCGCCGTTTTGGAAAGGACTGATGAGAGTGAAATCAGCATTCTTCCAACGGGCTAAATTTATTATTGGCAATGGTACTTCTACGAGATTTTGGGAGGATACGTGGTTAGGGGAGACGCCTCTAGCTATATATCCAATATCCTTCTCTTTATAATATTGTTCAGCGCAGAGATGCTTATGTTGCAACAGTACAACAGTCCAATCCTCTCAATATTCAATTCAGGAGGACTTTAGCGGGAAACCGTTGGAAAGCTTGGCTCCATCTTGTGAGAAGATTGATGGATGTTAACCTATCTCAACAAGCAGATCAGTTGCACTGGAAACTAACTCAGAGTGGAGTGTTTTCGGTAAAATCCATGTATTTGGATCTTATTAACTCTGGCACTATCCCTCAATCTTTGCATATTTGGAAACTCCAAGTGCCCTTAAAAATCAAAGTGTTTATGTGGTTTGTACACAAGCAAGTCATTCTTACTAAGGACAATTTGGCAAAGCGTAACTGGACATGATCGCGAAGATGTAGTTTCTGCGAACATGATGAATCTGTCAAACACCTCTTTCTCGATTGCCCTATGGCAAAGATTTTATGGCGGTCTGTACACATAGCGTTTAACATTACTCCTCCAAATACCATCCACCAGTTATTTGGGACGTGGCTGGATGGAGTTCGATCAGATACCGCGAAACTTATTCGTGTAGGAGTATGTGCTTTATTATGGGCAATTTGGAATTGCAGGAATGATTTGGTTTTTAACAGACTATCACATATTCATTTCTTGCAGATTATTTTTCGGGCCACTACACTGATCCGTATGTGGTTGCTACTCACTCCGACGGATGCCAGGGAGCATATGGTTACTGGGTCTATCCGTTGGGAGACGGTAGCACGGGCTGTCTTCAACCGGTTTGGATGGCGGTCATGTAATAGGATAGTGTTGGAAATATGCCCTAGAGGCAATAACAAATTGGTTATTATTATATTTCCTTGTTCACGATAATCGTTTATTATCCATGCTAGAATTGTATTGATAGGAAACTCAGATACATGTGTGGATACATAGACAAACACCATGTCCCTAGTAAGCCTCTAGACGACTAGCTCGTTGATCAATAGATGGTTACGGTTTCCTAACCATGGACATTGGATGTCGTTGATAACGGGATCACATCATTAGGAGAATGATGTGATGGACAAGACCCAATCCTAAGCCTAGCACAGATCGTGTAGTTCGTATGCTAAAGCTTTTCTATATGTCAAGTATCTTTTCCTTAGACCATGAGATTGTGCAACTCCCAGATACCGTAGGAATGCTTTGGGTGTACCAAACGTCACAACGTAACTGGGTGGCTATAAAGGTGCACAACAGGTATCTCCGAAAGTGTCTGTTAGGTTGGCACGAATCGAGACTGGGATTTGTCACTCCATATGACGGAGAGGTATCTCTGGGCCCACTCGGTAGGACATCATCATAATGTGCACAATATGTGATCAAGGAGTTGATCACGGGATGATGTGTTACGGAACGAGTAAAGAGACTTGCCGGTAACGAGATTGAGCAAGGTATCGGTATACCGACGATCGAATCTCGGGCAAGTGCTATACCGATAGACAAAGGGAATCGTATACGGGATTGATTGAATCCTTGACATCGTGGTTCATCCGATGAGATCATCGTGGAACATGTGGGAGCCAACATGGGTATCCAGATCCCGCTGTTGGTTATTGGCCGGAGAGTTGTCTCGGTCATGACTACATGGTTCCCGAGCCCGTAGGGTCTACACACTTAAGGTTCGATGACGCTAGGGTTATAGGGAAAGTATGTACGCGGTTACCGAATGTTGTTCGGAGTCCCGGATGAGATCCCGGAAGTCACGAGGACTTCCGGAATGGTCCGGAGGTAAAGATTCATATATGGGAAGTCCCGTTTTGGTCACCGGAAAAGTTTCGGGCGATATCGGTAATGTACCGGGACCACCGGGAGGGTCCCGGGGGTCCACCAGGTGGGGCCACCAGCCCCAGAAGGCTGCGTGGGCTAAGTGTGGGAGGGGACCAGCCCCAAGGGGGCTGGTGCGCCCCCCCACCAAGTCCCTAGGCGCATGGAGAGTGGAGGGGGGCAAACCCTAGGTCCAGATGGGCCTTAAGGCCCACCCTAGGGCGCCCCCTCTCTCTCCCCCCCTTGGCCGCACCCTAGATGGGTTTTCTAGGGCTGGCCGCACCCCTAGGGGTGGGAAACCCTAAAGGGGGCGCAGCCCTCCCTTCCCCCTATATATATGTGAGATTTTGGGGCTGCTAGACACACGAGAACGTCTCCCTCTTGGCGCAGCCCTACCCCTCTCCCTCCTCGTCTCTTGCAGCGCTTGGCGAAGCCCTGCTGGAGTCCCGCGCTCCTCCACCACCACCACGCCGGCGTGCTGCTGTTGGATGGAGTCTTCCCCAACCTCTCCCTCTCTCCTTGCTGGATCAAGGCGTGGGAGACGTCACCGGGCTGCACGTGTGAAGAACGCGGAGGCACCGTCCGTTCGGTGCTAGGATCTTCGGCGATCTGAATCGCGGCGAGTACGACTCCATCAACCGCGTTCTTGAACGCTTCCGCTTAGCGATCTACAAGGGTATGTGGATCCAACTCTCCTCTCGTAGATGCATCTCCTAGATTGATCTTGGTGAGCGTAGGAAAATTTTTGTTTCCCATGCAACGTTCCCCAACAGTGGCATCATGAGCTAGGATCTTGCGTAGATGCTTTCTCGAGTAGAACACAAAAGGGTTTGTGGGCGTTGATGTTTAAATTGCTGCCCTCCTTAGTCTTTCTTGATTCAGCGGTATTATGGGATGAAGCGGCCCGGACCAACTTTACATGTCCACGTACATGAGACCGGTTCCATCGACAGACATGTGACTTTTGTTGCATAAGATGGCTGGCGGGTGTCTGTCTCTCCTATCTTAGTTGAATCGGAATAGAACAAGGCGGTCCTTGTAGAAGGTTAAATAGCAACTTGAATACCACCGTTGTGGCTTTGCGTAGGTAAGAAGCGTTCTTGCTAGATACCCATAGCAGCCACGTAAAACATGCAACAACAAATTAGAGGACGTCTAACTTGTTTTTGCAGGGTATGTATGTGATATGATATGGCCAATGACATGATGAGATATATTTGATGTATGAGATGATCATGTTGTAATAGTTAATATCGACTTGCATGTCGATGCATACGGCAACCGGCAGGAGCCATAGGGTTGTCTTTAATTTTTGTATGACCTGCGTGTCAATCATTAAGCGCTTTGTAATGCTTTACTTTATCGCTAAACGGTAGCAATAGTAGTAAGAGCATGGTGGGCGCGCGACAACCCCGATGGCGACACGATGATGGAGATCATGATGATGGAGATCATGGTGTGGCGCCGGTGACGATGGAGATCATGCCGGTGCTTTGGAGATGGAGATCAAAAGCACGAGTTGATGGCCATATCATGTCACTTATGATTTGCATGTGATGTTAATCCTTTTATGCATCTTATTTTTGCTTAGGACGGCGGTAGCATTATAAGATGATCCCTCACTAAAATTTCAAGATGAAATTGTGTTCCCCCCGAGTGTGCGCCGTTGCGAAGGTTCGTCGTTTCGAAGCACCACGTGATGATCGGGTGTGATAGACTCTACGTTCGCATACAACGGGTGCAAGCCAGTTTTGCACATGCAGAACACTCGGGTTAGACTTGACGAGCCTAGCATGTACAGACATGGCCTCGGAACACGGAAGACCGAAAGGTCGAGCATGAGTCATATAGTAGATATGATCAACATGAAGATGTTCACCATTGACACCACCTCATCTCACGTGATGATCGGACTTGGGTTGGTGGATTTGGGTCATGTCACGCTCGGATGACCAGAGGGATGTCAATTTGAGTGGGAGTTATAAGTAATTTGATTAGTTAAACTCACTTATCATGAACAATAGTCTAAGTTGACTTTGCAAATTATGTTGTAGATCAATAGCTTGCGTTGTAGCTCCCTGTTTAATACGATCCTAGAGAAAGACTAAGTTGAAAGATATTGTAAGCAATGATGCGGACTGGGTCCGTAGTCCGAGGAGTGTCCTCACTGCTGCACAGAAAGCTTACGTCTTTGATGCACCGCTCGATGTGCAAACCCCTACAACGTTGTCTGTGGATGTTGTGAACACCTGACAGAGACGTCCTGATGACTACTTGATAGTTTAGTGCACCATACTTCACGGCTTAGAATCGGGATTCCAATGACGTTTTGAATGCCATAGAACATATGAGATGTTCTAAGAGCTGAAATTGGGATTTCAGGCTCATGCCCGTGCTGAGAGGTGTGAGACCTCTGACAAGTTCTTTTGCCAAAAAGATGGAGGAGAATGGCTCAACTAGTGAGCATGTGCTCAGAATGTCTGGGTGCTGAAATCACTTGAACCAAGTGGGAGTTAATCTTCCAGGTGAGATAGTGGTTGACAGAATTCTCTAGACACTATCACCAAGCTACTAGAACTTCGTGATGAACTATGACATGCAAAGGATGGAGATGATCCCGGTGCTGTTAGCGGTTCTTAGTACCGCAAAAGTAGAAATCAAGAAGGAGCATCAAGTGTTGATGGTTTAGCAAGACCACTGGTTTCAAAAGGGGCAAGGGCTAGAAGGGAAACTTCATGAATGGCAAACCAGTTGTCGCTCTAATGAGGGAACCTAAGGTTGCACCCAAACCTCGAGACTAAGTGCTTCGATTGTAAGGGTAACGGTCACATGGTAGCGGGACCACCCCAAATACATGGTAGATATGATAGCTGGCAACTTCAACAAAGTATATTTGATATACGTGTTATTGATGTGTACCTTAGTAGTACTCCTTGTAGCACCTGGGTATTGGATACCGGTTCAGTTGCTATTATTAGTGACTTGAAGCAAAAGCTACGGACTGAACGGAGACTAGCTAAGGGCGAGGTGACGATGTGTGTTGGAAGTGTTTCCAAGGATGATAAGATCACCATCGCACGCTCCTTCTATTTTCGAGATTAGTGTTGAACCTAGATAAATGTTATCAGGTGTCTACGTTGAGCATGAAAATGATTAGATCATGTTCATCGCAATACGGTTATTCATTTAAGTTAGAGAATAATGGTTATTCTGTTTACATGAATAATACCTTTATGGTCATGCACCCAATGGTTCGTTGAATCTCGATCATAGTAATACACATGATGATAATATTAATGCCAAAAGATGTAGAGTTAATGATGATAAAACCACTTTCTTGTGGCACTGCCGCTTAGGTCATTTTGGCATAGAATGCATGAAGAAACTCCATGCTGATGGATGTTTTGAGTCACTTGATTTTGAATCGCTTGACACATGCGAGCCATGCCTCATGGGCAGGATGACTGAGATCCCGTTTTCAGGTACAATGAAACGGGTAAGTGACTTATTGGAAATCATACATGCTGATGTATGTGATCCAATGAGAATTAAGGCGTGTGGTGGATATCGTTATTTTCTCATCTTCACTGACGATTTGAGTAGATATGGTATATTTACTTAATGAAGCAAAAGTCTGAAACGTTTGAAAGGTTCAAAAATTTCAGAGTGAAGATTAAGAATCATCATAACAAGAAGATCATGTTCCTACGATCTGATCAAGGGGATATTATCTGAATTATGAGTTTGGCAATCACTTAAGACATTGTGGAATTGTTTCGCAGTTGAAGTCCCCTGGAACACCACAACGTAATGGTGTGTCCGGACATCGTAATCGAACCTTATGAGATATGGTGCGATCTATGGTGTATCTTACCGATCTACCGCTATTATTTTGAGGTTATGCATTAGAGACAGCTGCATTCACTTTAGATAGGGCACCATCTAAGTCCGTTGAGACGACGCCGTATGAACTATGGTTTGGCAAGAAACCAAAGTTGTCGTTTTCTTGATGTTTGGGGCTGCGATGCTTATGGCTTCAGCCAGGAAAAGCTCGAACCCAAAGCGGACAAATACATCTTCATAGGATACCCAAAGGTAACCGTTGGGTATACCTTCTATCTCAGATCCAAGGACAAAAATGTTTGTCGCTAAGAACGGGTCCTTTCTCGAGAAGGAGTTTCTCTCGAAAGAATTGAGTGGGAGGAAAATAGAACTTGATGAGGTTGTCGAACCCTCACTTCAACCGGAGAGTAGTGCAACACAGAAAGATGTTTCTGTGGAACCTACGACAGTTGAAGAGGATACTAATGATAGTGATCATGAAGCTCCAGATCAAGTTGCTATCGAACCTCGTAGGTTGACAAGGATATGTACTACTCCTGAGTGGTACGTTGATCCTGTCTTAGAGGTCATGTTGTTGGACAACGATGAACCTACGAACTATGGAGAAGCGATGGTGGGCCCATATTCCGACAAATGGTTAGAAGCCGATAAATCCGAGATAGGATCCATGTATCAAAACAAAGTATGGACTTTGGTGGACTTGCCCTATGATCGGCAAGCCATTGAGACAAATGGATCTTTAAGACTAAGACGGACGTGGACGGTAATGTCACCGTCTATGAAGCTCGACTTGTGGCGAAGAGTTTTCCACAAGTTCAAGGAGTTGACTACGATGAGATTTTCTCACCCGTAGCGATGCTTAAGACCGTCGGAATCATGTTAGAATTAGCTGCATTTATGAAATCTGGCAGATGGATGACAAAACAAGTTTCCTTACCAGTTTTCGTAAGGAAAGGTTGTATGTGATACAATCAGAAAGGTTTTGTCGATCCTAAGGATGCTAAAAGATATGCTAGCTCCAGCGATCCTTCCATGGACTAGAGCAAGCATCTCGGAGTCGGAATATACACTTTGATGGAGTGATCAAAGTTTTTGGGTATACAAAGTTTGTTGGAAACTTGTATTTGCAATAAAGTGAGTGGGAGCACTACAACATTTCTGATAAGTATATGTGAATGACATATTGTTGATCCGAAATGATGTAGAATTTCTGGAAAGCATAAAGGGTTGTTTGAAATGAGTTTTTCAAAGGAAGACCTGGATAAAGCTGCTTACATATTGGGCATCAAGATCTATACAGATAGATCAAGACGCCTGATTAGACTTTCAAAGAGCACACACCTTGTCATATTTTTGAAGGAGTTCAAAATAGATCAGTCAAAGAAAGAGTTCTTACCTGAGTTGTAAGGTGTGAAGTTGAGTAAGACTCAAAACTTGACCACGGCAGAAGGAAGAGGAAGGACGAAGGTCGTCCCCTATGCTTTTGTCATAGGCTCTGTACGGTATGCCATGCTAAGTACCGCACCTGATGTGTGCCTTGCCACATGTCTGGCAAGAGGGTACAAAGGTGATCCAGGAGTGGATTACTAGATAGTGGTCAAATTATCCTTAGAGGAATAAGGAAATGTTTCTCGACTATGGAGGTGATAAAGAGTTCGACGTAAAGAGTTACGTCGATGCAAGCTTAACACCTATCCGGATAACTCTAAGTGGAGATACCGGATACGTATAATGGAGCAACAGTTTGGAATAGCTCCAAGTGGAACGTGGTAGCAGCATCTACGATATGACATAAAGTTTTGCGAAGTACATAGGGATCTGAATGTTGCAGACCCGTTGACTACAACCTCTCTCACAAGCATAACATGATCAAACACAGAACTCATTGAGTGTTAATCACATATTGATGTGAACTAGATTACTGACTCTAGTGAACTCTTTGGATGTTGGTCACATGGCGATGTGACCTGTGAGTGTTAATCACATGGCGATGTGAACTAGATTATTGACTCTAGTGCAAGTGGGAGACTGTTGGAAATATGCCCTAGAGGCAATAATAAATTGGTTATTATTATATTTCCTTGTTCACGATAATCGTTTATTATCCATGCTAGAATGTATTGATAGGAAACTCAGATACATGTATGGATACATAGACAAACACCATGTCCCTAGTGAGCCTCTAGACGACTAGCTCGTTGATCAATAGATGGTTACGGTTTCCTAACCATGGACATTGGATGTCGTTGATAACGGGATCACATCATTAGGAGAATGATGTGATGGACAAGACCCAATCCTAAGCCTAGCACAGATCGTGTAGTTCGTATGCTAAAGCTTTTCTATATGTCAAGTATCTTTTCCTTAGACCATGAGATTGTGCAACTCCCAGATACCGTAGGAATGCTTTGGGTGTACCAAACGTCACAACGTAACTGGGTGGCTATAAAGGTGCACAACAGGTATCTCCGAAAGTGTCTGTTGGGTTGGCACGAATCGAGACTGGGATTTGTCACTCCGTATGACGGAGAGGTATCTCTGGGCCCACTCGGTAGGACATCATCATAATGTGCTCAATATGTGATCAAGGAGTTGATCACGGGATGATGTGTTACGGAACGAGTAAAGAGACTTGCCGGTAACGAGATTGAGCAAGGTATCGGTATACCGACGATCGAATCTCGGGCAAGTGCTATACCGATAGACAAAGGGAATCGTATACGGGATTGATTGAATCCTTGACATCGTGGTTCATCCGATGAGATCATCGTGGAACATGTGGGAGCCAACATGGGTATCCAGATCCCGCTGTTGGTTATTGGCCGGAGAGTTGTCTCGGTCATGTCTACATGGTTCCCGAGCCCGTAGGGTCTACACACTTAAGGTTCGATGACGCTAGGGTTATAGGGAAAGTATGTACGCGGTTACCGAATGTTGTTCGGAGTCCCGGATGAGATCCCGGACGTCACGAGGAGTTCCGGAATGGTCCGGAGGTAAAGATTCATATATGGGAAGTCCTGTTTTGGTCACCGGAAAAGTTTCGGGCGATATCGGTAATGTACCGGGACCACCGGGAGGGTCCCGGGGGTCCACCAGGTGGGGCCACCAGCCCCGGAAGGCTACGTGGACTAAGTGTGGGAGGGGACCAGCCCCAAGGGGGCTGGTGCGCCCCTCCACCAAGTCCCAGGGCGCCTCCAAGAGGGGAGGGGGGCAAACCCTAAGGCAGTTGGGCCCTAGGGCCCAATAGTGGTGCGCCTCCCCCTCTCTCCCCCTTGGCCGCCCCCCTAGATGGGATCTAGGGCTGGCCGCACCCTAGGGGAGGGAAACCCTAAAGGGGGGCGCAGCCCTCCCTTCCCCCTATATATATGTGAGGTTTTGGGGCTGCTAGACACATGAGAACGTCTCCCTCTTGGCGCAGCCCTACCCCTCTCCCTCCTCGTCTCTTGCAGCGCTTGGCGAAGCCCTGCTGGAGTCCCGCGCTCCTCCACCACCACCACGCCGTCGTGCTGCTGTTGGATGGAGTCTTCCCCAACCTCTCCCTCTCTCCTTGCTGGATCAAGGCGTGGGAGACGTCACCGGGCTGCACGTGTGAAGAACGCGGAGGCACCGTCCGTTCGGTGCTAGGATCTTCGGCGATCTGAATCGCGGCGAGTACGACTCCATCAACCGCGTTCTTGAACGCTTCCGCTTAGCGATCTACAAGGGTATGTGGATCCAACTCTCCTCTCGTAGATGTGCATCTCCTAGATTGATCTTGGTGAGCGTAGGAAAATTTTTGTTTCCCATGCAACGTTCCCCAACAGATAGGTGTCTAGTTTCCTATCTATCTTTATTCCGCCGGTTGTGGCTATCCCGTTTTCTTGTTCTTGCTCCTTGTGAGCCATTTTGTATTTCGTGATTTGAAGACTTTGTTGAACTATTTGCTTTTTTAATAAGATGGCCGCATGCATCTTATTGATGCAGAGGCCGGGGGATAACCTCCTTTTCGAGAAAAAACTAACTCAGAGTGGAGTGTTTTCGGTAAAATCCATGTATTTGGATCTTATTAACTCTGGCACTATCCCTCAATCTTTGCATATTTGGAAACTCAAAGTGCCCTTAAAAATCAAAGTGTTTATGTGGTTTGTACACAAGCAAGTCATTCTTACTAAGGACAATTTGGCAAAGCGTAACTGGACATGATCGCGAAGATGTAGTTTCTGCGAACATGATGAATCTGTCAAACACCTCTTTCTCGATTGCCCTATGGCAAAGATTTTATGGCGGTCTGTACACATAGCGTTTAACATTACTCCTCCAAATACCATCCACCAGTTATTTGGGACGTGGCTGGATGGAGTTCGATCAGATACCACGAAACTTATTCGTGTAGGAGTATGTGCTTTATTATGGGCAATTTGGAATTGCAGGAATGATTTGGTTTTTAACAGACTATCACATATTCATTTCTTGCAGATTATTTTTCGGGCCACTACACTGATCCGTATGTGGTCGCTACTCACTCCGACGGATGCCAGGGAGCATATGGTTACTGGGTCTATCCGTTGGGAGACGGTAGCACGGGCTGTCTTCAACCGGTTTGGATGGCGGTCATGTAATAGGATAGGTGTCTAGTTTCCTATCTATCTTTATTCCGCCGGTTGTGGCTATCCCGTTTTCTTGTTCTTGCTCCTTGTGAGCCATTTTGTATTTCGTGATTTGAAGACTTTGTTGAACTATTTGCTTTTTTAATAAGATGGCCGCATGCATCTTATTGATGCAGAGGCCGGGGGATAACCTCCTTTTCGAGAAAAAACTTTGGGGTATCTAGTAACTACCGATGAAGTATATTAAAAATTATTAAAGAGGTAGAATCATTTGTCCGGTATATCAGGAGTGGGAGTAAATACTAGCAGAGCATAGAATCATTTCCCAAACTAATATATGTATGTTGTGATCAGCCAGCCATGTTAGCAAACACTAAAGTGTAACATGTGTCTTTGGCACCTAAATAATATACTTAAACATGTTGAGGGTCATATGTAGAATGTTATAGTTTACTTCATCAGACGGACGTTAGTTGATTGCATTTCTAAAAAAATTACTTGCAGCATACTCTGAGACATATTTGTTGAAAATATGAGCAATTTATCATATGATTTTATTAACAGAAATACTAGATAAAACATGACTAATATAGTACAGATGGAGCAAGTCATGTAATCTAGCAGAGTGATAGAAAATAGCATCTGTACATGTGAACTAAGACATAACACATGTTGAACAGAGAGTAGAACAAGATAAACTAGAGCAAGAAATTGTTATATGATCTTAAACAAAGAGATCACGAAGACGTACGGAGCGGTGGCAGAAGCACCGGTCTTGGGGTTGGTGTCCTCGCCAGCCATGTCATCGAAGAGGTTGTTGACGCCGGGGAAGAAGTCGTTGTCGGGGAAGTGGTCGTCGGCGTCCGGATCAGCCGTGATTAACCAGCCAGTAGTCACGTTGAGCGCTCCCCAAAAACCTTATCACCCTTTTCCCGTACAGGACTCAAAGTGATGCGGTTTCGGAGGCCTACTGTCCCAACATGCGGTGCACGCCGCAAGCCAGGATGAGGAAGACAGCAGCAGCGCAGAGATTGGAACCGGTGGCAAGAGAAAGATAAAGTTCTGTTGCATCTCTCTGAGAGGAGCGACCTCCCTTTTATAGGCGCGAGAGAAGGAGGCGAGAGGCCAACGACGAGAGGTGATGCAAAAGAGGGAGACAAAGCGAACAGACTTCAGTCGAACAGGCGCGCTGTTCGAATTCAGTGTCCACTACAGAAAAATGTTTCAGCTCCTGCGTGACCTTTCGTATACCCGTCGTGCGTGGCAAAAATTTAGACCTCGGCCGCAACCCGCGGCACGACGCGTCGTGGCGAGGCGTGGCGTGACGAGGCGAGAGGCGGCGGAGGAGTGCTCGTGGATGTCCCTCTTGTTCTCATGCTCATACATGTGGGGAAAGAACCTCCCTTATAAAGAGGTCCAACTCCCTCTAAACTAGCAATGTGGGACTAAAATTTAGTAGTGCCTCTTGCCTTGCACAAATGGGCTAAGTGGGCCTCTAGGATTTATTAGGAATTTCTGACATTGTTATTGGCTGGCCTATAAATAGATAAAATTCCAGCAGTCCCCCACCAGATCCCAGAGGCACACACAATTTGCCTTTGGTTCCAAAACACTGTTTTATATACTGGTACTGCAGTGGAGACTGTTAAGTTGAACTTCCACCTAGAACTCTATGTTACACTAGTAAGCAACTTGAACAGTGGACTGGGCCTTAAACTGAAAGTTTTCTGTGAATCTAGCTTCACACAAAGCCCTGACCGATATTGGGCTACCGTGGGTCTTCCCCGCGGGTGGAGCTTATGCGTCATACTCCGAGACATTACATGAGTTTACTAGAGAGAACCCTACTCTCATAGATTGCGACGTTTGACAACCAGACTCATATAGGTGTGTTCTTCAAAAGATGTTCCGCAGGACAACATCTCTGCTTAAATGAGCCACTTAGAACACATTAAGATATACATCAACCTGCCATGCAGATTTAGGAGAGTATTGCATCTTCATGGAGTGGTATTGTTAATTGTAAGGATACTCTCCTCTCAGTTGACCAACAGCTTGTCTTCCACATCTAATTCACGGGATCTCCGATCACATAGACTGGGTTACCACTGTGAACAACTCTTATTGTGGGTCTTATACCCATCTCCATAGATGCATTATCTATCACATTACGTGATATACCCTTAGTAAAAGGATCTGCCATATTTTTAGACATTTGGATATAATCCAAAGCAATAACTTCGGAGTTTTCCATTTTCATGACAGACTTTAACCTTCTCTGAACATGTCTTGATGACTTCATGTTATCCTTTGAGCTGCTCAGTTTCGTGGTCACAATTTGATTGTCGTAGTTCATAAGGATACCCAGTACATGTTTCTCAACTACCGGCAAGTCATTCAAGAGCCGACGAAGCCAATCCGCTTCGACCGTAGCTGTATCTAGTGCTGTGAGCTCTGCTTCCATTGTTGACCTTGTTAAGATGGTCTGCTTGCAAGACTTCCAAGAAACAGCACCACCTCCATGAGTGAATACATATGTGCTCGTGGTCTTTATCTCATCAGCATTTGAGATCTAGTTTGAGTCACTATACCCTTCAAGCACCTTTGGGTGCCAAGTGTAGTCAATTCCATAATTTGCAGTGCCTTTCAAATAACGCAAAACTCTCTCTAGAGCTTTCCAATGCACATCTCCTGCTTTTGAGACAAACCGACTCAGTTTGCTAACAACAAAAGAGATGTCAGGTCTTGTAGCACTGGATAAGTACATAGGCGAGCCAATAATCTGAGAATATTTCAATTGATCTCTAGCAATTATTTGATTCTTTTGAAGTAGCACGCTGGCATCATATGGTGTTGGAGAGGGCTTGCAGTCACTATAGCCAAAGCGACTCAAGATCTTTTCCACATAGTGAGATTGAAGCAATGTTATCCCACCATCATCGTCTCTCCACAACTTGATGTTCAGAATGACATCAGCCACTCCTAAATCCATGTGACGCCCCCGATTTGTCCGTACACTAATCATGCACGCAAATGTGTACGACCAAGATCAGGGACTCACTGGAAGATATCACAACACAACTCTAGACACAAATTAAAATAATACAAGCTTTATATTACAAGCCAGGGGCCTCGAGGGCTCGAATACAAAAGCTCGAAAACACAAGAGTCAGCGGAAGCAATAATATCTGAGTACAGACATAAGTTAAACAAGTTTGCCTTAAGAAGGCTAGCACAAAACATCAACGATCGAAAAGGCAAGGCCTCCTGCCTGGGACCTCCTAACTACTCCTCGAAGCCGAACTCCATGTAGAAACATCATCGGGATCCTCTGGCTCTTGGACTCCACCATCTGGTTGCGTCATCCGAGAAGAAGGAACAAAAGGGGAAAAGGGGGAGAAAAGCAACCGTGAGTACTCATCCAAAGTACTCGCAAGCAAGGATCTACACTACATATGCAATGATGTATGGGTAAGGGGGTAATATCTATGGACTGAACTGCAGAATGCCAGAATAAGAGGGGGATAGCTAATCCAATCGAAGACTACGCTTCTCGTAACATCCCTCTTGCAGCAGAAGATGAGGGTAGCTGGAAAGTAACAAGTATCCTCGTTTCTGGAAGCCTCCGTCTTGCAGCAGTAGAAGGGAATAGATGGTAAGTTCACCAAGTAACATCGTATAGCATAATCCTACTCGGCGATCCTCCCGCACGTCACCCTGTGAGAGAGCAACCACCGAGTTATCTCTGGGACTTGTAAGGGTGTGTTTTATTAAGTATCTGGTTCTAGTTATCATGAGGTCGGAATACAACTCCGGGTCGTCCTTTTACCGAGGGACACGGCTATTCGAATAGATTAACTTCCCTGCAGGGGTGCACCACATATCCCAGCACGCTTGATCCCATTTGGCCGGACACACTTTCCAGGGTCATGCCCGGCCTCGGAAGATCAACACGTCGCAGCCCTACCTAAGCACAGCAGAGAGGTCAGCACGTCGGTCTAAGTCCTAAGCACACAGGGGTCTGGGCCCATCGCCCAATGCACACCTACACTATGCGAGGGCGGCCGGTGAGCAGACCTAGCAACCTCCATTACTAAGGAAGTTGCGTTACGCGGTCTAACCCGGCGCGCGCCGCTAAACCGCTGACGTCAAGAAGGCTTCGGCTGATACCACGACGTCGAGTACCCATAACTATTCCCACGTAGCTGGTTAGTGCGTATAGACCAAATGGCCAGACTCAGATCAAATATCCAAACTCGTTAAGCGTGTTATTATGAAATAACCGCGGACAACGACCAGGGCCAGGCCACCTCTCCACTGGGTGTCACAACCTGCCCTGTCGCTCCGCCACAAAGATCCACACAGAGGGCCGTCGGGAAAGTATGTCCTTTCAGCCCCCAATCCGTGAATCAACCGCGGGTACTCAACGAGCCGACCCGACTTTAGTCACATCAAGTATCATGTATATGTGTATGTAATATATATACCCGTGATCACCCCCAAGTGATCACGGCCCGATAGAATAGCAGGGCAGACGGACAAGGGTGTAGGGCCACTGATGGAGTACTAGCATCCTATACTAAGCATTTAGGATTGCAGGTAAAGTATCAACAGTGATAGCAACAAAGACAGGCTATGCAGCAGAATAGGATTATCGAAAGCAGTAACATGCTACACTACTCTAATGCAAGCAGTAGAGAGAAGAGTAGGCGATATCTGGTGATCAAAGGGGGGGGGCTTGCCTGGAAGCTCTGCAGACGAAAAGAATCTTCGGAATCGTAGCCGTAGTCGAACACCGAAGCATCAACGGTCTCAGGGTCTATCACAGTATCGGAGTCTACCGAAAATAAGCAACGAAGGGGGAAACAAATAAATAACAGAGCAAACAATAGCATCACAAAGCATAACATGGAAATACGCGGTGCTACGTGTGACCTAACGCAGTAGGAGGTGATACTGGCAAGGATGAAAAACATCCGGGAAAGTATTCCCGGTGTTAGGCATTTCCGGGCAGATGAAACGAAGGGGAATGTTGCATGTTCGGTATGATAGAGGTGTGTGGCGGACGAACGGACCGCGTATTCGGATTCGTCTCGTCGTTCTGAGCGATTTTCATATATAAATTATTTTCATCCGAGTTACGGATTAATTTATATGATTTTTCAAAGTTTTAACAATATTCTAGAATTACTTATTTATTTAAAACTAACATTATCCAGAATAGTCCGAGGTGACGTCAGCATGACGTAAATGTGACATCAGCAGTCAACAGTGTGGTTGACTGGAGTCAAACCTGACCTGTGGGTCCAGTGGGACCCACCTGTCATTGACTAACAACTAACTAACTGTCTGATTAGATTAGTTAGTAGGTTAATTAGGTTTAATAGATAATTAACTGAATTAATTAAGTTTAAATAAAACAGATTAATTAATAATTAATTAGTTAATTAACATTTTTATTTATTTTAGATATTATTATTATTTATATATATATATTTTTATTTTATTTTATTTTTTTACTTTTTCTGGGGGGCGGGCCCCCCTGTCATTGGCCCAGAAGGGCCAAGCGGGTTTGGGCGCTGGGTCCGGGTGCTGGAGCACCCGTGCGGGCGCTCGCCCGCAGAGCCGCGCGAGGCTGGGCCGGCGAGAGACCGGTGGCGACGGCACCGGCCAGGCAGCCGGAGCGGCGCCGGCGGGCAGCCGGAGTGGAAACGGAGCGGCGCGGGGGCCAGTGACCGGAGCGGCCAGGGCGAGGGCCCGGCGGTGGCGGGCGGGAGACCTCGGGGGCTGCGGAGGCGGAGGGCGTTGGGCCACGGGCGACGATGCGGTGGCTGCGGCGACGGGCAAGGGCGTGGCCCCTCCAGGCCAGCCGCGGGGCGCGGCGCCGGCGGCCAGGCGCACGGCCGGAGGCGGCGAGCGGGCGGGCAGAGCGGCAGCGGCAGTCAAGCGCTTAGGAGTAGCGGCGGCGGGCACCAGCAGCATCAGGCGGCAGCAGCGCTTAACAGCAGCGGCGCCGGCGCAACAGCAAGCAGTGACGGGAGCAGGGCGCAGCAGCAGCAATTCGAGGCCACGCGTGGGCGTGCACGCACAGCAGCAATAGCAACAGGGTAGGAGCAGCAACTACACGCACGCACGTACACATACACGGGGGTTCGGGCGATGGCGAACAACGGTGTAAAGAGACACAAATCGAAGGGGGAAAGGGGTGGAATCGGCTGAGGATCTCACCACCAAGCTCGTAGACATGGATTGGAGGCGCGGGGGCGACCAGATGCGACGAGCTCGACGACGAGAGACGACGGCCGTGGCGGAAATTCAGCTCGATCCCGAGCGTATAGTGCGCCTCCAGTCGAACGGATGCACGGGGATGACGGAGTCGGCGACTAGGAAGTCCCTGGACAAGCTCCCGGTCGCCGGGGAGGACAGTGGCCACGGGGACGGCGATGGCGCATCGACGGTAGCTCGGGCATGAGGTTCCCAGGAGAAACGTGAGTGGGAGAGGGGAATTTTGCAGGCTAGGGTTTGTCTACAGCGATGAGGGGGCTCTTATCCTTCTCGATGTGTCGCGGATGCTCGACACGAGCTAATCGGGCGTGTGGACGGGCGCGCGTGAGCCACGCCATGGCACTGCCTCCTCCTGTAGCGTGAGGAAGGAGAAGGCCCTGTCGGGCCGGGCCAAAGTGCACTGTGGCACTTAGGCCCAGTTGCGCACAGTGTCAGGCCTTTTATTTTCATCCTATTTTGTTTTCTTTATTCCTCGCCTGTTTCACATCTAGTTTAGCTAGTAAATGATTTTTGCTATATATGAAACTTGGCACAAAAATACAGGGCAATATGCTGGTTTGGTATAAAAAGTTTCAAAGCATTTGGGAGTGTTCAACTATTTATAGTAATCGAAAAAACCAATTTATTGGTTGTCGGTCCACTATTATAATACACAGGGGCATTTTAAATATCTCCAAATATGTTAATTCTCACACGACAATTAGTTAGTGAATATTTGGAACACATCGAACATTTTTACTTAACAGCTTGTAGAAATATTAATTTGAGTTGTTTTTTGGAATTTGAATTTGAACCAGTTTCCAACTAACACGAGATTATCAACAGTAATTGCGGTGACGTGTCGTCATTAACAAAGGGTTACTGTAGTTTGATTATCCGGGCGTCACAATTCTCCTCCACTACAAGAAATCTCGTCCCGAGATTTAAGCGGTGGAGTAAGGGGGAAGTTCTGGTTGCGAAATTCTAACGGGTCTTGTTGGTCTTGGTTGCCCTTCTCGAAGAGGATGACTCCTTTTGGTGATGTCTTCATTCCTCTGCTTCAAGTCATCGTGATCAAGTCGTCATCCTTTCTTCGGGATCTCAATCGTCCTACGAACGCGACCAGGGGTAAAACTTTGGTGGAACGTACCTCCACGAAGTATGTGCACCTAACAGTGAATTCAGAAAGTGATACACGAAGTACCCTACGCGTAGTATTTCAGTGAATGCACTGGGAACAATAAGCGATGGTACCAAAGTTTCAAACGGGTAGGCAGCCATTCGATGCCTAACCAGAAGCTGGAATGGGGTCTTGATCAATGAAAATAATATGGTGTTTGATACCAGGATGAAACATGGTAAAATTTAGCTCGTGAATTACATACGAAGCCAGGGGCAAAGGAAACATTAGAACCCGGGTTGTAAGGAAGAGTCAGGTTTCGATCCAGTGGACCTGTGGGTTATGGGCCCACCATGTGGTTTAAAAGTAGGAAGGCGATGACATCTTGCACAGAAAGCAAGGCATGTCAGAGAATAGTCTGTCAGCTAAGTTGGCAACAATGTCGGTACCAAGGACGGGGAACAAAGAGAACCATTGTCTTGCTCGTTGAAACGAGGCGGACCGGTAGGCAAAGTTTCCTTCCAACGGTGGTTACCATTATTTTAATTTGTGTCCAGAGTTGTGTTGTGATATCTTCCAGTGAGTCCCTGATCTTGGTCGTACACATTTGCGTGCATGATTAGTGTACGGACAAATCGGGGGCGTCACAAGTTGGTATCAGAGCCAGGTACAGAAGGGGGAAAAGGGGGAGCAAAGCAACCGTGAGTACTCATCCAAAGTACTCGCAAGCAAGGATCTACACTACATATGCAATGATGTATGGGTAAGGGGGTAATATCTATGGACTGAACTGCAGAATGCCAGAATAAGAGGGGGATAGCTAATCCAATCGAAGACTACGCTTCTCGTAACATACCTCTTGCAGCAGAAGATGAGGGTAGCTGGAAAGTAACAAGTATCCTCGTTTCTGGAAGCCTCCGTCTTGCAGCAGTAGAAGGGAATAGATGGTAAGTTCACCAAGTAACATCGTATAGCATAATCCTACTCGGCGATCCTCCCGCACGTCACCCTGTGAGAGAGCAACCACCGAGTTATCTCTGGCACTTGTAAGGGTGTGTTTTATTAAGTATCTGGTTCTAGTTATCATGAGGTCGGAATACAACTCCGGGTCGTCCTTTTACCGAGGGACACGGCTATTCGAATAGATTAACTTCCCTGCAGGGGTGCACCACATATCCCAGCACGCTTGATCCCATTTGGCCGGACACACTTTCCAGGGTCATGCCCGGCCTCGGAAGATCAACACGTCGCAGCCCTACCTAAGCACAGCAGAGAGGTCAGCACGTCGGTCTAAGTCCTAAGCACACAGGGGTCTGGGCCCATCGCCCAATGCACACCTGCACGTTGCGAGGGCGGCCCGTGAGCAGACCTAGCAACCTCCATTACTAAGGAAGTTGCGTTACGTGGTCCAACCCGGCGCGCGCCGCTAAACCGCTGACGTCAAGAAGGCTTCGGCTGATACCACGACGTCGAGTACCCATAACTATTCCCACGTAGCTGGTTAGTGCGTATAGACCAAATGGCCAGACTCAGATCAAATATCCAAACTCGTTAAGCGTGTTATTATGAAATAACCGCGGACAACGACCAGGGCCAGGCCACCTCTCCACTGGGTGTCACAACCTGCCCTGTCGCTCCGCCACAAAGATCCACACAGAGGGCCGTCGGGAAAGTATGTCCTTTCAGCCCCCAATCCGTGAATCAACCGCGGGTACTCAACGAGCCGACCCGACTTTAGTCACATCAAGTATCATGTATATGTGTATGTAATATATATACCCGTGATCACCCCCAAGTGATCACGGCCCGATAGAATAGCAGGGCAGACGGACAAAGGTGTAGGGCCACTGATGGAATACTAGCATCCTATACTAAGCATTTAGGATTGCAGGTAAAGTATCAACAGTGATAGCAACAAAGACAGGCTATGCAGCAGAATAGGATTATCGAAAGCAGTAACATGCTACACTACTCTAATGCAAGCAGTAGAGAGAAGAGTAGGCGATATCTGGTGATCAAAGCGGGGGGGGGGGGCTTGCCTGGAAGCTCTGCAGACGAAAAGAATCTTCGGAATCGTAGCCGTAGTCGAACACCGAAGCATCAACGGTCTCAGGGTCTATCACAGTATCGGAGTCTACCGAAAATAAGCAACGAAGGGGGAAACAAATAAATAACAGAGCAAACAATAGCATCACAAAGCATAACATGGAAATACGCGGTGCTACGTGTGACCTAACGCAGTAGGAGGTGATACTGGCAAGGATGAAAAACATCCGGGAAAGTATTCCCGGTGTTAGGCATTTCCGGGCAGATGAAACGAAGGGGAATGTTGCATGTTCGGTATGATAGAGGTGTGTGGCGGACAAACGGACCACGTATTCGGATTCGACTCGTCGTTCTGAGCGATTTTCATATATAAATTATTTGCATCCGAGTTACGGATTAATTTATATGATTTTTCAAAGTTTTAACAATATTCTAGAATTATTTATTTATTTAAAACTAACATTATCCAGAATAGTACGAGGTGACGTCAGCATGACGTAAATGTGACATCAGCAGTCAACAGTGTGGTTGACTGGAGTCAAACCTGACCTGTGGGTCCAGTGGGACCCACCTGTCATTGACTAACAACTAACTAACTGTCTGATTAGATTAGTTAGTAGGTTAATTAGGTTTAATAGATAATTAACTGAATTAATTAAGTTTAAATAAAACAGATTAATTAATAATTAATTAGTTAATTAACATTTTTATTTATTTTAGATATTATTATTTATATATATATATATATTTTTATTTTATTTTATTTTTTTACTTTTTCTGGGGGGCGGGCCCCCCTGTCATTGGCCCAAAAGGGCCAAGCGGGTTTGGGCGCTGGGTCCGGGTGCTGGAGCACCCGTGCGGGCGCTCGCCCGCAGAGCCGCGCGAGGCTGGGCCGGCGAGAGACCGGTGGCGACGGCACCGGCCAGGCAGCCGGAGCGGCGCCGGCGGGCAGCCGGAGTGGAAACGGAGCGGCGCGGGGGCCAGTGACCGGAGCGGCCAGGGCGAGGGCTCGGCGGTGGCGGGCGGGAGACCTCGGGGGCTGCGGAGGCGGAGGGCGTTGGTCCACGGGCGACGATGCGGTGGCTGCGGCGACGGGCAAGGGCGTGGCCCCTCCAGGCCAGCCGCGGGGCGCGGCGCCGGCGGCCAGGCGCACGGCCGGAGGCGGCGAGCGGGCGGGCAGAGCGGCAGCGGCAGTCAAGCGCTTAGGAGCAGCGGCGGCGGGCACCAGCAGCATCAGGCGGCAGCAGCGCTTAACAGCAGCGGCGCCGGCGCAACAGCAAGCAATGACGGGAGCAGGGCGCAGCAGCAGCAATTCGAGGCCACACGTGGGCGTGCACGCACAGCAGCAATAGCAACAGGGTAGGAGCAGCAACTACACGCACGCACGTACACATACACGGGGGTTCGGGCGATGGCGAACAACGGTGTAAAGAGACACAAATCGAAGGGGGAAAGGGGTGGAATCGGCTGAGGAGCTCACCACTAAGCTCGTAGACATGGATTGGAGGCGCGGGGGCGACCAGATGCGACGAGCTCGACGATGAGAGACGACGGCCGTGGCGGAAATTCATCTCGATCCTGAGCGTATAGTGCGCCTCCAGTCGAACGGATGCACGGGGATGACGGAGTCGGCGACTAGGAAGTCCCTGGACAAGCTCCCGGTCGCCGGGGAGGACAGTGGCCACGGGGACGGCGATGGCGCATCGACGGTAGCTCGGGCATGAGGTTCCGAGGAGAAACGTGAGTGGGAGAGGGGAATTTTGCAGGCTAGGGTTTGTCTACAGCGATGAGGGGGCTCTTATCCTTCTCGATGTGTCGCGGATGCTCGACACGAGCTAATCGGGCGTGTGGACGGGCGCGCGTGAGCCACGCCATGGCACTGCCTCCTCCTGTAGCGTGAGGAAGGAGAAGGCCCTGTCGGGCCGGGCCAAAGTGCACTGTGGCACTTAGGCCCAGTTGCGCACAGTGTCAGGCCTTTTATTTTCATCCTATTTTGTTTTCTTTATTCCTCGCCTGTTTCACATCTAGTTTAGCTAGTAAATGATTTTTGCTATATATGAAACTTGGCACAAAAATACAGGGCAATATGCTGGTTTGGTATAAAAAGTTTCAAAGCATTTGGGAGTGTTCAACTATTTATAGTAATCGAAAAAACCAATTTATTGGTTGTTGGTCCACTATTATAATACACAGGGGCATTTTAAATATCTCCAAATATGTTAATTCTCACACGACAATTAGTTAGTGAATATTTGGAACACATCGAACATTTTTACTTAACAGCTTGTAGAAATATTAATTTGAGTTGTTTTTTGGAATTTGAATTTGAACCAGTTTCCAACTAACACGAGATTATCAACAGTAATTGCGGTGACGTGTCGTCATTAACAAAGGGTTACTGTAGTTTGATTATCCGGGCGTCACAATCCTTCATCTCAAAACAACGAGATAGGAAACCTTGACCTCCTTAATAACATTCAGATTTATTCCGTAAAGCAGTATGTCATCAACATACAAGCAAAGGATAACTCCCTTGCCCCCACCATGGAGATAGTACACACATTTGTCAGCTTCGTTTACAACAAAGCCTGCAGCTATTAAAGTTCTTTCCAACTTCTCATGCCACTGTTTGGGTGTTTTCTTGAGTCCATACAAAGACTTCATCAACTTGCACACTTTTCCTTCCCGACCATCTACTACAAACCCATCTGGTTGTTTCATATATTTCCTCGTCCAACTCTCCATTTAGGAAAGCAGTCCTAACATCCATTTGATGAACGAGAAGACCATGTGAGGTAGCTAGTGAAAGTAGAACTCGAATAGTGGTCAGTCGAGCCACAGGTGAGTAAGTATCAAAGAAGTCTTCACCTTCCTTTTGGGTATAATCCTTAGCCACGAGTCGTGCCTTGTACTTTTGATAGTACCATCAAACCTAAGCTTCTTCTTGAATACCCATTTGCACCCTATATGTTTGCAACCATAAGGACGATTGGTTATCTCCCAAGTTTCATTCACCAAGATGGAATCCATCTTACTACGAACCACTTCCTTCCAGTAGTCAGCATCTTCAGATGCATATGCCTTTGAAATAGAACTGGGAGTGTCATCTATTAGATAGACAAGAAAATCATCACCAAATGACTTTGCAGTTCTCTGTCTCTTGCTCCCAGTAGGAACTTCATTGTTCTCCTCCACGGGTTTTTCGAAGTGTTCCATCGAAATGGTAGGTTCAATAATTGTAAATGGTTCCTGATACGATGAACTAGCCATCCCCTGATTAGATGAGGCAACTATATTCTTCATGAGAAATATATCTTCAAAGAAAGTCACACCATTCGACTCCATGATATTATCGACATGCATGTCAGATACCTCAGATTTTACAACCAAGAATCTATAACCAATGCTATGAAAAGCATATCCCAGGAAAACAAAATCCACAGTCTTTGGTCCAAGCTTGCGCTTCTTTGGAATTGGCACATTGACTTTCGCCAAACAACCCCAGGTTCGTAGAGAAAAGAGTTTTAACCTTTTCTTCTCCCATTCCTCGAATGGAGTTATCTCTTTATTCTTTGTGGGAACTCGGTTTAGGACATGACATGCAGTCAATATCGCCTCCCCCCACCATGCCTTGGAGAGACCCGATGTGTCTAACATGGCGTTAACCAAATCAGTTAGAGTACAGTTCTTTCTTTCGGCTACCCCATTTGACTGAGGTGAATAGGGAGGTGTCCTCTCATGGATTATACCATGTTCTGCACAAAAAGCATCAAATTTATTGCAAAAATACTCTCCACCACGGTCGGACCTAAGCATCTTGATTTTACGATCAAGTTGGTTTTCCACTTCAGCTTTATAGATCTTGAAAAAGTTCAAAGCCCCATCCTTAGATTTTGGAAGATACACATGGCAGTATCTAGTGGAGTCATCAATTGAAGTCATGAAATATTTCTTTCCACCTTTTGTCAAAACACCATTCATTTCACATAGATATGAATGTATGAGCTTAGTGGTGTGATACGTCCAATTTGCATCATGCTTATATGTTGATATATATATATTCCATTATGGGTTGCTATTACACGTTATGTCACAATACTTATGCCTTTTCTCTCTTATTTTACAAGGTTTACATGAAGAGGGAGAATGCCGGCAGCTAGAATTCTGGGCTGGAAAAGGAGCAAACTCTGGAAACCTATTATGCACAACTCCAAAAGCCCCGAAACTCCACAGAACTCCGTTTCAGAAAATATAAAAAATATCTGGCGAAAGAAGTCCACGAGGGGGCCACCTGCTGTCCACGAGGGTGGGGGGCGCCCCCCCCCTCTCAGGGCGCGCCCCTGTCTCGTGAGCCCACCGATGCCCCCCCGATGCCCATCTTCTCCTATATATATGGTGTTTTGACCTGGAAAAAATCATAAGGAGGCTTTCGGGACCAGACGCCGCCGTCTCGAGACGGAAACCAATCTAGGGCTCCGGCAGAGCTGTTCTGCCAGGGATACTTCCCTCCGGGAGGGGGAAATCGTCACCGCCGTCATCACCAACAACTCTCCCATCTTGGGGAGGGCTATCTTCATCAACATCTTCACCAGCACCATCTCCTCTCAAACCCTAGTTCATCTCTTGTATCCAATCTTTGTACCCAAACCTCAGATTGGTACCTGTGGGTTGCTAGTAGTGTTGATTACTCCTTGTAGTTGATGCTAGTTGGTTTAATTTGTGGAAGATCATATGTTCAGATCCATTATGCATATTAATACCCCTCTGGTCATGAACAATATTATGTCTTGTGAGTATTTACTTTTGTTCCTGAGGACATGGGAGAAGTCTTGCTATTAGTAGTCATGTGAATTTGGTCTTCGTTCGATATTTTGATGAGATGTATGTTGTCTCTCCTCTAGTGGTGTCATGTGAACATCGACTACACGACACTTCACCATTATTTGTGCCTAGAGGAAGGCATTGGGAAGTAATAAGTTGATGATGGGTTGCTAGAGTGACATAAGCTTAAACCCTAGTATATGTGTTGCTTCGTAAGGGGCTAATTTGGATCCATACGTTTCATGCTATGGTTAGGATTACCTTAATACTTCTTTTGTAGTTGCGGATGCTTGCATTAGAGGTTAATCATAAGTGGGAGGCTTGTCCAAGTAAGGACAGCACCCAAGCACCGCTTCACCCACATACAAAATTATCGGAGTACCGAACACGAATCAGATGATCGTGATGAAAACTAGCTTGACGATAATTCCCATGTGTCCTCGGGAGCACTTTCCTTCATATAAGAGTTTGTTCAGGCTTGTCCTTTGCTACAAAAAGGATTGGGCCACCTTGCTGCAACTTATTTACTTTTACCTTTTGTCACTTGCTACCAATTACCTTATCACAAAACTTTCTGTTACCTATAATTTCAGTGCTTGCAGAAAATACCTTACTGAAAACTGCCTATCATTTCCTTCTGCTCCTCGTTGGGTTTGACACTCTTACTTATCGAAAGGACTACGATAGATCCCCCTACACTTGTGGATCGTCAAGACTCTTTTCTTGCGCCGTTGCCGGGGAGTGAAGCGCCTTTGGTAAGGAAAAATTTATATAGTGTGCTGAAATTTATTGTCACTTGTTACTATGGCTCAAAATCCTTTGAGGGGCTTGTTCGGGGTATCTTCACCCCGACCAGAAGAGCAAAGAGTTGCTCCTCAACCTACTGCACCTACTGAAAATGTTTTCTTTGAGATTCCTTCGGGTATGATAGAGAAACTTCTTGAAATCCTTTTACAGGAGACGGAACACTGCATCCCGATTTACACCTAATCTATGTGGATGAAGTTTCTGGATTATTTAAGCTTGCAGGTATGCCCGAGGATGTTATCAAGAAGAAGGTCTTACCTTTATCTTTGAAGGGAGATGCATTGACATGGTTTAGGCTATGTGATGATATTGGATCATGGAACTATAATCGTCTGAAGTTGGAATTTCATCAGAAGTTCTACCCTATGCACCAAGTTCATCGTGATTGTAATTATATTTATAATTTCTGGTCTCGCGAAGGAGAAAGCATCGCTCAAGCTTGGGGGAGGCTTAAGTCAATGTTATATTCATGCCCCAATCATGAGCTCTCAAGGAAAATGATCATTCAAAAATTTTATGCTCGGATTTCTCTCAATAATCGCACCATGCTCGATAATTCTTGTTCTGGCTCTTTTATGATGAAGACTTTTGAATTCAAATGGGATTTATTGAAATGAATTAAACGCAACTCTGAAGATTGGGATCTCGACGAAGGTAAGGAGTCAGGTATGACCCCTAAGTTTGATTGTGTTAAAGCTCTTATGGATACCGATGTTTTCCGTGAGTTTAGCACTAAATATGGACTTGACTGTGAGATAGTATAGCTTCTTTCTGTGAATCTTTTGCTACTCATGTTGATCTCCCCAAGGAGAACTGGTTTAAATACCATCCCCCTATTGAAGTAAAAGTAGTTGAACCTGTTAAAGTTGAAGAAAAGATTATCACTTATAATGTTGATCCTATTATTCCTAGTGCTTATATTGAGAAACCACCTTTCCCTGTTAGGGTAAAGATCATGCTAAAGCTTCAACTGTAGTTCGTAAGAGTAATACTAGAACACCTACACCCTCTGAGCAAATTAAAGTTGAACCTAGTGTTGCTATGGTTAAAGATCTCTTGGTAGAAGATTTAGATGGACATGTTATTTACCTCCAAGAAGAGTCTGCTAGAATAGCCGAACCCAATGCTAGGAATAAACATAGACCTGTTGTAGGCTTTCCTGTCATCTCCATTAAGATAGGAGATCACTGTTATCATGGTTTATGTGACGTGGATGCTAGTGCGAGTATTATCCCTCATACCTTATATCAAGAAATTACACATGACATTGCACCTGTTGAGTTAGAAGGAATTGATGTTACTATTAAGCTAGCTAATAGAGACACTATTTCACCAGTTGGGATTGTTAGAGATGTTGAAGTATTGTGTGGAAAGGTTAAATACACTGCTGTTTTTCTTGTTCTTAGTTCCCCACAAGATGAATTTTGTCCCATTATATTTGGTAGACCCTTCTTGAATACTGTTAATGCTAAGATAGACTGCGTGAAAGATGTTGTTACTGTTGGGTTAGGGGATATGTCTCATGATTTTAACTTTGCTAAATTCCGTAGACAACCCCTTGATAAAGAACTACCTGGTAAGGATGAAATTACTGGTCTTGCTTCTATTGTTGTGCCTCCTAATGATCCTTTAGAACAATACTTGCTAGACCATGAAAATGATATGCATATGAATGAGAGAAGGGAAATAGATGAAATATTCTTTAATCAGGGACCCGTATTGAAAACCAACTTGCCTATTGAAATCCTAGGGGATCCTCCTCCACCCAAGGGTGATCCTGTGTTTGAACTCAAACCTTTACCTAATAATCTTAAGTATGTTTATCTTGATGAAAATAAGTTATATCCTGTTATTATTAGTGCTAAACTTTCAGAGCAGGAAGAAGAAAAATTACTAAAAACTCTGAAGAAGCACCGTGCTGCTATTGGATATACTCTGGATGATCTTAAGGGCATTAGTCCCACCTTATGCCAACACAAGATAAAATTGGAAGAAAATGCTAAACTGGTTATTGATAATCAGCGACAGTTAAATCCTAAGATGAAAGAAGTGGTAAGGAAGGAAATACTAAAGCTTATAGAGGCAGGTATTATCTATCCAGTTGCTGATAGCCAGTGGGTAAGTCCTGTCCATTGTGTCCCTAAGAAGGGAGGTATGACTGTCTTTCCTAATGATAAAGATGAATTGACCCCGCAAAGAATAGTTATAGGTTATAGGATGGTAATTGATTTCCGTATGTTAAATAAAGCTACTAAGAAAGATCATTACCCCTTGCCTTTTATTGATCAAATGCTAGAAAGTTTATCCAAACATACTCACTTTTGCTTTCTAGATGGTTATTCTGGTTTCTCTCAAATACTTGTGTCAAAAGGGGATCAAGAAAACACCACTTTTACTTGTCCTTTCGGTACCTTTGCTTATAGACGTATGCCTTTTGGTTTATGTAATGCACCTGCTACCTTTCAAAGATGCATGATGGCTATATTCTCTGATTTTTGTGAAAAGATTGTTGAGGTGTTCATGGATGATTTCTTCGTTTACAGAACTTCTTTTGATGATTGCTTAAGCAACCTTGATCGAGTTTTGCAGAGATGTGAAGACACCAATCTTGTTTTGAATTGGGAGAAGTGCCACTTTATGGTTAATGAAGGCATTGTCTTGGGACATAAAATTTCTGAAAGAGGTATTGAAGTTGACAAGGCTAAAGTTGATGCTATTGAAAAGATGCCATGCCCTAAGGATATCAAAGGTATACGAAGTTTCCTTGGTCATGCCGGGTTTTATAGGAGGTTCATAAAGGACTTCTCCAAAATGTCCAGGCCTCTGACTAATCTCTTACAAAAAGATATTCCTTTTGTCTTTGATGATGATTGTATAGAAGCATTTGAAATACTTAAGAAAGCATTGATCTTTGCCCCTATTGTCCAGCCTCCTGACTGGAATTTACCTTTTGAGATTATGTGCGATGCTAGTGATTATGCTGTGGGTTATGTTCTAGGGCAAAGAGTTGATAAGAAATTGAATGTTATTCAGTATGCTAGTAAAACTCTAGACAATGCTCAAAGAAATTATGCTACTACCGAGAAAGAATTTTTAGCAGTTGTATTTGCTTGTGATAAGTTTAGACCCTATATTGTTGATTCTAAAGTAACTATGCACACTGATCATGCTTCTATCAAATACCTTATGGAAAAGAAAGATGCTAAACCTAGACTTATTAGATGGGTTCTCTTGTTGCAAGAATTTGACTTGCATATTATTGATAGAAAGGGAGCTGAGAACCCCGTTGCAGACAACTTGTCTAGGTTAGAAAATATACTTGATGACCCACAACCTATTGATGATAGCTTTCCTGATGAACAATTAGCTGTCATAAATACTTCTCGTACCGCTCCTTGGTATGCTGATTATGCTAATTATATTGTTGCTAAGATTATACCTCCTAGCTTCACAAAGCAGCAAAAGAAAAAGTTCTTCTATGATTTGAGACATTACTTCTCGGATGACCCACATCTTTATAAATAAGGAGTAGATGGTATTATTAGACGTTGTGTACCTGAGCATGAACATGAATAGATCCTACGCAAGTGCCACTCCGAAGCTTATGGAGGACACCATGCGGGAGATAGAACTGCACACAAGGTATTGCAATCCGGTTTTTATTGTCCTACTCTCTTCAAGGATGCCCGTAAGTTTGTCTTATCTTGTGAT
Source organism: Secale cereale (assembly GCA_902687465.1). Lineage (NCBI taxonomy): Eukaryota > Viridiplantae > Streptophyta > Magnoliopsida > Poales > Poaceae > Secale > Secale cereale. The sequence continues at coordinate 685,828,878 of LR738709.1, read as the reverse complement.
GAATGTCAAAGAATTGGTAATATCAGTAGACGTCAAGAAATGCCTATGAATTATTCACTTGTTATTGAACCATTTGATGTTTGGGGCTTTGATTATATGGGACCGTTTCCTGCCTCTAATGGATACACACATATTTTAGTTGCTGTTGATTACGTTACTAAGTGGGTAGAAGCTATTCTAACTAGTAGTGCTGATCATAACACCTCTATTAAGATGCTTAAAGAAGTTATTTTTCCGAGGTTTGGAGTCCCTAGATACCTAATGACTAATGGTGGTTCACACTTTATTCATGGTGCTTTCCGTAAGATGCTTGCTAAATATGATGTGAACCATAGAATTGCATCCCCTTATCACCCATAGACTAGTGGTCAAGTAGAACTAAGTAATAGGAAGTTGAAATTAATTTTGCAAAAGACAGTTAATAGGTCTAGAAAGAATTGGTCCAAGAAATTTGATGATGCATTATGGGCCTATAGAACTGTATACAAAAATCCTATGGGTATGTCTCCATATAAGATGGTAGAAAAGCTTGTCACTTACCTCTTGAGCTAGAACATAAGGCATATTGGGCTATTAAAGAGCTCAATTACGATTTCAAACTTGTCGGTGAGAAGAGGGTATTTGACATTAGCTCTCTTGATGAATGGAGGACCCAGGCTTACGAGAATGCCAAGCTGTTTAAAGAAAAAGTTAAAAGATGGCATGACAAAAGGATACAAAAGCATGAGTTTAACGTAGGTGATTATGTTTTGCTATACAACTCTCGTTTAAGATTTTTTGCAGGAAAACATCTCTCCAAGTGGGAAGGACCTTACGTTATCGAGGAGGTCTATCGTTCCGGTGCCATAAAAATCAACAACTTCGAAGGCACAAATCCGACGGTGGTGAACGGTCAATGAATCAAACATTATATCCTAGGTAATCCTATAAATGTTGAAACCAATGTTATTGAAACCGTAACCCCGGAGGAATACATAAGGGACACTTTCCAGAATGATTCAGACTCCGAAAAGGAAGAGGTATGCGGTACGGTAAGTAAACCGACTCCAAAACAGTTCTAAATGCAATTTTCTCCATTTTGGAATATTTAGAAAATTAGAAAAATAAGTAGCAGTCTGGAAGAGACACGAGGCGTCCATGAGGGTGGAGGGCGCGCCCCCTGCCTAGTGGGCACCCCGTGTGCCTCCTGGACTCCGTTTTCTTGTATGTTACTCCTTTTGGTCGGTAAAAATTCATTATATATACTCCCGAAGGTTTTGACCTATGTATCACAAAAATCCTCTGTTTTAGATTCGAGCTGTTTTTGTCGCAGATAAAAGCAATATGTCGTCCCAGGATTCGGAGGGAGAAAGCTATGTGGCTGATTCCCTTGCTGACCCTAAGGTCTATGGGGACTGGGAGCATTATGGTTGGACCACGGAGGAAGAAGAGGACCATGATCCCAAGGGGAAGGATTGGACCAGCTCAGATGAAGACGAAGCCCCACTACCTCAACCGAGGGACATGCATGTGGAGTTCAAAAAGTCAAGCCTCCCCGACAGATTAAAGAAACCTAAGATCTAATTTATTCCTTTTAACCTCTTGCAGGAAAACAAGCAAACACTATGCAAAAAGATATTAAATCTTGAGCGAGAGATCTATGACCTAAGGGAGCAAAATTCTGCCCTTAAGCGCAAGTTAAGGAAGAAGCCATCATCACCACCCCCGAAGAAGGAGACATAATCATATGGGTATGGGCACTCCCCTTGGCAACTACCAAGCTTGGGGGAGTGACCCCGGTATCGTATCACCATCACTCCTATCTGTACACTAATCTTTATTATATATCCGAAATAAAGTATATTGGCATGGAGCATCCAACATGTTGAGCTTGCCTTTCCCCCTCATGCTAGCCAAAACTCCTCGCACCAAGTAGAGATACTACTTGTGCTTCCATACATCCTTAAACCCAGTTTTGCCATGAGAGTCCACCATACCTACCTATGGATTGAGAAAGATCCTTCCAAGTAAGTTGTCATGTTGCAAACTCGCTAAAATATGTATGATTTATTAGTATGGAGGAAATTAGCTTTATACGATCTTGTGATATGGAAGTAATAAAAGCGATGGACTGCATAATAAAGGTCCTTATCACAAGTGGCAATATAAAGTGACGTTCCTTTGTGCTAAGACTTTGTGCATTCAACCATAAAAACACTTGACAACCTCTGCTTCCCTCTGCGAAGGGCCTATCTATTATTCTTGCCTTACAAGAGTCAAGGTGAAATTCACCTTTCCTTTTTACATTTTATCCTTTGGCAAGCACATTGTGTTGGAAAGATCCTGACATATATACCCACTTGGATGTAAGTTTTCATGGTCTATTACTGTTGACATTACCCTTGAGGTAAAAGGTTGGGAGGCAACACCATAAGCCCCTATCTTTCTCTGTGTCCGATTAAAACTCCATAAACATAAGTATTGCGTGAGTGTGAGCAATTGTGAAAGACTATATGATAGTTGAGTATGTAGGCTTGCTGAAAAGCTCTTACATTGACTCTTTCTGATGTTACGATAAATTGCAATTGCTCCAATGACCAAGATCAAAGTTTGTTAGTTTTCAATGAAGTTTGTGATTCATGCTTGATATGGTGAATGAATTGTTACTTTAGCATAAGAATCATATGACAATATATATATGTTGCTGTTATGAGAATGATTATGATGCCCTCATGTCCGTATTTTGTTTTTATCGACACCTCTATCTCTAAACATGTGGACATATTTTTCGATTTCGGCTTTCGCTTGAGGGCAAGCGAGGTCTAAGCTTGGGGGAGTTTGTCAGTGTACTAAAGTAGGGGTACCCTTAGTATCCCGAACTTGTGCACGGGTAGTCGCAGCGCCCCGTGGCAAGGCTTGCCTGGTGACCGCCAAGGCCCTCTGTGGTTCCTTTGGAGCCAGTCAAGAACAAAGTATCCAAGCCAAGGAGACAAGGCCCCGGCAAGAGGAGCTTGCCGGGAAGGCCACTCGAGGCACAAAACCACTCAAGGCGCAAGACCCCGGCAAGAGGAGCTTGCCGGGAAGGCCAACCAAGGCCCGGTGAGCGACAAGCTCCCGGAAGCGACAAGATAGCGACTGCGGCAAGGCGCTTGCCGCGGCAAACTTCCACTCAGTATCCGCGCTCCAGCACATCCATCCACGTGTCGCTCTGGGACCCTTCCAGGCGTACGTGGCGGGAGGCTGTGCAGCCAGGGGTGCACGGTGGCAAGCTGCGCTGACAAGGTTGCCGCCGTGGCGAACGGTGGTGCCCCTGACGGTCACTTTTTGCACTGTTTGGGCGACCCTGACGGGCATTTAATGCCCTTGTCCCCTGCCGTCAGGGTTAGGTATGGAACACTGTACCAACTACCACCCTTTTTCCATTTTTACCTTCAACTGCGTTGCCACCTGTCGGTGACCCCTTGAGCATATAAAAAGAGGCCCATGCGCAACGTAGAGGGGGGTTAGACATTCGATCACTCTCCGGCTCGGTCTCGCTAGCTGCTGGTGCGTACTGTAGCTTCCAACGCTCCCGAGCCAAGAACACAATACAAATCAAAGCAGGAGTAGGGTTTTACGCATCCGTGCGGCCCGAACCTGGGTAAACTGCTCGTGTGCCTCGCCTCGATCTGCTCTTCGCGCGATCTCCGCCCCCTGCCGTACCGAAAGGGGCTCCGTCCCCATAGGTGTTCGTGGGTGGATCAGTTTCCCCGACATCTTTGGCGCGCCAGGTAGGGGGTGCGTCGAGGTTGTGTGAACCTGATTCGGCGTCCACACGAGCTAGATCTTCATCATCTTCATCAACATGCCACCGAAGAAGAAGGCTTCGGAGAGAGCTGCTCCGTCCGCGTCGATCCCGCCACCGCCGGAGCAAACGGCTGGTGGGGTAGACGCCGGCGGAAGAACGGGCGCCGATGAGGGAACTCATGGTGCCGCCAAGTCCAAGGACAAGGCTGCGCTGCCCATCGGCGGCGTAGCCGGCTCCCACGACGACCGCGTGCACTCCAAGACCTCGGCGTCCGTGCATGCACCGCGCCCGTCTCAGAAGGCGCGGGACCGGCCGCGTCATGGTACTCACGGTACCATACGTTTGCTGAACCAAGATCGAGCCGGTGGATCTCGGGACGCTCAAGGCCAGCATGCACGCCAACATGCCGGCACGAGCAAGGCGCGGTCGCCGGGACGGGATGCTGCTCCTTCTAACATAGTTAGAAGTCCGAGCATATCCCGCTCCTCGCACCGTTCGCCACCGCTACCCACCACTCCAGCAGAAGCTCTGGCACGAGCTCAACTGCTCCTAGACTTCCCTCCAGCGGCAGACAAGGCCGATGACTGGAGGGCCACCATTCAGAGTCTCATCGCCTTTGCCAACGGCGACACTCCGCGGCAGCCAAGTACGTCGCAGCCGCGGCAAGCCAGTCAGGCACGGGCTGATGGCGACAAGACCGGTGGGGGTGCAACTACCATGCGCTCTCCGCCCCGAAGGCCAAGATCGCCGACTCGTCGGATCAACATCGACGACGACTCCACCGCGTCATCAGATCCGCGAGCTCGTCGCGATCAGCGCCAAGTTCTCCACGAACGACAGCAAGAGGACGCTGGTACTCGTATCGAGCGCCGAAGAGAAGCGGGGCGTCAATCCGACCAGCGCGATGGGCCCGCTGCCGACATGCATGCGCCAGGGGAACCAGGCGACTTGCCGTACGCGGTAGGTTGCCCTGCGTTCACTCGTGAGCTGCGGCAAGTCCAGTGGCCCAGCATGAAGAATTTCAAGCCAGACGTACCAAAGAAGTACGACGGCAAGACGCATCCGTCGGAGTTCCTCAGCATCTACACCATCGCGGTGCAAGCTGCTGAGGGGCGGGACGACAAGATCCTTGCCAACTACTTCCCGCTGGTACTCAAGCCCAACGTCAGGTCCTGGCTCATGCACTTGCCGGACAACTCCATATCTTCCTGGGCAGACCTGTGCCATCAGTTTGTCGGCGCCTTTACGGGCGGCCACAAACCTCATGGCCAGGAAAGTGATCTTCATCTGCTCGCCCAGAAGGAAGGAGAGCCCCTGCGCAAGTATATCCAGAGATTCAGCCGTGTGCAGCACAACATCCCAGACGTCCACCCTGCCGCTGTTATCAGCGCGTTCCATCAGAAAGTGCGTAACCGCAGGATGAGGGAGGAAATGGCGATGTGCAAGATTAGGGACGTCAGTGAGCTGTATGCCCTGGCCGACAAGTGCGCACGTGCTGAGGAGGGGAGGAAACTCCCCGGAGAGGATACTGGAGCAGGAGGATCTGACAGTGAAGATGCCGCCCCGGCAAAGAAGAACCGGCGGCGGAACAACAGGAAGAAGAAAAACAAAGATGTGCTAGTCGTTGAGCAGTCCGGCAACGGAGGTGGCGCCGACAAGGCCAAAGTTGGTAACTCCGGCAAGGAGACTGCCGCATGCACCAACTGCCAGGCTGTGGCAGCCGCCGACAAGCAGGACGGCACCGACAAGCAGTACTGCAAGATCCACCGCACCAAGGGCCATGACCTCCAGATCTGCAAGAGGGTCGAGCAGCTTGTCGAGCAGCAGAAGGCTGAGTACAAGCGGCGCGACAAGGAGAAGGCCCAAGGAGGTGGTGGAGGATCTGGCACGAAGCATCCCGGCAGGGGAGGACGCCGCGGCAAGGCCAAGCAGCGGCAAGGAGATAGACCTCCCCGTGGCCGCGAAAAGGATGAAGACGACGACGAAGACGAAGACATGGATGATGTTGAGAACAATGAGCAGGAGTTCCAGAAAGCCACAGAGGTTTTGTGCGTTGACGGCGGTGCTTCTCTGCACACTTCACACCGCCAACTCAAGCAGTGGGTGCGGGAAGTCAACGCGGCAGAACCACCTGTCGAATCGCGCAAACTTCTAAAATGGTCCAGCACGCCTATCATCTTTGATATTGAGGACCACCCTGATCGCACAACTGCGGTCGGGTGCTTGCCGATGTTGGTTTCACCAACTATCCGCAACCTCAAGGTCACCAAGATGCTAGTTGATGGCGGGGCCGGCTTAAACCTTATCTCCTCCGCTGTACTCCAGAAACTCCAGATCCTTGACAGCGAGCTCGAAGAGACCGGCACATTCCAAGGAATCAATCCGGGAAGGAGCAAGCCAAAGGGGAAGATCACGTTGCCAGTGACATTTGGCGACGAGCTGAACTTCAGGACCGAGAAGGTCACTTTTGACGTTGCCGATTTTCCATTGCCTTACAATGGGATACTTGGCCGTCCAGCACTCGCCAAGTTCATGGCAGCCTCTCACTATGCATACAACATGCTGAATATGCCAGGCCCGATAAGCGTCATCTCTGTCCCTGGCGACAAGAAGGATGCTCTTATCTGCACCGACAAGATCTACCGGGAAGCAGCAGCCGCAACAGATCACAAGACACTTGCCGCTGAAGCTCCCGGGGGGAAGAAGACGAAGTCCGGCGAGAGCTCTGATGCCCACTCCGGCAAGCGCACCTCTTCGCAGTGCTGCGCTGCCGTTGAGGACGCACCATTGAGCTCCACCGGCAAGTGTAAGAAGACGATGGCAGCTCCGCCAGAGACCAAGAAGGTGTCCGCCAAGGAGGACGGCACTGGTGATACTTTCACCATCAGTGCCACACTTGACCCTAAATAGGAAAGCGCGCTCATTGCTTTCCTGCGGGCGAATGTCGACGTGTTTGCGTGGCAACCGTCTGACATCCCCGGTGTTCCCAGGAAAGTGATTGAGCACCACCTTGCCGTCTGTCCTCACGCGCGGCCCGTCAAGCAGAAAGTCAGGAAACAAGCAGTGGAGCGCCAAGAATTCATAGCAGAAGAAATCAAGAAGTTGGAAGCAGCAGGCCTTGTCAGAGGAGTGCTCCATCCTACGTGGTTGGCCAATCCTGTAGTCATGCGCAAGGCAAACGGGAAATGGAGGCTTTGTATCGACTTCACAGATGTGAATAAAGCTTGTCCCAAAGACCCATTTCCCTTGCCGCGCATTGACCAGATTGTTGACTCCACGGCAGGATGTTATTTGCTTTCATTTCTTGACGCATACTCAGGATACCATCAGATCTTCATGGCTGAAGAAGATGAGGAGAAGACCGCATTCATCACTCCATGTGGCACGTACTGTTTCATACGGATGCCTTTCGGTTTGAAGAATGCTGGTTCAACGTTTGCAAGGGTAGTCCATACAGCTTTTGAGCCACAAATTCACAGAAATGTAGAAGCCTACATGGATGACATAGTGGTCAAGAGCAAGGACAGGGCAACCCTGATTCAAGATTTAGATGAGACCTTTGCAAATATGCGCAAGATCCAGCTCAAGCTCAACCCCGAGAAGTGTGTGTTTGGAGTCCCTTCCGGCAAGCTTCTCGGGTTCTTCATGTCTCAGAGGGGGATTGAAGCCAATCCCGACAAGATCAAGGCCATTGAGCAGATAGAAGCACCAAAGCGCGTCAAGGACGTACGATGACTTGCCGGTTGCGTGGCTGCTCTAAGCAGGTTTATCTCTAAGTCTGCTGAGCGCGCCCTGCCATTTTTCAAAATTTTGAAAAAGGCAGGTCCAATGAAATGGACTCCGGAAGCGGAGGCTGCGCTGCAAGACTTGAAGAGGTACCTGTCCTCCACTCCAATACTTGTCGCACCTAAGCCACAAGAGAAGTTGCTGCTGTATCTAGCAGCAACCAATCAAGTGGTTAGTGCTGCGTTAGTAGCGGAGAGGGAAGCAGATGATGAGCCAGCAACCGCGGCAAGCACATCCAGCGACAAGCAGGGGGCTTCCCCGACAAGCTCTGGTCCCGACAAAGATGGATCTGCGCAGGCGCAAGAGGAGATACAGAAGAAAATGGTGCAGCGCCCAGTTTACTTTGTCAGTTCCCTTCTGCAGGGGGCTAGATCAAGGTACTCTGGTGTGCAGAAATTGCTTTTCGGCCTTCTCATGGCCTCGAGAAAGTTGCGCCATTACTTCCAAGCACATGAGATTACAGTCGTCACTCGCTTTCCGCTGAAGAGGATACTGCAGAATCCAGAAGCAACAGGCAGGATTGTTGAGTGGGCCCTGGAACTGTCAAGCTTTGGCCTCAAGTTTGAAAACACTTCAACTATCCAAAGCAGAGCATTGGCAGAGTTCATAGCAGAGTGGACGCCAACACCAGATGAAGAGATTCCAGAAACGAGCATCTCCGTCAAGGAAGCAAGCAAAGATTGGCTGATGTACTTTGATGGTGCCTTCTCGCTGCAAGGCGCCGGTGCGGGCGTGCTGCTTGTCGCGCCCACCGGAGAGGACCTCAAGTACATAGTCCAGATGCACTTTCCCAAGGAGCAAGCAACAAACAATACCGCAAAGTATGAGGGTTTGCTTGCCGGTCTCAGGATCGCGGCAGACCTTGGGATCAAGAAACTCATTGTTAGGGGTGACTCACAGCTTGTCGTCCGCCAAGTAAACAAAAATTATCAGAGCCCGTTGATGGAAGCATACGTTGATGAAGTGAGAAAGCTAGAAGAGCACTTTGACGGCCTACAGATGGAGCATGTTCCAAGAGCTCAGAACGACATCGCCGATAGCCTGTCAAAGTGCGCCGCACTTAAGTTACCTGTGGAACCAGGGATCTTTGTGCTCAAGCTGACTCAACCATCCGTGACACCGTCAACCGGACAGACCAAGAAGAGGAAGTTGATTTCTGGTGACTATTTTCCGGCAGAACTTCCCGAAGCCGCTGCCAAGAAGGTCCCCAAGATCAACTCCAAGAGTGCTGAGGAGCAGTCTGCTCCGGCAAGCCCCAAGGTTTGTTCCGTTGAAGCAAACGCTCCCGACAAGTTTTGCTCCGGCAAGCTTGCCGGGGAACATCAAGCTCCGGCTGAGCCGCAGGTTCTCGCCGTAGAAGCGTATGTTCCCGCAGCAGCAGATGTGCCTTTAGTCCTTGTTATCGAGCCGCAAGCTCCAGCATGGGCGCAGCGGATTGTCCGTTTCCTTCAGACAGGAGAACTTCCCGAAGAGCAAGAAGAAGCGGAAAGAGTAGCCCGTCAGTCAAGTATGTACCAGTTTGTTGACAACACACTGTACAGAAGAAGACTCAACAGTGTGAAATTGAAGTGTATTCCCCGGGAAGACGGACAGAAGCTGTTGGCAGAGATACATGGAGGCATATGTGGTCACCACATTGGCGCAAGAGCACTTGCCGGCAAAGCATTCCGACAAGGTTTCTTTTGGCCGGAAGCCCTCCAGGATGCAACTGCACAAGTAACCAAGTGTGAAGCGTGCCAGTTCCATTCCAAGAAGATACACCAGCCAGCTCAAGCTCTCCAGACGATCCCTTTATCCTGGCCATTTTCGGTCTGGGGGCTCGACATCCTCGGCCCCTTTCCCCGCGCAGCCGGGGGCTTTGAGTACTTGTACGTTGCAATCGACAAGTTCACAAAGTGGCCGGAAGTGGAACCAGTGAGAAAGGTGACCGCACAGTCAGCAATCAAGTTCTTCCGGTCGATTGTTTGCCGCTTCGGGATCCCTAACAGGATCATCACGGACAACGGTACGCAATTCACGAGCCGCACCTTCATGCAGTACGTCCAAGATCTTGGCGCCAAGGTCTGCTTCGCTTCTGTTGCTCACCCGAGAAGCAACGGTCAGGCGGAGAGGGCAAATGCTGAAGTGCTGATTGGCCTCAAGACCAGAACTTTCGACAGGCTGCACAAGTGCGGAAGAAACTGGATCGAGGAGCTGCCAGTGGTTCTTTGGTCGATCAGGACGACACCAAATCGAGCCAATGGACAGACACCTTTTGTTCTAGTCTATGGAGCAGAGGCAGTTCTCCCCACGGAACTCGTATACGGGTCACCTCGAGTGCTCGCTTATGATGAGCTCGAGCAAGAGCAGCTGCGACAAGATGACGCACTGCTCCTTGAGGAAGACCGTCTTCAGGCTGCTGTACGAGCTGCTTGATACCAGCAAGCTTTGCGCCGCTACCATAGCCGCAAAGTTAACGCCAGAAGTCTCGAGGAAGGCGACCTTGTTCTTCGGCGCGTTCAGTCCGCCAAGAATTCCAACAAGTTGACGCCGAAGTGGGAAGGCCCTTACCGGGTGAAACGAGTCACTAGGCCTGGCGCTGTCCGCCTTGAGACCGAAGATGGCTTTCCGGTGAGCAACTCCTGAAACATTGAGCATCTTCGTAAGTTTTACCCGTAAGGCGCGGTTGCCGCGACCCGCTCCGGCAACCACCTTTTGTACAAGTCTTGCCGCTGTTGCATGTAATCCTTTGTACAAAGCCGGGCGCAGACACCGTGCATCAGTAAAGCTCATGTGCTTCGCACATCTTGTCAATTTCATGCTTTCTATTTTTTGCATGTGTTATCTGATGGCTTCTCGCCCCTCGTTGGTTACCCCAAGTGGAAGGTTTGAGATGCAGTGTAGCGGAAGTTTTCCCTTGGCAAAGATACCAAGGATCGATTTCCCTGAGACTCCCAGTTTCAACAAGAAGGTGTCAACTGCTAACGGCGCCAGATATTAGCAATCAACGTGGACCTGCACACAGATACAAATAACTTTGCTCCCAACGAGTACAGAGAGGTTGTCAATCCCTCCGGCCTTGTCGTTTACAAAGGATCAAACACAAGTGATAATAGTGATAGGTAATGCTGCAATAGTAAGTAAAAGCGGAAAGTAAATAGCGGATGTGATCAATGATGGTAATATGGACCGGGGTCCCATGATGTTCACTAGTGATGTCTCTCTCCCAAAAGACGATAAAACAGCTATGTGAGGTAAACGAATTACAGCTGGGCAATTGACAGAATTATGTGCGCAAACCAATGCTAACTATGTTACAAGAAAGGTAGAGGTTCAAAGCATGGGCGGTACGCCAAGACAAGTAGACCGAAATCCATCTGCATCTACTACTAATCATCCACCTTGAGATATCTAAACAGAACATCTCGCTGGTATTAAGTTGCGAGTCCCACCCATAGTGTAAACTCAAAGCAACAGACAACTGCATTAAAAGAACTTTGCGTAAAGTAAACAATCCTTGCACCCGCGGGCACAAGCACCGTTGTTTTCCCCCTTGTGGCAACAGCACATCCCCTAGACTCATGTTTCTGTCACTCAAGCTAGTCATCGAGGGGCATGAACCCACAATCAAGCATAACGTTCCCTCTTGGAGTCACTACCTACTACTTGGCCAAAGCAATAAATAACAACGGAGAACATGCAAGAATTACTTACGAACATAAATATAAAAGAGGTAGATCAAATATATTACTCAAACACAATCTGAACATAATCTCACAATCCATCGAATCCCAGCAAACTCATCATAGCAACAGCATAAGGATTACATATGTGCCTCGATCATGTAGGGCAGCTCACGAGGACTAATTAGTGAAGCACAAGAACGGGAGGAGAACATCACATAGCTACTGGTCATGGACCCATGGTCCAAGGGAGACTACTCACAACTCATCCGGGAGGCGTCCATGGTGGTGGAGAAGCTCCCGGTGGTGATCCTCCCCTCCGGCAGGGTGCCGGGAAGAGTTCTCCTGGTGCTCCCGATCTTGGAAGCGCGGTGGCAGCGGAACAGAGATGAGATCGCGAAAAAGGGTTCCCGTCTCGAGGGTTTCGGGACACGATATAAATATATGCCAAAGTTGGGCATCAGCGGAGGCCTGGGGGGCCCAGGCGCCCCCCCCCCCCGGCGCGGCCAGGAGAGGGGCCGCGCCACCAGGGCGCCTGGAGCCCTGGTGGCCCCCCTCCGGCTGTATTTTGGCAGCCGGGAAGCTTCTGGAACGCTGATTTTTTATATAATTTTCCCGGGATTTTTCTGGCAGTTCTCGTAATGGGAAAACCTGAAATACATAAACAGCAGAAAATAGAAACTGGCACTGGGGTGCACTGAGTTAATAGGTTAGTCCAAATATGATCAAAAGTGTATGGAAGTGTATAAATATCATAGCAATATCACCCAAAAGAGGCATGGAGCAAGCAGAAATTATAGATACGTTTTGGACGTATCAACATCCCCAAGCTTAATTCCGGCTCGTCCTCGAGTAGGTAAATGATAACAAGAATAATTTCTGTGGTGACATGCTATTAACCATATAAGGATTTTTCATAGTCATATGACAAAAGCTTACTGAGACAATGAATCTGTAGATATTAAGTTGCCTCATGAGAAAATCACAAAGAACTGAAAGTTTTACAACATGATACTGAAACATCAAATAGATTTGTAATGAGCATGGTGTGCAAATATGATAAAGTCATATCTCGCTTGCCCCCTTTAGTGAAGCAAAACATAAATGCAGGGGCACCTCCAAGGTTTAAGTGATGACTAGATACAATGATTTCAGAATAAACGATATCATAATCATGCAAAAGACAATGCTACTTTGGGACAATGCACATTACACTCAGAATGACAATCATGCTCTCAGTAGTTGGTGCTTTAAAAGAAGGTGGAGACTCTCGAACCGTGGCTTTTGTTGGCAAGGTTGAAAACCCATAGTTGGAAACAAAGACAAAACATGTACCAGAGCTCTTGGTTTTAAAAACAGAGGTAATAATTATTATTTTTGATTATGCATGTTCCATCAACGAATGCTAGCAGACAACTCAATCACTTCTTGAGATGTACAAGTTTCGAGGAACGGCTCCCGGATGAGGATGATCACATCCTCTTAATCTCCTTTGTTTATCACTGCCAAAGTTTTCTGATTTCTCATGAACAAAGCGTGAAGGAGGGTTTTTTTGTTATATTAATTTTGAGCCGGGCGCACTCAATGCCAGTTCCTTCTCGTGTTATGGGTTTGCACATTAGACATGCAATCCCGGGGTGAAGCTTGTCCAACTTAAAAAGATCATGAATTAACTACTACTTCCTCATGAACTTAAAACAGAGGCACAAAATAGGAATGCAATTTTTTTTGAATAATTTCGAGATGGTACATGAAAGTCTTCGTTAGGAATGGCAGGTAAATACCATGTAGGAAGGTATGGTGGACTCATATGGCATAACTGGTTTAAAGGAATTTGGATGCACAAGCAGTCAGTCTGCTTAGTACAGGTGGAGGTTAGCAAAAGACTGGGAGCGACCAACTAAGAGAGCAATGACGGTCATAATCATGCAGAGCGACAAAGCAACATTGAATCGGGCATGGTAGTTATATCTCTACTCAGAAACAAAAGATCATCAAGGCTTGACAAACTTTCTTTACAGTCTTAAATATGCGTGAGCATACGCCAAGTCAATCAAAATAAATTCTTGAAGGAAGATATTACTAAACCATACCACATCATAGGCAAACAAATCATGTTGGTACTCCAATAACACATTGGGAACCCCCCAGCTATTTGAGACTAACCATAAGAAAACATGAACTACTAAGCACCATTATGCACGTAGCATTTTTATCATAGACATATCAACCATGCAACAGAAGCAAACTCTCTTAATAAGATAATCATGATAAATAAAGAGAGTTCAAGCAACCAACTAAACAAAAGCTCTTTAAAAAGATAAGCATGAAAACTAAAAGCTAAACATGATAGTAGCTATTGAAAGACAAAGAACACACACAACAAAGATAGACATGAAAATTCTATGTTATGTTCTAGGTAGAAGTGGAGCGTGTTTCTCTCCCACATAAAGAAAGTTGAGTTCCGACTCGTTATGAAAAGCTAAAGAAAACTAAAAAGGAAAACTAAAAGCAAGACGCTCCAAGCATAGCACATAACACATGAAGTGATAAAAATATAGTGGAACGAAAGACGAACTGATAATGTTGATGGAGAAGGGGATGCACGGGGGCATCCCCAAGCTTAGACGCTTGAGTCTCCTTGAATATTTCTTGGGGGTGCATGGGGGCATCCCCAAGCTTGAGCGTTTGACACTCCTGAATCTTTTTATCATCTTCCCTCGCACACTTGAAAACTAGCTTCATACATAACTCATCATAATCTGATTAGCGAGGTTAGTACCCATAATAAAATAATTGTTCCTTGCTGGAAATAAGGATATTCTTGAAGATCTACTGTTTCTCAAGATTGACAAAAGGTTTTTGCAAAGAAAAAGCAAGCTCAAGGTTTGCAAAATGAAGGAAAGGCAAAACAGGACAGAATCTGTGAAAAACAGAACAGCAGGTAGTAAATGATTTTTTCGGGGCACTTCTGCAACTCTAATAAAAAAACTCAGAACAGACGCACGAAAGACAATTATATAGAGCACGCTGTCGAAACAATTCAGACTAAAAAGATGATCTGGTGATTTTATACGAATTTTTCTATCCAAGGACAGAATCTGTTTCCTGGACAGCACGTCACAACTTTTGAACTTTCTTGCAATCAGAGGCTACACTTGGCACAAAGTTGAAAAGCAAAGATACAATGATGATGCTACTGTAGTAACAACATCAAGACACAACAAAAGCAAAATAAAATTTTATTCATGTGGGCTGCCTCCCAAAAGCGCTTTCTTTTATGCCTTTAAGCTAGGCATAATGCAAAAAGATCAAGTTGTATCAATTGAACCATCATCAAGATCATCAAAAAGCTCTTCAATAGTACAACTAATCTTAAGAGGACTTTCAAATAAAGGCCTCATAGAGATACTTCTAGGGAGAAGACCAAAAGGATAAAAGTCAAGGGAAGATTCATTTATAAATTCATCAAAGAGAGGTGTTTCTTCCAAAGTCTTTACAGTTTCAACCCCTATGGCAATAGATGGATTACTTTTAGAACGGGGAGCCTTTGGAACGTGAACGAACTTAGGCTCCTTTTTTGCCGGAGTTTCTACCTTTTTGGTTTTGATTGAGGAGAAATTAGTTCCTAGAGTATCAAAGATTTCCTCAATCTTGTCTATCCTAGAAGAGTCCAAATCATGGGATTTTATGGTCTCCAAAGTTTTGAAAATTTTATGCATGGAGCTATCAAGCCTATTCAAATTCCCTTGGATCTTACGATCCAACTCGTTTATCTTATTAATGCTTGGCATCTCTAGCTCTATCTTTTCAAGTTTTTTCATAATGTGAGCTAGGGTGATGTCCTCTTGAATGCTAACAACAGGGGAATTCCCAACAAGATTTTCAATAATACTAAGAGACTCCCAAACTGGGGCCTCTAGGAAATTTCCATTGATAGCAGTATCTAGAATAAACCTATTCCAAGAAGTAATTCCAACATAAAAATTTCTAAGCAGGATAGTAGTAGATTGCTTCTTGGTGGCTCTTTTTTGAGAATCATTAATTCTATACCAAGCATCTTTTAGACTTTCCCCACCTCTTTGTTTAAAGGTGAGAACTTCTGCCTCGCCAAAGACAAAAGGACCCGACATAATGACAACTAAAGAATGAGATAATTATTTTTGTGATTTTTGATAAAAGATACTAAAGCAAAAACTGAAAGGTAAACTAACAAGACTAAAAAGCAAAGGTAAAAGATAGCGTGCAACTCCCCTATCCTGAAGAGTGGAGTCCCCGGAAACGGCGCCAGAAAACTTTGCTTGATGGCTTCTCGCCCCTCGTTGGTTACCCCAAGTGGAAGGTTTGAGATGCAGTGTAGCGGAAGTTTTCCCTTGGCAAAGATACCAAGGATCGATTTCCCTGAGACTCCCAGTTTCAACAAGAAGGTGTCAACTGCTAACGGCGCCAGATATTAGCAATCAACGTGGACCTGCACACAGATACAAATAACTTTGCTCCCAACGAGTACAGAGAGGTTGTCAATCCCTCCGGCCTTGTCGTTTACAAAGGATCAAACGCAAGTGATAATAGTGATAGGTAATGCTGCAATAGTAAGTAAAAGCGGAAAGTAAATAGCGGATGTGATCAATGATGGTAATATGGACCGGGGTCCCATGATGTTCACTAGTGATGTCTCTCTCCCAAAAGATGATAAAACAGCTATGTGAGGTAAACGAATTACAGCTGGGCAATTGATAGAATTATGTGCGCAAACCAATGCTAACTATGTTACAAGAAAGGTAGAGGTTCAAAGCATGGGCGGTACGCCAAGGCAAGTAGACCGAAATCCATCTGCATCTACTACTAATCATCCACCTTGAGATATCTATCCAGAACATCTCGCTGGTATTAAGTTGCAAGTCCCACCCATAGTGTAAACTCAAAGCAACAGACAACTGCATTAAAAGAACTTTGCGTAAAGTAAACAATCCTTGCACCCGCGGGCACAAGCACCGTTGTTTTCCCCCTTGTGGCAACAGCACATCCCCTAGACTCATGTTTCTGTCACTCAAGCTAGTCATCGAGGGGCATGAACCCACAATCAAGCATAACGTTCCCTCTTGGAGTCACTACCTACTACTTGGCCAAAGCAATAAATAACAACGGAGAACATGCAAGAATTACTTACGAACATAAATATAAAAGAGGTAGATCAAATATATTACTCAAACACAATCTGAACATAATCTCACAATCCATCGGATCCCAGCAAACTCATCATAGCAACAGCATAAGGATTACATATGTGCCTCGATCATGTAGGGCAGCTCACGAGGACTAATTAGTGAAGCACAAGAACGGGAGGAGAACATCACATAGCTACTGGTCATGGACCCATGGTCCAAGGGAGACTACTCACAACTCATCCGGGAGGCGTCCATGGTGGTGGGGAAGCTCCCGGTGGTGATCCTCCCCTCCGGCAGGGTGCCGGGAAGAGTTCTCCTGGTGCTCAGGATCTTGGAAGCGCGGCGACGGCGAAACAGAGATGAGATCGCAAAAAAGGGTTCCCGTCTCGAGGGTTTCGGGACACGATATAAATATATGCCAAAGGGGGGCATCAACGGAGGCCTGGGGGGCCCAGGCGCCCCCCCGGCGCGGCCAGGAGGGGGGCCGCGCCACCAGGGCGCCTGGAGCCCTGGTGGCCCCCCTCCGGCTGTATTTGGCAGCCGGGAAGCTTCTGGAACGCTGATTTTTATATAATTTTTCCGGGATTTTTCTGGCAGTTCTCGTAATGGGAAAACCTGAAATACAAAAACAGCAGAAAACAGAAACTGGCACTGGGGTGCACTGAGTTAATAGGTTAGTCCAAATATGATCAAAACTGTATGGAAGTGTATAAATATCATAGCAATATCACCCAAAAGAGGCATGGAGCAAGCAGAAATTATAGATACGTTTTGGACGTATCATTATCTGACACTTTGTGCAGCACCTACCCCCGGTAAGCAATAACGAGCCTTAAGGCTCCATATCTGTGTTTTCTCTTCTTTCTTTTTCTCAAGCAAAGGAAGATTCCCTCGCGCACAAGTTTGCCAGGGGGGAAGGAGAAGATAGTGATATGGACCAGGCGTCGTTCAAGAAAGTTTCGCCTTGCTGGGAAGCAAACAACAGAAAAGCTAAGTTGCCAAAGTTTGAGCAATCAAATTTTCTTTAATTTTTAAGTTATCTCCCTTGAACGACCGCGCTTTGTATGGAAAACCTATGCACGGAGGAACCAACTCGTAGCTAGTTGCGCTCTTACTTTGTTTCGAGTCTGCTCAACGACTTAAGTGTGCTGCGACTAGTGTCGCGCCCTTACTTTGTTTTCGAGCCCGCCTAACAACTTAAGTGTGCTGCAACTAGTCGCGACAAGGTTTCTTGTCGGTAGCGGCACCGCCAGCAGGCTGCTGACGTCCCGCACTCAGCGCTCGCGGCTAAGGTACCTGCGCCGGCAAGTTCCCTAAAAGTGTAAGGGTAAAAACATACAAAGCAAGGAATCAAGTAAAGGAAATAACATAGCATTCATACTACCCAAACTAGAGTTATAATACAAGATAGCTTGTCGCAGCTCTAACAGACTGTTCTCGTAACATGATCAGCAGCGACAAGGAAAGAAGAAAATGGGCGAGCCTAGTCCGCGCAATCGCCCTCAACCCTCTTGATGCTGCTCACCTTGTCCACAATGGGTGCGACAAGGGCCTTGAGCGCCTCCTGATCGGCGTCCGGCGGCAGGGACCTGAGGACATTGGTGAGGTTGAGGCCCGGGTTGCAGAAGGCCACCTTCATCAGCACCTTTTGAAGGGCTCCCGCGCAGAGCTTGCGCGACTCGTCCGCCAGTTGCTTCGGGATCTTCTCCCGGAGTTGCTGGAGGGCCGTCGCCACGCCTTTGAAGAATAGGGTGAGCTTGGCGCTGGGGTGGAGATTCTCGTCGGAGGAATACCCGAGATACTCCGCCCCCAGCTGCGCCAGCTCCCCGTCAATATCTGCGGCAGCATTGACGAGACCCTCCGTCCAATGCTCCACAGTCTCCCTAAAGACGTTCTGAGTGATAGCAGCGCTCGCCAGCAATGCCTTCTCGGCCCTGACCTCCTCTTTCAAGGCCGCCTCCCGCTCCTTGGAGTCGTCCAGCGTCTTGGTCAAAGTGGCCAGCTTCAACTCAAGATCAGCGTTGGAGTTCTTGGCAGCGGCAAGCTCCTTGCCCTTCTCGGCGAGACGGACCTGCAGCTCTGAGTGGCTGTGGGCGTCCTTCTCCCGCTCAAGCTTGAGCGCGGCGATCTCTTCGCCTCTTGCCTGGGGATCGGCCTCCAGCTGCGCCACCTTCGCCTCCAGTTCCTTCTTGGCGGTCTCGGCAGCTGCGGCGGGGTCCTTTGCTTCCTGGAGGGCCCTGCCAAGTGATTGCTCGCGCGCGGCAAGCTCATCCTCGTGGCTGTCGAGGTTGACCTTCCGCTGCGCTAGCTCACCCTCCCGCGTGGACAGCTTTTCAGCGGCAAGCCGCTGCTGCTCTTCGACTTCGGCCTTCTCGAGGAAGAAGGCCGTGTGCTCTTCGGCAAGTTGCTCCCGCTCCTCTGCCAAGGACCGGAGAGCTGCTTGGTGAAGACCCCGGAGCTCCTCTGCGCGCTTCTCCATATCAGCTACCGCCCTCGCGGCAAGCGCCTCTCGGAACTCCAGCTTGGCCTGCCTGGCGCGGTAGAGCGACAACAGCTTCCGCAGCAGCCGCTCTTCCTCAGACTCGCCGCTGCTGCTGCTTGGTGCGTCCACGAGCGTCAGCCCGGCAGAGGCGAGCACCTCTCCGTCAAAGACTTATCCCTCAACCGGCGCCCTGGAACTTGACGCCCAGGGAAGTTTGATCAAGACGCCGTCGCTGGCCTTCAAGTAGGCGCCTGGCTCGGGCTCTTCGGAGCCGGGGGCTGCGGCAATGGCGGAGGGCTCAGCGATCGGTGTAGCACCTGGCGCTCCTGCGGCCTCAGGGTCGTCAGTGCGATCGCCAGGCCCCTCGCCTGCTGCTGCGGCGGCAGCCTTGGCGGCCTCTGCGCCGGCGGGATCGTCACCGCCGGCTGCTTCTTCGGTGGCAGCGGCGTCGTTAGCAGCAATTTCAATCTCCATCGGCTCAGCAGTAGATGGATCTGACAGCCGAAAAGGGAGAAAGAGTCAAGCAAATATCCGAAAAAAGAAGAATCAAAAGAAGAAAACCCAAGGGAAACTTGAAGCAAGGGGATTACCTATGCGAGCTGGCTCCTCGGTGCGGTCCCTCGCCGGGGAACTCTCCCTTGGCGGTGTAGTTATAGTCCCCGCCGGCGGAGGGCCGCTGGTACTGTCCCTCGCCGGAGATCTCCCCCTTGCCGGAGGACTCTCCCTTGCCGGGGAGACCCTTGCCGGGGAACTTTCCCTTGGCGGCGTAGTCGACGCAGATGGCACGTCGGGGGCGGTCTCCGGACGCCTCTGGTCTGGCTGCTCTGCTCCTACACAAATCAACAAACGAGACATCAGCAAAGATAGAACACCCACACACGCCTAACAGCGGAAAGTGAACCACACACTTACGCTGGGGGCTGCGCTGGGGGCTGCTCTGAAGATCAGTTGCTGGGTCCGGCAAGTTTTTCTCAGGCGCACCCCCTGCTGGCACGGTGGGCTCGTCCTCGATGACAATCACCGGGACCTTGGCTCTCTTTGCCGTCCTCTGGGCCAGAGTTCTGAAAAAAAGGAACATGTTCAGAGTGAGGCAAAAGAGATACAAGACAAAACAGCAGAAAATCGAAGAAATACAAGAACGGCAAAGTCTTACTCTTCTTATTCCTCGTCGGAGCTGAGCGCGGAGAAGTCGAAATCTGGCTCACGCGTCCCGGCGCGGGAAGGCGGAGGAGTAGGCTCCCTTGGCCGCTTGGCGGCCGCAGCGGCGGTGGTCTGAGACGACCCCGCTCCGGCTGTCGCCGTGGCGAGAGGGGCGGCAGGAGCAGAGGCGGTCGTCCGAGAAGATCCCGCTCCAGTTGCCGCAGAAGCGCGAGGTGCTCCCGCGGCGGCCTTGCTTGTCGCAGTGGAGCGTGTCGCGCGGCGCGGCGGCTGTTGACCCGTCTGCCGCTCCGTTACGTCCCCGGCCTTGCGGAGACGCCTTCTTGGTGGAGCTGGAGGCTCTGCTGGTGGCGAGCTGCCTGAAGACGAGGAGGAGGAGCCGATCTCCAGTGAGCCGCTCGTATCCTCAGCGGGCTCGCTTGACTCGTCGCCCTGCTCGGTGGGCTCGCTCGACCCGACACCCTGCTCGGCGGGCTCGCTCGACTCATCGTCTTGCCCCGCAGGCTCTCCCTCGCCGACAAACTCCCCTCGCTCGGCAAGGCTTGCCGCCTTTGCTGCATCTGCCTCCTCCGGGGTGAAACCGAATTCGCCCACGGCTGCGGCTGCCGCCGCCTCCTCCAGCCTGGTGGCGATGTACGCCATCTCCTTATCGGTGGTGTCGCGGGTGAGGCCCTTCTTCTCGTCGGAGTGAATCGGCGTTTCTTCTAAGTTGTCGAAGAACTCCTGCACGGCCTCATCTGTAGGCTCTTGCCAAGTTGGGTCAATCCCATGAGAGTCGCACAACAGCATCATTGCGCGGATGCGGCTGAGAGCAGAGTTGTTGCACAGTGGGACGACCCCCCCCCCTCGGCAACCTGAACACTTCGGGATGATCGGGGTCATACTTGAATAGCTCCTGAAGCATCGCGTTGAGTTCCAGGACAGTGAAATTGAAGTTGAGGCCCGGGCGTAGCCTCATGATGTCCGCTGGATTCACAAACTCCCAAGCGGGCCTCTTCCTCTCCTGCAAGGGGGCGATGCGGCGGCGAAGGAAATCTGCGCCAACTGCGCCTACAGTGAGCCCTTCAAGCCTGAGGCGTCGGATCCGGGCAGTGGCGATCTTCAGTCTGCTATCTTCCGGGGCCAAGTCGCTCCAATCATTGCCGCGTACTACTGGGGCTTGGCGCCGGGCGGTGAATGGCTGCGGGTTCTCCTCTACAATCCAACACCAATTGGCTCTCCACTCCTCCCATTTGCTGCGGAGCTCTCCCTCCAGATAAGTGTCCTTCTTGCCGGTCCTCGAGATCCAGGAGACTCCGCCGGATAAGGGCTCTCCTCTCTCTACTCGGGGCGTAAAGAAGTGGCGGAAAAGAGCTACATTTGGGAAGACTCCGACAAAGTTTTCGCAGAGGTGTGCGAAAACTGCCATGGTCAAAACGGCGTTGGGGGTGAAGTCAAGGAGGTGGAACCCGTAGGTATTCATGATGTCGCAGAGGAATTCAGAGAAAGGCGGGTAGAGCCCGCAATAGAAGAACAAGGCGAAGAACGCATATCCGTTCGGAGCCATTTGACAAGCGACAGCTGGGAGTACCTTGGTGCGCGGATGCGCCCGCGTCTCCCCCGACCAGAAGAGGTAGTAGTTCTCCCTCAGCTTCCTCGCGGCAAGCTTGGGGGGGAAGACAGCCCGCTCCTTTCGCAGCCTCGCGAGCCGCTGCGCCTCGGCCGACTTCGCAGCCTTCCCCTTATCGCCTTTCGGAGCCATGGCGGAGGCGGTGAGGGAGGTCGACGGCGTTGGTGGTGCTGGTGGCGACGGGGGGCGGAGCGCTGCTTTCTCGAGCTTTGGGAAGAAGGGGAGCAGCGGAGGTTTTCGAGGAGTAGCAACGGGCGGATGGACGAACTGCCCCTGTTTCCCCTGCCTATAAGGAGGGAGGGGGCGGACGTTCCGCATTTCCGGTTAAAGAAACCACCCACGATCTCTCCCACGACGCCGCAATTGACGCGTGCCGTTAGGGGAGGGCGCGGTGGATACGGAGTAGGATACGGCGTGAACCAGGCTGCGCGTGCCCGTGCACTGTTTTGGGCCTGGCCCAACAGCGCTCGGCACCGTGTATGGCCCAGGCCCGGGGGCTCCTGTCGGTGTACTAAAGTAGAGGTACCCTTAGTATCCCGAACTTGTGCATGGGCAGTCGCAGCGCCCCGCGACAAGGCTTGCCTGGTGACCGCCAAGGCCCTCTGTGGTTCCTTTGGAGCCATTCAAGAATAAAGTATCCAAGCCAAGGAGACAAGGCCCCGGCAAGAGGAGCTTGCCGGGAAGGCCACTCGAGGCACAAAACCACTCGAGGCGCAAGACCCCGGCAAGAGGAGCTTGCCAGGAAGGCCAACCAAGGCCTGGTGAGCGACAAGCTCCCGGAAGCAACAAGATAGCGACCGCGGCAAGGCGCTTGCCGCGGCAAACTTCCACTCATTACCCGCGCTCCAGCACATCCACCCACGTGTCTCTCTGGGACCCTTCCAGGCGTACGTGGCGGGAGGCTGTGCAGCCAGGGGTACGCGGTGGCAAGCTGCGCTGACAAGGTTGCCGCCGTGGCGAACGGTGGCGCCCCTGACGGTCACTTTTTGCACTATTTGGGCGACACTGACGGGCATTTAATGCCCTTGTCCCCTGCCGTCAGGGTTAGGTATGGAACACTGTACCAACTACCACCCTTTTTCCATTTTTACCCTCAACTGCGTTGCCACCTGTCGGTGACCCCTTGAGCATATAAAAGGAGGCCCATGCGCAACGTAGAGGGGGGTTAGACATTCGATCACTCTCCGGCTCGGTCTCGCTAGCTGCTGGTGCGTACTATAGCTTCCAGCGCTCCCGAGCCAAGAACACAATACAAATCAAAGCAGGAGTAGGGTTTTACGCATCCGTGCGGCCCGAACCTGGGTAAACTGCTCGTGTGCCTCGCCTTGATCTGCTCTTCGCGCGATCTCCGCCCCCTGCCGTACCGAAAGGGGCTCCGTCCCCATAGGTGTTCGTGGGTGGATCAGTTTCCCCGACAGAGTTGATACATCCATTTTGTGTCATGCTTATATGTTGATATTTATTGCATTATGGGCTGCTATTACACGTTATGTCACAATACTTATGCCTTTTCTCTCTTATTTTACAAGGTTTACATGAAGAGGGAGAATGCCGCCAGCTGGAATTCTGGGCTAGAAAAGGAGCAAACTCTGTAAACCTAATGTGCACAACTCCAAAAGCCCCGAAACTCCACAGAACTCCGTTTCAGAAAATATAAAAAAATATGGCAAAAGAAGTCCACGAGGGGGCCATCTACTGTCCACGAGGGTGGGAGGCTCGCCCCCCTCTCAGGGCGCGCCCCTATCTCGTGGGCCCACTGACGGCCCCCCGATGCCCATCTTCTCCTATATATGGTGTTTTGACCTGGAAAAAATCATAAGGAGGCTTTCGGGACCATACGCCGCCGTCTCGAGGAGGAAACCAATCTAGGGCTCCGGCAGAGCTGTTCTGCCGGGGATACTTCCCTCCGGGAGGGAGAAATCGTCACCGTCGTCATCACCAACAACTCTCCCATGTTGGGGAGGGCTATCTTCATCAACATCTTCACCAGCACCATCTCCTCTCAAACCCTAGTTCATCTCTTGTATCCAATCTTTGTACCCAAACCTTAGATTGGCAACTGTGGGTTGCTAGTAGTGTTGATTACTCCTTGTAGTTGATGGTAGTTGGTTTATTTGGTGGAAGATCATATGTTCAGACCCATTATGCATATTAATACCCCTCTGATCATGAACAATATTATGTCTTGTGAGTAGTTACTTTTGTTCCTGAGGACATGTGAGAAGTCTTGCTATTAGTAGTCATGTGAATTTGGTCTTCGTTCGATATTTTGATGAGATGTATGCATAATATTGTTCATAATCAAAGGGGTATTAATATGCATAATGGATCTGAACATATGATCTTCCACCAAATAAACCAACTAGCATCAACAACAAGGAGTAATCAACACTACTAGCAACCCACAGGTAACAATCTGAGGTTTAGATACAAAGATTGGATACAAGAGATGAACTAGGGTTTGAGAGGAGATGGTGCTGGTGAAGATGTTTATGAAGATAGCCCTCCCCAAGATGGGAGAGTTGTTGGTGATGACGGCGGTGACGATTTCCCCCTCCCGGAGGGAAGTATCCCCGGCAGAACATCTCTGCTAGAGCCCTAGATTGGTTTCCGCCTAGGTTCCGCCTTGAGACGGCGGCGTCTGGTCCCGAAGCCTTCTTTTGGTTTTTTCCAGGTCAAAACACTTCATATAGGAGAAGATGGGCACTTGGGGCCCACCGGCTGGCCCTCGAGGCAAGGGGCGCGCCCTGGGAAGGGGGCCGCGCCCCCCACCCTCGAGGCCAGCCAGTGGCCCCTCTTGTGGATTGCTTCCGCCAGCTATTTTTTATATTTTCCGAAAAAATGTTCTGTGGAGTTTCGAGGCTTTTGGAGTTGTGTAGAATAGGTTTCGAGAGTTTGCTCCTTTTCCAGCCCAGAATTCCAGCTGCCGGCATTCTCCCTCTTCATGTAAACCTTGTAAAATAAGAGAGAAAAGACATAAGTATTGTGAAAAAACATGTATGAACAGCCCATAATGCAATAAATATCAACTTATAAACATGATGCAAAATGGACGTATCAACTCCCCGAAGCTTAGACCTCGCTTGTCCTCAAGCGAAAGCCGACATCGAAAAATATGTCCACATGTTTAGAGATAGAGGTGTCGATAATAATAGAATACGTACATGAGGGCTTCATGATCATTCTCATAACAACAACTTATATAATTATAGTCATATGATCATTATGCTAAAGTAACAATTCATCCACAATATCAAGTATGAATCATAAACTTCATTGGAAACTAACAAATTTTGGTCTCGGTCATTGAAGCAATTGCAATTTATCGTAACATCGGAAAGAGTCAATATGAGAGCTTTTCAGCAAGCCTACATACTCAACTATCATATAGTCTTTCACAATTGCTCACACTCACGCAATACTTATGTTTATGGAGTTTTAATCGGACACAGAGAAAGATAGGGGCTTATGGTGTTGCCACCCAACCTTTTACCTCAAGGGTAATGTCAACAGTAATAGATCATGAAAACTTACATCCAAGTGTGTATATATATCAGGATCTTTCCAACACAATGTGCTTGCCAAAGGATAAAATGAAAAAGGAAAGGTGGATTCACCTTGACACTTATAAGACAAGAATAAAAGATAGGCCCTTCGTAGAGGGAAGCAGAGCTTGTCATGTGTTTTTGTGGTTGGATGCACAAAGTCTTAGCATAGAAGAACTTTGCTTTATATTGCCACTTGTGATAAGGACCTTTATTATGCAGTCCATCGCTTTTATTACTTCCATATCACAAGCTCGTATAAAGCTAATTTCTCCCACACTAATAAATCATACATATTTTAGCGAGTTTACAACATGACAACTTACTTGGAAGGATCTTTCTCAATCCATAGGTAGGTATGGTGGACTCTCATGGCAAAACTGGGTTTAAAGATATATGGAAACACAAGTAGTATCTCTACTTAGTGCAAGGAGTTTTGGCTAGCATGAGGGAGAAAGGCACGCTCAACATGTTGGAAGATCCGTGACAATATACTTTATTTCGGATATAAGAAGACATAACCCATTATGTTGTCTTCCTTGTCCAACATCAACTCTTTAGCATGTCATACTTTAATGAGTGCTCACAATCATAAAAGATGTCCAAGATAGTATATTTGTATGTGAAGCCTCTCTTCTTTTATTACTTCCTATTAATTGCAACGATGACCAAAACTATGTTTGTCACCTCCCAACAACTTTTATTTATCATACTCTTGTATGTGAAGTCATTACTTCCCATAAGATCGATATGATCTCTTTGATTCTCTTTTTGTTTTCTTTCTTTTTATCATGACCCAAGTGAGGAAATCAAGCCCTTGACTCAACACTAATCTTTATTATATAGCTCACGGACTCGATTACAAAGGATAAAGCTCACAAAGTAAAAGCTCACAACTAGATCATGTTGACTTTATTCTAATAGATCAAGCTACTACCAAAAGGATCGAACTAAGCAAAACGGTAAAGATAAGAGTGAGGGTGATACGATACTAGGGTTGCCAAGGGGAGTGCCCATACCCATATGATTATGTCTCCTTCTTCGGGGTTGGTGATGATGACTTCTTCCTCAACTTGAGCTTAAGGGCAGAATTTTGCTCCTTTAGATCATTGATCTCTTGCTCAAGGTTTAATATCTTCTTGCATAATGCCTGCTTGTTTTCCTGCAAGAGGTTAAAAGGCATAAATTCGATCTTAGGTTTCTTTACTCTGTTGGGGAGGCTTGACTTTTTGAACTCCACATGCATGTCCCCCGGTTGAGGTAGTGGGACTTCATCTTCATCCGAGCTAGTCCAATCCTTCCTCTTTGAGTCATGGTCCTCTTATTTTTCCGTGGTCCAACCATAATGCTCCAAATCACCATAGACCTTAGGGTCAGCAAGGGAATTAGCCACATAGCTTTCTCCCTCCGAATCCTGGGACGACATGTTGCCTGTATCTGTGACAAAAACAGCTTGAAATGAAAACAGAGGATTTCTACGTGATACAGAGGTCAAAACCTTCGAGAGTATATATAATGAATTTTTCCCGAACAAAAGGAGTAACCCACAAGAAAACGGAGTCCAGGGGACACACGGGTTGCCCTCGAGGCAGGGGGTGCGCCCTTGGAAGGGGGGCGCGCCCCTACCCTCGAGGAGGCCCCGTGTCTCCTCCGGACTGCAGTTTATTTTTCTATTTTTCTAAATATTCCAAAACGGAGAAAAATTGCCTTTAGAACTGTTTTGGAGTTGGTTTACTTACCGTATCACGTACCTCTTCCTTTTCGGAGGCTGGACCATTCTGGAAGTGTCCCTTATGTATTCCTCCGGGGTTATGGTTTCAATAATGTTAGTTTCAACATTTATAGGATTACCTGAGATGTAATGTTTGATCCTTTGACCATTCACCACCTTCGGATTAGAGCCTTCGAAGTTGTTGATTTTTATGGCACCGGAACGATAGACCTCCTCGATAACGTTGGGTCCTTCCCACTTGGAGATAAGTTTTCCTGCAAAAAATCTTAAACGAGAGTTGTATAGCAAAACATAATCACCTACGTTAAACTCACGCTTTTGTATCCTTTTGTCATGCCATCTTTTAACTTTTTCTTTGAATAACTTGGCATTCTCGTAGGCCTGGGTTCTCCATTCATCGAGACAGCTAATATCAAATAGCCTCTTTTCACCGGAAAGTTTGAAATCATAATTGAGCTCTTTGATAGCCCAATATGCCTTATGTTCTAGCTCAAGAGGTAAGTGACAAGCTTTTCAATATACCATCTTATATGGAGACATACCCATAGGATTTTTGTATGCAGTTCTATAGGCCCATAATGCATCATCTAGTTTCTTGGACCAATTCTTTCTAGACCTATTAACTATCTTTTGCAAGATTAATTTCAACTCCCTATTACTAAGTTCTACTTGACCACTAGTCTGTGGGTGATAAGGTGATGCAATTCTATGGTTGACATCATACTTAGCAAGCATCTTACGGAAAGCACCATGAATAAAGTGTGAACCACCATCAGTCATTAGATATCTAGGGACTCCAAACCTCAGGAATATAACTTCTTTAAGCATCTTAATAGAGGTGTTATGATCAGCACTACTAGTTGGAATAACTTCTACTCACTTAGTAACGTAATCAACATCAACTAAAATATGTGTGTACCCATTAGAGGAAGGAAAAGGTCCCATATAATCAAAGCCCCAAACATCAAATGGTTCAATAACAAGTGAATAATTCATAGGCATTTCTTGACGTCTACTAGTATTACCGATTCTTTGGCATTCATCACACGATAAGACGAACTTACGGGCATCCTTGAAGAGAGTAGGCCAATAAAAACCGGATTGCAATACCTTGTGTGCAGTTCTGTCTCGCATGGTGTCCTCCATAAGCTTTGGAGTGGCACTTACGTAGGATCTATTCCTGTTCATTCTCAGGTACACAACGTCTAATAATACCATCTACTCCTTGTTTATAAAGATGTGGGTCATCCCAGAAGTAATGCCTCAAATCATAGAAGAATTTTTTTCTTTTGCTGGTATGTGAAGCTAGGAGGTATAAACTTAGCAACGATATAATTAGCATAATCAGCATACCATGGAGCAGTACGAGAAGTATTTATGACAGCTAGTTGTTCATCAGGAAAGCTATCATCAATAGGTTGTGGGTCATCAAGTATATTCTCTAACCTAGACAAGTTATCTATAACGGGGTTCTCAGCTCCCTTTCTATCAATAATATGCAAGTCAAATTCTTGCAGCAAGAGAACCCATCTAATAAGTCTAGGTTTAGCATCTTTCTTTTCCATAAGGTATTTGATAGCAGCATGATCAGTGTGAATAGTTACTTTAGAATCAACGATGTATGGTCTAAACTTATCACAAGCAAACACAACTTTGCTTTACCATTGGGATCAATGTCAACTTATAAGCATGATGCAAAACAGACGTATCAGCTGCCACATACTCTGCTTTGGTGGAGGAGAGAGACACACAACTTTGCTGGCATTGGAGTAGTAGCCGGCTTGACATAACTTAGATTAAACCTCTTTAGCATGTCTTGAGTGTACTTGGCTTGTTTGATGAAGATTGCTTCTCTTCTTTGCTTAATCTCAAATCCAAGGAAGTACATCAACTCTCCCATCATGGACATCTCAAAATGTGTGGTCATGAGTGCGGCAAACTCATCATTGAAAGCTCTGTTAGGTGCACCAAAGATAATATCATCAACATATAGTTGGTAGACAAACAACTCACCTTTGACCTTCTTAGTAAAAAGAGTGGGGTCGATTTTCCCAATTTCAAACCCACGATCTTGCAACAACTTGGTAAGATGCTCATACCACACACGTGGGGCTTGTTTAAGGCTATAGAGTGCATTATCGAGTTGATACACGTGATTGGGGAACTTAGGATCCTCAAACCTCAGGGGTTGTTTGACAAATACCAACTCATTAATAGGACCATTAAGAAAAGCACTTTTCACATCCATTTCTTGCAACTTAAAGTTATGATGAGACGCATAGGCAAGCAACACACGGATAGATTCAAGGCGAGCAACAGGGGCAAAGGTTTCACCATAGTCGATACCCTCGACTTGGGAGTAGCCTTGAGCCACCAAACGCGCCTTGTTGCGAATGACAATGCCATGAGCATCCTGCTTGTTCTTAAAGATCCACTTGGTTGCAATGACATTATGGTTCTCCTTTGGCCTCGGCACCAGACGCCACACTTTGTTGTGCTCGAAGTTGTGGAGTTCTTCATGCATGGCATTAAGCCAATCAGGGTCTTCGAGCGCCTCATAGACCTTTTGAGGTTCAACACAAGATACAAAAGCTTGATGAGCGCAATAGTTTGCTAATTGTCTACGAGTGCGTACCCCCTTTGTGATGCTTCCAAGAATATTCTCCATGTGATGTTCTCTAGAAGCAGGCCTGGAGGCAATTTTTGCAGTACGACGCTCCAATTGCTCTTCAAGTGATAATTGAGGAGCACTGAGTTGATCATCTTGAGCGACGTCAAGAGCTTGATCTTGATCTTGAGCTTCCTCTTGATCTTGATCTTGCTCAGAGGAGAGAACCTGGCCTTATGAATCATTTGGTGGCTCACCACCATCTTGTGATTGATCTTGCACTTGGCCTTGTTCGTCCGATTGAGGGCCTTATCTTTGTTCTTCGGAAGCGTGTGAGTCTTGGGTTGATGATGGTTCCACTTGTGTGGAACATTGTCCTTCTCCTTCGGACACAAGGGGTTCCTCAATGGGTAGGATATAGCCAATACCCATTCTTCTTATGGCTTGAGGAGGAACTTCATCACCTAGATCACAAGTACCACTTTGCTCCACTTGGGAGCCGTTATTCTCATCAAACTCCACGTTACACGTCTCCTCAATGAGTCCATTGGACTTGTTGAGGACACGGTAAGCATGAGAGTTTGTAGCATAACCAACAAATAAGCCCTCATGAGCTCTAGACTCAAATTTAGACAAACAAGCACCTTTCTTGAGGATGAAACACTTACATCCGAACACCCGGAAGTACTTGAGATTGGGCTTGTTGCAGGTAAGAATCTCATACGGAGTCTTGTTCAAGCCTTTGCGGAGATAGAGCCGATTGGATGCATGACACGCAATGTTGATGGCTTCGGCCCAAAAGTTGTATGGAGACTTGAATTATGCCATCATGGTCCTTGCAGCGTCCATCAATGTCCGATTCTTTCTCTCCGCTACACCATTTTGTTGAGGGGTATAAGGTACGGCATATTGATGTTTGATCCCCTCATCACTAAGAAACTCATCCAAGGTGTAGTTCTTGAACTCGGTGCCGTTGTCACTTCGGATCATCAAGATCTTTGCATCATGTTGACGTTGAGCTTCATTTGCAAAGTTGATGAATGATGATTGTTTGTTGGGTCTCACTCTTCTTCTTGAAGAAATATACCCATGTGTATCTTGAATAATCATCTACAATCACCAAGCAATACTTTCTGCCCCTAAGACAATCAAAGGATGGAGGCCCAAAGAGATCTATGTGAAGGAGCTCTAACGATCTTTTTGAGTAGATGATAGTCGTGGGAGGGTGTGCCGTCTCATGTAACTTTCCTTCAATACAAGCACTGCAAGCACGATCTTTGGCAAAGCTAACATTTGTTAGTCCACGGACATGGTCCCCCTTGAGAAGACTTTGCAAAGATCTCATATTGACATGGGCTAACCGGTGATGCCAAAGCCATCCCACATCAACTTTAGCCATTAGGCATGTCGCGGTCTTAGTGGTTGATCCGAGAAGTTAACCACATAGAGACTGTTCTCGACATGTCCAACATAGGCTACTTTAAGAGTCTTGCTCCACAAGAGGGCCATGGTATCAATATCAAAGAATGTGGCAAAACCCATGAGTGCAAGTTAACAAACAGAAAGTAAGTTGTATGCAAGGGACTCAACAAGCATGACTTTATCGATCATGAGATCATGAGAAACAACAACCTTGCCAAGCCCCAATACCTTAGAAGATGAAGCATCACCCCATTCGACGTTGATGGCCATTGATGAACCTTGATGCACGTCCACCACCAAGTCTTTGCATCCGGTCATATGATTTGTGGCTCCACTATCGAGCAACCATGATCCCCCACCGGAAGCAAACTCCTACATGCGATCAATGCTTGGATTTAGGTACCCATTTGGTAATGGGTCCTTTGTGGTTAGTAACAAGGGTCTTAGGAACCCAAATAGACCATTCAATGTACTCATAAGAAGAACCAACAAATTTAGCAAAGACATGACCATCACTAGCACGACATAAAACATATGAAGGATTAAAGTCGCCGGCTATGTTTGATGGCATGGTGGGGTTTTTCTTGACCCCACCACTTTTCACATTGTTCTTCTTCTTAGAAGCACCCTCTCCCTCTTTCACAAAGGTTTGTTTGAGAGGAGGAGGTTGCTTGGTCTTGTCGTTCTTCTTCTTCTTGGGCTTGGGAGCAAACCCAATTCCTTCCTTTGCCACAACCTCCTTTTGATTGCTCAAAAGATCGTTGAGGTTCTTCTCACCTTGTATACATGTCACAAGGCCTTTCTCAAGTTGCTTCTTCAACTTGGCATTCTCTTCAACAAGATGCACATGCTCGCAACATGGGTTAGTAGCATTTGCATTATCAATCAACACCATGTGAGGAAAGATAGCTTTCTCCTTGGTTAGCAAAACTTGAAGTTGATCATGAGACTCTTTGAGAGAAGCATGTACACCTTTCAAGGCCTTGTGAGCCTTGTCAAGTGTAACAAACTCCTCTTTGAGTCTAGCATGGTCAACCACAAGTTTTGCCTTCTCGGAATTAATCATACGAGAGACAACTAAAGCATGATCAAGATCTTTCTTTAATTTAGCATGATCATCGTTGTGTGACTCCTCAAGAGCCAAACGAAGACCATGCTCTTCCTCTAGAGCATTAGAGAGACCCGATATCTCATCGGCATAGTCCCGACTATGTCCTTCCATTTTAGAAATGGTCTCCTCGTGAGCCTCGATCATGTCATTGGCCTCACCGAGTTGTTCCAAGAGAGCAACGAAGTGCTTCTTGGGTTTGCCCTTGAGTTTGCTCATAAACAACTCAAATTCCTTCTCTTCCTCCTCTGCCCCCTCACTCTCATCAATACAATCCGTCAATGAAGGATTAGAGGTGATGGCAGTGTTGATGTTGGGAGTTACCTTGTTGGTGGCCTTAGCCATGAGGCACTTGGCGGTGATGTTCTCATTTGGTGAGTCGAAGAGAGATGAGCGTGGAGTAGTAGCAATAGCAATGGTGGCCATGGTGACCATCTCATCATCTTCATCATCATCATCATCCTCAACATATTCTTCTTGGGCCACCAACCCTTTGGGAGGGGTCTTCTTATTGAGGTTGTTCTTGTTGGGATAAGACTTGGCCTTGTCCTTTTGGATAAGCTTGCCTCCATAGTCTTCTCTTTTCTCATATGGGGAATCTACAACAAAGTGGCTCACATTCCCACAGTTGAAGCACGTCCTCACTCGTTGCTTGCCCTTGTTGCCACTTGAGTTGTTCTTGTTGAAGTTGGGCCTTGAGTTCTTCTTGTTGCCCCAAAATTGCCGTGATGCAAGAGTCATGTGCTCATGATAGGCATATTTGGTGTCCTTGGGGCAAATCTCATCTTCATCCTCTTCCTCCTCTTCTTCCACACAAGCCTTGGCCTTCAAGGCAAGATTAGGCTTCTTTGATCGTTGAGCTCTTAAAACCGCATTATCGGCGGTCTTGTCCAAGATCCTCATGGCAACGAACTCATCCAACACTTCACTTGATGACAAAGTGAGGAAGTCCGGTCTTTGGCGAATGACGGAGGACATGGCCTTGTGGTAAGGCATCATGGCCTTGAGAAACTTGCGCTTGATCCAATTGTCATCCGTGTCCTTGCTCACATGATCTCAAAGTGAAACCGCAAGAGTGGTTAATCTCGGATAAAGTTCACGGGGATCTTCATCTTCGATCATAGCAAACTCATCGGCTTCATCTTGCACAACTTCATAGTTTGAGCGTTGAATGTTTGTGCTTCAGTTGTACATGGTGTTGGGGAACATAGTATTTTTAAAATTTTCCTATGATCACGCAAGATCTATCTACCAGATGCATAGCAACGAGAGGGAAGAGTGTGTCTACGTACCCTCGTAGACCGGAAGCGGAAGCGTC
This sequence comes from Secale cereale, assembly GCA_902687465.1. Taxonomy (NCBI): domain Eukaryota; kingdom Viridiplantae; phylum Streptophyta; class Magnoliopsida; order Poales; family Poaceae; genus Secale; species Secale cereale. The sequence goes on along the minus strand of LR738709.1, from coordinate 685,795,514 downwards.
AAGTGACGCGGTTGACGTAGTCGAACTTCTTCGCGATTCAACCGATCAAGTACCGAACGTACGGCACCTCCGTGTTCAGCACACGTTCAGCTTGATGACGTCCCACGAGCTCTTGATCCAGTTGAGCTTCATGGGAGAGTTTCGTCAGCACGACGGCGTGGTGACGGATATGATGTATCTACCGGCGCAGGGCTTCTCCTAAGTACTGCGATGGTATGACCGAGGTGTGTTTCTGTGGAGGGGGGCACTGCACACGGCTGGAACAATTCAACTTGTGTGTCTTTGGGTGCCCCCATGCCCCCGTATATAAAGGAGCAAGAGGGGAGGGCCGGCCGGCCTCCAATGGTGCGGCTAGGGCAATCCTACTAGGAATAGGATTGCAATCCTATTCCTAGTAGGAGTCCATCAAGAAGGAAGAGAGGGAAAGGAAAAGAGGGAGAGGTGGCGCCCCCCCAATCCTAGTCCAACTAGGATCCCTAGGTGGGGCGCCGGCCAGCCTCTATGGGCTGCCTCTCTCCTTTCCTCAAGGCCCACTATGGACCATCCCCCTTCGTAGGGGGTTCCGGTAACCCCTTCCGGCAATCCAGTTAAATCCGAAACTTTTCCGGAACACTTCCGGTGTCCGAATATAGTCGTCCAATATATCAATCTTTATGTCTCGGACATTCCGAGACTCCTCGTCATGTCCGTGATCTCATCCGGGACTCCGAACTACCTTCGGTACATCAAAACTCATAAACTCATAATACCGATCGTCATCAAACGTTAAGCGTGCGGACCCTACGGGTTCGAGAACTATGTAGACATGACCGAGACTCATCTCCGGTCAATAACCAATAGCGGAACCTGGATGTTCATATTGGCTCCTACATATTCTACGAAGAACTTTTATCGGTCAAAACCGCATAACAACATATGTTGTTCCTTTTGTCATCGGTATGTTACTTGCCCGAGATTCGATCGTCGGTATCTCTATACCTAGTTCAATCTCGTTACCGGCAAGTCTCTTTACTCGTTCCGTAACACATCATCTCGTGACTAACTCATTTAGTCTTTTTGCTTGCAAGGCTTATTGTGATGTGTGTTACCGAGAGGGCCCAGAGATACCTCTTCGACACTCGGAGCGACAAATCCTAATCTTGATCTATGCCAGCACCACGAATACTTTCGGAGACACCTGTAGAGCATCTTTATGATCACCCAGTTACGTTGTGATGTTTGATAGCACACAAGGTGTTCCTACGGTATTCGGGAGTTGCATAATCTCATAGTCATAGGAACATGTATAAGTCATGAAGAAAGCAATAGCAGTAAAACTAAACGATCATAGTGCTATGCTAACGGATGGGTCTTGTCCATCACATCATTCTCCTAATGATGTGATCCCGTTGATCAAATGACAACTCATGTCTATGGTTAGGAAACATAACCATCTTTGATCAATGAGCTAGTCTAGTAGAGGCATACTAGGGACACTCTGTTTTGTCTATGTATTCACACATGTACTAAGTTTCCGGTTAATACAATTCTAGCATGAATAATAAACATTTATCATGATATAAGGAAATATAAATAACAACTTTATTATTGCCTCTAGGGCATATTTCCTTCAGTCTCCCACTTGCACTAGAGTCAATAATTTAGCTCACATCGCCATGTGATTTAATACTGATAGTTCACATCGTTATGTGAATAACACCCATAGTTCACATCGCCATGTGACCAACACCCATAGGGTTTACTAGAGTCAATAATCTAGTTCACATCGCTATGTGATTAATACCCAAGAGTAATAAGGTGTGATCATGTTTTGCTTGTGAGAGAAGTTTAGTCAACGGGTCTGTTGCATTCAGATCCGTATGTATTTCGCAAATTTCTATGTCTACAATGCTCTGCATGGAGCTACTCTAGCTAATTGCTCCCACTTTCAATACGCATCCAGATTGATACTTAGAGTCATCTGGATTTAGTGTCAAAGCTTGCATCGGCGTAACCCTTTACGACGAACTCTTTATCACCTCCATAATCGAGAAACATTTCCTTAGTCATCCAGTTACTAAGGATAATTTTGACCGATGTACAGTGATCTACTCCTGGATCACTATTGTACCCCCTTAACAAACTCATGGCAAGTTACACAACATGTTTGGTACACAACATGGCATACTTTATAGAACCTATGGCTGAGGCATAGGGAATGACTTTCATTCTCTCTATATTTTTCTGCAGTGGTCTGGCTTTGAGTCTTACTCAACTTCACACCTTACAAGTCAGGCAAGAACTCCTTCTTTGACTGATCCATTTTGAACTACTTCAAAAATTTATCAAGGTATGTACTCATCGAAAGTCTTATCAAGCGTCTTGATCTATCTCTATAGATCTTGATGCCCAATATGTAAGCAGCTTCACCAAGGTCTTTCTTTGAAAAACTCCTTTCAAACACTCCTTTATGCTTTCCAGAAAATTCTACATCATTTCCGATCGACAATATGTCATTCACATATACTTATCAGAAAGGTTGTAGTGCTCCCACTCACTTCTTGTAAATACAGGCTTCACCGCAAGTCTGTATAAATCTATATGCTTTGATCAACTTATCAAAGCGTATATTCCAACTCCGAGATGCTTGCACCAGTCCATAGATGGATCGTTGGACCTTGCACACTTTGTTAGCACCTTTAGGATCGACAAAACCTTCTGGTTGCATCATATGCAACTCTTCTTTAAGATGTCCATTCAGGAATGCAGTTTTGACATCCATTTGCCAGATTTCATAATCATAAAATGCGGCAATTGCAAACATGATTCGGACAGACTTAAGCATCGCTACAGGTGAGAAAGTCTCATCATAGTCAACTCCTTGAACTTGTCGAAACCCTTTCGCAACAAGTCGAGCTTTGTAAACAGTAACATTACCGTCTGCGTCGGTCTTCCTCTTGAAGATCCATTTATTTTCGATGGCTTGCTGATCATCGGGCAAGTCAACCAAAGTCCACACTTTGTTCTCATACATGCATCCCATCTCAGATTTCATGGCCTCAAGCCATTTTACGGAATCTGGGCTCATCATCGCTTCCTCATAGTTCGTAGGTTCATCATGGTCCAGTAACATGACTTCCAGAACCGGGTTGCCGTACCACTCTGATGCGGAACGAACTCTGGTTGATCTACGAAGTTTAGCAGAAACTTGATCTGAAGTTTCATGATCATCATCATTAGCTTCCTCACTAATTGGTGTAGGAATCACTGGAACTAGTTTCTGTGATGTTCCACTTTCCGATTCGGGAGAAGGTACAATTACCTCATCAAGTTCTACTTTCCTCCCACTCACTTCTTTCGAGAGAAACTCCTTCTCTAGAAAGGATCCACTCTTAGCAACAAAGATCTTGCCTTCGGATATGTGATAGAAGGTGTACCCAACAGTCTCTTTTGGGTATCCTATGAAGACACATTTCTCCGACTTGGGTTCGAGCTTATCAGGTTGAAGCTTTTTCACATAAGCATCGCAGCCCCAAACTTTAAGAAATGACAGCTTAGGTTTCTCGTCAAACCACAGTTCATACGGTGTCATCTCCACGGATTTAGATGGTGCCCTATTTAACGTGAATGTAGCTGTCTCTAATGCATAACCCCAAAAGCGATAGTGGTAGATCGGTAAGAGACATCATCGATCGCACCATATCTAATAAAGTACGGTTATGACGTTCGGACACACCATTATACTGTGGTGTTCCAGGTGGCGTGAGTAGTGAAACTATTTCACATTGTTTTTACTGAAGGCCAAACTCGCTAACTCAAATATTTTACCTCTACGATCATATCGTAGAAACTCTTATTTTCTTGTTACGATGATTCTCCACTTCACTCTGAAATTCTTTGAACTTTTCAAATGTTTCAGACTTGTGCTTCATTAAGTAGATATACCCATATCTGCTCAAATCATCAGTGAAGGTCAGAAAATAATGATACCCGCCGCGAGCTTCAACACTCATTGGTCCACATACATCTGTATGTATGATCTCCAACAAATCTGTTGCTCGCTCCATTGTTCCGGAGAACGGAGTTTTAGTCATCTTGCCCATGAGGCATGGTTCATAAGCACCAAGTGATTCATAATCAAGTGATTCCAAAAGTCCATCACTATGGAGTTTCTTCATGCGCTTTACACCAATATGACCTAAACGGCAGTGCCACAAATAAGTTGCACTATCATTATTAACCTTGCATATTTTTTGCTTCAATATTATGAATATGTGTATCACACGATCGAGATCCAACAAACCGTTTTCATTGGGTGTATGACCATAGAAGGTTTTATTCATGTAAACAGAACAACAATTATTCTCTAACTTACATGAATAACCGTATTGCAATAAACATGATCAAATCATATTCATGCTCAACACAAACACCAAATAACACTTATTTAGTTTCAACACTAATCCCGAAAGTATAGGGAGTGTGCGATGATGATCATATCAATCTTGGAACCACTTCCAACACACATCGTCACTTCACCTTTAACTAGTCTCTGTTCATTATGCAATTCTCGTTTCGAGTTACTAATTTTAGCAACTGAACCGGTATCAAATACCCAAGGGTTGCTATGAACACTAGTAAAATACACATCAATAATCTGTATATCAAAATATACCTTTGTTCACTTTGCCATCCTTCTTATCCGCCAAGTATCTAGGGCAGTTCCACTTCCAGTGACCATTTCCTTTGCAGTAGAAGCACTTAGTTTCAGGCTTGAGTTTAGCTTTGGGTTTCTTCACGGGAGTGACAACTTGCTTGTCATTCTTCTTGAAGTTCCCCTTCTATCCCTTTGCCCTTTACTTGAAACAAGTGGTCTTGTTAACCATCAACACTTGATGCTTTTTCATGATTTCTACCTTCGCCGACTTCAGCATCGCGAAGAGCTCGGGAATTACTTTCGTCATCCCTTGCATATTATAGTTCATCACGAAGTTCTACTAACTTGGTGATAGTGACTAAAGAACTTTGTCAATTACTATCTTATCTGGAAGATTAACTCCCACTTGATTCAAGTAATTGTAGTACCCAGAAAATCTGAGTACATGCTCACTAGTTGAGCTATTCTCCTCCATCTTGTAGGCAAAGTACTGTCAGAAGTCTTATACCTCTCGACACGGGCATGAGTATGAAATACTAATTTCAACTTTTGGAACATCTTATATGCTCCGTGGAGTTCAAAATGTTTTTGAAGTCCCGGTTCTAAGCCGTAAAGCATGGTGCACTTAAACTATCAAGTAGTCATCATACCGAGCTTTTGTCAAAACGTTCATAACGTCTACATCTGCTCCTGCAATAGGTCTGTCACCTAGCGGTGCATCAAGGACATAATTCTCTGTGCAGCAATGAGGATAATCCTCAGATCACGGACCTAGTCCGCATCATTGCTACTAACATCTTTCAACTTCGTTTTTCTCTAGGAACATATAAACAATAAACGGGGAGCAACATCACGAGCTATTCATCTACAACATAGATATGCTAATACTACCAGGACTAAGTTCATGATAAATTAAAGTTCAATTTAATCATATTACTTAAGAACTCCCACTTAGATAGACATCCCTCTGGTCATCTAAATGATCACGTGATCCAAATCAACTAAACCATGTCCGATCATCACGTGAGATGGAGTAGTTTCAATGGTGAACATCTTATGTTGATCATATCTACTATATGATTCACGCTCGACCTTTCGGTCTCCAGTGTTCCGAGGCCATATCTGCATATGCTAGGCTCGTCAAGTTTAACCCGAGTATTCTGCGTGTGCAAAACTGGCTTACACCCGTTGTATTTGAACGTAGAGCTTATCACACCCGATCATCACGTGGTGTCTCGGCACGACGAACTTTCGCAACGGTGCATACTCAGGGAGAACACTTATACCTTGAAATTTAGTAAGGGATCATCTTATAATGCCACCGTCGTTCTAAGCAAAATAAGAAGCATAATAAGATAAACATCACATGCAATCAAAATATGTGACATGATATGGCCATCATCATCTTGTGCTTTTGATCTCCATCTCCAAAGCACCGTCATGATCACCTTCGTCACTGGCGCGACACCTTGATCTCCATCGTAGCATCGTTGTCGTCTCGCCAACTATTGCTTCTACGACTATCGCTACCGCTTAGTGATAAAGTAAAGCAATTACATGGCGATTGTATTTCATACAATAAAGCGACAACCATATGGCTCCTGCCAGTTGCCGATAACATTACAAAGCATGATCATCTCATACAAAACTGTATAACTCATCATGTCTTGACCATATCACATCACAACATGCCCTGCAAAAACAAGTTAGACGTCCTCTACTTTGTTGTTGCAAGTTATACGTGGCTGCTACGGGCTTAGCAAGAACCGTTCTTACCTACGCATACAAAACCACAACGATGTTTCGTCAAGTATGTGCAGTTTTAACCTTCACAAGGACCGGGCGTAGCCACACTTTATTCAGCTAAAGTGAGAGAGACAGACACCCGCCAGTCACCTTTAAGCAACGAGTGCTCGTAACGGTGAAACCAGTCTCGCGTAAGCGTACGCGTAATGTCGGTCCGGGCCGCTTCATCTCACAATACCGCCGAAGCAAAGTATGACATGCTGGTAAGCAGTATGACTAGTATCGCCCACAACTCATTGTGTTCTACTCGTGCATATCATCTACGCATAAACCTGGCTCTGATACCACTGTTGGGGAACGTAGTATTTTTAAAATTTTCCTACGATCACGCAAGATCTATCTACCAGATGCATAGCAACGAGAGGGAAGAGTGTGTCTACGTACCCTCGTAGACCGGAAGCGGAAGCGTCAAGTGACGTGGTTGACCTAGTCGAACTTCTTCGCGATTCAACCGATCAAGTACCGAACGTACGACACCTCCGTGTTCAGCACACATTCAGCTTGATGACGTCCCACGAGCTCTTGATCCAGTTGAGCTTCACGGGAGAGTTTCGTCAGCACGACGGCGTGGTGACGGATATGATGTATCTACCGGCGCAGAGCTTCTCCTAAGTACTGCGATGGTATGACCGAGGTGTGTTTCTGTGGAGGGGGGCACCGCACACGGCTGGAACAATTCAACTTGTGTGTCTTTGGGTGCCCCCCTGCCCCCGTATATAAAGGAGCAAGAGGGGAGGGCCGGCCGGCCTCCTAAGGTGCGGCTAGGGCAATCCTACTAGGAATAGGATTGCAATCCTATTCCTAGTAGGAGTCCATCAAGAAGGAAGAGAGGGAAAGGAAAAGAGGGAGAGGTGGCGCCCCCCCAATCCTAGTCCAACTAGGATCCCTAGGTGGGGCGCCGGCCAGCCTCTATGGGCTGCCTCTCTCCTTTCCTCAAGGCCCACTATGGACCATCCCCCTTCGTAGGGGGTTCCGGTAACCCCTTCCGGCAATCCAGTTAAATCCGAAACTTTTCCGGAACACTTCCGGTGTCCGAATATAGTCGTCCAATATATCAATCTTTATGTCTCGGACATTCCGAGACTCCTCGTCATGTCCGTGATCTCATCCGGGACTCCGAACTACCTTCGGTACATCAAAACTCATAAACTCATAATACCGATCGTCATCAAACGTTAAGCGTGCGGACCCTACGGGTTCGAGAACTATGTAGACATGACCGAGACTCATCTCCGATCAATAACCAATAGCGGAACCTGGATGTTCATATTGGCTCCTACATATTCTACGAAGATCTTTTATCGGTCAAAACCGCATAACAACATACGTTGTTCCTTTTGTCATCGGTATGTTACTTGCCCGAGATTCGATCGTCGGTATCTCTATACCTAGTTCAATCTCGTTACCGGCAAGTCTCTTTACTCGTTCCGTAACACATCATCTCGTGACTAACTCATTTAGTCTTTTTGCTTGCAAGGCTTATTGTGATGTGTGTTACCGAGAGGGCCCAGAGATACCTCTTCGACACTCGGAGCGACAAATCTTAATCTTGATCTATGCCAGCACCACGAATACTTTCGGAGACACCTGTAGAGCATCTTTATGATCACCCAGTTACGTTGTGATGTTTGATAGCACACAAGGTGTTCCTACGGTATTCGGGAGTTGCATAATCTCATAGTCATAGGAACATGTATAAGTCATGAAGAAAGCAATAGCAGTAAAACTAAACGATCATAGTGCTATGCTAACAGATGGGTCTTGTCCATCACATCATTCTCCTAATGATGTGATCCCGTTGATCAAATGACAACTCATGTCTATGGTTAGGAAACATAACCATCTTTGATCAATGAGCTAGTCTAGTAGAAGCATACTAGGGACACTCTGTTTTGTCTATGTATTCACACATGTACTAAGTTTCCGGTTAATACAATTCTAGCATGAATAATAAACATTTATCATGATATAAGGAAATATAAATAACAACTTTATTATTGCCTCTAGGGCATATTTCCTTCACATGGAACCAACATGCTCCCATGCTTCCTTGGCCACGGTGAAGGGTCGAAGATGTGCAATCTCTTCAGGAGGGATAGCATCTTGAAGTATGCAAAGAAAAGACTCGTTGAATTGATGACCCGCAGCTTCTCTCGGAGTTAAGTTGTCGGGATCATGTGGGTAGAAACCTTGCTCAATGATTCTCCAAAGATTAGTAGAATAATGATTTAAATGACGTCTAAAGAGAAACATCCAAGTAGCAAAATCAGATTTTTTTTCACAAACTTAGGAGGAGGACCAACGGAATTTAAATGCGGAGTAGGATCGGGTCCTCCTTAGTGGGTAGGAGGAGCGGAGTGGGCAAAAATCCCACTCCCATTCTTAGTAACTGGGACTTGCTCACTACTAGCTTCTCCCTTGTCGGGAGTAGCCTCCGACACGTTGGAAGCGGGACGAACCACTTCCAACGGTGTGGTGGATAATTTAAGTCCCTCAAGCAATTCCTTAAACATGCCTTTGACCTCGGTCGCTAGTGATTCTTTCAATGTGACCATCACCACATTGAACTCCTCATGAGAGACCGAGGCTCCCCCATCGGATGTAGGCAAGGACGGAGTTCCACCGGAGTGTCCCTCCATCTCGACTACGTTGTCACCCATACTCTTTGGACGGTAAAGTCCTTATAAAGAGACGAGGCTCTGATAGCAATTGAAAGGATCGATATGGTTGACTAGAGGGGGGGGTGAATAGGCAACTAACAATTTTTAGCTTTTCTTAACCAATTTAAACTTAGCAACAAAGTAAGTTGTCTAGATATGCAACTAGGTGGACAACTTATAGGAGGCAATAATAACAACCACACAAGAAAGCAATCTAAGGTATACAAAGAAAGCTTGCACAAGTAAAGGAAAGAAATAACCACAAGTGGAGCTGGTGAAGACGAGGATGTGTTACCGAAGTTCCTTCCCTTTGAGAGGAAGTATGTCTCCGTTGGAGCGGTGTGGAGGCACAATGCTCCCCAAGAAGCCACTAGGGCCACCGTATTCTCCTCACGCCCTCACACAATGCGAGGTGCCGTGATTCCACTAGTGGTGCCCTTGAAGGCGGCGACCGAACCTTTACAAACAAGGTTGGGGCAATCTCCATAACCGAATTGGAGGCTCCCAACGACACCACGAAGCTTCACCACAATGGACTATGGCTCCGAGGTGACCTCAACCGTCTAGGGTGCTCAAACACCCAAGAGTAACAAGATCCATCAGAGATTAGTGGGGGGAATCAAATATCTCTTGGTGGAAGTGTAGATCGATGCCTTCTCAAGCAATCCCGAGGAAATCAACAAGTTTGATTGGCTAGGGAGAGAGATTGGGCGGAAATGGAGCTTTGAGCAACAATGGAGCTTGGGAAGGAAGATGTAAGTCTTCTTGGGGAAGAAGACTCCCTATATATAGTGGGAGGGCAAATCCAACCGTTATCCCACAAATCTGCCCGCAGAGCGCGGCACTACCGCACAGAAGTTGCGGTACTACCGCCCGGCCCAGCGGTACTACCGCTCGGGGTGCGGTACTATTGTTGGCGCGGTACAAGCTAGTACTAGCCCTGTTGCGTTGAAACATCGGGCGGTAGTACTGCTGGAGCGGTACAACCGCACGTCCTTGCGGTACTACCGCAAGGCAGGGTCAGATTGGCCGAGGAGAAGCGCGGACTAAATAAAATACATCCGCAGCTACATCCAGAGATTTACGGTCGTTGCAAAAACCCGACACGGTACTACCGCTTGCACGAAGCGGTACTACCGCGTAGGACACGGAAGTAAAAAATTACTTCCGCGCCTACTACCATACTAGTTACGACGCTGGTCCGGTCACACGGTACTACCGTGTCCATGGTACGGTACTACCGCAACCCTGAAACGGTACTACTGTGGGGCCGTGCGGTACTACCGCATACTTTGAGCGGTACTACCGCATGCCAAGCAGTGGTAGTAGTAGGATGCCACTGTTTTTGTACCGATAAGGAAAACAGCCGGAGCTCTAGAGAAGCAAAGGAAAGGTGGTGCAAAAGAATAGACGTGTACGTGTTGATTCCACCCAAACCTTTCCGAGGCGGACCCCCACTTAATAGTACGGCTTTCCTATGACTCAATTCCACCGAAAAGAAACAAAAGGAAACACCATCTTCCATAGGTTCCGAGGGGCACTTAATCGTCTTGTGCCTAGGTGAGATATATCTGAAAAGCTCAGTGCACACAATTAGTCCACAAAAGCATTGCCATCAATCACCGAAACTACTTAGGGAGAAATATGCCCTTACAATTGTCTCCAATGACAACATTAGCGGTCTTACCGCCTTTCCAAAGATGACGCTTGTCATAGCGATTAGGGCAATTAGGAGCCCAATGATCAGGATCACACACATGACAAGCACCTTTCTTCTTGTCATTCTTCTTTTTGAAGTTTGTGTGCTGTATAGCCTTGTTCTTCCCATCAAACTTTTCTTTACCATCAAACTTGCCCTTGTTCTTGAACTTGTGGGACTGGAAGTTTTTCTTCTATACCAGATTGGCACTGGATCCTCTCTCAATACCTCGAGCACGTATGTCTTTTGCTCGCGCCTTTTGTTCCACATCAAGAGTACCAATGAGATCCGGAACGGAAAATTCCCGCCTCTTATGCTTCAATAAGGTAGCAAAGTTCCTCCACGAAGGAGGAAGCTTAGTGATGATACCTCCGGCAACAAACTTGTCCGGTAGCATACAATTGAAGTGCTCAAGTTCTCTAGCAAATGACTATATCTCGTGCGCTTGCTCAACCACGGAGCGCTCTTCAGCCATCCTGTAGTCATAGAATTGTTCCATGATGTACAACTCAGTGCCGGCATCTGAGACCCCAAACTTGGCCTCGAGTGCGTCCCACATATCTTTTCCATTATCAATTAATGCATAAGCATCAACTATGTTCTCACCAAGAACACTCAAGAGAGCAACCCTAAACAGGGTATCTATTTTCTGAAAAGCTTGTTCCTGTTGAGCATCATAATCTCCTTCAGGTTTGCCAAGAGTGACGTCATAACAACTCATGGTTTGAAACCATGCAGCTTTGCAGACCTCCAAGGTGGCTCACCAAGGCGAAGCCATTGCCGTTGAACGAATCAGACTGGAGCAACACCTCAGACACGCAATCGAACTCCAGATCTGGCATCCCCGCATGACTAAGACATTGGAGGAGGAAACCATACGTGCCAGCCACGAACCCAACACATGATCCACCAGCTTTCATATGCCGTCGATGAAGACTATAATCTGCATGTGCTCCTGGACTACCTCCCAGACTCTGTGCCGGCGCTCGAGCAAACGAAGTCACAATGATTGAGACCGAGGAGACAAGTCCACCACGAGGATGTCGCCGCCGCCAGCCATCCTTGCTTGAACAGACTGATTTTCAAATTCATCCCTAACCAAAGGACTGATTGCCTCGTCGGGAAAGGATCTGAAACTTCTTTATTAAGCGCCGCCATCGCCGCCACCGAAACCACGACAATATATGACCGAATACCTAAGCTACTAGGGCCTAAATCCTAAAGCCACGATCCATACCCGTGGATCCGGCGACCCCCTCACGACTGACGACCGAGGTCGCCGGCGGAGGGGAGCCGCCGGAGGACGGCCTCGGCGAACCTGACGGCTTGGCTAGGGCGCACTTTCTTTCTTCCACGGGAAGAAAGAAAAGTTGAACTGCCGGTGCGTGTGTAGTTGGCTAGTTGTATGTGTCCATTACTGATTTTTTTTTTAGCGAACCACACTCGGACTGTATGTTTTACATAGTGTCCATTACTGATCTGTGTAATTTTCTTTGAAAATATTGAGATTTGTATGCTACTTAGAAAATAAAATATATTCTGGCCCAACAAAAAAAAACTGGACCAATTTCAAATATGTATATGTCTTTTTTTTATGCCGCATGTAAAAGTATATTCTTATAAAATTTGGCACGTACGTAGTATACATGTGTGTATATTAACTTATTCTACTTCTTGGTGATGTACAATTACAGTATTTAAATACTAGCCTCTGTTAGGCCTTTTGGGGCCACCATGCGCATTTCTATGAAAAAAAATGATGCATGGTTTTGAATTAATTAAAGCACAGGACATTGTGATTTGCAACTAGCCAACATCGATTCCTCTCTAACTCCTTAAAGGGGACAGCACCTAATCCTTGGTGCATTGAGATCTTAATTGCTTATTCTTTGCGATCTATAATATTTTTCTAGGGGAGAGACAGTGATCGAACAATTAAAGTGGTCGATTGGAGTTCTAAAAAAAAAAACGATTGATTATAAAACAGCAGCACGCCATGCATGCTCCTCCATAGTTTAGCAGATTGCGGCTATTTTTTATTTTTATTTGGCCTAGACTTGGGTTAGGTGCAAGTAAACTGGCAATGTGTACAACAAAAGAAGCTAGCTAAAGCATAAATTTTGTTTGGAGACTTCGTGGAAGCTCGAGTCCGGCTGGCCTCCATGTGTACAACAAAAGGTAAAGCCAGGTAAAAATATTCTTTGTGAGACTTTGGCCATGCATGCATGTTGTTCTGCCATCTTGCTGCTTATATCAAAAGCATGGTGAAATTGTACATGTGTTTCTTGATTAGCCATATGTCTTGCTCTCACAAGCACGATAATTAACTAATGGTCCTCCGCCATATCACGCTAATTAAACTATATTTCCTTTGTATATGGAGAAACAAATTTGGAAAAGAAGCACGCGAAAGGGATAGAAAGCAGAAAAGAATCGAACGCTCTCTGCCTCGAAGACTAGATTAAGGAAGAAAACTCCGAATCGTTAGCTAGCTAAGCACTTATTAACACCTAATTAATCTGTGAGGCCGTAGTACCATCCTCTGTGATTCATTATTAATTTGATTTGATGTGTCGTGTGGTAGCTAGCGCCTTATTAAGTAGTCCACACCGATGGATCAGTTCTTTAGTGCCATCAATCAAGTCAACTTTAATATCCACACAATCTATAATCAGAATTAGCAGCTCACCGTGTTGTACGTGTCATCTTTGAAGCGACTATTACGGGGTTGATTTCTGCCGGGAAGAGCGCTGCTATGCGTAGGATCAAACTTCATACGATTTTGCGTACGAGCAGACTGTTCTGGTGTAGTGGGCCCAAACCTTGGGAACGGGCCTGTGTCTTGTCGTACAAAATCGTATGGAGAAAATATTGTACGCAAGGCAGTTTCGTGCCTGGAATGTAGGCTAAATGGATCTTCTTTGCACGTCGTGACTCTCAACAAGCTGAGTTAAAAACCTTCCTTCTAAGATCTCCTTTCATCTATAGAAGCTATAAAAAATATTGCCATTTAAGTATGTGAGGTATTTTTCGTTTCCTTTTGAACTGGTCGGAAGGAAGAGTTTTTATTTTATTTTATTTTATTGCGGGAGAAGGAAGAGTTTCTATTAATAGTAACCGTGTGCAAAGGATGTTCGGCCGTTCGAATTGAACTGGTCGGAAGGAAGAGTTTCTGTTAATAGTAACCGTGTACTCCCTCCATTCCAAATTACTCATCATGGTTTTAGTTCAAATTTGAACTAAAATCACGACGAGTAATTTTGAACGGAAGGAGTAGATGCAAAGGATGTTCGGCCATTCGAACTGAAATGAGTTTAGGTAATTCTGATGGGAGTTCAGCTCGAAGGAAAGATTATACAACTTGTTGCTTTTTTTGCGAGAAAATTTCTGATCTTTGGAGCATGGGTTTGGTATCCGTTACGCTAAAGGCATATTGAATCGAAATTTCATGAACTCTTCAAATCCGTTATGCTCAAAACAATTCCCTGCACACACAAGTACTTATGGGAGCAAGTTTTTTTCTCTTTTGTTTTCAAATTCATGAACTATTTTCAATTTGCATTTTTTAAATCATGAACTTTTGTTCAAATTCATGAATGTTTTTTCACAATCACATTTTATTTCAAATTCATGACCATTTCAAAATTGCGAACTTCTTAAAATGCATGACCTTTTTTAAATCCATAAAATTATTCAAATGAACATTTGTTTTCCAAGTGACAGATGTTTTTTCAAATAAAGATATATTCTTTGAATGCTCGATTTTTTTTCAAACCGCGTGAACTTTATTTGAACTCGTGAATTTTTATGAGTCCGCCAATTTTTTTCAAACCCGTGAACATTTTTTGAACTTGTGAACTTTTTCTAGTACATGAAGTTGTCTTCAAACCCCGTAAACATTTTTTAGTCCGCCATTTAAAAAAATCCATGAGCATTTGATTTAAATTCCTTTATTTTTTTATTTTTTTATTTTTTTGTGTGAAAAAGTCAACAGGTAACCGGTCAACAGTAGAAACCGCTGCATGTGTGGGGGCGTCTCAACTCATGAAGTCGGGCGCGTGAGCGCCAGGTACGCAACTGGTGTTGAAACGTGAGAGCAATTAACAAAAGGTTAATCCTAAAAAATAACTAAAGGCTACCCCTTGTGGGAGCTCCGCGAGCGTCACTTTTGTGGGCTGAGAGCACGCCAAGTGATGCGTCCAATCGTCGCCACATATCACGTGATGTGTGTTTTTGGATATTGTTTTTTTATTTTTCTATACATGTTTTGGGTTTTAGATGATTTTTTGGGCATTTAGGTTTACTTCTGGTTTCCCCCTAGTTTTTGGAGAGAGAAACCGCGAAACTCTTTTTGCATGAGGTTTTTTTATGTGCTTCCTTGAGAAGCAAAAAATTGCTTTTCGTTGAGGCACATATTTGCTTCTGCGAGAAGCATCTATGCTTCTTCGAAGAGGAAAAATCACGAATTTTGTTTTGCACGAATTTTTTTTCTTTCACAAGAACCACATATTTTCTTCTCCCGAAGGCACATATTTATTTCCAAGCTATGCTTCTCGGAAATGGAGAAAAATTCAAGATTTCTTCTGTGTTATCACGAGAACCACATATTTGCTTCTCGTGGGGCACATATTTGCTTCCACGAGAAGCATCACTATGCTTCACGGAAAGGAAAAAATAGGAAAAAAATAAATCTTCCATGTGAAGCATAGATCTGCATCTTGTGTATGCACAGACCTGTGCTTCTCAAAAGGGGAAAAACTAGAAAGAAAACCGTGCTTCCGGCTTTAGGTTTTTTCATCATTTTTTCATGAAAGAAAGTTCATCGAAACATATTAATATGGGATCTGTCTTATTTTAAAGATCTCGACGCGATAAATCCAACGGCGAAAACGGTTCCGGATTTTGACGCACGGTTCAAGTCATAAAACATTTAAAAATAAATAAATTTATTATAAAAAAGAAAGAAAATCCTAAGTTGCGATAAGTGACGCACATCCAGTGTGCCACTTGTCAGTGTCTAAGAAGGTGGGAACGACCTTTGCAAGGATAGACCTTCACAAGTGATTTCGCATAAGCGATGAGGAGCGATCCCATCCACCACTCTCCCTCTTAAATACCTCAAAACATAGAACACTCCCCTCTTTTGCTTGGAAGCTAACAACGCTTCTCATTTGTTACCATAACGCTTGTGTTTACTCTCGCGGGCCGCGGCCCATATAGAAGTTCGGTCGTGTGCTCGGCTGCTCGCGATGAACTCTTGCGCCACCATTTCGTTTTCCTAGCTCGCCATGCGACGTTATCTTGCTGGTTCAGAAATATAGCATAGTATTCTCATATAGTTAAAATACTTAAATTTTAGACAATGTTCATTGGTTTAAAAATGTTCATGCGTTAATAGAAATTACAAATCTAAAAAACACGAAATCAAAAGAGTTCATGAATTTTAAAATATTTCTGATTTGTATAAAAAGTTTGTATATTTATAAATGATTCACAAATCTAGTAAAAGTTCATGAATCTGAAAAAATGTTCCTGAATTGTGAAAAATATTCATGAATCTACCAAAAAGGTTTATGAATTTCTTAATAGTAATGTATTGAAAAATATTCAAGAATTTGAAAAAAAGTCATGAATTTGGGAAAATATGAATTTGAAAAATTAGATTTGTTTTAGAAAAATGAACCAGAAAATTAAACGATTTTTCTGAACGAAACCCAAGTAAAAGAAGCAAAAAGAAAGACGGTAATTTCTAAAAGCTTTCCAAAACCGATCGAAGCCAGTTTCACCCACATAAAGGAACCGAAAGTTGAAGCAACTATATTTGGTGCCCAAAATGATAGACTTACGTGTAGTCATGCGGATTTTTTCTTACTAGTCTAATTAACTGACCACTCCTACTTTGCTACACCTAGAATGATTTGGGGTTAGGGGAATGCATAGTGATATAGAAAAAATTAATTGGAGATTAGTAGGGCGCGGGCCAACTCTAAAATGTGAGGGTGGGTTGATTAGTTTTCTCATCATAAGAAGGGCCGCCCCTCCAATTTTCATTAAAGAAAACCATATGGTTCAGTAACAGCCTAAAGCAACAAACTCCTAGGAAAGTAAAACATAACCACTCGTTGGGTCACAAACGAGCATACCAACAAGGAGAGTAGCGAAAGCCACGCTCACCGAGGATAAAACCATAGAACAATAGACTATTTACTGAGTCTCATACGACAAAAGAAAACAAGCAAACAAGTCTAAGACAATCCCAAAAGCGAGGAACTAAAACAATTCTGGGGAGAATACATTTCATTAGCCGCATCAAAATGAAGTAGTCACAAAAACATCACCCATAACCATAGCATCTTCAACGATCTTCAGCCACTGCCTTGCGATGCCTTCTACACGTCAATTGCTACTTGCTCTAAGAGTCTTGCTCCCAACATCAGCACCTCTTAGTTTGCCTCCTTTATCTGCAACATAGACCACCCAGCGATCAACTCACTATATTTTTTTCCCAAATATTACCCTATTTCTGTATTTCCACAAACTCCAGAATATTGCAAAAACACCAACCAAAACCATTTTCTTGTTATCCTTTGAAAAGCTTATAACAGCTTCCAAAACAATGCCCAACAAAAATAGGAATTGTGCGCAGGTTAAAAGAACATTTCAACAAGCTTCACACAAGGGTAGCAGTGGAACATTGAAATGATAAATGATCTATTGTTTCATCTTTGCACAAAAGACACACATTTTACTACCCTTCCATCCCCTCATATGGAGGGAGTCCTTGGTCAGTATGCTTTTTTGGCAATAAGCCATAGAAAGACTTTGACTTTAGCTAGCACTTTGACCTTCTAAAGAAATTTTAGTGGAAATTTACAATCTGCCTCAATGAGCTTCCTATATAAGGACTTCACAGTAAAAAAAATCAATGGTCAAAGTTCACTTAGGTTCAACTTTGCTGGAACCCATTTCAATTCTTTCACATCTCGGTTTAAGATTTCTCCATAGTTCCAGAGTTTCCCCATGCAATATTCTTCTAAATCTAAAACCATCCCATCCTTTATGAAGTGCTTTAACCACATTAATATTGTGGTCACAACATAGAAAATTTAGTTTGGAATATTTTTTTTAGGGTTTATCACCTACCCAAATATATTCCCAAAACCTAGTGCTATGACCATCTCCTAGTTTTTTCTTGCAAATTGATAAAACGGGTCTTTGATGTCAAGTAAACTTAACCAAAATTGGGAATCTCTTACTTTATGTTTAGCCGTAGAGACACATCCATCGGACACAAATTTATTAAGTAATATAGATTGCCAAAGACTAGTTTAAGTTTCCAACTTCGAAAACCATTTAGCTCATAGAGCTTTGTTCAAAATTTCAAGATTTGAAATCCCTAGAACCCTAGGTCTTTAGCTTTGCAGTAGGTTTTCTAGTTAACCAAATGACGATAGTTCTTTTTTTTCTTCACCCCCGCCAAACCGTTCTAGCTTCGAAGAAATCATAAATAGTGGCACCCATAGGGATGGGGTATAATGACATCATAAATAGTGGCATACTACTTAAGCATGCCCGCACCAAAGTACTCCTTCCCGAAATTGATGGTAGAAGTATCCCTTGCTAGATGGAACACCTCTTCTTAATTTTTTCCACCACGCAAGTCCAGTGTTTATTTCTAATTCTAATATCACACACATGCATCCCTAGGTATTTCATAGGTAAACACCCCATTTTACAAGTACAAATTTCCTGGTATAAGTTCATTTTGTTCTTGGCCTCTCCAAAAAGTACTAATTTAATTTTATGGAAATTAATTCATTAATTGTGAGACCAGACATCTATTCAAAGGCACTAAGAATAAATTTCAAATTCCTAGCACTTTCTATATCATCTTGTATTAATAAAAGTTGTGTCATCAACATATTGTAGCATGTTCACTCCATGAGTGAGGTTCTCATTCAGTATCCCTTGGAAAAAACCACTAATGCTAGATTTTTCCATGATTACATCAAGGGCATTGGCAGTCAAATCAAAAAGAAAAGGAGATAAAGCATGCCCAAGTCCGAGCCCTTTGTGAGTTTTGAAGTAAGGTCCAATTCTATTATTCATCCTAACTCCAACTTGTGCACGCCTCATTGTTATCATGACCCAATCACACCATTTGTCAGGAAACCCTTTAGTTATCAACATCTGAATCACAAAAGGCCATTTAATATTTCATAGGCTTTCGCAAAATTTACCTTAAAGAGAAGTGTGGTTTGCTTCTTAAAGTGAATAGCGTTGAGGGCTTCATGCATCACAACTACACCCTCCATCATATATCTCCTTTTCAAAAATCAATTCATGTAGAAGAGATCACGAGGGAGACAATTCTAGTAAGTCTATTCATTAATATATTTGTATTAATTTTAAAAGTAACATTTAGGAAGCATATTGGTCTAAATTTCTGGATAGGATATCCACGCCACTCATCACGTTTCCTGCACCACTCCGCCATGATCTGTGCCCTCTCCCGTGCGGAGTAGGCATATCTCTGGCTGGTAGCTAGTTCTGGCTGCTCGCTGGAGGGGATGCCGATGAAGTAGGGGATGGCTCTTCGTCAGGTGATTCAGGTAATTCGAATAATACAGTTAATTCTTTCTTATTTCTTCCCCATATGAGTGAGGGTAGAGATGTAGTTCGTCAGAGAATCCCTAAGAGGAAAAGTAAGAAGAGTAATAGGAGGGGCAAAACTCAGTCCCATGATTTTTGGGTTAGAGATGTATCAATGCATAAGAATGGGTGAAAATGACCAAAATGACGAAGGACCCGATGAAATTGAAAGGGATTTTGGGCACAAAATTAGGGATGGCTATACTATTAAAACTAATATGAGGTTGGGGAATTTCCCGCCATTACCAAATCAATTTGAAGAAGATGATGTGGATTTTGATGAAATAGAATTGGGTTCTTGCCAAGTCTCGCTCACAAATTTGGAGAGAGAAGTTCGGGTTTTTTCAGAGGGGGGAGGTGCTGATCTCAAATCTTAGAGACGCTATGGGGGCCCTATTGGGCCTCCTTTCTATTTTTGTGATCTAGAGGATTCTTTGGGCTTGTGCTATGTTGGGCATGAGGGTCCAGACAAAAATCCCCTCTCCCACGCCTTTAGGTTTTTGGACAACATATATACCCACCTTTGCGAAGATGAGAGAGAAGAAAACTATGCATGCCTAGGGTTACTGACACCACAACCACATAATCTGGAAGGGACGACTTGAAATTATGGAGGCAATGGAGGTTGTGGGAGATTCAACAGGGGGAGGAGAGGAGATTTACAAAATAAAAATTATGTTGATTCTTTGAACAATAATGATATATTTAGGGAAACATTTTCTCACCCTCCTCGGGATAACTATCCGAGCAGAGGAGATGGACAAGGGAGTAGATCTCTATCTGAGAAGATTTTGGTGGGTTGGGGTAGAGGTGGACAAGCTGGGGGAATCTGACTTGGAATTGTAAGATTGGATAGATGGAAGTCGGGAGCTCTTCCGGTGAAGGAACATGTGCTGAAGAGATGGAGAAAACTACTACTACTACTACTACTAGTGGTGGTGGTGGTTTAATGGAGCGGCTGGATTGAATTTGGCTGGACTGTAGTGATGGATATATGCCCTAGAGGCAATAATAAAATTATTATTATTATATTTCCTTAATCATGATAAAGGTTTATTATACATGCTAGAATTGTATTGACCGGAAACCAAAATACATGTGTTAATACATAAACAAATATCGTGTCCCGAGTAAGCCTCTACTAGACTAGCTCTTGAATCAAAGATGGTTAAGGTTTCCTAACCATGGACATGATTTGTCATTTAATAACGGGATCACATCATTATGAGAATGATGTGATGGACAAGACCCATCCGTTAGCTTAGCATTTGACCGTACATTTTATTGCTACTGCTCTCATGTATGTCAAATACATATTACTTTGACTATGAGATCATGCAACTCCCGGATAGCGAAGGAATACCTTGTGTGCTATCAAACGTCACAACGTAACTGGGTGATTATAAAGATGCTCTACACGTATCTCTAAAGGTGTTTTGTTGGGTTGGGATGAATCGAGATTAGGATTTGTCACTCAGAGTATCGGAGAGGTATCTCTGTGAAGGAAATATGCCCTAGAGGCAATAATAAAGTTGTTATTTATATTTCCTTATACATCATGATAAATATCTTTTATTCATGCTAGAATTGTATTAACCGGAAACTTGATACATGTTTGAATACATAGACAAAACAGAGTGTCCCTAGTATGCCTCTACTAGACTAGCTCGTTAATCAAAGATGGTTATGTTTCGTAATCATAGACATGAGTTGACATTTGATCAACGGGATCACATCATCAGGAGAATGATGTGATGGACAAGACCCATCCATTAGCTTAGCAATATGATCGTTTAGTTTTTTCTGCTATTGCTTTCTTCATGACTTATACATGTTCCTATGACTATGAGATTATGCAACTCCCGAATACCGGAGGAACACCTTGTGTGCTATCAAATATCACAACGTAACTGTGTGATTATAAAGATGCTCTACAGGTGTCTCCGCAGGTGTTTGTGGTGTTGGCATAGATCGATAATAGGATTTGTCACTCCGAGTGTCCGAGAGGTATCTCTGGGCCCTCTCGGTAATACACATCATAATAAGCCTTGCAAGCAAACGACTAATGGGTTAGTCACGAGATGATGTATTGCAGAACGAGTAAAGAGACTTGCCGATGACGAGATTGAACTAGGTATGATGATACCGACGATCGAATCTCGGGCAAGTAACATACCGGTGACAAAGGGAACAACGTATGTTGTTATGCGGTTTGACCGATAAAGATCTTCGTAGAATATGTAGGAACCAATATGAGCATCTAGGTTCCTCTATTGGTTGTTGACCGGAGATGAGTCTCGGTCATATATACATAGTTCTCGAACCCATAGGGTCCGCACGCTTAACGTTCAATGACGATCGGTATTATGAGTTTATGTGTTTTGATGCACCGAAGGTAGTTCGAAGTCCTGGATGTGATCACGGACATGAAGAGGAGTCTCGAAATGGTCGAGACATAAAGATTGATATATTGGAAGGTTATATTCGGACACCGGATAAATACCGGACTACCGGGAGGTTACCGGAACCCCCCGGGGAGTATATGGGCCTTATTGGGCTTTAGGGGAGACAGAGAGGGGCTGCCAAGGGCTGGGCCGCGCACCCCCAAGCCTAGTCCGAATTGGACTAGGGGGGAGGGTGGCGCCCCCTCCCTCTTTCTCTTTATCTCCTTCCCTTCCCCCTTCTCCTACTCCTACTAGGAAAGGGGAGTCCTACTCCTAGTGGTATTAGGACTCCCCCTTGGCGCGCCTCCTCCCGTAGGTCGGCCGCCTCCTCCCTCTCCCTCCTTTATATACGTGGGGAGGGCACCCCTTGGACACACATCAATTATTTCTAGCCGTGTGCGGTTTCCCCCTCCACAGTTACACACCTCGGTCATATCGTTCCAGTGCTTAGGCGAAGCCCTGCGCCGGTAACTTCATCGTCACCGTCACCATGCCATCATGCTGACGAAACTCTCCCGCTACACTCAACTGGATCAAGAGTTCATGGGACGTCATTGAGATAAATGTGTGCTGAACACGGAGGTGCCGTACGTTCGGTGCTTGGATCAGTTGGATCACGAAGACGTTCGACTGCATCAACCGCGTTACTAAACGCTTCCACTTTCAGTCTACGAGGGTACATGCAGGGACGGAGCCAGGATTCTACCATAAGGGGGGCGAAGACAATGACACAAGGGATTTTTCTTCCACTAGGTTAATCCGCTATTCACTAATTTCTTAATAGAATTACTAGCCTGTTACAGTGATAAGAGGAAAAAGAGATGGCAAATCTAAGTACTAAGTAGATTCATGAAATTTTACTAGTGAAATTTTTTATTAGGAGCTTGCATATCAATTAAATTATGGTCCGGCTATTACCTTTATTCTTGGAATCCTCATATCCACCATTTTCTCTAAAAGGACATTAACCACTGATGCAATCATCAATAGAGAATACTTATTAGATATTATGTAACAAGAAATTTCGAGTGTCTGAAAATTAAATAATTCTTGCTTACCTCATAGCATGAATGGAGGTCTTTGGCCTTAGTTAATATTAGGCTGGTTTGCATCGCCAGATTGCATAGTAGCATAATGTTCTGATGGTGAGAGCTGGAACCAATTGGTTTGAAAAAATTATGAATCAATTCGGCTGTATTTCTCTTCATGTCTACACAAACACAAATACATAGCTGAAAATGCTATATTTGATAATTAATGCATATAGTTTGTATGATTATACTTCTAATGGGATGTGAAAACAAATTACCTTTTCTCTTTGTGTTGTTGCTGCTCAACCGCCTGTGTGTCCGGGCTGCCGGCTGCCGCAACCGGCACCGTGTCCATGGATGAGCGCAACGGCGCCTGCCTGTCCCGGTGTCTTCTTCCCTTCTCTGCTTCTCGATGGCGGCGGCACGGCGCGATGGAGAGATCCGATCAGATTGGATCACAGCACGGCTTGGAAACGAACCAGATGTCCAGCGATGCATGTGGGTTTGTGCTATAACTAGCTGGGCCTCCTTATTTTCAGCCATGGCCTGCTTGCCGTTTTTGTGCTCCATATCTAATGGGATGTACCAGACTACCAGTACATGGGCTGAGAATTCACGCTAATTACCACGGTTGAGGGGAATTGGGAGGGCAAAGCATGTTAGGTACATGTACGCGAGAAGAAATATCAGGGAAAACCTGATCGCTATCGAGGGACGACTCGATCGTTAGGGGGGGTCTCACCCCCTCGTCCCCCCTTAATCCGTCCCGGGGTACATGGACACACTCTCCCTACTCGTTGCTATGCTTCTCCTAGATAGATCTTGCATGATCGTAGGATTTGTTTTGAAATACTATGTTGCCCAATAATGGTATCATGAGCCAGGTCTATGTGTAGATGATATGAACGAGCAGAACACAATGAGTTGTGGGCGATAATAGTCATACTGCTTACCAGCCTGTCATACTTCGATTCGACGGTATTGTGAGATGAAGCGGCCCGGACCGACATTACGCGTACGCTTACGCGAGAATAGTTTCACCGTTATGAGCACTCGTTGCTTAAAGGTGACCGGCGGGTGTGTGTCTCTCTCAATTTAGTTGAATCAAGTGTGGCTACGCCCGGTCCTTGTGAAGGTTAAAAGAGCACACTTGACGAAAAATCAGTGTGGTTTTGTATCCGTAGGTAAGAACGGTTCTTGCTAAGCCCGTAGCAGCCACGTAAAATTTGCAAACAACAAAGTAGAGGATGCCTAACTTGTTTTTGCAAGGCATGTTGTGATGTTATATGGTCAAGACGTAATGAGTTATACGTTATTGTATGAGATGATCATGTTTTGTAATTTATCGGCAACTGGCAGGATCCTTATGGTTGTCCCTTTATTGTATGAATTGTGAAGGCCATGTAATTGCTTTACTTTATCACTATGAGTTAGTGATAGTAGTAGTAGCAATAGTTGGCGAGACGACCATGACGCTAAGATGAAGATCATGGTGTCTAGCCGGTGACGATGAAGATCATGACGATGCTTTGGAGATGGAGATCGAAAAGCACAAGATGATGATGGCCATATCATGTCACATATTTTGATTGCATGTGATGTTTATCTTATTATGCTTCTTATTTTGCTTAGTACGGTGGTAGCATTATAAGATGACCCCTTACAAAATTTCAAGGTACAAGTTTTCTCCCTGAGTATGCACCGTTGCAAAAGTTCGTCGTGCCGAGACACCATGTGATGATCGGGTGTGATAAGTTCTACGTTCAAATACAATGGGTGTAAGACAGTTTTGCATATGCAGAATACTCGGGTTAAACTTGATGAGCCTAGCATGTACAGACATGGTCTCGGAACACTGGAGACCGAAAGGTCGAGCGTGAATCATATAGTATATATGATCAACATAAGATGTTCACCATTGAAAACTACTCCATCTCACGTGATGATCGGACATGGTTTAGTTGATTTGGATCACGTGATCATTTAGATGACTAGAGGGATGTCTATCTAAGTGGAAGTTCTGTAGTAATATGATTAATTGAACTTTAATTTATCATGAACTTAGTCCTGATAGTTTTTGCATATCTATGTTGTTGTAGATCAATGGCTAGTGCTACCGTTCCCTTGAATTTTAATGCGTTCCTAGAGAATGATAAGTTGAAAGATGATGGTAGCAACTACACAGACTGGGTACGTAACATGAGGATTATCCTCATTGCCGCACAGAAGAATTATGTCCTGGAAGCACCGTTGGGTGACATGCCTGCTGCAGGAGCAACTCCGGACATTATGAATGTCTGGCAAGCTTGTTCTGATGGCAACTCGATAGTTCAGTGTGCCATGCTTTACGGCTTAGAATCGGGACTTCAAAGACGTTTTGAACGTCATGGAGCATATGAGATGTTCCAAGAGTTGAAGTTAATATTTCAAGCAAATGCCCGAATTGAGAGATATGAAGTCTCCAATAAGTTCTATAGCTGCAAGATGGAAGAGAATAGTTCTATAAGTGAACACTTACTCATAATTTCTGGGTACTACAATCACATGACTCAACTTGGATGCAAAGTTGACGAAGATAGTGTTATTGATAGAGTTCTTCAATCACTGCCACCAAGCTATAAAGGCTTCGTGATGAACTATAATATGCAAGGGATGCAGAAGAAAATTCCCGAGCTCTTCGATATGCTCAAAGCTGCGGAGGTAGAAATCAAAAAAGCGCATCAAGTGTTGATGGCCAACAAGACCACTAGTTTCAAGGAGATGGGCAAGGGAATGAAGGGGAACTTCAAGAAAATAGTAAGCCAGATGCTAATCCCGCGAAGAAACCCAAGTCTGGAGCCAAGCCTGAAACTGAGTGCTTCTACTGCAAAGGGACTAGACACTGGAAGCAAAACTGCCCCAAGTATTTGGCGGCTAAGAAGGATGGAAAAGTGAACAAAGGTATATTTGATATACATGTTATTGATGTGTACCTCACTAATTCTTGTAGTAGCACCTGGGTATTTGATACTGGTTCAGTTGCTAACATTTGTAACTCGAAACAGGGGCTACGGATTAAACAAAGATTAGCTAAGGACGAGGTGACGATGCGCGTGGGAAATGGTTCCAAAGTCGATGTGATCACCGTCGGCACGCTACCTCTACATCTACCTTCGGGATTAGTTTTGGACCTAAATAATTGTTATTTGGTGCCAGCATTGAGCATGAAAATTATATTTGGATCTTGTTTGTTGCGAGACAGTTATTCATTTAAATCAGAGAATAATGTTAGTTCTATTTATATGAGTAATATCTTTTATGGTCATGCACCCTAGAAGAGTGGTCTATTCTTGTTGGATATCGATCGTAGTGATACAAATATTCATAATATTGAAGCCGCAAGATGCAAAGTTGATAATGATAGTGCAACTTATTTGTGGCACTGCCGTTTAGGTCATATTGGTGTAAAGCGCATGAAGAAACACCATGTTGATGACTTTTGGAATCACTTGATAATGAATCAAATGGTGCTTGCGAACCATGCCTCATGGGCAACATGACTAAAACTCCGTTCTCCGGAACAACGGAGCGAGCAACTGACTTGTTGGAAATCATACATACTGATGTATGTGGACCGATGAGTGTTGAGGCTCGCGGCGGGTATCGTAATTTTCTAACCTTCACTGATGATTTGAGCAGATATGGGTGTATCTACTTGATGAAGGACAAGTCTAAAACATTTGAAAAGTTCAAAGAATTTCAGCGTGAAGTAGAAAATCATCGTAACAAGAAAATAAAGTTTCTACGATTTGATCGTGGAGGCGAATATTTGAGTTACGAGTTTGGTCTTCATTTGAAATAATGTGGAATAGTTTCACAGCTCACGCCACCTAGAACACCACAACGTAATGGTGTGTCCCAACGTCATAACCGTACTTTATTAGATATGGTGCGATCTATGATGTCTCTTACCGATTTACCACTATCGTTTTGGGGTTATGCTTTAGAGACAGCTGCATTCACGTTAAATAGGGCACCATCTAAATCCGTTGAGACGATGACTTATGAACTATGGTTTGGCAAGAAACCAAAGTTGTCGTTTCTTAAAGTTTGGGGCTGCGATGCTTATGTGAAAAAGCTTCAACCTGATAAGCTCGAACCCAAGTCGGAGAAATGTGTCTTCATAGGATACCCAAAGGAGACAGTTCTGTACACCTTCTATCACAGATCCGAAGGCAAGATATTCGTTGCTAAGAATGGATCCTTTCTAGAGAAGGAGTTTCTCTCGAAAGAAGTGAGTGGGAGGAAAGTAGAACTTGATGAGGTAATTGTACCTTCTCCCAAATTGGAAAGTAGTACATCACAGAAACTAGTTCCACTGATTCCTACACCAATTAGCGAGGAAGCTAATGATGATGATCATGAAACTTCAGATCAAGTTACTACTGAACCTCGGAGGTCAACCAGAGTACGTTCCGCACTAGAGTGGTATGGCAACCTAGTCCTGGAAGTCATGTTACTAGACCATGATGAACCTACGAACTATGAGGAAGCGATGATGAGCCCAGATTCCGCAAAATGGCTTGAGGCCATGAAATCTGAGATGGGATCCATGTATGAGAACAAAGTGTGGACTTTGGTTGACTTGCCCGATGATCGGCAAGCCATTGAAAATAGATGGATCTTCAAGAGGAAGACCGACGCCGACGGTAATGTTACTGTCTGCAAAGCTCGACTTGTTGCAAAAGGTTTTCGACAAGTTCAAGGAGGTGACTACGATGAGACTTTCTCACCAGTAGAGATTCTTAAGTCTGTCCGAATCATGTTAGCAATTGCCACAATTTATGATTATGAAATCTGGCAAATGGATGTCAAAACTACATTCCTTAATGGATACCTCAAAGAGGAGTTGTATAAGATGCAACTAGAAGGTTTTGTCGATCCTAAAGGTGCTAACAAAGTGTGCAAGCTCCAGCGATCCATCTATGGACTGGTGCAAGCATCTCGAGGTTGGAATATACGCTTTGATGAGGTGATCAAAGCATATGGTTTATACAGACTTTCGGAGAAGCCTGTATTTGCAAGAAAGTGAGTGGGAGCTCTATAGCATCTCTGATATTATAAGTAGATGACGTATTATTGGTTGGAAATGATATAGAATTTCTGGATGGCATAAAAGGATACTTGAATAAGAATTTTTCAATGAAAGACCTCGGTGAAGCTGCTTATATATTAGGCATCAAGATCTATAGAGATAGATCAAGACGCTTAATTGGACTTTCACAAAGCACATACCTTGATAAAGTTTTGTAGAAGTTCAAAATCGATCAATCGAAGAAAGGGTTCTTGCCTGTGTTACAAGGTGTGAAGTTGAGTAAGACTCAATGCCCGACCACTTCAGAAGATAGAGAGAAAATGAAAGTCATTCCCTATGCCTCATCCATAGGATCTATCATGTATGCAATGCTGTGTACCAAACCTGATGTGTGCCTTGCTATAAGTTTAGCAGGGAGGTACCAAAGTAATCTAGGAGTGGATCACTGGACAGCGGTCAAGAACATCCTGAAGTACCTGAAAAGGACAAAGGATATGTTTCTCATTAAGGGAGGTGACAAAGAGCTCGTAGTAAATGATTACGTCTATTCAAGCTTTGACACTGATCCGGATGACTCTAAGTCACAAACCAGATATGTATTTTTATTGAACGGTGGAGCTGTCAGTTGGTGCAGTTCCAAGCAGAGCATCGTGGCGGGATCTACGTGTGAAGCGGAGTACATATCTGCTTCGGAAGTAGCAAATGAAGGAGTCTGGATGAATGAGTTCATATCCGATCTAGGTGTAATACCTAGTCCATCGGTTCCAATGAAAATCTTTTGTGACAACACTGGAGCAATAGCCTTGGCGAAGGAATCTAGGTTTCACAAGAAAACCAAGCACATCAAGAGACGCTTCAATTCCATCCGCGATCAAGTCAAGGAGGGAGACATAGAAATTTGCAAGATACATACTCTTGCTACTTCCCGAGCTTGCGTTGTATTCCCTCGAAGAAGAAAGGGTGATGCATCACAGTAGCATAAGTATTTCCCTCAGTTTTTGAGAACCAAGGTATCGATCCAGTTGGAGACCACGCGCGAGTCCCTCGCACCTGCACAAACAAATAAGAACTTCGCAGCCAACCTGATAAGGGGTTGTCAATCCCTTTACGGTCACTTACGAAAGTGAGATCTGATAGAGATGATAGTTCGATATTTTTGGTATTTTTGGATATAAGAACAGAAAGTGAAAACGGAAAAGTAAAGTAGATTGTAGATTGATATGTTGAAAAATAGACCCGGGGGCCATAGGTTTCTCAAGTGGCTCCTCTCATGATAGCGGAATTCTACGGCGGGTAAACAAATTAGTGTCGAGCAATTGATACAAAAGCGAATAATTATGAGAATATCTAGGCATGATCATTATATATAGGCATCAGGTCCGAAACAAGTAGACCGAAACGATTCTGCATCTACTACTATTACTCCACAGATCGACCGCTATCCAGCATGCATCTAGAGTATTAAGTTCATAAGAACAGAGTAACGCCTAAAGCAAGATGACATGATGTAGAGGGATAAACTCAAATAACATGATATAAACCCCATCTTTTTATCCTCGATGGCAACCATACAATGCGTGCCTTGCTGCCCCTACTGTCACTGGGAAAGGACACCGCAAGATTGAACCCAAAGCCAAGCACTTCTCCCATTGCAAGAACTATAGATCTAGTAGGCCAAACCAAACCAATAATTCGAAGGGACTTGCAAGGATATTATAATCATACATAAAGAGTTCAGAAAAGAACAAAATATTTCTCATAGATAATCTTGATCATAAACCCACAATTCATCGGATCTCGACAAACACACCGCAAAAGGAGATTACATCGAATAGATCTCCTCAAAGACCGAGGAGAACTTGGTATTGAGATCCAAAGAGAGAGAAGAAGCCATTTAGATACTAGCTATGGACCTTAAGGTCTATGGTAAACTACTCACAACTCTTGGTGAGGCGATGATGATGATGTAGAAGCACTCCGTGGTAGATCCCCCCTCCGACGGAGCTCCAGAACACGCCCCGAGATGGGATCTCACGGGAACAGAAGGTTGCGGCGGTGGAACTAGGATTTTTTCTGCTCGTTTGATGGTTTCGGGGTACGTAGGTATATATAGGAGGAAGGAGGGCACCGGGGGCCAGGGGCGGTTTCAGGCCCCAGGCAGGCAAGGGCTTCTCCTGGGGCGTGCTGGGGAGATCCTTCGTTGATTGTAGCACAAAAAGCATTGTACATCACTTTAGCATACTGTAGATGCAAGGCTTTCCTGGGACGTTGTGTGATGCTAGGTCCGCTACTGCCGGGGGCCAAACGTGGGGCCAAAGAGGCAGGGGGCGCGCCCTATAGGGGGGCGCCCCCCACCCTCGCAGACACCACGTGTGCCCTACTTCGTGGTTCTCAAGTCTCCCGTGCGTATTTTGCTCCAAAAATATCTCTCTCGAAGTTTCATTATGTTTGGACTCGGTTTGATATTCCTTTTCTGTAAAACCCTGAAATAGGCACAAAAAAACAGCAATCTGGACTCGGCCTTTGGGTTAATAGGTTAGTCCCAAAAATAATATAAAAGTGTATAACAAAAACCATTAAACATCCAAAACATCATAAATAATAGCATGGAACAATCAAAAATTGTAGATATGTTGGAGACGTATCAAGCATCCCCAAGCTTAATTCCTGCTCGTCCTCGAGTAGGTAAATGATAAAAACAGAATTTTTGATGTGGAATGCTAATCAACATAGTTTTCAATGTAATTCTCTTAATGGTGGCATGAATGTTCAGATCTGAAAGATTCAAGACAAAATTCTATATTGACATAAGAAATAATAATACTTCAAGCATACTAACAAAGCAATCATGTCTTCTCAAAATACTATGGCTAAAGAAAGTTATCCCTACAAAATCATATAGTCTGGCTATGCTCGCTCTTCATCACACAAAATATTCATATCATGCACAACCCCGGTTTCAGCCAATCACTTGTTTTCATACTCTATTATTTCAAACATTTCAACTTTCACGCAATACATGAGCGTGAGCCATGGATATAGCACTATGTGGAATAGAATGGTGGTTGTGGAGAAGGCAAAATGGAGGGAGATAGTCTCACATCGACTAGGCGTATCAATGGGCTATGGTGATGCCCATCAATAGATATCAATGTGAGTGAGTAGGGATTGCCATGCAACGGATGCACTAGAGATAAATATGTATGAAAGCTCAACAAAAGAAACTAAGTGGGTGTGCATCCAACTTGCTTGCTCATGAAGACCTAGGGCATTTGAGGAAGCCCATCGTTGGAATATACAATCCAAGTTCTATAATGAAAATTCCCACTAGTATATGAAAGTGACTAAACATGAGACTCTCTATCATGAAGAACATGGTGCTACTTTGAAGCACAAGTGTGGAAAAAGATAGTAGCAATTGTCCCTTTTTTTCTTTTCTTTTCTTTTTTTTGGAGGGGCCTTTTCTTTTGTTCGGCCTTTCCTCACATGGGACAATGCTCTAATAATGATGATCATCACACTTATATTGAATTACTACTCGATATTACAACTCGATACTAGAACAAAGTATGACTCTATATGAATCCCTCCGGCGGTGTACCAAGATGTGCAATGAATCAAGAGTGACATGTATGAAGAATTATGCATGGTGGCTTTGCCACAAATACGATGTCAACTACATGATCATGCATGGCAATATGACAATATGAAGCGTGTCATATGAACGAAACGATGGAAAGTTGCATGGCAATATATCTCGGAATGGCTATGGAAATGCCATGATAGGTAGGTATGGTGGCTGTTTTGATGAAGATATATGGTGGCTGTTTTGAGGAAGGTATATGGTGGGTGTATGGTATTGGCGAAAGTTGCGCGGTACAAGAGAGGCTAGCAATGGTGGAAGGATGAGAGTGCGTATAATCCATGGACTCAACATTAGTAATAAGAACTCAAATACTTATTGCAAAAATTTACGAGTCATCAAAACAAAGAAATCAACGCATGCTCCTAGGGGGGAGGTTGGTAGGAGTTAACCATCGCGAGCCCCCGACCTCCACACAAAGGATGACACTCTACAAATACCTCATGCTCTAACTTCGTCACATAGTGGTTCACCATACGTGCATGCTACGGGAATCACTAACTTTAACACAAGTATTTCTCAATTTCATAATAACTCCACTAGCATGACTCTAATATCACAATTCTCATATCTCAAAACAATTATCAAGCATCCAACTTCTCATCATATTCAATGCACTTAGTATGAAAGTTTTTACTACATCGATCTTGGATGCCTATCATGTGAAGGCTAGTTTTATAGCCAAAGCACATAACCATGCTGTTTTAATAGACTCTCAAAAGGATATGAGTGAAGCATGAGAGATCAACAATTTCTACAAAATATAATTACCATCGTGCTCTAAAAGATATAAGTGAAGCACTAGAGCAAAAAGTATTCAACTCAGAAGATATAAGTGAAGCACATAGAGTGTTCTAACAATTCCTAGGCCATATTTCTCTCTCTAAAAAAGGTGTGTCCAGCAAGGATGATTGTGGAAAACTAACAAGCAAAGACTCAAATGATACATGACGCTCCAAGTAAAACACATATCATGTGGTGAATAAAAATATAGCTCCGAGTATAGTTACTGATAGATGAACACGAAAGAGGGGATGCCTTCCGGGGCATCCCCAAGCTTAGGCTTTTGGTTGTCCTTAAATTTTACCTTGGGGTACCTTGGGCATCCCCAAGCTTAGGCTCTTGCCACTCTTTCTTCCATAGTCCATCAAAGCAATACTCAAAACTTGAAAACTTCACAACACAAAACTTAGACAAAAATCTCGTGAGCTCCATTAGTATAAGAAAACAAACCACTACTCAAAGGTACTGTAATGAACTCATTCTTTGTTTATATTGATGTTAAACCTACTGTATTCCAACTTATCTATGATTCATACTCCCCAATACTACTCATAGATTCATCAAAATAAGCAAACAACACACGAAAAACAGAATCTGTCAAAAATAGAACAGTCTGTAGTAATCTGTAACTTTTGCATACTTCTGTAACTCCAAAAAAATTGAAATAAATTGGTAAACGTGAGGAATTTGTCTCTTAATCATATGCAAAAAGAATCAACTAAATAGCACGCTCCAGTAAAATCTGGTGACTATTCTAGCGAGCGCTAATGATTCTGTTTTTCACAGCAAGATCATATAAACTTCACACAAGTCTTCCCAAAGGTTCTACTTGGCACAAACACTAATTAAAACACAAAACCACATCTAAACAGAAGCTAGATGCAATATTTATTCCTAAACAGAAGCAAAAACAAAAATATAAAATTGGTTTGCCTCCCAACAAGCTCTTTCTTTATAGCCATTAAGATAGGCTTGAGAATTCAATGATGCTCACATGAATGACAAGACTTGAAGCACTAAAAGAGCATCATAAGGCATGTGAAAATCACATCTAAGTCTAACATACTTCCTATGCATAGGCATTTTATAGGAAAACAAATTAGCAAGACAAGCAAGATCTAGTATATGCAAGGAATAAGAAAGAAACAAGATCAATCTCAACATGAAGAGAGGTAATTTAGTAACATGAAGATTTCTACAACCATGTTTTCCTCGCTCATAATAATTGCATTTAGGATCATAAGAAAATTCAACAATATAGCTATCACAAAAACATATTCTCAACATGATCCACATGCATACGAAGTTGACACTCTTCCAAAATAGTGGGATCAACATTAACTAAAGTCATGACCTCTCCAAACCCACTTTTAACAAAAAATTCATAAGATTGAACATTCTCCAAATATGTGGGATCTAAAGTTGACACTCTTCCAAACGCACTTTCAATATTATTGCAAACATTATTATCAATCTCATATATATCATGGGGCTTAAATAAATTTTCAAGATCATAAGAAGAATCACCCCAATCATGATCATTGCAACAAGTAGTGGGCATAGCAATACTAGCATCCCCAATCTTACGGTTTTGCATATCATTAGCACAATTGACATTAATAGAATTTATAATGACATCATTGCAATCATGCTTTTTCATTAAAAGAGCTATCGTGAATCACTTCATAATTTTCTTCTTTCAACACTTTGTCACAATTTTCAGATTCATAAATTTCGAGCAAAACCTCATAAAGATAATCTAGTGCACGCAGCTCACTAGCAATAGGTTCAACATAATGGGATATCTTAAAGAGATTAGCAAGTGGATGAGGATTCATACTTTAGCAAGCGAAGATGCAAGCTAATTGAGGGCACATATCACTCAAGCAAACAAGAGGCAAGCGGACGGTAAACACACGACAAAAAGAAGGGCAAATAAAATGGCAAGGGTGAAGTGGGGGAGAGGAAAACGAGAGGCAAATAAATGTAATGAGAAGGATAAGGGTTTGTGATAGGTACTTGGTATATGAATTTTGCGTAAGCCTCCCCGGCAACGGCACCAGAAATTCTTCTTGCTAATTCTCGAGCTTGCGTTGTATTCCCTCGAAGAGGAACGGGTGATGCAGCACAGTAGTGTAAGTATTTCCCTCTGTTTTTGAGAACCAAGGTATCAAGCTAGTAGGAGACCACACGCGAGTCCGTCGCACCTGCACAAACGAACAAGAACTTCGCAGCCAACGTGATAAGGGGTTGTCAATCCCTTTACGGTCACTTACGAAAGTGAGATCTGATAGAGATGATGATTTTATATTTTTGGTATTTTTGGATATAAGAATAGAAAGTAAAAACGGAAAAGTAAAGTAGATTGTAGATTGATATGTTGAGAATAGACCCGGGGGCCATAGGTTTCTCTAGTGGCTTCTCTCATGATAGCGGAATTCAACGGCGGGTAAGCAAATTACTGTCGAGCAATTGATAGAAAAGCGAATAATTATGAGAATATCTAGGCATGATCATTATATATAGGCATCACGTCCGAAACAAGTAGACCGAAACGATTCTGCATCTACTACTATTACTCCACACATCGACCACTATCCAGCATGCATCTAGAGTATTAAGTTCATAAGAACAGAGTAACGCCTTAAGCAAGATGACATGATGTAGAGGGATAAACTCAAATAACATGATATAAACCCCATCTTTTTATCCTCGATGGCAACAATACAATACGTGCCTTGCTGCCCCTACTATCACTGGGAAAGGACACCGCAAGATTGAACCCAAAGCCAAGCACTTCTCCCATTGATAGAACTATAGATCTAGTAGGCCAAACCAAACCAATAATTCGAAGAGACTTGCAAGGATATTAGAATCAAACATTAAGAGTTCGGAAAAGAATCAAATATTTCTCATAGATAATCTTGATCATAAACCCACAATTCATCGGATCTCGACAAACACACCGCAAAAAGAGATTACATCGAATAGATCTCCTCGAAGACCAAGGAGAACTTGGTATTGAGATCTAAAGAGAGAGAAGAATCCATCTAGATACTAGCTATGGACCCGAAGGTCCGTGCTAAACTACTCACAACTCATGGTGAGGCGATGATGATGATGTAGAAGCACTCCATGGTAGATCCCCCCTCCGGCGGAGCTCCGAAATAGGCTCCAAGATGGGATCTCACGGGAACAGAAGGTTGCGGCGGCGGAACTAGGGTTTTTTCTGTTCGTCTGATGGTTTCGGCGTACGTAGGTATATATAGGAGGAAGGAGGGCACCGGGGGCCAAACATGGGGCCCACGAGGCAGGGGGCGCACCCTAAAGGGGGCGCCCCCCTCCCTCATGGACACCACGTGTGCCCTACTCCGTGGTTCTCAAGTCTCCCGTGCGTATTTTGCTCCAAAAATATATTTCCCAAAGTTACATTCTGTTTGGACTCCGTTTAATATTCCTTTTCTGTAAAACCCTGAAATAGGCAAAAAAACAGCAATCTGGTCTGGGCCTTTGGGTTAATTGGTTAGTCCCAAAAATAATATAAAAGTGTATAACAAAGCCCATTAAACATCCAAAACATCATAAATAATAGCATGGGACAATCAAAAATTATAGATACGTTGGAGACGTATCACATACGGATCTGAATGTCGAAGACCCATTGACTAAGCCTCCTCCACGAGCAAAACATGATCAGCACCAAGACTGCATGGGTGTTAGAATCATTACTATGTAATCTAGATCATTGACTCTAGTGCAAGTGGGAGACTGAAGGAAATATGCCCTAGAGGCAATAATAAAGTTTTTATTTATATTTCCTTATAAATCATGATAAATATCTTTTATTCATGCTAGAATTGTATTAATTGGAAACTAGATACATGTGTGAATACATAGACGAAACAGAGTGTCCCTAGTATGCCTCTACTAGACTAGCTCGTTAATCGAAGATGGTTATGTTTCCTAACCATAGACATGAGTTGTCATTTGATCAATGGGATCACATCATTAGGAGAATGATGTGATGGACAAGAACCATCTGTTAGCTTAGCAATATGATCGTTTAGTTTTTTCTGCTATTGCTTTCTTCATGACTTATACATGTTCCTATGACTATGAGATTATGCAACTCCCGAATACCGGAGGAACACCTTGTGTGCTATCAAACATCACAACATAACTGGGTGATTATAAATATGCTCTATAGGTGTCTCCGAAGGTGTTTGTGGTGTTGGCATAGATCGAGAATTGGATTTGTCACTCCGAGTGTCGGAGAGGTATCTCTGGGCCCTCTCGATAATACACATCGTGATAAGCCTTGCAAGCAAACGACTAATGAGTTAGTCATGAGATGATGTATTGCGGAATGAGTAAAGAGACTTCCCGATGACGAGATTGAACTAGGTATCATGATACCGACGATCAAATCTCGGGCAAGTAACATACCGATGACAAAGGGAACATCGTATGTTGTTATGTGGTTTGACCGATAAAGATCTTCGTAGAAAGTGTAGGAACCAATATGGGCATCCAATTTCTGGTATTGTTTATTGACCGGAGATGAGTCTCGGTCATGTCTACATAGTTCTCGAACCCGTAGGGCCGCACGCTTAACATTCGATCATGATTGGTATTATGAGTTTATGTGTTTTGATGCACCTAAGGTTGTTCGGAGTCTCGGATGTGATCACGGTCATGACGAGGAGTCTCGAAATGGTCGAGACATAAAGATTGATATATTAGAAGGTTATATTCGGACACTGGAAGGGTTCCGGGTGTCACCGGATAAATATCGGAGTACCGGGAGGTTACCGGACCCCCCCTCCCCCGGGTGGTATATGTGCCTTATTGGGCTTTAGGGGAGAGAGAGAGGGGCTGCCTAGGGCTGGGCCATGGGCCCCCAAGCCTAGTCCGAATTGGACTAGGGGGAGGGGCGGCGCCCCGTCCTTCCTTCTCTTTCTCTCCATCCCTTCCCCCTTCTCGTACTCCTACTAGGAAAGGGGAGTCCTACTCCTAGTGGAAGTAGGACTCCCCCTTGGCGCGCCTCCTCCCCTAGGCCGGCAGCCTCCTCCCTCTCCCTCCTTTATATACGTGGGGAGGGCACCCCTTGGACACACATCAATTGTTCCTAGCCGTGTGCGGTGCCCCCTCCACAGTTACACACCTCGGTCATATCGTTGCAGTGCTTAGGAGAAGCCTTGCGCCGGTAACTTCATCATCACCGTCACCATGCCACCGTGCTGACGAAACTCTCCCGCAACACTCAACTGGATCAAGAGTTCATGGGACGTCATTGAGCTGAATGTGTGCTGAACGCGGAGGTGCCGTACGTTTGGTGCTTGGATCGGTTGGATCGCGAAGACGTTCGACTACATCAACCGCGTTACTAAACGCTTCCGCTTTTGGTCTACAAGGGTACGTGAACACACTCTTCCCGCTCGTTGATATACTTCTCCTAGATAGATCTTGCGTGATCGTAGGATTTGTTTTGAAATACTATGTTCCCCAACACTCTGGGCCCTCTCGGTAATGCACATCATAATGAGCCTTGCAAGCAAATGGCTAATCAGTTAGTCACGGGATGATGTATTATGAAACGAGTAAAGAGACTTGCCTGTAATGAGATTGAACTAGGTATAGAGATACCAATGATCGAATCTCGGGCAAGTAACATACCGACGGACAAAGGAAATTGTGTATGTTGTCAAAACGGTTCGACTGATAAAGATCTTCGTAGAATATGTAGGAGCCAATTGAAGGAAATATGCCCTAGAGGCAATAATAAAGTTGTTATTTATATTTCCTTATATCATGATGAATGTTTGTTATTCATGCTAGAATTGTATTAACCGGAAACTTAGTACATGTGTGAATACATAGACAAAACAGAGTGTCCCTAGTATGCCTCTACTAGACTAGCTCATTGATCAAAGATTGTTATGTTTCCTAACCATAGACATTAGTTGTCATTTGATCAACGGGATCATATCATTAGGAGAATGATGTGATGGACAAGACCCATCTTTTAGCTTAGCACTATGATCGTTTAGTTTTACTGCTATTGCTTTCTTCATGACTTATACATGTTCCTATGACTATGAGATTATGCAACTCTCGAATAACTGGGTGATCATAAAGATGACCTACAGGTGTCTTCGAAAGTGTTCGTGGTGTTGGCATAGATCAAGACTAGGATTTGTCACTCCGAGTGTCGGAGAGGTATCTCTGGGCCCTCTCGGTAATGTACATCATAATAAGCCTTGCAAGCAAAAGACTAATGAGTTAGCCACGAGATGATGTATTACGGAACGAGTAAAGAGACTTGCCGGTAACGAGAATGAACTAGGTATAGAGATACCGACGACCGAATCTCGGGCAAGTAACATACCAATGACAAAAGGAACAACGTATGTTGTTATGCGGTTGGACCGATAAAGATCTTCGTAGAATATGTAGGAGCCAATATGAGCATCCAGGTTCCGCTATTGGTTATTGACCGGAGATGAGTCTCGGTCATGTCTACATAGTTCTCGAACCCGTAGGGTCCGCACGCTTAACGTTTGATGATGATCGGTATTATGAGTTTATGAATTTTGATGTATCGAAGGAGTTTGGAGTCCCGGATGAGACCGGGGACATGACGAGGAGTCTCGAAATGGTCGAGACGTAAAGATCGATATATTGGACGACTATATTCGGACATCGGAAAGGTTCCGAGTGATTCGGGTATTTTTCGGAGTATATGGGCCTTATTGGGCCATACGGGAATAGAGGAGAAAGGCCAAAAGGAAGGAGGCGCGCGCCCCCCCTCTGGTCCGAATTGGAGAAGAGGTGCAGCCCCCTTTTCCTTCTCCCTCTCCACCTCTTTCCTTCCCTCCTACTCCGGAAAGGAAAGGGGAATCCTACTAGGACTTGGGAGTCCTAGTAGGAGTCCCCACACTTGGCGCGCCCCCTCTAGGGCCGGCCTCTCCCTTGCTCCTTTATATACGGGGGCAGGGGGCACCCTAGGAAACAAAAGTTGAATTGTTTTAGCCATCTGCGGTGCCCCCCTCCACAGAAACACACCTCGGTCATACCGTTGCAGTGCTTAGGCGAAGCCCTGCGCCGGTAGATACATCATATCCGTCACCACACCGTCGTGCTGACGAAACTCTCCCGTGAAGCTCAACTGGATCAAGAGCTCGTGGGACGTCATCAAGCTGAACGTGTGCTGAACGCGGAGGTGCCGTACGTTCGGTGCTTGATCGGTTGGATCGCGAAGAAGTTCGACTACATCAACCGCGTCACTTGACGCTTCCGCTCCCGGTCTACGAGGGTACGTAGACACACTCTCCCTCTCGTTGCTATGCATCTGGTAGATAGATCTTGCGTGATCGTAGGAAAAATTTAAAATACTACGTTCCCCAACAGTGGTATCAGAGCCAGGTTTATGCGTAGATGATATGCACGAGTAGAACACAATGAGTTGTGGGCGATACTAGTCATACTGCTTACCAGCATGTCATACTTTGCTTCGGCGGTAATATGAGATGAAGCGGCCCGGACCGACATTACGCGTACGCTTACGCGAGACTGGTTTCACCGTTATGAGCACTCGTTGCTTAAAGGTGACTGGCGGGTGTCTGTCTCTCTCACTTTAGCTGAAACGAGTGTGGCTACGCCCGGTCCTTGTGAAGGTTAAAACAACACATACTTGACGAAACATCGTTGTGGTTTTTGTATGCGTAGGTAAGAACGGTTCTTGCTAAGCCCGTAGCAGCCACGTAAAACTTGCAACAACAAAGTAGAGGACGTCTAACTTGTTTTTGCAGGGCATGTTGTGATGTGATATGGTCAAGACATGATGAGTTATACGGTTTTGTATGAGATGATCATGTTTTGTAAAGTTATCGGTAACTGGGAGGAGCCATATGGTTGTCGCTTTATTGTATGAAATGCAATCGCCATGTAATTGCTTTACTTTATCACTAAGCGGTAGCGATAGTCATAGAAGCAATAGTTGGCGAGACGACAACGATGCTACGATGGAGATCAAGGTGTCGCGCCGGTGACAAAGGTGATCATGACGGTGCTTTGGAGATGGAGATCAAAAGCACATGATGATGATGGCTATATCATGTCACATATTTTGATTTGCATGTGATGTTCATATTATTATGCTTCTTATTTTGCTTAGAACGACGGTAGCATTATAAGATGACCCCTTACAAAATTTCAAGGTACAAGTGTTCTTCCTGAGTATGCACCGTTGCGAAAGTTCTTCGTGCCGAGACACCACGTGATGATCGGGTGTGATAAGCTCTACGTTCAAATACAACGGGTGTAAGACAGTTTTGCACACGCAGAATACTCGGGTTAAACTTGACGAGCCTAGCATATGCAGATATGGCCTCGGAACACTGGAGACCGAAAGGTCGAGCGTGAATCATATAGTAGATATGATCAACATAAGATGTTCACCATTGAAACTACTCCATCTCACGTGATGATCGGACATGGTTTAGTTGATTTGGATCACGTGATCATTTAGATGACTAGAGGGATGTCTATCTAAGTGGGAGTTCTTAAGTAATATGATTAAATTGAACTTTAATTTATCATGAACTTAGTCCTCGTAGTATTAGCATATCTATGCTGTAGATCAATAGCTCATGATGTTGCTCCACATTTATTTTTTATATGTTCCTAGAGAAAACTAAGTTGAAAGATGTTAGTAGCAATGATGCGGAATTGTTCCGTGATCTGAGGATTATCCTCATTGCTGCACAGAAGAATTATGTCCTTGATGCACCGCTAGGTGACAGACCTATTGCAGGAGCAGATACAGACGTTATTAATGTTTTGACAAAAGCTTGGTATGATGACTACTTGATAGTTGAAGTGCACCATGCTTTACGGCTTAGAATCGGGACTTTAAAAACGTTTTGAACGCCACGGAGCATATAAGATGTTCCAAGAGTTGAAATTAGTGTTTCATACTCATGCCCGTGTCGAGAGGTATAAGACCTCTGACAGTACTTTGCCTACAAGATGGAGGAGAATAGCTCAACCAGTGAGCATGTGCTCAGATTGTCTGGGTACTACAATTACTTGAATCAAGTGGGAGTTAATCTTCCAGATAAGATAGTAATTGACAAAGTTCTCTAGTCACTATCACCAAGTTAGTAGAACTTCGTGATGAACTATAATATGTAAGGGATGACGAAGGTAATTCCCGAGCTCTTCGCGATGCTGAAATCGGCGAAGGTAGAAATCAAG
Organism: Secale cereale; assembly: GCA_902687465.1. NCBI lineage: Eukaryota > Viridiplantae > Streptophyta > Magnoliopsida > Poales > Poaceae > Secale > Secale cereale. The sequence goes on along the minus strand of LR738709.1, from coordinate 685,753,828 downwards.
AAAGAGCATCAAGTGTTGATGGTTAATAAGACCACTTGTTTCAAGTAAAGGGCAAAGGGATAGAAGGGGAACTTCAAGAAGAATGATAAGCAAGTTGTCACTCCCATGAAGAAACCCAAAGCTAAACTCAAGCCTGAAACTAAGTGCTTCTACTGCAAAGGAAATGGTCACTGGAAGTGGAACTGCCCTAGATATTTGGCGGATAAGAAGGATGGCAAAGTGAACAAAGGTATATTTGATATACAGATTATTGATGTGTATTTTACTAGTGTTCATAGCAACCCCTCGGTATTTGATACTGATTCAGTTGCTAAAGAGTAGTAACTCGAAATGGGAGTTGCATAATGAACAGAAAGTAGTTAAAGGATGAAGTGACGATGTGTATTGGAAGTAGTTCCAAGATTGATATGATCATCATCGCACACTCCCTATACTTTCGGGATTAGTGTTGAACCTAAATAAGTGTTATTTGGTGTTTGTCTTGATCATGAATATGATTTGATCATGTTTATTACAATACGGTTATTCATGTAAGTTAGAGAATAATTGTTGATCTGTTTACATGAATAAAACCTTCTATGCTCATACACCCAATGAAAATGGTTTGTTGGATCTCGATCGTGTGATACACATATTCATAATATTGAAGCAAAAAGATGCAAGGTTAATAATGATAGCGCAACTTATTTGTGGCACTGCCGTTTAGGTCATATTGGTGTAAAGCGCATGAAGAAACTCCATAGTGATGGACTTTTGGAATCACTTGATTATGAATCACTTGGTGCTTGCGAACCATGCCTCATGGGCAAGATGACTAAAACTCTGTTCTCCGGAACTATGGAGCGAGCAACAGAGTTGTTGGAAATCATACATACTGATGTATGCGGACCAATGAGTGTTGAAGCTCGCGGCGGGTATCGTTATTTTCTGACCTTCACTGATGATTTGAGCAGATATGGGTATATCTACTTAATGAAGCACAAGTCTGAAACATTTGAAAAGTTCAAAGAATTTCAGAGTGAAGTGGAGAATCATCGTAACAAGAAAATAAGAGTTTCTATGATATGATCGTAGAGGTAAAATATTTGAGTTAGCGAGTTTGGCCTTCAGTAAAAACAATGTGAAATAGTTTCACTACTCACGCCACCTGGAACACCACAGTGAAATGGTGTGTCCAAACGTCATAACCGTACTTTATTAGATATGGTGTGATCGATGATGTCTCTTATCGATCTACCACTATCGCTTTTGGGGTTATGCATTAGAGATAGCTACATTCACGTTAAATAGGGCACCATCTAAATCCGTGGAGATGACACCGTATGAACTGTGGTTTGACGAGAAACCTAAGCTGTCATTTCTTTAAGTTTGAGACTGCGAAGCTTATGTGAAAAAGTTTCAACATGATAAGCTCGAACCCAAATCGGATAAGTAAATCTTCATAGGATGCCCAAAAGAAACTGTTGGGTACACCTTCTATCACAGATCCGAAGGCAAGGTCTTTGTTGCTAAGAGTGGATCCTTTCTAGAGAAGGAGTTTCTCTCGAAAGAAGTGAGTGGGAGGAAAGTAGAACTTGATGAGGTAATTGTACCTTCTCCCGAATTGGAAAGTGGAACATCACAGAAACTAGTTCCAGTGATTCCTACACCAATTAGTGAGGAAGCTAATGATGATGATCATGAAACTTCAGATCAAGTTTCTGCTGAACGTCGTAGATCAACCAGAGTATGTTCCGCACCAGAGTGGTACGGCAACCCAGTTCTGGAAGTCATGTTACTAGACCATGATGAACCTGCGAACTATGAGGAAGCGATGATGAGCCCAGATTCCGCAAAATGGCTTGAGGCCATGAAATCTGAGATGGGATCCATGTATGAGAACAAAGTGTGGACTTTGGTTGACTTTCCCGATGATCGACAAGCCATCGAAAATAAATGGATCTTCAAGAGGAAGACCGACGCTGACGGTAATGTTACTGTTTACAAAGCTCGACTTGTTGCGAAAGGTTTTCAACAAGTTCAAAGAGTTGAGTACGATGAGACTTTCTCACCCGTAGCGATGCTTAAGTCTGTCCAAATCATGTTAGCAATTGCCGCATTTTATGAAATATGGCAAATGGATGTCAAAACTGCATTCCTGAATGAATATCTTAAAGAAGAGTTGCATATGATGCAACCAGAAGGTTTTGTCGATCCTAAATGTGCTAACAAAGTGTGCAAGCTCCAGCGATCTATCTATGGACTGGCGCAAGCATCTCGGAGTTGGAATATATGCTTTGATAAGTTGATCAAAGCATATAGATTTATACAGACTTGCGGTGAAGCATGTATTTACAAGAAAGTGAGTGGGATCACTACAACCTTTCTGATGAATATATGTGAATGACATATTGTCGATCGGAAATGATGTAGAATTTTCTGGAAAGCATAAAGGAGTGTTTGAAAGGAGTTTTTCAAAGAAAGATCTAGGTGAAGCTGCTTACATATTGAGCATCAAGATCTATAGAGATAGAACGAGACACTTGATAAGTTTTTTCAATGAGTACATACCTTGATAAGATTTTGAAGTAGTTCAAAATGGATCAGTCGAAGAAGGAGTTCTTGCCTGACTGGTAAGGTGTGAAGTTGAGTAAGACTCAAAGCCTGACCACGGCAGAAAAATATAGAGAGAATGAAAGTCATTCCCTATGCCTCAGCCATAGGTTCTATAAAGTATGCCATGCTGTGTACCAAACATGTTGTGTACCTTGCCATGAGTTTGACAAGGAGGTACAATAGTGATCTAGGAGTAGATCACTGGACAGCGGTCAAAATTATCCTTAGTAACTGGATGACTAAGGAAATGTTTCTCGATTATGTAGGTGATAAAGAGTTTGTCGTAAAGGGTTACGCCGATGCAAGCTTTGACACTAAATCCAGATGACTCTAAGTATCAATCAGGATGCGTATTGAAAGTGGGAGCAATTAGCTAGAGTAGCTCCATGCAGAGCATTGTAGACATAGAAATTTGCAAAATACATACGGATCTGAATGTGACAGACCCATTGACTAAACTTCTTTCACAAGCAAAACATGATCACAACTTATTACTCTTGGGTATTAATCACATAGCGATGTGAACTAGATTATTGACTCTAGTAAACCCTTTGGGTGTTGGTCACATGGCGATGTGAACTATGGGTGTTATTCACATAACGATGTGAACTATCGGTATTAAATCACATGGCGATGTGATCTAGATTATTGACTCTAGTGCAAGTGGGAGACTGAAGGAAATATGCCCTAGAGGCAATAATAAAGTTGTTATTTATATTTCCTTATATCATGATAAATGTTTATTATTCATGCTAGAATTGTATTAACCGGAAACTTAGTACATGTGTGAATACATAGACAAAACAGAGTGTCCCTAGTATGCCTCTACTAGACTAGCTCATTGATCAAGGATGGTTATGTTTCCTAACCATAGACATGAGTTGTCATTTGATCAACGGGATCACATCATTAGGAGAATGATGTGATGGACAAGACCCTTCTGTTAGCTTAGCACTATGATCGTTTAGTTTTACTGCTATTGCTTTCTTCATGACTTATACATGTTCCTATGACTATGAGATTATGCAACTCCTGAATACCGTAGGAACACCTTGTGTGCTATCAAACATCACAACGTAACTGGGTGATCATAAAGATGCTCTATAGGTGTCTTCGAAAGTGTTCGTGGTGTTGGCATAGATCAAGACTAGGATTTGTCACTCCGAGTGTCGGAGAGGTATCTCTGGGCCCTCTCGGTAATGTACATCATAATAAGCCTTGCAAGCAAAGGACTAATGAGTTAGTCAAGAGATGATGTATTACGGAACGAGTAAAGAGACTTGCTGGTAACGAGATTGAACTATGTATAGAGATACCGACGATCGAATCTCGGGCAAGTAACATACCAACGACAAAAGGAACAACGTATGTTGTTATGCGGTTTGACCGATAAAGATCTTCGTAGAATATGTAGGAGCCAATATGAGCATTCAGGTTCCGCTATTGGTTATTGACCGGAGATGAGTCTCGGTCATGTCTACATAGTTCTCGAACCCGTAGGGTCAGCACGCTTAACGTTTGATGACAATCGGTATTATGAGTTTATGAGTTTTGATGTACCGAAGGAGTTCGGAGTCCCGGATGAGACCGGGGACATGACGAGGAGTCTCGAAATGGTCGAGACGTAAAGATCGATATATTGGACGACTATATTCGGACATCGGAAAGGTTCCGAGTGATTCGGGTATTTTTCGGAGTATATGGGCCTTATTGGGCCATACGGGAATAGAGGAGAAAGGCCAAAAGGAAGGAGGCGCGCGCCCCCCCTCTGGTCCGAATTGGACAAGGGGTGCAGCCCCCTTTTCCTTCTCCCTCTCCACCTCTTTCCTTCTCTCCTACTCCAAAAAGGAAAGGGGAATCCTATTAGGACTTGGGAGTCCTAGTAGGACTCCCCACACTTGGCGCGCCCCCTCTAGGGCCGGCCTCTCCCTTGCTCCTTTATATACGGGGGCAGGGGGGCACCCTAGGAGACAAAAGTTGAATTGTTTTATCCGTGTGCGGTGCCGCCCTCCACAGAAACACACCTCGGTCATACCGTTGCAGTGCTTAGGCGAAGCCCTGCGCCGGTAGATACATCATATCCGTCATCACACCGTCGTGCTGACGAAACTCTCCCGTGAAGCTCAACTGGATCAGGAGCTCGTGGGACGTCATCAAGCTGAACGTGTGCTGAATGCGGAGGTGCCTTACGTTCGGTGCTTGATCGGTTGGATCGCGAAGAAGTTCGACTACATCAACCGCGTCACTTGACGCTTCCGCGCCCGGTCTACGAGGGTACGTAGACACACTCTCCCTCTCGTTGCTATGCATTTGGTAGATAGATCTTGCGTGATCGTAGAAATTTTTTAAAATACTACGTTCCCCAACACCAATATGGGCATCCAGGTTCTGCTATTGGTTATTGACCAGACAGGTGTCTCGGTCATGTCTACATAGTTCTTGAACCCGTAGGGTCCGTAGGGAGTCCCAGATGAGATCACGGACATGACGAGGAGTCTCGAAATGGTCGAGAGGTAAAGATTGATATATAGGACGATGGTATTCGGACACCAGAAGTGTTCCTGAGGATATCGGATACTCATCCGATCACCGGAAGGAGTTCCAGGCACCCCCGACAAAATATATGGGCCTTATGGGCCAAGAGGGGAAACACACCAGCCACATGGGGCTGGTGCGCCCCCCATATGGGCTGGCCTATGGAGGAGAAGGAAAGGGGAGAAGGGAAAGGAAGGTGAGGAATATGATTCACACTTCCTTCCCTCAATCCCCTCTTTCCTTCCCTCTCGAATAAATATGGCAAGGGGGCGCAGGGCAAGGCAAGCCCCTAGGGGCCGGCGGCCAGCCCTAGGGCGCGCCATGGCCTCTCCCCTCCCCCTCCCACCTATATATTTGAGGGAGAGGGGCGCCTAGAACACACAACATCAATTGTTAGCCGTGTGCGGTGCCCCTCGTCCACCGTTTACACCCCCGTCATATTTTCGTAGTGCTTAGGCGAAACCCTGCGGAGATCACTTCACCATCACCGTCACCACGCCGTCGTGCTGATGGAACTCAGCTACTACCTCGACATCTTGCTGGATCAAGAAGGCGAGGGACGTCACCGAGCTGAACGTGTGCAGAACGCAGAGGTGTCCTGCATTCGGTACTTGATTGGTTGAAGCGCGAAGAAGTTTGAGTACATCAACCGCGTTGTGAAACACTTCCGCTTACGGTCTACGAGGGTAGGTAGATACACTCTGCCCCTCGTTGCAATGCATCTCCATGGATAGATCATTTCGTGTGCGTAGAAAAAAATTTGTTTTTCACGCAACGTTTCCCAACAGTGGTATCAGAGCCAGGTGTATGCGTAGATGATATGCACGAGTTGAACACAAAGAGTTGTGGGCGGTGATCGTCATACTGCTTTCCACCAACATCTTATTTTGATTCAACGGTATTGTAAGATGAAGCGGCCCGGACCAACCTTACATGTCCACGTACATGAGATAGGTTCCACCGACAGACATGCAACTTGTTTTGCATAAAGGTGGCTGGCGGGTGCATGTTTCTCCTACTTTAGTTGAATCAAATTTGACTGCGGACGGTCCTTGTTGAAGGTTAAAACTGCAAAACTGATAAATCACCGTTGTGGTTTTGTGCCATAGGTAAGAACGGTTCTTGCTAGAAGCTCGTAGCAGCCATATAAAACTTGCAACAACAAAGTAGAGGACATCTAGTTTTTGTAGGGCATGTTGTGATGTCATATGGTCAAGACGTGATGAGTTATACGTTATTGTATGAGATGATCATGTTTTGTAAATTATCAGCAACCGTCAGGAGCCTTATGGTTGTCTCTTTATTGTATGAAACTGCAAGCGCCATGTAATTGCTTTACTTTATTGCTATGAGTTAGCATTAGTCGTAGAAGCAATAGTTGGCAAGACGACCACGACGCTACGATGGAGATCAAGGTGTCGAGCCGGTGACGATGGAAATCATGATGATGCTTTGGAGATGGAGATCAAAAGCACAAGATGATGAAGGCCATATCATGTCACATATTTTGATTACATGTGATGCTTATCCTTTATGCTTCTTATTTTTCTTAGTTCGACGGTAGCATTACAAGATGATCTCTTCACTAAATTTCAAGTTAATAGTGTTCTCCCTGAGTATGCACCGTTGCTCCAGTTCATCGTTTCGAGACACCACATGATGATCGGGTGTGATAGACTCTACATTCACATACAATGGGTGTAAGATAGTTTTACACACGCAAAATACTAGGTTTACGTTTGACGAGTCTACCATGTACAGACATGGCCTCGGAACACTAAAGATCGAAAGGTCGAACATGAGTCATATAGTAGGTATGATCAACATAGAGATGTTCACCATTGATGACTACTCCATCTCACGTGATGATCGGACATGGTTTAGTTGATTTGGTTAATGTATCACTTAGTTAACCCGAGGGATGTTAATTTAAGTGGGAGTTCATTAGTAATTTGATTAATTGAACTTAATTTATCATGAACTTAGTCCTGATAGTATTTGCATATCTATGTTGTAGATGAATAGCTCACAATTTAGCTCCTCTTTTATTTGATACAGTCCTAGAGAAAACTAAGTTGAAAGATGTTAGTAGCAATGATGCGGACTGAGTCCGTTATCTGAGGATTATCCTCATTCCTGCACAGAAGTATTATGTCCTTGATGCACCTCTAGGTGATAGACCTATCGCAAGAGCAGATGCAGACATTATGAACGTTTGGCAAGCTCGATATGATGACTACTTAATAGTTTAGTTTGTCATGCTTTACATCTTAGAACCGGGACTTCAAAAACATTTTGAACAACGCAGAGCATATGAGATGTTTCAAGAGAAATTGGTATTTCAGAGTCATGCCCATGTCGAGAGGTACGAGACCTCTGACAAATACCTTGCCTACAAGATGGAAGAGAATAGCTCAGCTAGTGAGCGTGCGCTCAGAATGTATGGGTACTACAATCACTTGAATCAAATGGGAGTTAATCTTCCAGATAAGACAGTGATTGACATAATTCTCTAGTCACTATCACCAAGCTACTAGAACTTCATTATGAACTATAATATGCAAGGGATGACGAAAACGATTCCCGAGCTATTCGCAATGCTCAAAGCTGCGGAGGTAGAAATCAAGAAGGAGCATCAAGTGTTGATGGTTAACAAAACCACTAGTTTCAAGAAAAAGGGCAAGTGAAATAAGAGGAACTTCAAGAAGAATAGCAAGCCAGTTGCTACTCCCGGGAAGAAACCCAAATCTGGAGCGAAGCCTGAAACTGAGTGCTTCGACTAGAAAGGGACTGGTCACTAGAAGCGGAAATGCCCCAAGTATTTGGCGGATAAGAAGGATGGAGAAGTGAACGAAGGTATATTTGATATACATGTTATTGATGTGTACCTCGCTAGTGTTCATAGTAGCCTCTAGATATTTGATACATGTTCCGTTGCTAAAATTAGTAACTCGAAACGGGAGTTGCAGAATAAACGGAGACTAATTAAGGGTGAGGTGACGATGAGTGTTGGAAGTAGTTCCAATATTGATATTATCATCATCGCACACTCCTTGTACTTTCGGGATTAGTGTTAAACCTAAATACATGTTATTTGGTGTTTGCGTTGAGCATGAACAAGATTGGACCATGTTTATTGCAATATAATTATTCATTTAAGCCAGAGAATAATTGTTATTCTGTTGACATGAATAAAACCTTCTATGGTTATACACCCAAGGTGAATGGTTTCTTGAATCTCGATCGTAGTAATACACATATTAATAATATTGAAGCCAAAAGATGGAGAGTTGATAATGACTTGTGGCACTACCGTTTAGGTCATATTGGTATAAAGTGCATGAAGAAACTCCATACTGATGGACTTTTGGAATCACTTGATTATGAATCATTTGATACTTGCGAACCATGCCTCATGGGCAAGATGGCTAAAACTCTGTTCTCCGAAACATTGGAGCGAGCCAATAACTTATTGGAAATAATACATAATGATGTATGCGGTCCAATGAGTGTTGAAGCACGCGGCGGGTATCATTATTTTCTCACCTTCATAGATGATTTGAGTAGATATGGGTATATCTACTTGATGAAACACAAGTCTCAAACATTTGAAAAGTTCAAAGAATTTCAGAGTGAAGTAGAGAATCATCGTAACAAGAAAATAAAGTTTCTATGATCCGATCGCAGAGGTGAATATTTGAGTTACGAGTTTGTCTTCATTTGAAACAATATGGAATAGTTTCACAGCTCGCGCCACCTAGAACACCACAACGCAATGGTGTGTCCGAACGCCGTAACCATACTCTAGTGGATATGGTGCGTTCTATGATGTCTCTTACCAATTTGCCTTTATCATTTGCGGGTTATGCATTAGAGACAGCTGCATTCACGTTGAATAGGGCACCGTATAAATCCGTTGAGACTACACCGTATGAACTATGATTTGGCAAGAAACCAAAGATGTTGTTTCTTAAAGTTTGGGGTTGCGATGCTTATTTGAAAAGGCTTCATCCTAATAAGCTCAAACCCAAATCGGAGAAGTGTGTCTTCATAGGATACCCAAAAGAAAATTGTTGGGTACACCTTCTACCACAGATCCAAAGGCAAGATCTTTGTTGCTAAGAATGGATCCTTTTTAGAGAAGGAGTTTCTCTCGAAAGAAGTGAGTGGGAGGAAAGTAGAACTTGATGAGGTAATTTTACCTTCGCTCGAATTGGAAAGTAGATCATCAGAGAAAACCGTTCCCGTGATGCCCACACCAACTAGAGAAGAAACTCATGATAATGATCATGAAACTTCAGATCAAGTTACTAACAAACCTCGAAGGTTGACCAGAACACGTACCGCACCAGAGTGGTACGGTAACCCTGTCCTGGAAGTCATGTTGTAAGACAACGACGAACCTTCAAACTATGAACAGGCTATGATGAGCCCGGATTCTGATAAATGGCTTGAGGCAATGAAATCTGAGATAGGATCCATGTGTGCGAACAAAGTGTGGACTTTGGTGGACTTGCCCGATGATCTGCAAGCCATTGAGAATAAATGGATCACCAGGAGGAAGACGGGCACTGATGGTACTGTTACTATCTACAAAGCTCGACTCATCGCAAAAGGTTTTGACAAGTTCAAGGATATTTAAATAAGAATTTTTTGAAGAAAGACCTCGATAAAGCTGCTTACATATTGGTCATCAAGGTCTATAGAGATAGATCAAGATGCTTGATAAGACTTTCCATGAGTACATACCTTGATAAGATTTTGAAGGAGTTCAAAATGGATCAGTCGAAGGAGTTATTGCCCGAGTTGTAAGGTATGAAGTTGAGTAAGACTCAAAAGCCCGACCACGACAGAAAAACAGAGAGAGAATGAAAGTCGTGTCCTATGCCTCAGCCATAGGTTCTATAAAGCATGTCATGCTGTGTACCAAACCTAATGTGTGCCTTGCCACATGTCAGGCAAGGGGGTACAAGAGCGATCCAGAAGTTGATCACTTGACATCAGTCAAAATTATCCTTAGAGGAATAAGGAATTGTTTCTCGATTATGGAGGTGATAAAGAGTTCGTCGTAAAGGGTTACACTGATGCAAGATTTGGCAGTAATCCAAATGACTCTAAGTATCAATTTGGATCCGTATTGAAACGTAGGAGCAATTAGCTAGTGTAGCTCTATGCAGAGTATTATAGACATAGAAATTTCCAAACTAAACACAGATCTGAATGTTACAGGCCCGTTGACCAAAACTTCTCTCAGAAGAAAAACATGATCTTACCTTAGAACTCTTTGAGTGTTAATCACATAACGATGTGAACTAGATTATTGACTGCAGTAAACTCTTTGGGTGTTAATCACATGGTGATGTGAACTAGATTAGTGACTCTAGTGCAAGTGGGAGACTGATGGAAATATGTCCTAGAGGCAATAATTAAATGGTTATTATTATATTTCCTTAATCATGATAAAGGTTTATTATTCATTCTAGAATTGTATTGACCGGAAACCTAAATACATTCGTGAATACATAAAAAATATATTGTGTCCCTAGTAAGCCTCTACTAGACTAGCTCGTTAATCAAAGATGGTTAAGGTTTCCTAACCATGGACATGAGTTGTCATTTGATAACGGGATCACATCATTATGAGAATGATGTTATTGACAAGACCCATCCATTAGCTTAGCATTTGATCATACAGTTTATTGCTACTGCTTTCATGTATGTCAAATACATATTCCTTTGACTATGATATCATGCAACTCCCAGGTACAGGAGGAATGCCTTGTGTGCTATCAAACGTCACAACGTAACTGGGTGATTATAAAGATGCTCTACAGGTATCTCAGAAGGTATTTTGTTGGGTTGGCATGAATCGAGATTAGGATTTGTCACTCTGAGTATCGGAGAGGTATCTTTGGGCCCTCTCAGTAATGCACATCATAATAAGCCTTGCAAGCAAATGACCAATGAGTGAGTCACGGGATGATGTATTACAGAACGAGTAAAGAGACTTGCCGGTAATGAGATTGAACCAGGTATAGAGATATCGACGATTGAATCTCGAGCAAGTAATATACCGACGGACACAGGCAATTGTGTATGTTGCCATAACAGTCCGACCGATAAAGATATTCGTACAATATGTAGGAGCCAATATGGGCATCCAGGTTCCACTATTGGTTATTTACCGGAGAGGTGTCTCGGTCATGTCTACATAGTTCTCGAACCCGTAGGGTCCGCACGATTAACATTCGTTGACGATGTAGTATTATATGAGTTATGTGATTTGGTGACCGAATGTTGTTCGGAGTCCTGGATGAGATCATGGACATGACGAGGAGTCTCGAAATGGTTGAGAGGTAAATATTGATATATATATATATATAGGACGATGGTATTCAGACACCGGAAGTATTCTGGAGGATATCGAGTACTCATCGGGTCACCGGAAGGAGTTCTGGGCACCCCCGGCAAAAGATATGTGCCTTATAGGCCAAGAAGGGAAACACACCAGCCACATGGGGCTGGTGCGCCGCCATGTGGGACGGCCTAAGGAGGAGAAGGGAAAGGAATGTAAGGAATAGGATTCACACTTCCTTCCCTCAACCACCCTCCCCTCTTTCCTTCCCTCTCAAATAAATATGGCAGGGGGCGCACGGCAAGGCAAGCCACTAGGGGCCGACGGCTAGCCCTAGGGTGCGCCTTGGCCTCTCCCCTCCCCCTCCCACCTATATATATGAGGAGAGGTGGCGCCTAGAACACACAACATCAATCGTTAGCCGTGTGCGGCGTCTCCCCCTCCACCGTTTACACTCCGGTCATATTTTCGTAGTGCTTAGGCGAAACCCTGCGGAGATTACTTCACCATCACAGTCACCACATCGTTGTGTTGACAGAACTCATCTACTACCTCGACATCTTGCTGGATCAAGAAGGCGAGGGACGTCACCGAGCTGAACGTGTGCAGAATGCGGAGGTAACGTGTGTTCAGTACTTGATCGGTTTAAGCGTGAAGAAGTTCGACTACGTCAACCGTTGTCGGGGAAACTGATCGCCCACGAACACCTATGGGACCGGAGCCCCTTTCTCGGTACGTCAGGGGGCGGAGGATGCACAAAGAGCAGATCGAGGCAAGCACGCGAGCAGTTTACCCAGGTTCGGGCCGCACGGATGCGTAAAACCCTACTCCTGCTTTAGTTTGTACTGGGTTCTTGGCTCGGGAGCGATGATGCTACAGTGCGCACTGATCGCTAGCAAGACCGAGCGCGAGAGTGATCGAGGATCGGAACCCCTTCTACGTTCCGCATGGGCCTCCTTTTATAGGTCAAAGGGGTCACCGACAAGTGGCAACACAGATGGGGGTAAAAATGTAAAAATAGTGGTAGTTGGAACAGTGTTTGTATAGTGCTCTATACCTAACTCTGACGGTAGGGGACAAGGGCATTGAATGCCCGTCGCCATCGCCCAAACAGTGCAAAAAGTGGCCGTCAGGGGCGCCACCGTTCGCCACGACGGTAGCCTCGTCACCGCGGCTTGCCACCGTGTTCCCTTGGCTGCACAGCCTTCCGCCACGTGCGCCTGGGAGGGTCCCAGGGCGACACGTGGATGGATGAGCTAGAGCGTGGGTACTGAGTGGAAGCTTGCCACGGCAAGTGCCTTGCCGCGGTCGCTATCTTGTCGCGCTTGGGAGCTTGTCGCTCACCGGGCCTTGCCGGGACGCGTGGCGCGTCGCGGCAAGTTCTCTTGAGGTGACTTTGGTTGGCTTTCCCGGCAAGCTCCTCTTGCCAGGGTCTTGTACCTTGAGTGGCCATCTCGGCAAGCTCCTCTTGCCGGGGTCTTGTTTCTTTGACTTGAATACTTTGTTCTTGAATGGCCCCAAGGGGACCTCGGAGGATCTTGGCGGTCGCTTGGCAAGCCTTGCCGCGGGACGCTGCATCTGTTCGTGCACAAGTTCGGGATACTAAGGTACCCCTACCTTAGTACACTGACAGGAGCCCCCGGGCCTGGGCCAGACACGGTGCCGAGCGCTGTTGGGCCAGGCCCAAAACAGTGCACGGGCACGCGCGGTCTGCGGCACGCCGTATCCAACTCCGTATCCACCACGCCCTCCCTTAACGGCACGCGTCAATCGCGGCGTCGTGGGAGAGATCGTGGCCTGTTTCTTTAATGGGAAATGCGGAACGTCCCCCTCTTCCCCCTTAAAAGTAGGGGAAACAGGGGCAGTTCCTTCCATTCGCCCGTTGCTTCTTCAATCCTCATAAACCCCCGCCGCTCCCCTCCTGCCCGAAGGCCGAAAGAGAGCAGCGCTCCGCCCTCCGTCGCCACCAGCATCACCAGCGCCGTCGACCTCCCCCATCGTCCCCGCCATGGCTCCGAAAGGCGAGAAGGGGAAGTCCGTGAAGTCTGCCGCGAAGTCCGCCGAGGCGCTACGGCTAGCATCAATGTGGAAGAAGATGGCGGTCTTTCCGCCAAAGCTTGACGCGGAGGAGCTGAAGGAATCCTTCTACCTCTTCTGGTCGAGGGAGACGAAGGCGCATCCGCGCACCAAGGTACTCCCCGCCGTAGCCTACGAGATGTTCCCGAACGGCTACGCCTTCTTTGCCCTGTTCTTCTACTGCGGGCTCTGCCCGCCATATTCCGAATTCTTCTGCGATATCATGAACACCTACGGGTTTCACCTCCTTGACTTCACCCCCAATGCCGTCTTGACCATGGCCGTTTTCGCACATCTGTGCGAAAACTTTGTCGGAGTCTACCCCAATGTATCTCTTTTCCGCCATTACTTCACGCCTCGAGTCGAATCAGGGTCGCCTTTGTCTGGCGGTGTCTCCTGGATCTCGAGGACGCACAAGAAGGAAGCCTATCTAGAGGGGGAGCTCCGCGGCAAGTGGGATGAATGGAGAGCCAACTGGTGTTGGATTATTGAGGACGACCCGCAGCCATTCACTTCCCGGCGCCAAGCCCCAGTTGTACGCGGTAATGACTGGAGCGATTTGGCCCCGGAGGATAGCAGGCTGAAGATTGCCACTACCTAGATTCTTCGCCTCAGGCACGCCAAGCTCACCGTGGGCGCAGTTTGGGCAGACTTTCTCCGCCGCCGAATCACCCCCTTGCAGGAGAGGAAGAGGGCCGCCTGGGAGTTCGAGAACGCGGCAGATATCATGAGGCTGCGCCCGGGCCTTAATTATAACTTCACTGTCCTGGAGCTCAACGCGATGCTCCAGGCGTTGTTCAAGTACGACTCCGCCCATCCCGAGTGGTTTGCGTTGCCGCAGGGCGTAGATTCGTTGTGCAACAGCTCGTCGCTCAGCGCCATCCGTGCAGTGATGCCGCTGTGCGATTCCCACGGGATCGACCCCACGTGGCAAGAACCTTCCGACGAAGCTGTGCAGACATTCTTCGACAACTTGGTGGAACTGCCAGTCGATCCCGACGAGAAGAAAGGCCTCACCCGCGACACCACCGACCAGGAGATGGCATACATTGCCACCAGACTGGAAGAGGCAGCGGCAGCCGCGGCCGCGGGCGAGTTTGGGTACACAGTGGAGGAGGCGGAGGCGACAAGCCTTGCCGAACAGGAAGAGCATCGCAAGGCAGGGAAGCTTGCCGGGCAACTCGCCGAGACAAGCGAGCCCATCGAGCAGGGCGTAGAGTCGAGCGGGCCCGCCGAGCAGGGTGCCGGGTCCAGTGAGCCTGCCGAGGACTCGAGCAGCTCACTAGAGATCGGCTCCTCCTCCTCGTCCTCGGGCAGCTCGCCACCACCAGCAAGTCCTCCAGCTCCACCGAGAAGACGCCTCCGCAAGGCCGCAGACGTGACGGGGCGGCAGACGGGCCAACAGCCGGAGCGCCGCGCGACACGCGTCACCACGGCAAGCAAGGCCGCCACGGGAGCTCCTCGCGCTTCTGCAGCGGCTGGAGGGGGATCTTCCCGGACCGGTGCCTCTGCTCCTGCCGCCCCTTGTGCCTCGGCGGCAACCGGAGCGAGGTCTTCTCAGACCACCACCCCTGCTCCCGCCAAGCGGCCAAGGGAGCCTACTCCCCCGGCTCCTCGCTCTGGGACGCGCGAGCCAGACTTCGATTTTTCTGCGCTCAGCTCCGACGAAGAGGAGGGAGAGTAAGTCTTCGCAATTCTTGTTTTTCTTTGATCTTCTGTTGCTTTGTCTTGCATCTCTTTCGCCTAACTCAGAACCTGTCCCTTTCAGAACTCTGGCCCAGAGGGCAGCAAACAGGGCCAAGGTCCCGGTGATCGACCTCGAGGACGAGCCCGCCACAGCAGCAGGGGGTGTGCCCGAGACGAGCTTGCCGGACCCGACAACTGTTCTTCGGGACATCCCCCAGCGCAGCCCCCAGCGTAAGTGAACTTCTTATTCCGCTGTTGGGTGCGCGTGGGTGCTACTTCTATCCTTGCTGATATCTTGTTTGTTAATTCGTGTAGGAGCAGAGCAGCAGCACCAGGAGCGTCAGGAGATCGCCCCCGACGAGCCGCACGCCTCGACCACACCACCAAGGGGGAGCTCCCCGGCAAGGGAGAACACTCCGCCAAGGGCGAGCACCCCGCCAAGGGCGAGCACTCCACCAAGGGATGGTGCTAGCGGCCCTCCGCCGGAGGGGGCCACCACCACGCCGCCGAGGGAGAGCTCCCCGGCAAGGGACCCCACCGAGGAAGAGGCCCGCGCAGGTAAACCCTTGGACTTTTCCTTTTTCCTTTCTTCTTTTTGGATATTTGCTTGACTGTTTTTCTTTTCTTTTCTTCCGTCAGACCCGTCCGCAGCCGAGCCCATGGAGACGGAGGTCGTCGCCGACAACGCCGCCGTTGCTGAAGAAACGGTTGGCGCAGACGATCCCGCTGGTGCAGAGGCCGCCAAGGCTGCCGCCGCGGTAGCCGGCGAAGAGGCTGGCGATCGCACTGACGACACTGGGGCCGCAGGAGCGCCGGGCGCTACGCTGACCGCCGAGCCTTCCGCCGCCGCCGCAGCCCCCAGCTCCGACAAGCCCGAGCCGAGCGCCTATCTGAAGGCCGGCGACGACATCTTCATCCAGCTCCCATGGGCGTCCATGTCCAGGGCGCCAGTCAAGGGAGAGGTCTTCGACGGGGAGGTCCTCGCCTCCGTCGGACTGAAGCTCGTTGACGTGCCGAGCAGCTGCAGCGAGCCCGAGGAGGAGCGGCTGCTGCGCAAGCTTCTGTCTTTGTACCGCGCCCGGGAAGCCAAGCTGGAGTCCCGAGAGGCTCTGGCCGCCAAGGCGGGTGCTGACTTGGAGAAGCGTGCAGAAGAGCTCCGAGCCATCAACCAAGCAGCTCTCCGATCCTTGGCGGAGGAGCGGGAGCAGCTCGCCGAGGCACATCAGGCCTTCATCCTTGAGAAGGCAGAAGCGGAGGAGAAGCAAAGGCTTGCCGCCGAGGAGCTATCCAAGCGAGAAGGCGAGCTGACGCAGCGGAAGGTCGACCTCGACAACCACGAGGATGAGCTTGCCGCGCGCGAGCGATCGCTTGGCGGAGCTTTGCAGGAGGCAAAGGATGCTGCCGCAGCTGCCGAGACCGCCAAGAGAGAGTTGGAGACGAGGGTGGCGCAGCTGGAGGCCAACCTGAAGACGAGCGGCGAGGAGGTCACCGCACTCAAGCTCGAGAGGGAGAAGGACGCACACAGCCACTCCAAGCTACAGGTCCGCCTCTCCGAGAAGGGCAAGGAGCTCGTCGTCGCCAAGGACTCCATCGCCGACCTCGAATTGAAGCTGGCCACCCTAACCCAAACGCTGGACTGCGCCAGGGAGCGGGAGGCGACCCTGAAGGAGGAGATCAGGGCGGAGAAGGCTTTGCTGGACAGCGCTGCCATCTCCCAGAACAATTTTAGGCAGACCGTCGAGCTCTGGACGGAATGCCTTGTCGACGCCGCCGCGGACATCGACAAGGAGCTGACGGAGCTGGGGGCGGAGCACCTCGGATACTCCACCGACGAGGGTCTCCCCCACAGCGCCAAGCTAACTCTGTTCTTCAGGGATATGGCGATGGCCCTCCAACAACTCCGGGAGAAGATCCCGAAGCAGCTGGCGGACGAATCGCGCAGGCTTTGCGCGGGGGCCTTGCAGAAGGTGTTGGTGAAGGTGGCCTACCGCAATCCAGGCCTCAACCTCACCAACGTCCTCAGGACTCTGCCGCCCGACGCCGAACAGGAGGCGCTCAAGGCCCTTGTCGCACCCATCGTGGACAAGGTGGGCGGTATCAAGAGAGTCGAGGGCGACCGCGCGGATTAGTCTTGTTCACTTTCTTCTTTCCTTGCCGCTGCCAACCATGTTATGAACAATAGTCTATTAGAATTGCGGCAAGTCATTTTGTAATATAACTCTATCTTAGGTGGTTAATGCAACGTTATTTCCTTTACTTGACTTCCTTGCTTTGTATGTTTTTACCCTACGCTTTTAGGGAACTTGTCGGCGCAGGCACCCTTGCCGCGGGCGCTGAGTGCGGAACTTCAGCAGCCCGCGGGCGGTGTTGCTACCGACAAGAAACCTTATCGCAACTAGCTACAGCACACTCAGGTTGTTGAGCGGGCTCGAAAACAAAGTAAGGGCGCGACACTAGTCGCAGCACACTTAAGCTGTTGAGCAAACTCGAAACAAAGTAAGGGCGCAACTAGCTACGAGTTGGTTCCTCTGCGCACAGGTTTTCCATACAAAGCGCGGCCGTTCAAGGAGGATAACTTAAAATTTTGAAAATTTGATTGCTCAAACTTTGGCAACTTAGCTTTTGTGTTGTCTGCTTCCCGGCAAGGCAACGCTTTCTTGAACTTGTTTCCCGACAAGGCCAAACTTTCTTGAACGACACTTGGTCCATACCACCATCTCCTCCTTCCCCCCCCCCCCCGGCAAACTTGTGCGCGAGGGAACCTTGCTTTTCCTTGAGAAGAAAAGAAAGAAGAGAAAATGCAGATATGGAGCTTTGTGGCTCGTTATTGCTTACCGGGGGTAGGTGCTGCACAGGGTGTCAGTTGATACATGCAAAAAATAGAAAGCATGAAATGACAAGACGTGCGGGGCACATAAACTTTTACTGATGCACGGGGTCTGCGCCCGGCTTTGTACAAAGGATTACATGCAACAGCGGCAAGACTTGTACAAAAGGTGGTTGCCGGAGCGGATCACGGCAACCGCGCCTTATGGGTAAAACTTACGAAGATGCTCGATGTTACAGGAGTTTCTCACCGGCAAGCTATCTTCGGTCTCAAGGCGGACAGCGCCTGGCCTAGTGACTTGTTTCACCCGATAAGGGCCTTCCCACTTTGGCGTCAACTTGTTGGAATTCTTGGCGGACTGAACGCGCCGAAGAACAAGGTCGTCTTCCTCGAAACTTTTGGCTTTAACTTTGCGGCTATGGTAGCGACGCAAAGCTTGCTGGTAGCGAGCAGCTCACACAGCGGCCTGAAGACGGTCCTCCTCAAGGAGCAGCGCGTCATCTTGTCGCAGCTGCTCTTGCTCGAGCTCATCGTAAGCGAGCACTCGAGGCGACCCGTATACGAGTTCCGTGGGGAGAACTGCCTATGCTCCATAGACTAGAGCAAAGGGTGTATGTCCAGTGGCTCGATTTGGCGTCGTCCTGATCGACCAAAGGACCACCGGCAGCTCCTCGATCCAGTTTCTTCCGCACTTGTGCAGCCTGTGAAAAGTTCTTGTCTTGAGTCCGCGCAGCACTTCAGCGTTTGCCCTCTCCGCTTGACCGTTGCTTCTCGGGTGAGCAACAGAAGCGAAGCAGACCTTGGCGCCAAGATCTTGGATGTATTGCATGAAGGTGTGACTGGTGAATTGTGTGCCGTTGTCGGTGATGATCCTGTTAGGGATCCCGAAACGGCAAACAATCGACTTGAAGAACTTAACTAGCTGATTGTGCGGTCACCTTTCTCACTGGTTCCACTTCTGGCCACTTTGTGAACTTGTCGATGGCGACGTACAAGAACTCAAAGCCCCCGGCTGCACGGGGAAAGGGGCCGAGGATGTCGAGCCCCCAGACCGAAAATGGCCAGGACAAAGGGATCGTCTGGAGAGCTTGAGCTGGTTGATGTATCTGCTTGGAATGGAACTGGCACGCTTCACACTTGGTTACTTGTGCAGTTGCATCTTGGAGGGCTGTCGGCCAAAAGAAACCTTGCCGGAATGCTTTGCCGACAAGTGCTTTTGCGCCAATGTGGTGACCACATATGCCTCCATGTATCTCTGCCAACAGCTTCTGTCCATCTTCCCGGGGAATGCACTTCAATTTCACACCGTTGAGTCTTCTTCTGCACAGTGTGTTGTCAACAAACTGGTACATACTTGACTGCCGGGTTACTGTTTCGGCTTCTTCTTGCTCTTCGGGAAGTTCTCCTGTTTGGAGAAAGCGGACGATCTGCTGCGCCGATGCTGGAGCTTGTGGCTCGACAACAAGGACTAAAGGCACATCTGCTGCTGCGGGAACATCCGCTTCTACGGCGAGGGCTTGTGTCTCAGCCGGAGCTTGATGTTCCCCGGAAAGTTTGCCGGAGCAAACCTTGTCGGGAGCGTCTGCTTCAACTGTACAAACCCTAGGGCTTGCAGGAGCAGATCGCTCCTCAACATCTTCGGTGTTGATCTTGGGGACTTTCTTGGCGGCGGCTTCGGGAAGCTCTGCCGGAAAATAGTCGCCGGAAACCAACTTCCTCTTCTTGGCCTGTCCAGCTGATGGTGTTACGGATGGCTGAGTCAGCTTGAGCACAAAGACTCCTGGTTCCACAGGCAACTTTAGTGCAGCACAGTTTGACAGGCCATCTGCGATGTCGTTCTGAGCTCTCGGAATGTGCTCCATCTGTAGGCCTTCAAAGTGTTCTTCAAGCTTTCTCACTTCGTCGACGTAAGTTTCCATCAACGGACTCTGGTAATTCTTGTTTACTTGGCGGATGACAAGCTGCGAGTCTCCCCTTACAATCAGCTTCTTGATCCCAAGGTCTGCTGCGATCCTGAGACCGGCAAGCAAACCCTCATACTCTGCAGTATTGTTTGTCGCTTGCTCCTTGGGAAAGTGCATCTGGACCACGTACTTGAGGTGCTCCTCGGTGGGCGCGACAAGCAGCACGCCGGCACCGGCGCCTTGCAGCGAGAAGGCACCATCAAAGTACATTATCCATTCTTTGCTTGCTTCTTTGACGGGGATGCTCGTCTCTGGAATCTCTTCGTCTGGCGTTGGCGTCCACTCTGCTATAAATTCTGCCAATGCTCTGCTCTGGATAGTTGAAGTGCTTTCAAACTTGAGGCCAAAGCTTGACAGTTCCAGTGCCCACTCGACAATCATGCATGTCGCTTTTGGATTTTGCAGTATTCTCTTCAGCGGAAAGCGAGTGACAACCGTTATCTCGTGTGCTTGGAAGTAATGGCGCAGCTTCCTCGAGGCCATGAGAAGGCCGAAAAGCAGTTTCTGCACACGAGAGTACCTTGACCTAGCTCCCTGCAGAAGGGAGCTGACAAAGTAGACTGGGTGCTGCACCATCTTCTTCCGTATCTCCTCTTGCATCTGCGCAGATCCGTCCTTGTCGGGACCAGAGCTTGCCGGAGAAGCACCTTGCTTGTCGCTGGACGTGCTTGCCGCGGCTGCTGGCTCATCGTCTACTTCCCTCTCCGCTACTAACGCAGCACTAATCACTTGATTGGTTGCCGCTAAGTACAGCAGCAACTTTTCTTGCGGCTTAGGTGCGACAAGTATTGGAGTGGAAGACAGGTACCTCTTCAAGTCTTGCAGCGCTGCCTCCGCTTCCGCAGTCCATTTTATTGGACCTGCCTTTTTCAAAATTTTGAAAAACGGCAGGGCGCGCTCTGCAGACTTAGAGATAAACCTGCTGAGAGCAGCCACGCAGCCGGCAAGTCTTCGTACATCCTTGACGCGCTTCGGTGCTTCGATTTGCTCGATGGCTTTGATCTTGTCGGGATTAGCTTCAATCCCCCTCTGAGACACGAAGAACCCGAGAAGCTTGCCAGAGGGGACTCCAAACACGCACTTCTCGGGGTTGAGCTTGAGTTGGATCTTGCGCAGATTTGCAAAAGTTTCACCTAAATCTTGGATCAGAGTAGCCCTGTCCTTGCTCTTGACCACTATATCATCCATGTAAGCTTCCACATTTCTGTGTATCTGCGGCTCAAAAGCAGTATGGACTACTCTTGCGAACGTTGAACCAGCATTCTTCAATCCGAAAGGCATGCGTATGAAGCAATAAGTGCCACATGGAGTAATGAATGCGGTCTTCTCCTCATCTTCTTCAGCCATAAAGATCTGGTGGTATCCTGAATATGCATCAAGAAATGAAAGCAAATCGCATCCAGCGGTGGAGTCAACAATCTGGTCAATGCGCGGCAAGGGAAATGGATCTTTGGGACAAGCTTTATTCACATCGGTGAAGTCTATACAAAGCCTCCACTTCCCATTCGCTTTGCGCACGACAACAGGATTGGCCAACCACGTGGGATGGAGCACACCTCTGACAAGGCCTGCCGCTTCCAGCTTCTTGATTTCTTCTGCGATAAACTCTTGGCACTCCACTGCTTGTTTCCTAACTTTCTGCTTGACGGGCCGCGCATGAGGACAAACGGCAAGCTTGTGCTCAATCACTTTCCTGGGAACACCGGGGATGTCAGACGGTTGCCATGCAAACACGTCGACGTTCGCCTGCAGGAAAGCAACGAGCGCGCTTTCCTATTTGGGGTCAAGCGTGGCACTGATGGTGAAAGTACCACCAGTGTCGTCCTCCTTGGCGGACACCTTTTTGGTTGCTGGCGGAGCTGCCATCGTCTTCTTACACTTGCCGGTGGAGCTCGATGGAGTGTCCTCGACGGCAGCGCAGCACTCCGAAGAGGTGCGTTTGCCGGAGTGGGCCCCAGAGCTCTTGCCGGACTTGGTCTTCTTCCCCCCGGGAGCTTCAGCAGCAAGTGTCTTGTTGTCTGTTGCGGCTGCCGCATCCCGGTAAATCTTGTCGGCACAGATAAGGGCATCCTTCTTGTCGCCGGGGACAGAGATGATGCTTATTGGGCCTGGCATCTTGAGCATGTTGCAGGCATAGTGAGAGGCTGCCATGAACTTGGCGAGCGCTGGACGGCCAAGTATCCCATTGTAGGGCAATGGGATATCAGCAACATCGAAAGTCATCCTCTCAGTCCTGAAGTTCAGCTCTCCGCCAAATGTCACTGGCAGCGTGATCTTCCCCTT
Organism: Secale cereale; assembly: GCA_902687465.1. NCBI lineage: Eukaryota > Viridiplantae > Streptophyta > Magnoliopsida > Poales > Poaceae > Secale > Secale cereale. The sequence goes on along the minus strand of LR738709.1, from coordinate 685,731,507 downwards.
TGGCTTGCTCCTTCCCGGGTTGACCCCTTGGAATGTGCCGGTTTCTTCGAGCTCGCTGTCGGGGATCTGGAGTTTCCGGACCACAGCGGAGGAGATCAAGTTCAAGCCGGCCCCGCCGTCAACTAACATGTTGGTGACCTTGAGGTTGCGGATAGTTGGTGAAACCAACATCGGCAAGCACCCGACCGCAGTTGTGCCATCAGGGTGGTCCTCAATGTCGAAGATGATAGGCGTGCTGGACCACTTCAGAAGTTTGCGCGACTCGACGGGTGGTTCTGCCCCATTAACTTCACGCACCCATTGCTTGAGTTGGCGGTGCGAGGTATGCAGAGAAGCACCACCGTCAATGCACAAAACCTCTGTAGCTTTTTGAAACTCCTGCTCGCTGTTCTCTCCATCATCCATGTCTTCGTCTTCGTCGTCGTCTTCGTCCTTATCGCGGCCGCAGGGAGGTCTGTCTCCTTGCCGCTGCTTGGCCTTGCCGCGGCGTCCTCCCCGGCCGTTGAATGGCCGCTTCTTTCCGGACCCACAATCACCCCCCTGGGCCTTCTCCTTGTCGCGTCGCTCGTACTCAGCCTTTTGCTGCTCGACGAGGTACTCGACCCTCTTGCAGTTCTGGAGGTCGTGGCCCTTGGTGCGGTGGATCTTGCAGTATTGCTTGTCGGAGCCGTCCTGCTTGTCGGCGGCTGCCACAGTCTGGCAGTTGGTGCACGCGGCAGTCTCCTTGCCGAAACTACCAGCCTGGGCTTTCTTGGCGCCAGCCTCCTTGCCGGACCGCTCAACGACTAGCACTTACTTGTTCTTCTTCTTCCTGTTTCCCCGCCGCCGGCTTTTCTTTGCCGGGGCGGCATCCTCGCTGTCGGATCCCCCTGCTCCTGTATCCTCTCCGGGGAGGTCCTCCCCTCTTCAGCGCGCGTGCACTTGTCGGCCAGGGCATACAGCTCGCTGACGTCCCTGATCTTGCACATCGCCATCTCCTCCCTCATCTGGCGGTTACGCACGTTTTGATGGAACGCGCTGATAACCGCGGCGGGGTGGACGTCCGGGATGTTGTGCTGGACACGGCTGAACCTCTGGATATACTTACGCAGGGGCTCTCCTTCCTTCTGGGCGAGTATGTGAAGGTCACTCTCCTGGCCATGGGGCTTGTGGCGACCTGTGAAGGCGCCGACAAACTGGTGGCACAGGTCAGCCCAAGAAGAAATGGAGTTCTCCGGCAAGTGCATGAGCCAAGATCTGACGTTTGGCTTGAGCACCAGCGGGAAGTAATTGGCGAGTATCTTCTCGTCTCGTCCCCCGGTAGCCTGCACCGCGATGGTGTAGATGCTGAGGAACTCCGACGGATGTGTCTTGCCGTCGTACTTCTCCGGTACATCGGGCTTGAAGTTCTTCATGCTGGGCCACTGGACTTGCCGCAGCTCACGAGTGAACGCAGGGCAACCTGCCGCGTACGGCAGGTCGCCTGGTCCCCCTGGCGCTTGCATGTCAACAGCGGGCCCAGTGCGCTGGTCAGATTGACGTCGCGCTTCTCTCCGACGCTCGATACGGGTTCGAGCGTCCTCTTGTTGTCGATCGTCGAGAACTTGGCGTTGATCGCGGCGAGTTCGCGGATCTGATGACGCTGTGGAGTCATCGTCGATGTTGATCCGACGAGCCGGCGATCTCGGCCTTCGGGGCGGGGAGTGCACGGTGGTTGCACCCCCACCGGTCTTGTCGCCATCAGCCCGCGCCTGGCTAACTTGCCGGGGCCGTGACGTGCTCGGCTGCTGCGGGGTGTCGCCGTTGGCGAAGGCGATGAGGCTCTGGATGGTGGCCCTCCAGTCGTCGGCCTTGTCTGCCACTGGAGGGAAGTAGAGGAGCAGTTGAGCTCGTGCTAGAGCTTCTGCTGGAGTGGCGGGTAACGGTGGCGAGCGGTGCGAGGAGTGGGATATTCTCGGACTTCTAACTACGTTAGAAGGAGCAGCATCCCGTCCCGGCGACCGTGCCTTGCTCGTGCCAGCATGTTGATGTGCATGCTGGCCTTGAGCGTCCCGAGATCCGCCGGCTTGACCTTGACCCAGCAAGCGTATGATACCTTGAGTACCACGTCGCTGCCGGTCTCACGCCTCCTGAGATGGGCGCGGTGCGTGTACGGACGCCGAGGCCTTGGTGTGCGCCCGGTCGTCCGTCTTGTCCTTGGACTTGGCGGCGCCGTGAGTTTCCTCACCGACGTCCGTTCTTCCGCCGGCGTCTACCGCACCAGCCGTTGGCTCCGGCGGTGGCGGGATCGACGCGGACGGGCCTGCTGCCTCCGAAGCCTTCTTCTTCGTCGGCATGTCGATGAAGATGTTGAAGATTTCGCTCGCATGAACGCCGGATCAGGTTCACACAACCTCGACGCACCCCTGCCTGGCGCGCCAAAGATGTCGGGGAAACTGATCGCCCACGAACACCTATGGGACCGGAGCCCCTTTCTCGGTACAGCAGGGGGTGGAGGATGCACAAAGAGCAGATCGAGGCAAGCATGCGAGCAGTTTACCCAGGTTCGGGCCGCACGGATGCGTAAAACCCTACTCCTGCTTTAGTTTGTATTCGGTTCTTGGCTCGGGAGCGATGATGCTACAGTGCGCACTGATCGCTAGCAAGACCAAGCGTGAGAGTGATTGAGGATCGGAACCCCTTCTACGTTGCGCATGGGCCTCCTTTTATAGGTCAAAGGGGTCACCGACAAGTGGCAACACAGACGGGGGTAAAAATGTAAAAATAGTGGTAGTTGGAACAGTGTTTGTATAGTGCTCTATACCTAACTCTGACGGCAGGGGACAAGGGCATTGAATGCCCGTCGCCGGCGCCCAAACAGTGCAAAAAGTGGCCGTCAGGGGCGCCACCGTTCGCCACGACGGTAGCCTCGTCACCGCGGCTTGCCACCGTGTTCCCCTGGCTGCACAGCCTTCCGCCACGTGCGCCTGGGAGGGTCCCAGGGCGACACGTGGGTGGATGAGCTGGAGCGTGGGTACTGAGTGGAAGCTTGCCGCGGCAAGTGCCTTGCCGCGGTCGCTATCTTGTCGCGCCTGGGAGCTTGTCGCTCACCGAGCCTTGCCGGGACGCATGGCGCGTCGCGGCAAGTTCTCTTGAGGTGCCTTTGGTTGGCTTTCCCGGCAAGCTCCTCTTGCCAGGGTCTTGTACCTTGAGTGGCCATCCGGCAAGCTCCTCTTGCCGGGGTCTTGTTTCTTTTACTTGAATACTTTGTTCTTGAATGGCCCCAAGGGGACCTCGTAGGATCTTGTGTTGGGGAACGTAGTATTTTAAAATTTTCCTACGATCACGCAAGATCTATCTACCAGATGCATAGCAACGAGAGGGGAGAGTGTGTCTACGTACCCTCATAGACCGGGAGCGGAAGCGTCAAGTGACGCGGTTGATGTTGTCGAACTTCTTCACGATCCAACCGATCAAGCACCGAACGTACGGCACCTCCGCGTTCAGCACACGTTCAGCTTGATGACGTCCCACGAGCTCTTGATCCAGTAGAGCTTCACGGGAGAGTTTCGTCAGCACGACGGCGTGGTGACGGATATGATGTGATCACCGGCGCAGGGCCTCTCCTAAGCTTCGCGACGGTACGACCGAGGTGTGATTCTGTGGAGGGGGGCACCGCACACGGCTAAAACAATTCAACTTGTGTGTCTTTGGGTGCCCCCCTGCCCCCGTATATAAAGGAGCAAGGGAGGAGGGGCCGGCCACCTCCTATGGTGCGGCTAGGGAGGGGACTCCTACTAGGAATAGGATTGCAATCCTATTCCTAGTAGGATTCACCGGAAGGAAGAAGGGGGAAAGGATTAGGAGAGGTGGCGCCCCCCCAATCCTAGTCCAACTAGAATTCCTAGGTGGGGGCGCCGGCCAGCCCTATGGGCTGCCTCTCTCTCACCTTTTAGGCCCACTATGGACCATCCCCTCTCGTAGGGGGTTCCGGTAACCCCCTCCGGCATTCCCGATAAATCCGAAACTTTTCCGGTATACTTCCGGTGTCCGAATATAGTCGTCCAATATATCAATCTTTATGTCTCGGACATTCCGAGACTCCTCGTCATGTCCGTGATCTCATTCGGGACTCCGAACTACCTTCGGTACATCAATACTCAAAAACTCATAATACCGATCGTCATCAAACGTTAAGCGTGCGGACCCTACGGGTTCGAGAACTATGTAGACATGACCGAGACTCATCTCTGGTCAATAACCAATAGCGGAACCTGGATGTTCATATTGGCTCCTACATATTCTACGAAGATCTTTTATCGGTCAGAACCGCATAACAACATACGTTGTTCCTTTTGTCAAACGGTATGTTACTTGCCCGAGATTCGATCGTCGGTATCTTTATACCTAGTTCAATCTCGTCGCCGGCAAGTCTCTTTACTCGTTCCGTAACACATCATCTCGTGACTAACTCATTAGTCTTTTGCTTGCAAGGCTTATTGTGATGTGTGTTACCGAGAGGGCCCAGAGATACCTCTCCGACACTCGGAGTGACAAATCCTAATCTTGATCTATGCCAACACCACGAATACTTTCGGAGACACCTGTAGAGCATCTTTATGATCACCCAGTTACGTTGTGACGTTTGATAGCACACAAGGTGTTCCTACGGTATTCGGGAGTTGCATAATCTCATAGTCATAGGAACATGTATAAGTCATGAAGAAAGCAATAGCAGTTAAACTAAACGATCATAGTGCTATGCTAACAGATGGGTCTTGTCCATCACATCATTCTCCTAATGATGTGATTCCGTTGATCAAATGACAACTCATGTCTATGGCTAGGAAACATAACCATCTTTGATCAATGAGCTAGTCTAGTAGAGGCATACTAGGGACATACTGTTTTGTCTATGTATCCACACATGTACTAAGTTTCCGGTTAATACAATTCTAGCATGAATAAAAGACATTTATCATGATATAAGGAAATACAAATAACATCTTTATTATTGCCACTAGGGCATATTTCCTTCAGTCTCCCACTTGAACTAGAGTCAATAATCTAGATTACAAAGTGATGATCCTCACACCCATGGAGTCTTGGTGCTGATCATGTTTTGCCCGTGGAAGAGGCTTAGTCAACGGGTCTGCAACATTCAGATCCGTATGTATTTTGCAAATCTCTATGTCTCCCTCCTTGACTAGATCGCGGATGGAATTGAAGCGTCTTTTGATGTGCTTTGTTCTCTTGTGAAACCTGGATTCCTTCGCCAAGGCTATGGCTCCAGTGTTGTCACAAAAGATTTTCATTGGACCCGATGCACTAGGTACTACACCTAGATCGGATATGAACTCCTTCATTTGCTGCTTCTGAAGCAGCTATGTATTCCGCTTCACACGTAGATCCCGCCACGACGCTCTGCTTGGAACTGCACCAGCTGACAGCTCCGCCGTTCAATAAAAATACATATCCGGTTTGTGACTTTGAGTCATCCGGATCAGTGTCAAAGCTAGAATCGACGTAACCGTTTACGACGAGCTCTTTGTCACCTCCATATACGAGAAACATATCCTTTGTTCTTTTCAGATACTTTAGGATGTTTTTGACCGCTGTCCAGTGATCCACTCCTGGATTACTTTGGTACCTCCCTGCTAGACTTATAGCAAGGCACACATCAGGTCTGGTACACAGCATTGCATACATGATAGATCCTATGGCTGAGGCATAGGGAATGATTTTCATTTTCTCTCTATCTTCTGAAGTGGTCGGGCATTGAGTCTTACTCAACTTTATACCTTGTAAAACAGGCAAGAACCCTTTCTTTGACTGATCCATTTTGAACCTTTTCAAAATCTTATCAAGGTATGTGCTTTGTGAAAGTCCAATTAAGCGTCTTGATCTATCTCTATAGATCTTGATGCCTAATATGTAAGCAGCTTCACCGAGGTCTTTCATTGAAAAACTTTTATTCAAGTATCCTTTTATGCTATTCAGAAATTCTATATCATTTCCAATTAACAATATGTCATCTACATATAATATTAGAAATGCTACAGAGCTCCCACTCACTTTCTTGTAAATACAGGCTTCTCCAAAAGTCTGTATAAAACCATATGCTTTGATCACCTCATCAAAGCGTATATTCCAACTCCGAGATGCTTGCACCAATCCATAGATGGATCGCTGGAGTTTGCATACTTTGTTAGCACCTTTTGGATCGACAAAACCTTCTGGTTGCATCATATACAACTCTTCTTTGAGATATCCATTTAGGAATGCAGTTTTGACTTCCATTTGCCAGATTTCATAATCATAAAATGCGGCAATTGCTAACATGATTCGGACAGACTTAAGCATCGCTACAGGTGAGAAAGTCTCATCGTAGTCAACTCCTTGAACTTGTCGAAAACCTTTCGCAACAAGTCGAGCTTTGTAAACAGTAATATTACCGTCTGCGTCGGTCTTCCTCTTGAAGATCCATTTATTTTCGATGGCCTGCCGATCATCGGGCAAGTCAACCAAAGTCCATACTTTGTTCTCATACATGGATCCCATCTCAGATTTCATGGCTTCAAGCCATTTTGCGGAATCTGGGCTCATCATCGCTTCCTCATAGTTCGTAGGTTCATCATGGTCTAGTAACATGATTTCCAGAACTGGGTTGCCGTACCACTTTGGTGCGGAACGTACTCTGGTTGATCTACGACGTTCAGTAGAAACTTGATCCGAAGTTTCATGATCATTATCATCAACTTCCTCACTAATTGGCGTAGGAATCACTGGAACAATTTCCTGTGATGTACTACTTTCCAATATGGGAGAAGGTACAATTACCTCATCAAGTTCTACTTTCCTCCCACTCACTTCTTTCGAGAGAAACTCTTTTTCTAGAAAGGATCCGTTCTTAGCAACGAATATTTTGCCTTCGGATCTGTGATAGAAGGTGTACCCAACAGTTTCTTTTGGGTATCCTATGAAGACACATTTTTCCGACTTGGGATCGAGCTTATCAGGTTGAAGTGTTTTCACATAAGCATCGCAGCCCCAAATTTTAAGAAACGACAACTTTGGTTTCTTGCCAAACCACAGTTCATAAGGCGCCGTATCAACGGATTTAGATGGTGCCCTATTTAACGTGAATGCAGCTGTCTCTAAAGCATAACCCCAAAACGATAGTGGTAAATCGGTAAGAGACATCATAGATCGCACCATATCTAATAAAGTACGGTTACGACGTTCGGACACACCATTATGTTGTGGTGTTCCAGGTGGCGTGAGTTGTGAAACTATTCCACATTGTTTCAAATGAAGACCAAACTCGTAACTCAAATATTCTCCTCCACGATCAGATCGTAGGAACTTTATTTTCTTGTTACGATGATTCTCTACTTCACTCTGAAATTCTTTGAACTTTTCAAATGTTTCAGACTTGTGTTTCATTAAGTAGATATACCCATATCTGCTCAAATCATCAGTGAAGGTCAGAAAATAACGATACCCGCCGCGAGCATCAACGCTCATTGGTCCACATACATCACTATGTATGATTTCCAACAAATCTGTTGCTCGCTCCATAGTTCCGGAGAACGGAGTTTTAGTCATCTTGCCCATGAGGCATGGTTCGCAAGCACCAAGTGATTCATAATCAAGTGATTCCAAAAGTCCATCTTTATGGAGTTTCTTCATGCGTTTTACACCAATATGACCCAAACGGCAGTGCCACAAATAAGTTGCACTATCATTATTAACCTTGCATCTTTTGGTTTCAATATTATGAATATGTGTATCACTACAATCAAGATCCAGTAAGAATAGACCACTCTTTAAGGGTGCATGACCATAAAAGATATTATTCATAAAAATGGAACAACTATTATTCTCTGATTTAAATGAATAACCGTCTCGCAATAAACAAGATCCAGATATAATGTTCATGCTCAACGCTGGCACCAAATAACAATTATTTAGGTCTAAAACTAATCCCGAAGGTAGATGTAGAGGTAGCGTGCCGACGGCGATCACATCGACTTTGGAACTGTTTCCCACGCGCATTGTCACCTCGTCCTTAGCTAATCTTTGTTTAATCCGTATTCCCTGTTTCGAGTTACAAATATTAGCAACCGAACCGGTATCAAATACCCAGGTACTACTACGAGCATTAGTAAGGTACACATCAATAACATGTATATCACATATACCTTTGTTCATCTTGCCATCCTTCTTATCCGCCAAATACTTGGGGCAGTTCCGCTTCCAGTGTCCAGTTCCCTTGCAGTAGAAGCACTCAGTTTCAGGCTTGGCTCCAGATTTGGGTTTCTTCGTTGAAGTAGCAACTGATTTGCTATTCTTTTTGAAGTTCCCTTTCTTTCCCTTGCCCTTTTTCTTGAAACTAGTGGTCTTGTTAACCATCAACACTTGATGCTCCTTTTTGATTTCTACCTCCGCAGCTTTGAGCATAGCGAAGAGCTCGGGAATTGTCTTTTGCATCCCTTGCATGTTATAGTTCATCACGAAGCCTTTATAGCTTGGTGGCAGTGATTGAAGAACTCTATCAATAACACTATCTTCGTCAACATTGCAACCAAGTTGAGTCATATGATTGTAGTACCCAGACATTCTGAGCAAGGGTTCACTGATAGAACTATTCTCCTCCATTTTGCAGCTGTAGAACTTATTGGAAATCTCATATTTCTCAATTCGGGCATTTGCTTGAAATATTAACTTCAACTCCTGGAACATTTCATATGCTCCATGACGTTCAAAACGTCGTTGAAGTCCCGGTTCTAAGCCGTAAAGCATGGCACACTGAACTATCGTGTAGTCATCAGACCGCGACTGCCAGACGTTCAAAGCGTCTGCATTAGCGGAAGGGGGCTTGTCACCTAGCGGTGCTTCAAGGACATAATTCTTCTGTGCAGCAATGAGGATAATCCTCAGGTTACGGACCCAGTCCGTGTAATTGCTACCATCATCTTTCAACTTAGCTTTCTCTAGGAATGCATTAAAATTCAAAGGAACGGTAGCACGAGCCATTGATCTACAACGACATAGATATGCAAAACTATCAGGACTAAGTTCATGATAAATTAAAGTTCAATTTAATCATATTAATTTAAAGAACTCCCACTTAGATAGACATCCCTCTGGTCATCTAAATGATCACGTGATCCAAATCAACTAAACCTTGTCCGATCATCACATGAGATGGAGTAGTTTTCAATGGTGAACATCTTATGTTGATCATATCTACTATATGATTCACGCTCGACCTTTCGGTCTCCAGTGTTCCGAGGCCATATCTGTATATGCTAGGCTCGTCAAGTTTAACCCGAGTATTCTGCGTGTGCAAAACTGGCTTACACCCGTTGTATTTGAACGTAGAGCTTATCACACCCGATCATCACGTGGTGTCTCGGCACGACGAACTTTCGCAACGGTGCATACTCAGGGAGAACACTTGTACCTTGAAATTTAGTAAGGGATCATCTTATAATGCTACCGTCGTTCTAAGCAAAATAAGAAGCATAATAAGATAAACATCACATGCAATCAAAATATGTGACATGATATGGCCATCATTATCTTGTGCTTTTGATCTCCATCTCCAAAGCACTGTCATGATCACCTTCGTCACCGGCTTGACACCTTGATCTCCATCGTAGCATCGTTGTCGTCTCGCCAACTATTGCTTCTACGACTATCGCTACCGCTTAGTGATAAACTAAAGCAATTACATGGCGATTGCATTTCATACAATAAAGCGACAACCATATGGCTCCTGCCAGTTGCCGATAACTTTACAAAACATGATCATCTCATACAAAACCGTATAACTCATCATGTCTTGACCATATCACATCACAACATCCCCTGCAAAAACAAGTTAGACGTCCTCTACTTTGTTTGTTGCAAGTTTTACGTGGCTGCTACGGGCTTAGCAAGAACCGTTCTTACCTACGCATACAAAACCACAACGATGTTTCGTCAAGTATGTGCTGTTTTAACCTTCACAAGGACCGGGCGTAGCCACACTTGATTCAGCTAAAGTGAGAGAGATAGACACCCGCCAGTCACCTTTAAGCAACGAGTGCTCGTAACGGTGAAACCAGTCTCGCGTAAGCGTACGCGTAATGTCGGTCCGGGCCGCTTCATCTCACAATACCGCCGAAGCAAAGTATGACATGCTGGTAAGCAGTATGACTAGTATCGTCCACAATCTCATTGTGTTCTACTCATGCATATCATCTACGCATAGACCTGGCTCATGATGCCACTGTTGGGGAACGTAGTATTTTAAATTTTTCCTACGATCACGCAAGATCTATCTACCAGATGCATAGCAACGAGAGGGGAGAGTGTGTCTACGTACCCTCGTAGACCGGGAGCGGAAGCGTCAAGTGACGCGGTTGATGTTGTCGAACTTCTTCACGATCCAACCGATCAAGCACCGAACGTACGGCACCTCCGCGTTCAGCACACGTTCAGCTTGATGACGTCCCACGAGCTCTTGATCCAGTAGAGCTTCACGGGAGAGTTTCGTCAGCACGACGGCGTGGTGACGGATATGATGTGATCACCGGCGCAGGGCTTCTCCTAAGCTTCGCGACGGTACGACCGAGGTGTGATTCTGTGGAGGGGGGCACCGCACACGGCTAAAACAATTCAACTTGTGTGTCTTTGGGTGCCCCCCTGCCCCCGTATATAAAGGAGCAAGGGAGGAGGGGCCGGCCACCTCCTATGGTGCGGCTAGGGAGGGGACTCCTACTAGGAATAGGATTGCAATCCTATTCCTAGTAGGATTCACCGGAAGGAAGAAGGGGGAAAGGATTAGGAGAGGTGGCGCCCCCCCAATCCTAGTCCAACTAGGATTCCTAGGTGGGGGCGCCGGCCAGCCCTATGGGCTGCCTCTCTCTCACCTTTTAGGCCCACTATGGACCATCCCCTCTCATAGGGGGTTCCGGTAACCCCCTCCGGCATTCCCGATAAATCCGAAACTTTTCCGGTATACTTCCGGTGTCCGAATATAGTCGTCCAATATATCAATCTTTATGTCTCGGACATTCCGAGACTCCTCGTCATGTCCGTGATCTCATCCGGGACTCCCAACTACCTTCGGTACATCAATACTCAAAAACTCATAATACCGATCGTCATCAAACGTTAAGCGTGCGGACCCTACGGGTTCGAGAACTATGTAGACATGACCGAGACTCATCTCTGGTCAATAACCAATAGCGGAACCTGGATGTTCATATTGGCTCCTACATATTCTACGAAGATCTTTTATCGGTCATAACCGCATAACAACATACGTTGTTCCTTTTGTCAAACGGTATGTTACTTGCCCGAGATTCGATCGTCGGTATCTTTATACCTAGTTCAATCTCGTTGCCGGCAAGTCTCTTTACTCGTTCCGTAACACATCATCTCGTGACTAACTCATTAGTCTTTTGCTTGCAAGGCTTATTGTGATGTGTGTTACCGAGAGGGCCCAGAGATACCTCTCCGACACTCGGAGTGACAAATCCTAATCTTGATCTATGCCAACACCACGAATACTTTCGGAGACACCTGTAGAGCATCTTTATGATCACCCAGTTACGTTGTGACGTTTGATAGCACACAAGGTGTTCCTACGGTATTCGGGAGTTGCATAATCTCATAGTCATAGGAACATGTATAAGTCATGAAGAAAGCAATAGCAGTTAAACTAAACGATCATAGTGCTATGCTAGTGGATGGGTCTTGTCCATCACATCATTCTCCTAATGATGTGATCCCGTTGATCAAATGACAACTCATGTCTATGGCTAGGAAACATAACCATCTTTGATCAATGAGCTAGTCTAGTAGAGGCATACTAGGGGCATACTGTTTTGTCTATGTATCCACACATGTACTAAGTTTCCGGTTAATACAATTCTAGCATGAATAAAAGACATTTATCATGATATAAGGAAATACAAATAACATCTTTATTATTGCCTCTAGGGCATATTTCCTTCATCTTGGCGGTCGCTTGGCAAGCCTTGCCGCGGAACGCTGCATCTGTCCGTGCACAAGTTCGAGATACTAAGGTACCCCTACCTTAGTACACCGACAACCGTGTTGTGAAACGCTTCCGCTTACGGTCTATGAGGGTACGTAGACACAATCTCCCCCTCGTTGCTATGCATCTCTATGGATCATTGTGTGTGCGTAGATTTTTTTTTTGTTTTCCATGCAACGTTTCCCAACATGTAGTGCTAGCTTCTTGGTGTGTTCCTTCTGTAATTAGCGTGATCTATGGTCACGAGCTCAGGTGTGATCCCTCTGGCTCTGGCAGTTTAAGGAACAAAGAAAGGAATTTTCGCTAAGAGGGTTGGAACTGCCGATCCATCCAAGATCTTCCTATGTGTCTCATGTTGGTGTTGTTAACTCAGGGAAGTAGGGTGAGGTGAGAAAAGATATTGGGAGAAGTCAACTTACTTAAGGGGAAGGTTTTGAGAATAGGCACGGGGGAGATTTGGTAAATAGGTCTATGGAAAATGGAACGATGCCAGGCACACCACTAGCGAATGCAATCTAGGACACTTCTTGATATGTGGGAAGGATAACCATATTACAGAGGAATGTAGTTAGCTCAAATAGACGAAACATGTCCCAAAGTATGTTGGCTATGCCGCAAAAGGCTTGGGAGTGGTGTTGGTGCAAAGTTCAAAGGATATCTTAGCTGCTGAACACTAGAACACACTCATTGTGGTCATAATTAAGTCTGGGGTACTGAATGAAACTAAATTTCCGCAAGCTATTAGTGAGATGTTTAAATGGAACTGGCGGTGGATGGCAAGGAGCTATGGAATAAACCGTTATATGATGAGATTCCCTATTAAGAAAAAATTAGTGGAGCTTGATAAGTTCAATGAATTCAATTTGCTAGGTACATGAGCTACTATTAAGGTGTAGGGATGTACTCTGGATCATCAGGTTGTGGGGAAGCTTCACACTGCACATATCATATTTGGCAAATATCCCTGAGTGCTTTAGACACTTCCTTGCCATGTGTGAGGTAGCTGGAGCCATTGGTCCAACTCTCGAGATTGATATGGACATCATTACACAAGAGTGGATTAAAGGGAAAAAATGCTCGAGTGAGTTTGCTTATTTATATTTTGCAAATTAATTAACTACATGCCATTTCACCATGTCCATCAAAAAGGGGATTTACACTAGTTATTCAATAGTTCAATGTTAGTCAAGAGATAAATTGATGCATTCCCCTTTTATGTAGGAATCACCCGGTTGCTCGTAGCAACACACATGCCCTGTGACATGTTGCTCGTAGAAACACACTAAGTTTAATGAATTCAATTTGCTAGGTACATGAGCTACTATTAAGGTGTAGGGCTGGACTCTGGATCATCAGGTTGTGGGGAAGCTTCACACTGTAAGGACCAAATTTGGCAAATATCCCCGATTGCTTTAGACACTTCTTTGGCATGTGTGAGGTAGCTGGAGCCATTGGTCCAGCTCTGGAGATTGATATGGACATCATTACACAAGAACTTATTTATTTGGATAATAATAGAATCTTACATAATCTTATTATTGCCAAATGTATTTCTTGTTTTTTGTGATGCTTAAAAGAGATAAATGCCACATTAGTAATGTGAACTTGCTGTTAGTTCACAAGGTTACTTGATGTGCACAAATTACACATATTTGAACTCCTTATATTTCATTTGAGATAAGAATGTAGTTTCCTTCTGGATGAAGGCTGATATTGTGTTGGGCTGTTGGCGTGCTCCTTCTCTTTCCTTTGTCTTGTGACTTATCAGTTAAAATCCATGATATACATCAGTATTAACTGTATACTATTTTGCTAGAGTAAATTTCAAAAGACCACCATAATTGGGGACCCTAATTCAAAAAACCACCACCATTCGTTTTTTAAAGACCACCAACATTGTGTTGGTAGTTTAAAAAAGCGTCGATAGCTCAATTAGAGCAGTTGAAGTGGAACTTTGACGCCTGGGGCCTGCTGTCAGATGCCACGTGTCCCTGGGCGAGATGGCGCTACTGGTCAACCACGTCTCACCTCACCTTACTCCACATGCAACCACGTCTCACCTCTGTGATGTGCACGACCCTTGCCGGCTTCGGCCAGCCGACCGCTAGCAGATGAGCCTCCCAGCGCCGCCACCTCCGGCCCTCCCTTCTATTTTTCTCGGCTCTGAGGGTATGTTTTGATTGTGTCCAAAGTGTACCCTACCAAAATTTTGGTCATGACCCAAAGGTTGGTCTTTGTTTGGATGGTTGCCAATTTTTTGGCATGCCAATGAACTCTAGCCAAGTCTAGTTCATTTTTCTTGCCAATGTTGGCCAAATCATGGGCAACCAAAACATCAACCAATATTTTGGCTAGCCAATGCTTTGGTGGGGCATCCATGAGCATAAACTAAACACACTCTGCCCCTCTCCCGCGATATTGCTCCCTCGTGCTCGTGGCGCAGCGGAGCAGCAGCTAGTCGGCCGCGAGGCACCTCCTTCACAGGCTCGTGGCACAGCTAACCAGAAGCGGGGTTGGTCACGGAGGTCGCCGGAGTTGTCCTTTCCATCCTCCTTGATATACTCTCAGATTGTGGCGCCTGAGCCCATATGGTCGAGGTCGCCATGTCGGAGATGGGGAGGTACAGCTCGTCGGAATTAGAGGAGACAGGGAGGCGTGGTGAGGCGCTCTAGACGAGGCGGCGGGGCGTTCTCGAGCCACTACACGTAGGGTAACGTAGCAGAAAACAAAAAAATTCCGACTTACGCACCAGCCCAGGACCACTATGGCGACTACATACAAGGTTTGATCTTTTTCGTTACCGACTCGTAGCGCAGCGGGAAGTAGAGTCGATGACGATCGGCGGTGCACATCCCCGTAGCTAGGATTTACAACCTCCTAACCGCGAGGATGTATACCCTCATCTGCCCTTCGGACAGCCCTCCGGGAGGTGGTCGGACAGTCCCCCAGACGGTGTCGCGGATAGCCCTTCGGGAGGACCTTCGAAACTCAGACGGTCACTCGGACAGCCCTTCGGGAGGACCTTTGAAACTCGAATGGTCACACGGACAGCCCTTCGGGAGGCATTCTCGAACTAAGACCGAAACTACGATCTCTCTACAGAGTTGCACACATACGGTGTCATCTATCCGACAGGGCTTCGCCATCCAGAACTAGTTCCCACCGGAACCCAAACAGACTTTCAGCTCTACGAAACTATTTCGCGGGGAGGGAGAGAGAAGCCAGATCATTGCAATGGCACTTGTATGTGAGAAAGAGTGAGTGTGGAGAGTGCCTATCAACCTCTATTTATAGGAAACCCCAAGGGGTAGGGGGAAACATGAAAACCCCAAAATGCCCACACTTTTTGTCACACATAAAAGGGCATAAAGGGCATAAAGGGATGACAAGTGGAGCTCCATGGAGGAGTTGCACCCTCCAACGTCCCACCTTCATGGGGGACCCCAAAGGGGGTTCCTTGATCCCCAAGTCCTTCTAGAAGCCTTTTGGGAAAAAATCCCAAAAGGTGGTTTTCCATAAATATCCCCAAAAGCACTTTCACTACTCACGATGGCATTTTTCAACATCCGTTCGAACTGAAAATATTTATGTGGTCTTAGAACATTTCCCGTACCCTCTAAGATAATTTTCAACATGTTCCGAAACAATTCCGGATTAGTGATTTTCATCTGCGAAAAGCATCTGAAGTGGTTCCGGCAGCTCTGGAGCAATTCCAGCTTTTATCCCGGAAAATTCCAGAAAGTTTCCAGAATGACTCTGGCACCCTCCAGGAATTATTAGGCATGTGCCGAAACCAATTTGACTTAATAGTATATCCCGAAACAACTTTATGGTTTCACCGAAACTCATCCGATGACCTCTCTCTGCGAAACTTTTTCGCTGTCCGAAACTTTTCAGTGTCCGAAACTTTTTCGGTGATTTTCTCTCAGACTCCCTGTCTAGTATTCAGCAGATAGATGACCCTTAATCGTGTAACCCTATAGGTTCAGTGAAGTATAGACATGACCCGGAACCCCTTCCGATCAATGATCAACATCGGAGCCGTGGACACCCATATTGACCCCTATACCCACACGAATGAATATTCGAGTGAACCTCCAGTTGCAGTGAGCTATTCTTGTTGCTTCGTGATATGTCACAAACACCCGAGGTGAGATTTATTGCATCCCCGTGGATGAACAATTTTTCCACCATGCAAGTTACCTCGTTATCGGTTTTGTTCTCTTTTCTCGTTTCCGTGTTCCGGCATCCCAGTGATCAAATCACAAGGTGCCTAGCAGGATGTCATGCCCAGTATGTGACTATGCCTCCCACGTGTCGAGGCACGACTTAAAGGCATAAGCACATACTAGAATGATCTCAAGTATGGTATCTTTGCATAACTCATGTAAAAGAGGGGATGAAAATGTAAAAGAATAGCTGGCTTTCACTCGCCACGTCACACAATGTAATACATTAACATACATCATCCAAATAACATCAGAGTCCGACTATGGACGAAGATCCAAATGGAAGATACCATAAATA
Source organism: Secale cereale (assembly GCA_902687465.1). NCBI lineage: Eukaryota > Viridiplantae > Streptophyta > Magnoliopsida > Poales > Poaceae > Secale > Secale cereale. Next base: position 685,714,967 of record LR738709.1, on the reverse strand, counting down.
AAGCAACACAAGGCCCCGATCATCCTAGTAAGAGCCCTACTGATCCTCGGGATAATACACGTAGTAACGACCACGCTCTTCATCAAACTCCCAATACAACTCCGAACCACCACCTGTGTAGTACTCAACGGTACCTGCATCTGGTGTTTTGTAGAATCTGTGAGCCACAGAAGACTCAGCAATCCCGTTCCCGGGTAGCAATACTATCAAAGCCTTAGGTGTGTAAAAGGCTTAAAACAAGGTTGCAGCAACATTGGCACTAGCTTACGTGTTTAGAGCGAGAAGAGAAAGTGCCAACGATCGTCACAGTGATCACGAAGTGATCCTAACTACTCACGTCAAACATAACCCCACCGTGTTCACTTCCCAAACCCCTTCGGAAAGAGACCATCACGGTTACTCACGCTGGTAGTGTATTATGGACATGGTGTCAAGTTATCTACAACCGGATATTAACAAATTCCCATCCGCGACATAACCGCGGGCACGGCTTCCGAAAGATCAAACCCTGCAGGGGTGTCCCAACTTAGCCCATCACAAGCTCACGATCTGCGGAGTCACAACTCCAAGGTGGGAAGACCCGAGTATTCTCGGAATCCCATGCTCAAGATATTCCGACAAAGGTAAAACTAATCCAGCAAGACCTCCCGGCGTGCCGACACCTTGATAGTAGCCGCGCGTATCTCGTCTCACGCCACGACCGGAGGAGCTATGGTTACAGCATCCAAATACCCCAAGTTGCCAAGGGGCGGTGCCGCAAGCTGCTCTAGGTTGGACCAACACTCATGTGGAGCACTGGCCCGGGGTTGTTAATTAAGTCCTCGGGATAGCTAGTCCCTATGCAAGTTTTAGTTGCTAGGCAAATGGAGTACCAATGTCGGGCCTTGCTGGAAAAGCTTTAGCACTGAGCGAATTATTGATACGTCTCAAACGTATCTACTTTTCCAAACACTTTTGATATTGTTTTGGCCTCATTCTTGCATGATTTGGACTAAACTAACCCGGACTGACGCTGTTTTTAGCAGAGCTGCCTGTATGGTTTATTTGTGTGCAGGAGAACGGATTTTTAGGTACCTCAGAAAAATCCACGAAAAATCACAGAAAATCCACGCACCCGAAGGAACCAGGAACCAGAAGTGGGGCCAGAGGGGGGCCAGGGGGTGCCCAGGCGCCCTGTGGCCGCCCCCCCCCCCCTGGGCCGCGCCGGGGGGGCGCCTGGGCAGGTCCCACGCCCCCTGGTGCCCTACTTTACCCCGTATTTTTACTCCCGACGCAGAAACCCCAGATCAGAAGTTCTTTCGCTGTTTTTCGTCGCGGAGCCGCCGCCACCCTCTGTTCTTCCTCGGGAGGGCTAATCTGGAGGCTGAATTGGCCTCCGGAGAGGGGAGATCGTCGCCATCGTCATCATCATCACCACTCCATCATCCCTCCATGACTTCTCCCTCCATGTGTGAGTAATTCCCCCGCTGTAGGCGAAGGGGATGGTAGGGATTGGATGAGTTAGATCATGTAATAGTTTATCAGATCGTTGGGGGCATGTTGCCTATCATCTACTATGGTGTTTATCATCTTTGCTACAACTTGTTATTCTTAATGCTTGACACTTAGGGCCCGAGTGCCATGATTTCAGATCTGAACCATATGTGTTTGCATGAATATATTTGTGTTCGTGATCCTATCTATGAGTTGTTTGCACCTGTTACGGTCCGGAACCGGCGATCCCAAAAGTGACAGCTTGGGACACCAAAGGGGATGGTCCGTAGTTTGAGGATTACATGTATCCATTGAGTTCATTGCTTTGTTCCGGTGCTCTTTGAAAGGAGCACCTTAATATCCATAAGTTCCTTTTGGCCCCGTTCGTAGCGGAATGGTAGGACAAAAGATGTTGTGCAAGTTCTTATTGCAAGCACGCACAACTACCTACGGGATAAATGCCTAATGTTTGATATTTGCCTAGATGATCATTACTTTTCCGTGTGCCGTGCCCCAAGTTAGAATCTATCTCATCCATGCAGCGCCCAACCATCCATCTCCCTAGCCTACAGTGTTTTAAACCCTGCTTGTCACTAGTTGCTACTTTTGCCATTTACTACTGCTATTTACTTTTTGCTGTTTATTTTTACTATTACTATCATCACTATCATATCACTGTTACCACTTATCTTTTGTCACAAGTAAGTATATTTCAGGTGCGGTTGAATTGACAACTCAATTCTCAAAGCTTATAAATACTCTTTGGCTCCCCGTGTGTCGAATCAATAAATTGGGTTATTCTTACCCGCGAAGACTATCTCGATCCCTTACGGTTGAGGGCTATCAAGTACCGTTTTCTGGCGCCGTTGCCGGGGAGCATAACAATATTTACAAGTCTACTTGAGGTATCCTACCTGCTGCACTTTATCCACTATGGGTAAGAATGGGGACCCCAAGGTTCCGATCTTACTATCTACTACAAGAAGAGGTACTGCTCTGAGCACTAGTGCTACACTTGATTCACCTTCCGTTATGAGTAAGTTTGCCTCACCACCACCACATGATGCTCCTACTGAGTCTGTTACTATGTCTGATACTCTTGATGATGCCTCTACTACTTTTGATGATATTAGTTCGCTTGGTCATGTTCTTGAGAAACAAATTGCTGCTGCTGCTGAAAAATATGGAATTGAACTTCCTGTTGCTCGCTACCCTATTGGTGAAACTTATGATTATCCTGATTTGAGTAAACTCAAAGAGAGGCTCCTTGATGATGATTACTATATGCTTGATGAAGATCTATGCAGGGAACTGACAGAGTTTGTTGGCTCTAACCCTGAAGTTATTAAGAAAATATTTGAAAAACACTCTTTGAAGAACAAAACCGTTCCTAATCCTGAATTTGCTACATCTCCTATATGCATTGATGATCCTGATTATGATTTCTCTGTTGATCTTTCACTTATACCTATGGTTGAAGCTACCCCTTTTATGGCAGAGAAAATGATGATGCTATTGCCCACCTGACTAAACTCGGTGAGTTGGGTAGCCTGTTTACCACAGATGCGAAGATACGATACTTTTATATCACCAAGCTTCTTCCTTTCTCCTTGAAGGAGGGTGCTAAAGCATGGTATGATTCACTCCCATGCGGTTCCATTAAGAGTCCTCAGGACTTAGCTCACTCTTTTGTTGATAAGTACTTTCCTGCTCACATGCAACATGCTGCTTTACAAAGAATTTATAACTTTAAACAGTTGCAGGATGAGTCCCTCCCTAAAGCTTGGGGGAGGTACTGCGGTCTGATTCGGGCTAGACCAGGACATGAAATCCCTAAGAATGAATTAATCGATATATTCTATGCTGGTCTAACTGATGAATCCAGGTCCTATTTGGACAGTTGTGCTGGTTGTGTTTTCAGGAAAAGAACACCGGACGATGCGGAAGATTCGATGGGCAGGATTGCCAAAAACCATGAAGATTGGTCCGTCCCTGAACCACCTCCACCAACAAAGAAGAGGGGCATGTTTGTTCTAAGCCCCGAGGATATGCGAGAAGCAAAGAAGTCTATTAAAGAGAAAGGTATTAAAGCTGAAGACGTGAAGAATCTACCCCCTATTGAGAAGCTGTGTGAGCCTACCACTCACCCTCCTATGGTAGAGGTACACTCTCTTTTAGATTTCAATGCAAGTGACATCCCTCATGGTAAGCCTCCTGATCAATGTTTAGATGAGTTTGATAATTTCATTATGAAACAAAATCATTTTAATGAGAGGATAGAAAGTCAGTTGGATGATAATTCCCTTGCTATCAAAAAACTGCTTGATGTTTTAGATAGAACAGTTAATGATGTTCAATGTCTTGTGAAGCATTTTCAAATGGTTCAAACTCAGCTTGATCAAATTTCTAATGTGCAAAGAGATTTGCTCGCTAACAATGCCAAACAAAATAATTTGCAGGCTTTCGGGATAAGACCCGAGGAGGAACTAGCACTCAAGATCCTCTTTATTCAGAGGGGCATCCGAAGAGAATCGAGCAGGATTCTCAAATGCAAGAAGAAGAAATTGTTGGCTCTCCAAAGAAAAAGAAGAAACATAAGGAGACTGACAATTCTAATGATCCCATTGCAGATGAAGAACCAACTATTGATCCCAACAGTGTATCTATCTCCGATGCTGAGACTGAAGACGGTGCTGAACCTGAAGGTAATAATAATGAGAAGAATGATCCGCCTGAAGTTCGAGAAGAAGAAGCACCTGACAAACGTAAGAGGTACACTAAAGAAGAATTCATCGCAAGAAAACATGGGAAGGAAAGAGAACCATGGGTACAGAAACCCATGCCCTTTCCAGGTAAGTCCATCAAATCTAAAAAAGAAGAGCATTATAATAAGTTTTGTGAGTGGATTAAACCTCTTTTTCTTCAAATCCCTTTGACTGATGCTATTAAGTTACTTCCTTATTCAAAATATATGAAAGATATTGTCACTAATAAAAGAAAAGTTCCTAATGATGCAATATCTACTATGCTTGCTAACTATTCTTTCAGTGGCAAGATTCCTAAGAAGCTCGGTGACCCAGGTATACCCACCATTCCTTGCTCCATAAAGAATAATTATGTCAAAACTGCTTTATGTGATATTGGAGCAGGAGTGAGTGTTATGCCTCTCTCTCTTTATGAGAGGCTATGTTTAGAGAAACTAATTCCTACAGATATCTCCCTTCAGATGGCTGACAAGTCAACCGCTGTTCCGATAGGTATTTGTGAGGATGTTCCCGTAGAAGTTGCTAATTGATTAATTCTTACTGATTTTGTTGTGCTTGACATGCCCGAGGATGGGAGCATGTCCATTATCCTAGGTAGACCTTTTCTTAACACCGCAGGTGCTATTATTGATTGCAATAAAGGGAAGGTTACCTTTCATGTGAATGATAAAGAACACACGGTATATTTTCCAAAGAAGACCGATAGGAGGCATGGCCTCAACTCTATAGAGAATATCGAGACCGTGAAAATTGGAGAATGGGACTGTCCACTACATGTGCCTCACAAATATAAAACTATCATGGTAGGGACAATGTCCATCAAGGTAAAGGTTCAGTGATTACTTCGTAGGAGGTGAGACTTTTTGCTCTATATATCGCATGTTTGTTGGTAAGACTTGATCAACCTTATTAGCAAATATGGTTTATATAGATAAAAAGTTGAACTTGTTATGTTTTCACTTGTTTTTAGTTTTGTCCTACTAGCTGTACCAAGTATTTATGTTTTTGAAGCTTCACAATACCACTAACTGCTTCAAGTTTTCAGAGAGTTTCGCAGCTTTTTGAACTTCGAAAAAATTTCAACAGTGAAGTTTTCAGAAAAATTCCAGAAAAATTATAATAAAAATTTCCACGACGGGAGAGACCCAGAAAGTCCTGGGGCCAGCCAGGGGGGGCCACCAGTGGCCCAGGCGGCCAGCTGGCGCGGCCCAGCCCCTGGCCGCGCCCACAGGGCGCCTAGGGCCCACGGGACCCCCCCTCCAGGTACTTCTTCTTCCTCCCTCTCTCTCTTTCTCCAAAAACACGAGTTTTGCTTTTGTTCTTGTGTTCTTGTTGTTCTTGGAGGCGATTCTTCGATCTCTCTCTACAGCCCATCATTTGAGCTGAAATTTTGAGCAAATACTCCCTGGTATGTGACTCCTCCACCCCTCCAATTAGATTTTTGATTGGTGGCCTCATTTGTGAGTATTTAGTAGTTCTTGGTGCTGTAGAGATGAGCTTGCATGCATGTGTAGAAAGTTATTTTCCAAGTTTTGATGCAAGTTTATGCCTTAGGCAAGTGAGTTGAGTAGTTTGCCTTAGCTCACTTTGTTTTAATCCTCGTTTTTGTAAATTGTAAAAAATTTCAGAAATGAGTTTATTAGGAAGGGCAAAAGGGTGGCTTGAGAAGAGGAGGCCCGCACACTCCGATCGAGTTACTAGAGCCGCAGCTTCACCATCAACTGCTAGGGTGAGCTATAATGAAGATCATGTGCCCCTGGAGATGTTGGAAGATACCAGTCCAGCACGTGCGATGACATTTCCATGTGATGAATTCATGGAAGCTGCGGGAATCAAGGATGAGTTTTATAATCTTTGTGCTAATGCAGGTTTGACACGACTCGTCACGAGCCGTGTTACTCAGTATCAAAAACTCACCTCCAGTTTCATTAACAGTTTTAGATATAATCCTGATTCAGGTGCTATTGAGTTTAAAATTTATAATGATCTTATCACCATGACTTTGGGAAATTTTTGTGAAATAATAGGTGTGCCGAATGTTGGGAGGACGGCTAGGATGGCCACTCAGCCCTCCGAGCTAAAAACCGTCATCAACTCTCTCTGCAGCATGGGTACGAGGGATATTCATCGGTCGAAGATCTCCAGCATCTTATTTCCTCACCTCAGGTATTTTACATATTACATTGCTAGAGGGGTGTTAGCTCGTGACAACACGAGCAGCATTTCTGCTCCGGATATTGCTATCCTGGCAGCAGCCCTCTCAGGGAGGTCTGATTATAATCTGGGTACCTTAATTGCTCGACGCCTTGCTATGAACGGTAACAAGGGGGACTTATATGGTGGCGTTTATGCCACACTTATCTTAGAGCATCTTGGAGGCACCCCACACCCTGATGATACTCCTTTTACTTATTTAAGCTTTGATCTTGCTGCTATGAAAAGGCATAAGTTTGTTACCATGGGTTCTGAACTTAATAATCTTATCTATATCTTGCGTTTCGGAACTGCCGCGGAACGTGAGATCCGTCTACCTGCACCTCTTTTGTTTGATTTTTCTCGAAGGAACGGATGGTCCTTTGATGTTGTTCAGTTCGATGAGTTCATGGTCCAGCATCAGTTTCATAACCCCATGGAGGGGATTGTGCCCGACGAGGAGAGGCACGGTGAGATACCACATTTTCAGGAAGAGACCGCCACCGAGTTTGGTGAAGGGTCTTCCTCTGTTTGGCGTTCGGAGCCTTCCTCGTGGGAGACTCCGAGGAGTTCGGTGTATGCGCCAGCATCCTTCTGCGACCCGTGGACTCACCACCATACCCCTGGAGCAGGAGGCTCCTGGGGGCAGTAGCTGCTACCAACTTAGGCCAAAAGCCTAAGCTTGGGGGAGTACGTGCCCTTCTCACTTTTCCATTGTATTATCCGTTTTATTCACTTTGATCTTTTCAAAGTTTTTGCCCATTCTTCTTTATTTCTCTCTTTGCAAAAACAACAAAAAGATTTTCTCTTTCTTTTGCTTTTTATTCAACCTTTGAAAAAAACCAAAAAGATTTCCTTTCTCTCTTTAGTTTGCTTTGTTTTCAAAGATCAGCTCGAGTCTGTGATGGCATTTAATTATATTTCCTACGTTCGATCATGCAAGTAACAAGCATTAATGACGAAGATCGACTGAAGGGAAGCAACAGGGAAGACCGGTATGAACTCTTATTGTTTCTACTTTTGTACATATGCATGTACTTATGATCTAGAGACCAGCGTGTAGCGACATAGTGCTATGTTTATAATGCTCTTCCAGTGTGGTTCATGCTTTCCTTGTGGCTAGTCCCGAATAACTAGAGTATATAATGTGTTATTGAAATGATCTACATGCATTGCACTGTTCATAGTCTGGTATTCTAAGGTGGTATTTCCCTTTAGAGAATTTTTGGATTGACTTGGCACATGCTTACACATGTTTAAGACTAAAAAGTCTACTTTGCCTTGATGATCTTTGAGTTTTAGAATAGTTATATCACTTTCATGCCCGATTCAATGTTGCTTTGTCGCTCTGCGTGATTATGACCGTTATTGCTCTCTAGTTGGTCGCTTCCCAGTCTTTTGCTAAACCTCCACCTGTACTAAGCGGACTGACTGCTTGTGCATCCAAATCCTTTAAACCAGTTATGCCATATGAGTTCATTATACCTTCCTATACATGGTATTTACCTGCCATTCCTAACAAAGACTTTCATGTACCATCTCGAAACTAATCAAAAGCATTTCCTTTTTGTGCCTATGTTTTAGCTCATGAGGAAGTAGTAGTTAATTCATGATCTTTTTAAGTTGGACAAGTTTCACCCCTGGATTGCATGTATAATGTGCAAACCCCTAATATGAAAAGGAACTGGCATTGAGTGCGCCCAGCTCAAAAAGATAATATAACAAACAAACCCTCCTTCACGCTTTGTTCATGAGAAATCAGAAAACTTTGGCAGTGATAAACAAAGGAGATTAAGAGGATGTGATCGTCCTCATGCGGGAGCCGTTCCTCAAGACTTGTCCACTTAAAAGGTGATTGAGTTATCTGCTAGCATTCGTTGACGAAATATGCATTTCTCAAAACATGTTTACTTCTGTTTTTAAAACCAAGAGCTCTGGTACATGTTTAGTTTTTGTTTCCGACTACGGGTTTTCAACCATGCCAATAAAAGCCACGGTTCGAGAGTCTCATCTTCTTTCTTCAAAGCACCAACTATGAGAGCATAATTGTCATTCTGAGTGTAATGTGCATTGTCCCAAAGTATTACATTGTCTTCTGCATACTTGTGATATGATTTATTCTGAAATACTTAGTTCTAGTCTCCTTTAAAACTCTGGAGGAGTCTCTGCATTTATGTTTTGCTTCACTCATGGAGGCTAGCGATATACCACCCTAATATACTCAAGCTATGTGCAATGTAATCTTGTCTTGATTTTCAGTAATATATTATTTACCTTAAGTATTTGTGACTGGTCACTTGAAAGAAGGATTGCTCTTTGCATTGTCCTCATAGTACTGTTTCAATACTTGCTAAACTCTTTTCGTAGTACATGCTTATATACATCTAATGAAGCAAAAGAGTTTGTCAAAGTTTTCTTTGTCGCGTCCAGTTCGTTGAACTGAATTGCTTGAGGACAAGCAATATGCTAAGCTTGGGGGAGTTGATACGTCTCAAACGTATCTACTTTTCCAAACACTTTTGATATTGTTTTGGCCTCATTCTTGCATGATTTGGACTAAACTAACCCGGACTGACACTGTTTTCAGCAGAGCTGCCTGTATGGTTTATTTGTGTGCAGGAAAACGGATTTTTAGGTACCTCAGAAAAATCCACGAAAAATCACAGAAAATCCACGCACCCGAAGGAACCAGGAACCAGAAGTGGGGCCAGAGGGGGGCCAGGGGGTGCCCAGGCGCCCTGTGGGCGCGCCCCCCCCCCCCTGGGCCGCGCCGGGGGGGCGCCTGGGCAGGTCCCACGCCCCCTGGTGCCCTACTTTACCCCGTATTTTTACTCCCGACGCAGAAACCCCAGATCAGAAGTTCTTTCGCTGTTTTTCATCGCGGAGCCGCCGCCACCCTCTGTTCTTCCTCGGGAGGGCTAATCTGGAGGCTGAATTGCCCTCCGGAGAGGGGAGATCGTCGCCATCGTCATCATCATCACCACTCCATCATCCCTCCATGACTTCTCCCTCCATGTGTGAGTAATTCCCCCGCTGTAGGCGAAGGGGATGGTAGGGATTGGATGAGTGACATCATGTAATAGTTTATCAGATCGTTGGGGGAATGTTGCCTATCATCTACTATGGTGTTTATCATCTTTGCTACAACTTGTTATTCTTAATGCTTGACACTTAGGGCCCGAGTGCCATGATTTCAGATCTGAACCATATGTGTTTGCATGAATATATTTGTATTTGTGATCCTATCTATGAGTTGTTTGCACCTGTTACGGTCCGGAACCGGCGATCCCAAAAGTGACAGCTTGGGACACCAAAGGGGATGGTCCGTAGTTTGAGGATTACATGTATCCATTGAGTTCATTGCTTTGTTCCGGTGCTCTTTGACAGGAGCACCTTAATATCCATAAGTTCCTTTTGGCCCCGTTCGTAGCGGGATGGTAGGACAAAAGATGTTGTGCAAGTTCTTATTGCAAGCACGCACAACTACCTACGGGATACATGCCTAATGTTTGATATTTGCCTAGATGATCATTACTTTTCCGTGTGTCGTGCCCCAAGTTAGAATCTATCTCATCCATGCAGCGCCCAACCATCCATCTCCCTAGCCTACAGTGTTTTAAACCCTGCTTGTCACTAGTTGCTAATTTTGCCATTTACTACTGCTATTTACTTTTTGCTGTTTATTTTTACTATTACTATCATCACTATCATATCACTGTTACCACTTATCTTTTGTTGCAAGTAAGTATATTTCAGGTGCGATTGAATTGACATCTCAACTGTCAAAGCTTATAAATACTCTTTGGCTCCACGTGTGTCGAATCAATAAATTGGGTTATTCTTACCCGCGAAGACTATCTCGGTCCCTTACGGTTGAGGGTTATCAATTATCAAGGGGGTCCCATAACCCCAACCGTGTTAGGAACGCATAATCAAGGAACATAACACCGGTTTATCGGTTCCTAGGGTGGCATGAGTGGAACAAAACACCAAGCAAGAGGCTTAGCCTTCCACCCATTACCAATATATAGATGATTTAGTTTAACAGATTATATATGTGATATCCCAACAATAACTTCATCATGAGCAAGAGTCTTCAAGTCCTCACCTACAACTAACAACGCTATAAGAGGGGCTGAGCGATGCTTACGTAGCCAAACAACGGTTTGCTAGGTGGGTGGTTAGAGAGTTTCATGGAAACAATAGGAGGGCTGACAAACAGACATAGGCATCGAGGAAATATCTAAAGAGCGAGACATCTAGCATAGGCAAAGATAGTAGTGATATCTGGGTATGGTCATCTTGCCTGTTGATTCCACAGAGGGATCGTAACCTTGCTCCTCAAACTCAGCCTCGGTAGAAACCTCGTACTCCGAATCGGCTCCCGGCTCTACTCAACACAAGAACACAACACGACACAACATCAAACATGGTGCAATGCACAATCAACATGATGCAAGTCAAAACAGGGGATGCGGGTATGATGTGTGTATGCATGTGGAAGCACTTGAGCCTAAGGAGAAGATGATGGAAAAGGCCTCATCTTGGAAAACCAAGCAAGCCACTGGATAGAGGGGAAGATTTCGGTTGAAATCGATATAAAGATCATCGGAAACGGACGCACGGTTTGCAAATGGCAAGCAAAACAATATTCACACAAAGCTGCAGTTTACAACAACATGGCATCTTTGGAGCAAGAAATAATTATGCTACAGCACTCAAACATGGAGACAAAGGGCATGGATGTGAAATAGACATGATACTTAACAAGCATGAACTTAGAACACACCCAAAAACCTACTTGAACACAATTAACCAAGCATGGCAAGTTATAATAAATTTACAGAATTCTCAGACTTAGTGAAAATTACAAGGCATGGCAGAATTACAACGGAAAGGCATGTTTACAAGCTTGTTCAACTCAACTCAAAGCATGGCATGGAAAGTTAAGGTAACACACAGCAAGAAGACATATTTGCGAAGCTACTCAAAGCAAGAACATGCTCATAGGGTGCATAGAACACTAGTTACACTCGTGGCAAAACTGAACTTGTTGATAACATGCTGACAGATACATTTTATAGCCTCTTGAGAGCATGAAAACAACAAGTTACAGCAAGCCATCATGCAAACAAAGGCATGGCAATAACATACATAACATGCTCTTCAAGAATAACCAAATTACTACTTCTACCACATACTAGATCATGTCCCAATCACCATGGCAAAAGAGCAAAAGTTTATCCAGACTTAGCAAAATCTGGGCATGGCGGGAATTACAACATGAAGGCATGTTAACGAGCTTGTTGTACTCATATCAAGACATATCATGGCATGGGAATGAATCTAACATGTAGAGCACATACTCAAGAGCAAAACTCATGTTGACACCTAGCTCATGTGACAAAAGGGTAAATAAGCACAAGCATGGCAAAACATGATCTCATAACAAGTGCGGAAACTTATCAGCCAAATGCACTTTTGCATCAGACATATACATGGCAATATGACCTCTAACAAGAATGCTACGGCAACCATCATGTAGAGCATTTTACAACGAAGATTTGGACATATCATTCACTCCATTCGGACCAACATGCACAAAGTTATCACATCTCAAACATGGCAACAAATTTACAAAGACAACTAGTTACAGCAACATGCACTCTCGCCACGAAGATTAGGGCATCAAGATGAACTCAAACAAGCATGCCACAGTGGAACAAAATGAAGAGCACATCTCAACGAACATTTTGATATATTACACGCTCAAAACGGATCTACGAGCACAAAGTTATTGCATGTCAAAGAGGGCAACATATTTACGGAATCTCGGGACTTAGTGGAATTTACCTCCTGAACAGTCAACGGGATGAGGATATCCGGGACGAGACGGAGCGGATCGGGGCGAGGCGTTTTGGTACGGGGAACCGGTGGATCTGGTCCAATCTTCTCAGATCCGGCCGGACCCTCGCCGGAGCGCTCGCCGGCGGCGGTGAAGGCGGTGGCCGGAGGCGAGGAAGTCGGTGGCGGCGGAGGTACGGCGGCGGCGGGGCGCACTCGCCGGCGGGGTCGGCGGCGGAGCTTGGGCGGCGGCGGCGGCGCGCAGCCGGCGGCGGTGGTCGGGCGGCGAGGCGGCAGCTGTGCGGCGGGCGGCGGTGCCGGGCCGCGGCGGCGAGGCGGAGAAGCGGCGGCGGGCGCGGCCGCCGGCGCCGAAGGCGGGGGAGACCCGGGCGTCGGGCGCGCGGGCGGAGGCGGCTAGGCCTCGGGGGGCCGGCGCCCGGGCCTGGCGGGCCCGCGGTGGCGCGACGCGGATCTGGCGGGCGCGGCGTGTCCTGCGCGGAGCGGACACGTCCGCCCGGCATGGAAAGCGAGGCGGGGCTAGAGCTAGGAGGAGGCTAGGGTTTTTGCCCGAAATTTCGGGGGAGGGGGCTAATTTATAGATTCTGGGAGTTAGGAAGGTCCAAATGGGGTGCGGTTTTCGCCCAAACGATCACGATCTGACGACTGAGAGGATGGGAGTGGTTGTGCTGGGTTAGTGGGCTGTTGTGGAGGGGGTCTTGGGCCAAAAGGAAGAGGAGCTTTTAGCCCACTAGGTTAACCGTTGGAGTACCAAACGAACTCCAAACGCGACGAAACATGACAGGCGGCCTACACGTACAAAAACAACAACGCACGACAAGTCACACCTCATACCGAGAACGTTTCACGGCCACATACGAAAAAGGACTTGGGGTGCCACGGGCACGTGTGTGAGTGTCGGAACTCGAAACGGACAACGGGAAGAGGCGAGCGGGACCGGGTGCAAGTGACAACACGAATGCAATGCAATGCACATGATAACATGACATGGATGAAATGCACACACGCACACGACAAAACGAAGAAACCCGAAAAGAAAGAAGAGCCCATAATGGAATTGATTAAGACAACGAAGATTATATTGCTATAAATGGAAGGTATCACATATGGGGTGTTACACATGACGATTATGGATACCGTAACACCAAGAGGGCCCGAGAATATCTCTCCATCGTCGGAGGAGCAAATCCCAATCTTGAGCTATCAAGTTACTTAACATACTTTTCCATGAACCTGTAACCGCTGTAATAGCCACCCATTTACGGATGACGTTTAACAAACCCCAGAGTTCATGAAGCAAGCATGAAGAAACGTGATACTCTCATGGTCTAAGGAATCATGCAAACGTTAACCATCTCTGTGTTATGTACATTAAACTTGTGATGAATGTATCTCATAGCATAACATCAATTCGAGTCGATTCAACACAAATGTTCTTCTAACATTGTGTCCTCAAAGTTGCTGGCATAGACATGCCCATGATCGGGAAAACATAATCATCATGCAATACTTGATCTAGTCTTAGAGGCATGACTAGGAATACATTTTATCATTTATTATTCCATGTGCACATGGGTTTTCCCGAGAGCCTTTATGGATATACGGGCTCGGGAACCACGGCAGTTATAGCATGGAACATAAACATAATCATGAACTTGGAGATAAATAATATCATTTATTATTGCCTCTAGGGCATATATCCTACACTGCCACCTGCTCCATCCCGCCTCCACCCGATGCTCCCTCCGGCCGCCACCGGCTGCTCCGCTGCCACAGTAGAGAACGGAGAAAGAACGAACTGTGCGACGGCGGCTTGCTTTGCCTCGCCGGCGCCGGCCGGAGGTCCGGCGCGGGATCATTACGGATCGGGGCGACGACGACTGCTGTGCGGATCGGGACTGCAGGGGCTGTCGTGTGGATGTTACAGAGGACTAGGAAGACGGTTGTGACTGTATTATTTCATAGGAGAAAAAGATCACACTGCCATGCGGGCCCATGTCAATTTTAGCGGTCAACCAATCTCGAGTCAAACGCCGTCAGGTTTGGTTGCCATGGCATTGCTTACAGCGGGACCTATATGTCAGTTTTAGAGTCAGCAAGTGTTTATCTAAGTGATCAGCGTTTTTTGCAAACTGTTAATACAATGTTGGTGGTTTTTTTAAAGAAAAAACTGAATGGTGATGGTTTTGTAAATTAGGGTCCCCAATTATGATGGTGTTTTACAATTTACTCGTTTTTCTACATATGTTGGGGATAGATGAAATAATAGAAGAAGCTAACTGGACATGTGATTTACAGGGTAGATACATGTACGTGGAGATCCCAGGAAAATGAGGAAAGAGATTTATTGAATTTCTTGAGGAGCATATGTTGTATCCTAAGACAAAATTCTTGGTTGCTCCAAGAAACCTGCCTGCAACCTGTTTCCTCCCAAATATATTATAAACTTCCCTTCCTAGACTACTGGCAGCAAAGTCGAAGACCTAGACATTTCCTAGGCATGTCTACAACTTAGGACGCGGAGTTTCTGCTACCGACTCAGCTGCACTCGCGTTGACGAAAAAAATCAAAATAAATATTAGAAAAATTCAAAAAATCCTTTTTTTGTGATAGATAATTTGATGCGTAATGTCCGCTTCAAATTGCAACTCATTTGAACATTTGAGCAGCTCCCGGCTCAACTCCAGTATGGTTATCGTCATGTGTTGTCCATTCTACTCCCTCTGTTTCTAAATATAAGTCCTTGTAGAGATTATACTACGGATTGCATACAGATGTATATAGGCATATTTTAGAGTATAGATTCACTAATATTGCTTCGTATGTAGTTTATATTGAAATATCTAAAAATACTTACATTTAGGAACGGAAGGAGTAGTACAGGGAAGAATATAGTATGAAGAAGTAAAGAGAACATTGGTAGAAGCTTGGTGAGGAACAAGGTGATATTTTTCTTCTGATGTGTTCTTGTCACCCCATCTTCTAATTTAGATTTTCTCATTGGTTGTTGTAAGCATGAGGCGAGGCGCGTACATATGGCCAATATGAGAAGAGGAAGAAGCCACATTAAAAAGTTTTTGAATAAGAAGAAGCTCTCGAGTGAACCTAATATGAATGATGACAAAGGTTCTAAACTATGTAATGTTCATTTTCTAAATCATTCTGCAGGTGTAGTGCTTGGAGGACTTGCATGGACATCCCTACGAGTATATGTGACCGATGTAATATAAGCTTCTATCTCCAGTTTGTTGTCAAAAAAAAAAAAGCTTCTATCTCCGGTTTTAGTACCTCCGTATCTACATATGGCATTCGTATAAGTAGCTGAAACATAGTTTGCTTAGATATATTTTCTTATGATTATGAACACGTATGATTAATTTTCAAAAGGAGGAACTATGGCCATTTCATTTGCGATAGACAGACAATGCATTTCCTTCTCTCATCATCATAAATTGGTTGCGTGCATCATTCTAATGCAGTGGCCGGAGGCTTTCCTCCTTTAAAAAAACCATAAAGGGGTATATCTGGCAGATGGCCCAAGGTTCAGGAGCTTTTCTGTCAGTTGGGGTGTCAAAGCCTGGATTTTGAATGGATGGAAGTCGTGTCTCCGCAAACAGTTTGGGGCATTTTGTCTGCTTGGATCAGGGCACTAATAACTTGGTTTAGCTCTATTTAGACAAAAAACAACCTTAGAAAATAATTTTTCATTTGTTTATTTTTACAATTCATTTCTTGTGACATTTTCATCGGTGGATTTAGAAGCATATAAGATAATAATTGTTTGTTATTGAAGATCTAACCCCGCCCCCGTCCTCTACCCCAGCTCTTTTTGGTTCTGATCCTTGAATGTTTTTTAACACAGTACAATCGAAGTCGCTCACATACACAAGTATACACTCACCATTTATAGACGTGCGCACACACACTACTCCTATAAACACCTTCGAGAGATTGAGCCAGCATAATACCTTGAAATTTTATGAAGTCACTGGCTCGCAGTCCTAGCATTTTCCATGTTGCTCTCTCCTCTCGTCCAGCCTCCAGCAACGGTGTCATCATCCAACCTCGTGCGGGCCTCGTTCTGGCCTTCCAGGTGGTGATCAATGTAGCTAGCGCATGCACATGCGTCGAACTGTGTCCAAACCAATCCAAACCAACGCAGCCCAGACCAGGAGATTCGACAACAGGAGAGACAAACAGGTGTCGTCGTTCCGCTGCAACCACAAATAATGGAAGCCAATCCGCTTTCTTGGCCATGCCAGTCAGTCAGTCAGGTGAGCGGCGAAGAGAGTCGTCTCTGTCTCTGGTCTTGCTACAGTCATTCTACAGAGCAGCTGGTCTACTGTCGGTGAGGGTGGTTTGAGAGCGAAGCTGAAGTCAACTCAACTCAGAGTGTGTGAGGGCGATGATGGACGACACATCGGGCTCTGCTTTGCTTTGCACGGAAAAGCAGACCCAGACATGGCGAAAGCAGTGCACAGGAAGCAGCAGCAGCAGCAGCAGGGGAATGGCTCTGCGGCCGGTCAGCTGTTTTGCACTGCAGCGGCGAGACCAAAGAGAGATGGCAAAAGCAGAGCAGGGCAGGGGAGGAATGGTTCTGCATGCTTTGAGCTGCAGTGGGTTGAATCGGCAGTACAGTGCCACTGACTGCTGGTGCTTATCCATTCCAGGAGAGAAGAAGCTGCTCGAACATCAGAGTCTCTCGATTTCCTGGCCGTGGGAAATGGTGCGGGATTCGCAACGATGCTGCAACCGTGGAACTTCAGAGCAGCTCAACTACCTAGCTATCAAACCCATAGGTTCCGTTACTGTAGGAGACAAGATTCCTACCCAATGTGACCCCCAGAAGATTAGTAGTACTACTGTAGTCGCAAGGTTTGTTTCAAGTGTGTATAGCTCAGATTCTAGTTCTGATTTCAAACTAGAACATAGGCCCTGTTTGAATACTCTAACTTAGCTACTCCCTCCGTTCCGATTTACTCGTCGTGGTTTGATGTTAAAGTCAGTTTTTCTTTGAGTGTTGTGCTTGTCTCACTTTCATTTTCTCTGTCAGATTTTCTCTTTTTCAATCTCTCAATCATATTCCTCATTCTCTATTCATAGCTTTTGCAACTGCGACAGTTCATTAGTATTTTTCATTATTTTTCCTGTTAGTTCCGTCGTTCAGTCTTAAGTCTCTTTCCACTGTCTTCGTTCTCGTCGTTAGTCTCTCTCAATTCTTTATTGAGTTTTCTTGTTCAGTTTTGCACTATGTTTCATCATTTCTT
The DNA here is from genome assembly GCA_902687465.1 of Secale cereale. NCBI lineage: Eukaryota > Viridiplantae > Streptophyta > Magnoliopsida > Poales > Poaceae > Secale > Secale cereale. Next base: position 685,697,407 of record LR738709.1, on the reverse strand, counting down.
TAGTCTCTCAGCTCAGGCAAGAAAATGCTTATAAAGCCTGTCTTCATCAAGTATCTGTCTACTTCTATTTCTTTGTTACCTCCTCTCTTGTGTATCTTTGTTTACTCTTCGGCCATGTTCTTTTGCCTGGTCGCCATAACAGTTTTTTTTAATGATGGTTATGAATATTGTGGCAAAAAGGATCAGCGGCATGTTCCTTTTTTCATTTTGCGTCCTGACCGGTAGTGAATCACAACGGGAATTACATGTGCATTGAACATCGCAAAAACTTGAAGTCTACTTGTGGCGGCTATCATTTTTAGTTTTCTCAGTGTTCACAATATCCTTTAGAGTTCAGAGTTTAGTGTTCAGTGAATCCTGGTGTTTTTTTTTGTTGTTGTTGTCTTTGTGAGACGGTAATGGGTTTGCAAGCGGACTGTTAGGGACAGGCTGCGTGCAAACAATGCTTAAAGGTCCATGAGGGAGGAAGAGTTAGAATTCAACCTGAAACACCCACCTCCTTCTCCGGTGCACCTCACTACGGCCGCTCTGGGATGAGCTAGACAGCCTCTATAGAGGATCGCCCAGTAGCCTTGGCGAGGTCTGGCAACAGGCCCCAATGGACAAAGTTCGTTCTACTGTTCTCGTCGCAATCTTCTGGAACACTTGGAAGCGTCGGAACACCAAAGTCTTTCGACAAGAGACGCTGCAAATCCACCACATTGCCAGAGTGGCGGCGGACGATCTGAAACTTTGGTCTCACAGATGCAAGAATTCCCGACGCCAAACGCTCCTCCGAGATTGGGGCGCGATGTTGTTAAGCCTTGCCGCGAGATTGTAAACTAATGTACTCTTTGGCTACCCCCTTGCTCTTCTCTATTCTTCATAACTCCCTGTAACCTACTTCTATGTAAACATTTCTCTAAAGTTATATATGGTTCAGGCCGGCGCAAGCCCGCCGTTGACGCGTCAAAAAAAAAACAGACGTTTTTAAGCCTAAGAATGGACTGAAATTACAACAGGTACATGTGTCAAAAACTGATTGGATAGAAAAAAGACCTGAACCAAATGGAAAAACATACGTCTGATAAATAGACACTCCCAAAAAGTTTTTTTTATGATGGTTATGAATATTGTGGCAAAAAGGATCAGCGGCATGTTCCTTTTTTCCTTTTGCGTCCTGACCGGTAGTGAATCATAACGGGAATTGCATGTGCATCGAACATCGCTAGAACTTGAAGTCTACCTCTGGCGGCTATCATTTTTAGTTTTTTCAGTGATAGGTGTCATTTTCTTTAGTCCACAATATCCTTCAGAGTTCAGAGTTTAGTGTTCAATGAATCCTGGTGTTTTTTTGTTGTTGTTGTTGTTGTTGTCTTTGTGAGACGGTAATGGGTTTGCAAGCGGACTGTTAGGGGCAGGCTGCGTGCAAACGATCGCTTAGAGGTCCATGAGGGAGGAAGAGTTAGAATTCAACCTGAAACTGGAGTGAAAACAGACGTTTTTAAGCCTGAGAATTGACTGAAATTACAACAAGTACATGTGTCAAAAACTGATTGGACAGAAGAAAAAAGACCTGAACCAAATGGAAAAACATGGTCTGATAAATAGACACTCCCAAAAGGTTACCAGATGAGCCTGCAACCACAAAAAATGGTCCTGTTTGGATACCCTGAGTTAGAGTTAGTTTGGGTTGGTTTGGACTTAACTAACCCAAAAGTATCCAAACAGGAGGGTTAGTTTGGGTTAGATGCATCTAACCCATCTAAAAAAACTAACCCACCAAAGAGGTGATTATTTGGGTTAGTTCTCTTTGGGATCATTAAAAAAAAAAAAATTTTCTCCTGCTCTCTCCGCAGCAGATCCCTCCACACTTCCTCGAAGCTTCTCGTCCTCTCCCTCCCTCCCTCTCGCATCGCCCATGAAGTCGCCTCACCGTATCCGTGCTCCCGTCCGTCAATCTAAGGGCATCTCCAGCCGTTCAGCCCCCCAGGACGCGTCGAAAACCGCCGCCTGGGGGCGAGCCGGCGCTAGTTTCGGCTTGGGTGCCAGTTCGTTCCCAGTCGCCGGCCCCCCAGGTCGCCCCCAGGCGCCGATATCGGCCCATTTTCGGTGCTTTCAACCCATTTCCGGCGCAAAACGGCCCAGGCTCGACGTTCTCGTAGATAGTTAATAGATAGTTCACATATATAGATAGATAGATATTTCATACGATAGATAGATAATAGATAGTTCACATAGTCTTCTCCTACGACCTACTACTAGTCATTCTCCGACTCGGACTCTTCCTCGGTGATGTCCTCCTCCGACGTCCCAGCGTAGGCGTCAAGGAACCGCTCGTCGGTGAAGTCCCAGGAGGACGCATCTCCTTGCTCGATGTTGGACTTAGCGACCGCCCTCCGCGCTCGCTTGTCCTCGCAATAAGCCGCTCGCTCCTTCCTCCTCTTGTTCCTCTCCGCTCTCCTCTCGGCCAAGAACCGGTGCTCGTCGATGAAGTCTTGCGGGAAGTTTTGGCGCCACGTCGCCATGGCTTCCTCATCCATCTCGGCCAAGTGGAGACGGTGCGCCTGCCTACGGTTCTTCCGGCGATCTTCGTCGGTTCTAAGCCGCGGGGGAGGCGCCAGCTCTTGTGCCCGCTCCAGAGTCGGCATGTCCGTGAAGTTCATGTCCCAACGGGAACGCCAGAGGCGCCACGCCGCAGCGTCGTACGCGCGGGCGCCCTCCTGAGCGGTGTCGAAGGTTGTTCCGAGGCGGAGGCGCACGCCGCCCCACTCGATCTTGGCGGAGTAGGTGCCGGACGGACGAATCAGGACGCCGCGGTAGCCCGCACCTCCCCGGCGACGAGGCGGCATGGGGGCGCAGTGCGTGTCGGCGACGGAGCAGTCAGGCCGGCGACGAAGCAGCCAACGGCCGGAGGGGCGTAGTGGTAGTGAGGAGGCGGTGGGCGATGTGGCTGCGGTGTGGGCGTTCACTGGCGAGGTAGGATGCTTTTATAGCCGGAGCTCGCGCGGCGAGAGGCGCGTGCCAGGCGACGCGTGGCGGTCGCCTGTGGTGCCGGACGACGCGACGGGTCGCTGGGGGCGGCATCAATGGCAGGCGACGACTCGGCAGTGCGGCAGCTTTGGCATTGATTCCCGCGGGAACCGAGGCGATGAGGACGACGACGCATCACGTCGCTGACAGGGCGGGCCCATCCCGTTCGCGCCAAAAAACGCCTCGCCCGGCGCCCCCAGGCGACCCCAAGCGCCCCGGGTTCGGGTTGGGTCCGCTGGCGCCAGTTTCAGCCCAATCCGGCGATTTTCGGAGTCCTGGAGGCGCGACTGGGCCATTTTTTCGGCGCCGGCGCCTTAAAAAATGGCCTTGGGGGGCCTGTTGGGGGCGCGGCTGGAGATGCCCTAACCCTGTCATCCAAACACCTCTTCGGTTAAAGTTAGTTCATGGTTAGTTCAGGGTTAGAATATAACTCTAACCTCCAACCGAGTTAGAGTAATCAAACAGGACCAATGAAAGCCAACGGGATCCCATCCGCTTTCTTGGCCACGCCAGTCAAGTCAGGTGAGCGGCCAAGAGTTTCGTCTCTGGTAGCACTACAGTCGTACAGGGCAGCCGGTCAGGGTGGTGTGAGACGTGAGAGTGAAGCCGGAGTCAGCTCAACTCAACTCAAGGACTCGAGGTGAGTGATGATGGATGCGGCCCGCAAAGGAAGGGTCTGGAGCTGCATGCAGGCTTGACGATGACACATCGGGCTTTCTGCGCTGCACGGAAAATCATATGCCAGCCCGAGCGAGACATGGCAAGAGCAGTAGCAGGTTTGCACTGCAGCGGCGAGACCAGAGAGAGATGGCTCTGAATGCTTTGAGCTGCAGTGGTTTGAAGCAGCAGTAGCAGTACAGTGTCACTCACTGCCGGCCGGCGTTTATCCGTTCCAAGCCAGGAATGAAGTTGCGCGAGCAGAGAGGAAGGAAGTCGGAAGGCGATTTTAGACAGAAAATATGGAGCAGTGGGACGCTGATGACGATGCTGCTGCAGCCGTCCAAGGAGTATCTTATGTCCACTGCATCAGTCAGGGGGTTCAGATTTCAGAACTTGAGAGCAGCTCAGCTGAGGCCGCAGGGTACTGTATGACATAAAATTCCTACCCAATCTGAACCCAGTACTACTCGTACTGTAGTTGCAATGTTTGGCTCGAGCGAGTGCTAAAGAGAGCCGTCACTGATCAGAGAGTCTGAGTCGTCACTGATCACACTAGAGTTAGTTACAGTCCCGGGAGCAGTCGCCAGTGAGGGTGAAGCTGAAGCCGACTGACTGAAGGTGTGAATGAGCGAGTGATGATGGATTCATCAGTAACAGTAAAGGAAGGGTCTGGGCTGTGGAGCTGCAACCTTGACGACGACACATCGGGCTCTGCTCTGCTTTGCACGCAAAAGGCCGATGCCAGCCAAAGCGGGGCTCTGCTCTGCTTGCACTGCGGTGCAGTGGGCAGTGAGAGGGAAATGGCAAAAGGAGAGAGCACGACATCGACAGGGGAATGCATGGCGCCGCACTGGTTGGTTTGAACACTGCTGCATCGTGCGTGCAGTGCAGCGCAACCCTATCCACTGCTCAAGCTCAAACTTGGTCGAGCAAAGAAAGGAAGAAAGAAACTGTACGCGCGGGGAATGAGATTTGCAGTTGCAGTTGCAGTCGTGGAATGCTGCGGCCGATCCTGGAAATAGAACCAGTACTACTGTTTAGTGTGGTTCGGAGCAGCTGGATTATCCAGCAAAATCGAGAAAGGTTGCCACAGGGTTCCATTTCCGGTGAGACGTGACGTTCCTACCAAATCTAGCCGGCGGCGAGGAGCATTACTGTGGTGCAGAATGAAATCTGAAACACATCTTACATAGATGGTGTTTGTCTTTTAACTGAAACGAAACGTAGGTCAGGGCCATGTATATATTTTTCATCGGGCAGATGGATTCTGATGCTCGGCGCAACGGCCAAACGAGGAGATAAGGAGAAAATTCATTCGTGGGACAGACAGATCTCAATATAGTCGGCACCACTACAAATCAAGATCATCTCATCGGACCCTACACTAGTGGACTAGTAGTACAGAGGTGACTGACTGACGGACAGCCTTGCAATGTTTGCCTGGGGCCATTCCTGACGTCCATTATCTAGTGTAATGTAATGTGATCAGCCACCCAAGGTTGTTGCAGCAGCCACCGCCGGCCCCATGGCGCCACCTAATCAGATCCAGTCCGCTGATCCTCCGCCGTCCCGTCGGGCCGTCACTGCGAGTGGGGTACGATTCTACTCGAGCTTCAGTCTAGTGGAGTGGAGTGGAGTGAGACCGACACCGACGCGGCCGGCCGGCCGGCGGGTTGCTACTTGCTCGTAGCTTCATCAGGAGCCGCCGACGCCGTCCCAGGCGAGCCCCAGGCGGCCGCCCTCCTGGAGCGCGCGGAGGAGCTGGGCGCCCTTGCGCCGCCCGCGCGCGCTGCACTCGCCCTGCATGGCGCCCACCACCGCCTTCACCACCTCCGGGGGCGGCGGGGACGCGCCCGCGGCCTCCTCGCCGCCGTAGATGGCCGCCAGCACGCCGATGGCGCACTCGCGCCCGCGCCCGGACATGCCCTCCACGGCGTGCGCCAGCACGGGCGCCGCCAGGGCCTCCCTGCGCACGGCTGCGGTGCCGCCGGCCGCCGTGCAGAGCAGCTCCAGCGCCGCCAGCGCGCGCTCCGCCGTGGCGCCCGCGGGGCCCGACGCCGCCACCGCCTCCACGGCCGCCGACGCCGCGCCGGCCTCCACCGCCGCCTCGCGGTTACCCTCCTCGAGGAGCATCACCAGTAGCACCTTCGCCGCGAGCCTCGCCGTCGCCGGCTCCCGCACCGCGGCCACCACCCCGGCAACAACGCCAGCCGGCACCGTCTTTGAAGTTTCTGTGGCCTCCATGTCCCGCTCCACCGCCCGCAGCGCCCCCACCACATCCCCCGCCGCGAACTTCTCCTCTGTGCTGCCCGCCACCGCGTGGCTGGCCGCTCCCGCCCCCGCCGCGGACGCCGACGAGGCCGCGTGCGGCGGGTGGTGCACCGGCAGCCGCCACTGCGTGAAGCTCTGCGACGCGGAGCTCGACGAGGACGAGGAAGACGACGACGGCCCGGCGCCGTTGCTGCCATTAGCATTACCCCCGTGCACCACCTGCTTCTGACGGTGCCACTGCACCGGCGACGGCACCGCCGAAGCCGCCGCGGCCGCCTCCACCAGCGCCGGCGAAGCAGACGCGTCGCCGCAGGGCGTGGCCGACACACCAGCACCACCACCCTTCACCCCACCATTCCCGCCGGCCAGCGCATTATTGTTGGGCGTGGCCGTGGGGCTGAGCGCGGGGTGCGTGCAGGTGCTGAAGATGCCACACGAAAAGAGCGCCCGGGGCGTCGCCTTGAGCTTGGGCCCGGCGGCCCCGGCCCCGGCCGGCATCTCCCGGTGCGCGCCGCGGCTCATGTCCTCCCGCTCCGCGCGCGAGCAGGCGCAGCGGCAGCGGCAGCGCCACGTAAATGCCAGCAGTGGAGGCGGGGCGGACACGCGCAGAGCGGTGCGGGGTGGGTTGGTTACGTCTGTCGGCGCGAGGTAGAGGGCGGCCGGGCCGGGTGATATGGGGGTGGCGGGCAGAGGAGAGCGCGGCGGTGGTGGCCCAGGCGAGTTGAATGGCGCCTGCGCGCGCTGTCGAGGCGCAGGCGGGCACTTAACAGCGGGTGACCGAGGCGGGCGTCAGCCGGTGCCGGGTTAAAAGCAGGAGGCGGTGAAAACGCTGCAGTGGCGAGGTCGGAGGAGCAGTGCGTGCGTTTTACCGGGCGGGGAGAGGAACAAGCGAAGCGATCAGCGGCGGGGCTGCAGTGGCAGTGGCAGTGGCAGTGGCAGGCGGTGGGGGAGGAAGGGAACGAGCGATCCGATCGATCGATCCGGGGAGCATGTGCGGCGGCGCAGTGGCGGAGCCCCCACCGATTGGCGGGGTGGGGACGAGCTATGGCGAGCCGCACCCGCACCTACCTACCGGACGGGCGCATATGCGGTGGCAGAGAGCTGGGAGAGGGTGACGGATGTGACACTGGGGGCAGAGCAGAGCAGAGGGGGATCCTCGTTCCGGTCGATCCATCCATCCATGGCGGACGATGGGTGACTGCGCATGGCATGCGACGTCGGCGGGCGAGTACGTGGCCGTCGGATCGCCGGAACCGTGCAATCATGCCATTCCTGGCACTGCTGGTGGTTGGTGATGGCGAGGGAGAGTGACTGCCTGACTGCCTCGCCCCAGTGGATGTGGATCGATCGGTTCGTCTGCATTATTGGAGCGAAGCAGCCAGTGATCGATCGGGAGGCCATCCGGTTGTGTGTAAGCCAATCAACGGTGTCGAGTGAGCGAGTCAGATTCGCAGACTCCTGCGCCGCTGCGCGGCTGCACGTAGTACGTGTGTGGCGTGTAGGAGGTTTTCTCTCCTTTTTCCACAAAGAGATCATGGATGCAGCAGATTTAGGACTACCATGTCCATACGCACGCGGCAACATGAAATGCGCGACGTATCCATAATGCGTGTGGCTAGGTCTCAGTCGACTACGCCGACTAACTGAGTGTCACTCAAGTGAGATGGTATATAAGAAGAAAAAATTGTACGAATCTCCAAGCAATATCAAATGAATATAGCATCGAATGAGACATAACGAAGTCTCAGTCGACTGAGACTTAGCAAAACGGATCCATAATGTAGCTCATGAACATGGGACCAGCTATAGGTCATATACCTACAAAAATCCGGGATGACTCAATTATCTAGGTCATTGGATCTACAATTGTGCTGCCGGTTTCATGGGATGACGCGCTATGCGGGGCGGTCCACACCGACATTGGACGCACTTGGGCCGCCACACTGGACCTCCTGTGGCCGGCTCGCTTTGCGGCGGACCTCAGGGCTCATGGACTGCTAGTTTACCGACGAGGGGTGATTCTCCGACCGGCTGGGTCCATGCAACTCATGTTGTTCGACGGTGAGGGTCGATGTTTGGATTTGTGGGGGTGCGCGAGGGCGAGTGCATTGGTGAGGGAGTCCTTGTACAGTTCCCGTGTTGTGTCCGTTCGTGGGTGCGTTGGAGGGGCAGAGGCGCGATGAGGAGCGACACGTCTCGCGCCTCAAGGGAGGCGAGGCGGGTGGCGGCCATGAATGCAAGGAGAGTGAGGCATTAAGTCTCCCGTGCGATGTGGTTGTTCCCATTCGTCTCATTGCATTATTCCCTCGTAGCTAGATTTGTTTTCTTCCACTATTTACAGGTCCAGATCCCCTTTCCACGCAGAGCGAGATGGAGGATTGGAGGATGCAGATGGAGATGAAGATGGTGGGGATCACCATCGGTGACGATATGAAGATGGAGAGGTTGAAGGAGATCATAGGGTGGTTCGCGACGGAGAGGGTGATTACAAAGGTAGCGGCGGCGATGTTCAGGCGACTCACCAAGGAAAAATACATGTGTCTCATGCATGCAAGCAAAACAGGGTAGTGTAGCACTTTCGCAAAAGTATCACAATGAGTAATCGTCCCAACAAAGAGCGGAGGAGAGTATTTATAGTGGCGCTTCCGTCACACACAAAGGGGCACAGCTCTTGTGTGAAGTAATTGCTTGTGCTTTTGCAAATATGGTTACTGTCCTGAATCGCAGATAAACCAATTGTGCAAATATAAAGAGAGTTTAAAGTAACAACTATAACAACTAATGAAAGCAAATGATATGAATAAGGCTAAAAGGTTGGGTTTCCAGTAATGAAGAGATTAGGCGCGGAGAGATTTCATTTCATGGAAAGAATGCATAAAGTGTGCCAGTGCGACAATAATACCAGTTACCATGTATTGTGCTCAGAGCATTTGATATATGTGTACTGTAGGCGGATCACCCTAAAGTTATGAAACTCCTCCACACGGGATTATATTTCATTTTGTGGTCCCGCTTCACCATTGATACAGAGTGGTCGTTTCCACAATTAAGGTCCTTAGACCGAAACCAAGCATTAAGTTTAATGGATCATCGTTATCTCATATTGTCTTTGGTCCTCGTAGATATCTCCACCTGTCATGTCAGAGGTCATAGATTTTCTAAACAATGCATCTTACATGTGTAGGTCTTGAGATCATATTGCCTGGGCCCTGCTACCTCTTGAGCTTGCGTTGTATTCCCTCGAAGAGGAAAGGGAGATGCAGCACAGTAGCGTAAGTATTTCCCTCAGTTTTTGAGAACCAAGGTATCAATCCAGTAGGAGACCACACGCGAGTCCCTTGCACCTGCACCAACAAATAAGAACTTCGCAACCAACGCGATAAAGGGTTGTCAATCCCTTTACGGTCACTTACGAAAGTGAGATCTGATAGAGATGCTAGTTTATATTTTTGGTATTTTTAGTTTAATAAAACAACAAATAAAAGCGGTAAACGTAAAGTAGATGTAGATTGATATGTTGAGAATAGACCCGGGGGCCATAGTTTTCTCTGGTGGCTTCTCTCATGATAGCGATATTCTACGGCGGGTAAACAAATTACTGTCGAGCAATTGATAGAAAAGCGAATAATTATGAGACTATCTAGGCATGATCATTGTATATAGGCATCACGTCCGAGACAAGTAGACCGACTCCTGTCTGCATCTACTACTATTACTCCACTCATCGACCGCTATCCAGCATGCATCTAGTGTATTGAGTTCATAAGAACAGAGTAACGCCTTAAGCAAGATGACATGATGTAGAGGGATAAACTCAAGCAATATGATATAAACCCCATCTTTTTATCCTTGATGGCAACAATACAATACGTGCCTTGCTGCCCCTACTGTCACTGGGAAAGGACACCGAAAGATTGAACCCAAAGCCAAGCACTTCTCCCATTGCAAGAACTATAGACCTAGTAGGCCAAACCAAACCAATAATTCGAAAAGACCTGCAAGGATATTATGAGCACACATAAAAAGTTCAGAGAAGAACCAAATATCTTTCATAGATAACCTTGATCATAAACTCACAATTCATCCGATCTCGACAAACACACCGCAAAAAGATATTACATCGAATAGATCTCCTCGAAGACCGAGGAGAACTTTGTATTGAGATCCAGAGAGAGAGAATAAGCCATCTAGATACTAGTTATGGACCCGAAGGTCTGTGGCAAACTACTCACAACTCATGGTGAGGGCGATGATGATGATGATGAAGGCCTCCGTGATGGATCCCCCTCCGGTGGAGCTCCGGAACAGGCTCCAAGATGGGATCTTCACGGGAACAGAAGGTACGACGGTGGAATTAGGGTTTTCTCTCTGTTCACGGAGTTTCTGGGGTATGTAGACTTATATAGGAAGAAGGAGGGCACCGGGGGACGCTCGAGGTGGCCTCGAGGCAGGGGGGCGCTCCCTGGGAAGGGGGGGCGCCCCCCACCCTCGTGGGCCAGCCCTCTGTCTCCTGACTTGGTTCTCAAGCTCCGCGTGCGTGATTTTCTCCAAAAATATCTCTCGCGAAGGTTTCATTCCGTTTGGACTCGGTTTGATATTCTTTTTCTGCAAAACCCTGAAACAGGCAAAAACAACAATCTGGACTGGGCCTTTGGGTTAGTAGTTTAGTCCCAAAAATGATATAAAAGTGAATGATAAAGCCCATTAAACATCCAAGAGTTCATAAATAATAGCATGGAACAATCGAAAATTGTAGATACATTGGAGATGTATCAAGCATCCCCAAGCTTAATTCCTGCTCGTCCTCGAGTAGGTAAATTATAAAGAAAGAATTTTTGATGTGGAATGCTAACCAATATAGTTTTTCAATGTAATTCTCTTAATTGTGGCATGAATGTTCAGATCTGAAAGATTCAAGATAAAAGTCTATATTGACATAAGAAATAACAATACTTCAAGCATACTAACAAAGCAATCATGTCTTCTCAAAATACTATGGCTAAAGAAAGTTATTCCTACAAAATCATATAGTCTGGCTATGCTCCCTCTTCATCACACAAAATATTCATATTATGCACAACCCCGATTTCAGCCAAGCATTTGTTTTCATACTCTATCTTTTCAAACTTGTCTTCTCAACTTTCACGCAATACATGAGCGTGAGCCATGGATATAGCACTATGGGTGGAATAGAGGTGGTTGTGGAGAAGACAAAAAGGAGGGAGATAGTCTCACATCGACTAGGCGTATCAATGGGATGTGGAGATGCCCATCAATAGATATCAATGTGAGTGAGTAGGGATTGCCATGCAACGGATGCACTAGAGCTAAATATGAATGAAAGCTCAACAAAAGAAACTAGTGGGTGCGCATCCAACTTGCTTGCTCACGAAGACCTAGGGCATTTGAGGAAGCCCATCGTTGGAATATACAAGCCAAGTTCTATAATGAAAATTCCCACTAGTATATGAAAGTGACTAAGCATGAGACTCTCTACAATGAAGAACATGGTGCTACTTTGAAGCACAAGTGTGGAAAAAATGATAGTAGCAATTGTCCCTTCTCTCTTTTCTCTAATTTTTTTTGGAGGGGCTTTCTCTTTTTTTATTAGCCCCTCTATATTTTTTTGGGCCATCTCCTTTTTTTATTGGCCTTTCCTCACATGGGACATTGCTCTAATAATGATGATCATCACACTTTTTATTACAACTCGATACTACAACAATTATGACTCTACATGAATGCCTCTGGTGGTGTACCGGGATATGCAATGAATCAAGAGTGACATAAATGAAAAAATTATGCATGGTGGCTTTGCCACAACTACGATTTCAACTACATGATCATGCATGGCAATATGACAATATGATGTGTGTCATATAAACGGAACGATGGAAAGTTGCATGGCAATATATCTCGGAGTGGCTATGGAAATGCCATGATAGGTAGTTATGGTGGCTATTTTGAGGAACAATATGGTGGCTGTTTTGAGGAAGGATATATAGTGGGTTTATGGCACCGGCGAAAGTTGCACGGTACAAGAGAGTCTAGCAATGGTGGAAGGGTGAGAGTGCGTATAATCCATGGACTCAACATTAGTCATAAGAAGTCATATACTTATTGGAAAAATCTACGAGTCATCAAAACAAATCAATCAACGCATGCTCCTAGGGGGAAGGTTGGTAGGAGTTAACCATCGCGCGCCCTCGACCTCCACACAAAGGTTGGCACTCTACAAATACCTCATGCTCTAACTTCGTCACATAGCGGTTCACCATACGTGCATGATACGGGAATCACTAGCCTTAACACAAGTATTCCTCAATTTCATAATAACTCCACTAGCATGACTCTAATATCACTTTCCTCATATCTCAAAACAATTATCAAGCATCCAACATCTCATTCTATTCAATGCACTTAGTGTGATTTTTTTTACTACATTGACATTGGATGTCTATCATGTGAAGACTAGTTTCTTTAGCCTAAACACATTACCATGCTGTTTTAATAGACTCTCAAAAGGATATAAGTGAAGCATGAGAGTTCAACAATTTCTACAAAATATTACCACCACTGTGCTCTAAAAGATATAAGTGAAGCACTAGAGCAAAAACTATTCAACTCAAAAGATATAAGTGAAGCACATAGAGTGTTCTAACAATTTCTAGGCCATATTTAACTCTCTAAAATAGGTGTGTCCAGCAAGGATGATTGTGACAAACTAAAAAGCAAAGACTCAAATTATACAAGACGCTCCAAGCAAAACACATATCATGTTGCGAATAAATATATAGCTCCAAGTACAATTACCGATGGATGAAGACGAAAGAGGGGATGCCTTCCCGGGGCATCCCCAAGCTTAGGCTTTTTATTATCTTAAATTTACTTGGGGTGCCATGGGCATCCCCAAGCTTAGGCCTTTGCTACTCCTTGTTCCATAGTCCATCAAAGCAATACTCAAAACTTGAAAACTTCACAACACAAAACTTAGACAAAAAAATCTCGTGAGCTCCGTTAGTATAAGAAAGCAAACCACTACTAAAAGGTGCAGCAATGAATTCATTCTTTGTTTATTTGGTGTTAAACCTACTGTATTCCAACTTCTCTATGGTTCATATCCTCAAATACTACTCATAGATGCATCGGAATAAGCAAACAACACTAGAAAAACAGAATCTGTCAAAAATAGAACAGTCTGTAGTAATCTGCAGGTTTTGCCTACTTCGGGAACTCCACAAAATTAAAACTAAATTGGTAAATTTGCATAATTTGTCTACCAATCATCTTCAAAAAGAATCAACTAAAAATCATGCTCCAGTAAAATCTGAAGACTACTTTAGCGAGTGCTAATGATTCTGTTTTTTACAGCAAGATCACATAAACTTTACACAAGTCTTCCCAAAGGTTCTACTTGGCACAAACACTAAACAAAACATGAAACCACATCTAATCAGAGGCTAGATGCAATATTTATTCCCTAACAGCAACCAAAACAAAAAAACTTAAAATTGGGTTGCCTCCCAACAAGCGCTATCGTTTTACACCCCTAGCTAGGCACGATACAAGATAAATCTAGGTATTGCCATCTTTGGAAGCCAATTCTTTGATTAAGCACTTGGGTACTTATTTGTCCCTATGAATAATCAAACTCTTGGGCAAGAAATCAAGAAATTCTAAAGTGTCAAAAGGGGCTCTTGCAAAAGTAAGAAAATTAGGGTGAACACTTATGGATTTGAGATCCGCAATTCTAGATGTTTCACCCTTGTCTTTAGGGACATACATGAACTTACATAATTTAGTAGAGGTACTTGGAGTAGTTTTTATAGCGGAAAGAGCAGAACCCACATTAGTGATAACATCCTCAAGTTTATTGATTCTAGTTAAATCCTGATCTAGCTTTTCTTTAACTATGGGCTCTTTTTCCTTAAGATTTTTCAGAACAACACCTACCTTGGATCCATATTGGGTGATTTCATTATGAATTTTTCTATCCAAGTTTTCTACCAATTCTACCGTAGCAACTTTGTTTTCAATGTTTTCTAACCTTTGCATAACATGCTCCAAAGTTAAAACGGTCCCATTGACCATAAGAGGTGGTGAGCCACATAATTCAGTCATAGCGTTATATGAATCAACGGTGTGGCTACCCAAGAAATTCCCTCCGGTAATGATATCTAAGATAAATCTATTCCACGGAGTTATGGCAACATAAAAATTGCGAAGACGCACGGAAGTGGAAAGCTTCCTATTAGATCTATTTTGAGCATTGCAAATTCTATACCAGGCATCTTTTAAGTTTTCTTCCTCCCTTTGTTGAAAGTTTAGGACCTCACTCTCGGGAGTGGTGATAATGATAGGTGTGCTAGACATGATGACAAGCAAGCAAGTAGCACCCGAGCAAAGAAGAAGCAAGCGAACGATAAACACACGGCGGAAGAAGGGCAAATAAAACGGCAAGGGTGAAGTGGGGGAGAGGAAAACGAGAGGCAAATAAATGTAATGCGAAGGATAAGGGTTTGTGATAGGTACTTGGTATATGACTTTTGCGTAAGCCTCCTCGGCAACGGCGCCAGAAATTCTTCTTGCTACCTCTTGAGCTTGCGTTGTATTCCCTCGAAGAGGAAAGGGAGATGCAGCATAGTAGCGTAAGTATTTCCCTCAGTTTTTGAGAACCAATGTATCAATCCAGTAGGAGACCACGCGCGAGTCCCTCTCACCTGCACAAACAAATAAGAACTTCGTAGCCAACGCGATAAGGGGTTGTCAATCCCTTTACGGTCACTTACGAAAGTGAGATCTGATAGAGATGATAGTTTATATTTTTGGTATTTTTAGTTTAATAAAATAGCAAATAAAAGCGGTAAAATTAAAGTAGATGTAGATTGATATGTTGAGAATAGACCCGGGGGCCATAGTTTTCTCTAGTGGCTTCTCTCATGATAGCGATATTCTACGGCGGGTAAAAAAATTACTGTCGAGCAATTGATAGAAAAGCGAATAATTATGAGACTATCTAGGCATGATCATTGTATATAGGCATCACATCCGAGACAAGTAGACCGACTCCTGCCTGCATCTACTACTATTACCCCACACATCGACCGCTATCCAGCATGCATTTAGTGTATTGAGTTCATAAGAACAGAGTAACGCCTTAAGCAAGATGACATTATGTAGAGGGATAAACTCAAGCAATATGATATAAACCCCATCTTTTTATCCTCGATGGCAACAATACAATATGTGCCTTGCTTCCCCTACTATCACTGGGAAAGGACACCGCAAGATTGAACCCAAAGCCAAGCACTTCTCCCATTGCAAGAACTATAGATCTAGTAGGCCAAACCAAACCAATAATTCGAAGAGACTTGCAAGGATATTATGAGCACACATAAAAAGTTCAGAGAAGAACCAAATATCTTTCATAGATAACCTTGATCATAAACTCACAATTCATCGGATCTCGACAAACACACCGCAAAAAGAGATTACATCGAATAGATCTCCTCGAAGACCGAGGAGAACTTTGTATTGAGATCCAGAGAGAGAGAGAAAAAGCCATCTGGATACTAGCTATGGACCCGAAGGTCTGTGGTAAACTACTCACAACTCATGGTGAGGGTGATGATGATGATGATGAAGGCCTCCGTGATGGATCCCCCTCCGGTGGAGCACCGGAACAGGCTCCAAGATGGGATCTTCACGAGAACAGAAGGTACGGCGGTGGAATTAGGGTTTTCTCTCTGTTCACAGAGTTTCTGGGGTATATAGACTTATATAAGAAGAAGGAGGGCACCGGGGGACGCTCGAGGGGGCCTCGAGGCAGGGGGGCGCGCCCTAGGAAGGGGGCGCGCCCCCCACCTTCGTGGGCCAACCCTCTGTCCCCTGACTTAGTTCTCAAGCTCCGCGTGCGTGATTTTCTCCAAAAATATCTCTCGCGAAGGTTTCATTCCGTTTGGACTCCGTTTGATATTCTTTTTCTGCAAAACCCCGAAACATGCAAAAAACAGCAATGGGCCTTTGGGTTAGTAGGTTAGTCCCAAAAATGATATAAAAGTGAATGATAAAGCCCATTAAACATCCACGAGTTCATAAATAATAGCATGGAACAATAAAAAGTTATAGATACGTTGGAGACGTATGAGGCCCTTAAATTGGACAACACTAATAGAGTTCACTAAGTACTAGATAGATCACACTACTACGAATGCAAATGACAACATATATAATAGGCATATATTAGTCTTACCACTCACGTACATCTCCCACGCCTAGGGGAATTGCTCACGCATCATAAGAGGGGAATCAATCACAACAGAGATATAACCCATGAAAACCATTATGATAATACCGTGAAGATGCACAATAAGATGAAATGGACAATTCAAATAGTTTTGATCTACAAATGAGATTGTGTAGAGTTACAACCGTTCTCCAAAATTGGAATTCCTCTTACAATAGTGAAAGAGGTGATGATGATGATGATGATGATGATGATGGTGATGAAAGGACCAAAACTAAGAAGATCTTCGATGGTTCCTCAAATCCTCTCTTCTCCTGCTCTAGGTGGTGTGGCGGCGGTGGTTCTCTTCTCCTCCCGGGCCCTTCATGAAAGTGGCTTGTATAAATGTGGTGGAGCTGACGGTAGTACATACGACCGCTCATACGGGCGCTTGCAGCTGTATGAAACGCCTTCTTTTGCTCTGCTGCGCCTGTTGACTTGGGCATGTAAATGGAATTTGCTCCATTTGGCTTGATTTGTAGCAATCCCTCTTGGTTTCTTTCCATAACTGATATTTCCTACCAAACATTGGGAAATGGATTTTCTTCTTTTTTGCATGATTAACGTTAGAAATACCTGAAGAGTAATAAAAATCCAACAAAACCAAGCAATAATCACTAGGAAACAAATCACAAATTCTTGAGCCTCAGCGTCTCAAGCCGTTGGTATGTTGGTGATTTCACTCTAGGCGCCGCACCCCTCGAGGTGCATCGGAGGCGGTGGTGGGTGCGGTTACCTGGTCACGCTAGGTTCAAAGGAGATGCCCATCAGCACCACCGATGACCCGATGTAGGTTCCCATGAGGGCGACAAGGGCGAAGAAGAAGGAGATCATCCACACACGAAAGAGATCGCCAAGGTTCCCCATCGCTCCCCATGTCTGCTTAGCCAGGCATGCTGCGGTGCAAAATAGTAGGATCCCCCCCGACAACCACTATTGGTTGCTAGTTTGGCAGGATTCCAACAACGAGGCTGGGTGGACGCCGGATTCCAATAGTTAGTTCGGCAACCCCTAAAGGTATTTGCTTTCTCCAATTCATAATAGTTTTTTGGGATTCTCATTCGGTGACGAGAGAAAAACATATAAAAAGAGAAATATAAAAAAGAGTGCCTTACAAAAAACTCATATCAATGGGATTAGTGGGCATTAGGTGGGGATTGACAGATGATAATCTGAATCCCAGGTTAATATCCTTCCGTGAGATGAACTTTGATAGGGTTTGTCAAAAGGGGATTGATGATCAAAATTCAGATGAAGTAATTGATGAGAGAATAGTTTGAAATCATATGAACAAAATAATTTTCTCGGTGATCCCTCATTATTGGTTAAAGGAGATGCTGGGTTTGGATTTTGGATTTGGAGACAGGTGTAGTGTGAGAAATAGGAAACAAAAATATAAAAGAGAGAAAAACTTGGTACAGAGATACATATTTTTGTTCGGTTTGAGGGAAATGATGGGCCCATTTGGGAGGCTAATGGGGCCTTTGACAGCTCTCGAGGTGACCAGAGAGGCATGGGAGAGGCCTCTGGCTAGCTCCTTTGCACATGTAAATAGCCTCCCATCGCCTCTATATGAGTCGGATGGGGAGAGTAGATGGGGTGTAGGGTTTCCCTGGGCTTCGCCAAAGATAGAACCGAAAGAAATGGAAGGGAACTTTTGCAGGTTTCATGGGGTAGATTGATCCGGTGGTGGAGAAAGAGAATTTTTCAATACCGAAGGAAAGCGGATGAGGAAAATAAATACATGAAATTTGTTAGCAGGGTTGATGGAGGAGATTTGGAAGGGGGAAGTGGTGGAAACTAGAAGATCCAGAAAACTCAAGATGTGCACATGGAAAATGGGAAGAGTTGGATTCGGTTGATGGTTCTTTGCAGATGAATAGAAGAGGTGGTAATGTAGAAGCAGGAATTCAACAGGAGAGTGGTCGAGTTGCGATGGTTTTGGTGACTTTGTTCTCTATGTCTGATGTCAACCAACAACAATGTGGCTGGGAGCTCTACTAGTTTAGTTTGCACAAAACAATCAGCAGATAGGAAGCATGAGGGAGCCAGTTCATTCAACAACTTCATTCTAGGATTATCTTGTGCGTGTGCTGTGGAAAAAAGGGAAAATTTAAAATGGTAGTGCTGGTGGAGGCAAGATAGGTCGTCAGACTAACTTTGGTAGTGTGGATAATGGATCTCAAGGTGGTGGAGGGTTTGTACTAATAAGTGGAGTCCAAATTGGGCGATATGAGAAAAAAAGAGGCAACTTATTTTAGGACTATGTGTAATAAATGCAAGGATGCCAAGCATTTGACTAAGGACTGCAAGTTGGGACATTTTGCTCTTTGTGAGAAGAAAAATCATATAAGAGATGAATGTACTTGGTTGAACCAGATAAAACTAGTACCTAAATTTGTTGGTTATGCAACAAGAGGTTAAGGTGTGCTATTGCTGCAGAACTCTATAGATGTACTAACTATGGCAAACCCCAATCCAATGGCCATCATCCATATTGTATCGGAGAATATAAATGAAACCCAGTTTCTGGAGGGATTCACAAATATGTTCAATTGCAATTGTTAGTGGGGGTGTAGAAGTCAAGGCAAATGGGCTTATCTGATGAGGTTTCCTAACAAAAGCAGACTGATTGAGCTAACTAAATTTGGAGATTTCAGTCTGATGGCATAGGGGCCATTATCAATGTGAAGGGGTGGATTTTTGATAGCCAGGCAATTGGGAGTTGCATACTATTTGGCCAAAGTTTGGGAAGGTTCCTGAGTGATTTAGGCATTTCTTTCAAATAGGTGAGGTAGGTGCTTCATTAGGCCTTGTACTGGAGGTTTGATATGGACACAATTTCCTTGGAGAAAGTTAGAGCAAAAGCGGGAGTGAGAGATTTTGATAAAATTACTGCCTTCACTGAGATAACTAACAAGGATTTGATGATATATAGAGTGACGTCTGAGTGGGAATCAATACTGGAACATGGTTGGTATAGTGAATTCAAGAGGCAAAGTTGTGATATGGATGAACAAGAAGGACTGAAGATGGAGATGAGGAAGAGACACAGAGGGAATGAGGAGGAGATACCCAAAAGTAAGGAAATCATATCTTTGGGGAGCTTGAATCTGGCCCAATTCAAGGAAGTCAAGAGAATGAGCGGGGATATCTTAAAATCCCTAAAGAAATACTTAGCAGAATAAAAGGAGAGAAAAAAACTATAAACTGACTTGGCTGTTGTAATGAAACAGTTGAAGACAATGGAGGAGGAGAAAGCCAAAAAAATGGCCCTAAAATCTCAAGAAGAGAGGAAGTACAGTAATTTTGAAGAGGAAAGAAAAAAACTGGTGGTTGTGGTTAACAAGCAATAGGTCTTGACACATCAATGTGCACATAAGATTGAACAGTGGGAAGACAAAGAAAAAGAGATGGACGAACTAGGGGAAGAAGGATGATATATCTCCAACAGGTCTATACTTTTTTTATTGTTTCATGCTATTATATTATCACTTTTGTATGCTTTATATGTCATCTTATATTACTTTATTATGTACAACCTATTAACTTAGTGCCTAGTGACAGTTCCTGTTTTCTACATGTTTTTTGTTGTTTCACATGCAATCCATACCTACAAATTCCAAACACGAAGAAAAAATTTGACGACTTTTCTTAACAATAAGAGACCCTAGAAGCTCCGGCGAAGGACCTGAAAACCCACGAGGCAGCCACAAGGAATAGCGCGTGCCCTGGGGGGGTAGGGCACGCCACCCTAGCTTGTGGTCCCCTCGTGACTCCGTTTGCCCTAATTCTTAGCCTATAAATTCCCATATATACATAAACCCCTGAAGCGATACCCGAAACAATTCTTTCGTTGCTGCAAGCCTCTATTCTTCCGTGATCTCATCTCGAGGCCTTTTCGGGTACTCTTCTGTAAGGGGAAACCATTTGGGAGGCTATCTTCATCAACCTTGTTGTCTGCATGATGATGTGTGGGTAGTTCTTTCAGGACTAACAAGTCTGTAGTAGTAGTTAGATGGATTCTTTTCTCTCTTTTGATCTCCAATACAATGATCTCCTCCGAGATCAAACCGATGTAATCTTTGAGGCATGTTTATTGGGATCCAGTGAATTGTGTGTTTATGATCAGATTATTCAGTGATATTATTTGAGTCCTTTGAAATCTATTTGATTGTGTAATTTTATAGCCTTGTATTTCTCTCTGATCAACCAGTCTTCTTTGGCCAATTAGATTGATTTATCTTCAGTGGGAGAGGTACTTGGTAGTAGGTTCAATCTTGCAGTTAGTCTTACTCTCTGACGGGAGGGGCCGAGGCATTGATTTGTATTATTGCCACTAAGGGTTAAACAACAAGGTTTGGTCATATTAGTTGATCTTATTTTTTCTACATTATGCAATCTTGCTAAATGTGTTACCCTGTTTTTCATGAACTTAATACTTTGAGATTCTTGGTGGATAGTAGTCTTGGGTGGAGTAATAGTAGTAGACGTCAGGAAGTTTAACGGTCTACTTGTCATGGACTTAATGCCTATATATTGATTATGCCTTGGATGATCATTATAATTACGCGCTTTGGTCAATTGCGCAACAGTAAGTTGGTTATGTTGGGGAACGTAGTATTTCAAAAAAAAACCTACGATCATGCAAGATATATCTACCAGATGCATAGCTACGAGAGGGGAGAGTGTGTCTACGTACCCTCATAGACCGAAAGCGGAAGCGTCTAGTGACGCGGTTGATGTAGTCGAACTTCTTCGCGATCCAACCGATCAAGCACCGAACGTACGACACCTCCACGTTTAGCACACGTTCAACTTGATGATGTCCCACGAGCTCTTGATCTAGTTGAGCTTCACGGGAGAGTTTCGTCAGCACGACAGCGTGGTGACGGAGATGATGAAGCTACCGGCGCAGGGCTTCGCCTAAGCACTACAACGGTATGACCGAGGTGTGTTTCTGTGGAGGGGGGCACCGCACACGGCTAGAACAATGTTTCTTCTGTGTCTTTGGGTGCCCCCTGCCCCCGTATATAAAGGAGCAATGGGGAGGTGTGGCCAGGCTTGGGGCGCGCCAAGGGAGTAGGAATCCTACTCCTAGTAGGAATAGGAATCCCCTTTCCTATTCCTACCAGGAGTAGGAAAGGAAGGGGGAGAGAAGAAGGAAGAAGAGGGGCGCCTCCCCCCTTTCCTAGTCCAACTAGGATCCCTAGGGGGAGGGTGCGGCCAGCCCTATGGGCTGCCTCTCTCTTTCCCTCAATGGCCCACTATGGCCCATACTCCCTCGGGGGGTGATGGCTTCTCGCCCCTCGTTGGTTACCCCAAGTGGAAGGTTTGAGATGCAGTGTAGCGGAAGTTTTCCCTTGGCAAAGATACCAAGGATCGATTTCCCCTGAGACTCCCAGTTTCAACAAGAAGGTGTTAACTGCTAACGGCGCCAGATATTAGCAATCAACGTGGACCTGCACACAGATACAAATAACTTTGCTCCCAACGAGTACAGAGAGGTTGTCAATCCCTCCGGCCTTGTCGTTTACAAAGGATCAAACGCAAGTGATAATAGTGATAGGTAATGCTGCAAATAGTAAGTAAAAGCAGAAAGTAAATAGCGGATGTGATCAGTGATGGTAATATGGACTGGGGTCCCATGATGTTCACTAGTGATGTCTCTCTCCCAAAATACGATAAGACAGCTATGTGAGGTGAACGAATTACAGATGGGCAATTGACAGAATTATGTGCGCAAACCAATGCTAACTATGTTGCAAGAAAGGTAGAGTTTCAAAGCATGGGCGGTACGCCAAGGCAAGTAGACCGAAATCCATCTGCATCTACTACTAATCATCCACCTTGAGATATCTATCCAGAACATCTCGCTGGTATTAAGTTGCGAGTCCCACCCATAGTGTAAACTCAAAGCAACAGACAACTGCATTAAAAGAACTTTGCGTAAAGTAAACAATCCTTGCACCCGCGGGCACAAGCACCGTTGTTTTCCCCCTTATGGCAACAACACATCCCCTAGACTCATGTTTCTGTCACTCAAGCTAGTCATCGAGAGGCATGAACCCACAATCAAGCATAACGTTCCCTCTTGGAGTCACTACCTACTGATGGGCCTCGAACCCCTCGTTGGTTACCCCAAGTGGAAGGTGTAAGATGCAGTAAGTAGAAGTGTTTTCCCCTAGCAAAGATGCCAAGGATCGAATCCCCAGAGACTCCTAGGTTCAACAAGTAGGTGTCAATTGCTACAGCGCCAGATTAGTAGCAATCAACGTGGAGCTGCACACAGATACAAATGACTTTGCTCCCAACGAGTACAGAGAGGTTGTCAATCTCTCCGGCCTTGTAGTTCACAAAGGGTTAAAAGCAATGATAGTAGTGATAGATAGTTTTTGCAATAGTAAATAATAACGGAAAGTAAATAGTGGATGTGATCAATGATGGTAATATGGACCGGAGTCTCATGATGTTCACTAGTGATGTCTCTCTCCCAAAAGACGATAAAACAACTATGTGAGGTAAACAAATTACAGCTGGGCAATTGACAGGACCACAAACGCAAACCAATGCTGACTACATTGCAAGAAAGGTTGAGGTTCAAAGCATGGGCGGTACGCCAAAGTAAGTAGACCGAAATCCATCAACATCTACTACTAATCATCCACCTTGAGATATCTATCCAGAACATCTCGCTGGTATTAAGTTGCGAGTCCCACCCATAGTGTAAACTCAATGCAACAGACAACTGCATTAAAAGAACTTTGCGTAAAGTAAACAATCCTTGCACCCGCGGGCACAAGCACCGTTGTTTTCCCCCTTGTGGCAACAACACATCCCCTAGACTCATGTTTCTATCACTCAAGCTAGTCATCGAGGGGCATGAACCCACAATCGAGCATAACGTTCCCTCTTGGAGTCACTACCTATTAATCGGCCAAAGCAATAAATAACAACGGAGAACATGCAAGAATTACTTATGAACTAAAATATAAAAGAGGTGAATCAAATATATTACTCAAGATCAATCTGAACATAATCTCATAATCCATCGGATCCCAGCAAACTCAACATAGCAACAGCATAAGGATTACATAGGTGCCTCGATCATGTAGGGCAGCTCACGAGGACTAATTAGTGAAGCACAAGAACGGGAGGAGAACATCACATAGCTACTGGTCATGGACTCATGGTCCAAGGGAGACTACTCATGAGTCATCCGGGAGGCGTCCATGGTGGTGGAGAAGCTCTCGGTGGTGATCCTCCCCTCCGGCCGGGTGCCGGGAAGAGTTCTCCTGGTGCTCCCGATCTTGGAAGCGGCGGCGGCGGCGGAACAGAGATGGGATCGCGAAAAGAGCTCTTGTTCTGAGGGTTACGGAGGACCCTTTAAATATATGCCAAAGTAGGGCACCGGGGGAGCCTCGGGGGGCCCAGGCGCCCCCCCGGCGCGGCCCAGGGGGGGGGGGCGCCCACAGGGCGCCTGGAGCCCCTGTGCCCCCCAGGCTGCCCTTCGGATGCAGTGTTGTTTCCGGATCGCTGATTTTTTATATAATTTTTCTGGATTTTTCTGGGCAGTTCTCGAAACGTGAAAACCTGAAATACAAAAACAGCCGAAAACAGAAACTGGCACTGGGGTGCACTGGATTAGTAAGTTAGTCCAAATATGATCAAAAGTGTATGGAAGTGTATGAATATCATAGCAATATCACCCAAAAGTGGCATGGAGCAAGCAGAAATTATAGATACGTTTTGGACGTATCAACATCCCCAAGCTTAATTCCTGCTCGTCCTCGAGTAGGTAAATGATAATAAGAATAATTTCTGTGGTGACATGCTATTAATCATATAGGACTTTCTCATAGTCATATGACAAAAGCTTACTGAGACAATGATTCTAAAGTAATTAAGTTGCCTCAAGAGAAAATCACAAATGACTGAAAGTTTTACAACATGAAACTGAAACATCAAAAAGATTTGCAATGAACATAATGTGCAAATATGATAAAGTGATATCTAGCTTGCCCCCTTTTGTGATGCAAAACATAAATGCAAGGGTACCTTCAAGGTTTAAGTGATGACTAGATACAATCATTTCGGAATAAACGATATCACAATCAGGCAAAAGACAATGCTACTTTGGGACAATGCACATTACACTCAGAATGACAATCATGCTCTCAGTAGTTGGTGCTTCAACATAAAGGTAAAAGAAAGGTTAAGTGCTAAAGCTTTTTATTTTGAAAACATGGAAGCAATTGTGTCAACGGTAGTAGTACTTCATATGTGTCATGCATAAAACATCCTATAAGTTGCAAGCCTCATGCATCGAATACCAATAGTGCTCACTCCTTGTCCTAATTAGCTCGGATTCCCATGGGTTATCATTGCATTGCATATGTTTTAACCAAGTGTCACAAAGGGGTACCTCTATGCCACCTGTACAAAGGTCCAAGGAGATAGATCGCATTTGATTTCTCGTTTTTGATAGATCTCAACTTGAGGACATCCATACCGGGACAACATAGAAATAGATGATGGACTCCTCTTTAATGCATAAGCATATTCTCATAAGAGTTTGAGGATTAAGGTCCAAGCTAAAACTTCCACCATGATGCATGGCTTTGGTTGGCGGCCCAATGTTCTTCTCTAACAATATGCATATTAATCCAACCCACGGTAAATCACCCTTACTTCAGACAAGACGAACATGCATAGCAACTCACATGATATTCAACAAAAGTTTGACAGTTGATGGCGTCCCCAGAAACATGGTTACCGCTCAGCAAGCAACTTATAAGAAATAAGATACATAAGCAACATATTCTTTACCACAATAGTTTTTAGGCTACTTTCCCATGAGCTATGTATTGCATGGTTAGTTTGCTTAGTGCAGGTGGAGGTTAGTAAAAGACTGGGAGCGACCAACTAAGAGAGCAATGACGGTCATAATCATGCAGAGCGACAAAGCAATATTGAATCAGGCATGGTAGTTATATCGCTACTTAGAAACAAAAGATCATCAAGGCTTGATAGACTTTCTTTACAGTCTTGAATATGCGTGAGCATACGCCAAGTCAATCAAAATAAATTCTCGAAGGAAGATATTACTAAACCATACCATATCATAGGCAAACAAACCAAGTTGGTACTCCAATAATACATTGGGAACCCCCCCAGCTATTTAAGATTAACCATAAGAAAACCTGAACTACTAAGCACCATCATGAAAGTAGCATCTTTATCATAGACACATTAACCCATGCAACGGAAGCAAACTCTCTTAATAAAGTGAGCATGGTAATTAAAGAGAGTTCAAGCAACCAACTAAATAAAAGCTCTTGAAAAGATAAGCATGAGTACTAAGAGCAGAGCACGATAGTAGCTATTAAAAGACAAAGAACACACACAACATAGATAGACATGAAAATTCTATGTAATGTTCTAGGTAGAGGTGGAGCGTGTTTCTCTCCCGCATAAAGGAATGCTGGGTTCCGACTCGTTATGAAAAACTAAAAAGAAAACTAAAAGCAAGACGCTCCAAGCATAGCACATAACACATGAAGTGATAAAAATATAGCGAAACGAAAGACGAACTGATAGTGTTGATGGAGAAGGGGATGCACGGGGGGCATCCCCAAGCTTAGACGCTTGAGTCTCCTTGAATATTTCTTGGGGGTGCATGGGGGCATCCCCAAGCTTGAGTGCTTGACACTCCTGAATCTTTTTATCATCTTCCCTCGCACACTTGAAAACTCCCTTCATGCATAACTCATCATAATCTGATTAGCGAGGTTAGTACCCTTAATAAAATAATTATACCTTGCTGGAAATAAGGATATTCTTGAATTTCTACTGTTTCTCAAGATCGCCAAAAGGTTTTTGCAAAGAAAAAGCAAGTTCTTAATTTGCAAAGTGAAGGTAAGGCAAAACAGGACAGAATCTGTGAAAAACAGAACAGCAGGCAGTAATTGACCTGTTCGGGATACTTCTGCAACTCAAATCAAAAAACTCAGAACTGACGCACGAAAGACAATTATATAGAGAACGCTGTCGAAAAAATTCAGACCAAAAAGATGATCTGGTGATTTTATACGAATTTTTCTATCCAAGGACAGAATCTGTTTCCTGGACAGCACCTCACAACTTTTGAACTTTCTAGCTATCAGAGGCTATACTTGGCACAAATATGAAAAGCAAAGATACAATGATGATGCTACAGCAGTAAACAACATCAAGACACAACAAAAGCAAAATTTTTATTCATGTGGGCTGCCTCCCAAAAGCGCTTTCTTTTATGCCTTTAAGCTAGGCATAATGCATAGAGGAATCAATAATCATCATAATAATCGGAGTTATAGATTGTTTCAAATGGTTCCTCAATAAGTTCATTCTTGTTCCTTATAGGAAAAGGGTACACACCTTTTGCCTTCCCGCGTAAGCGGATTTGTCCCTTACCTATATCGATGAAGCCTTTAACTGCTCGGAGGAAGTCCCTTCCAAGCACTATATTTCCTTGGTTTGGCTCCACGATGAAGAAATCAATCATTGCAATCCCTTTAAGGAATTTAACCGGTACGTCTTTTATTTTTCCCTGGATTTCAGAAATATCTCCATTAGTATGTTCATGATAAGATGGTAATCTATCCATGTTAAATTTTAAAGAATCATGAACAATTTTTGGCATAGTAGAAACCATAGATCCAATATCACAATAAGCAAGGAAGTCTTGATTAGAGATGATAATCCTAACAAAAGGCTCCCAATCATTGTCTATTTCCAAAATGTCTTTCTTATTGGGTTTGGGTTTCTCTACCTTCATCAAGTCTAGAGCATCCATTCTCTTTTCAATGGTAGCAAGTCTATCTATGACAGTATCAAAGTTATGATCATAAACAAAGTAACTAGATAGACCATGTATAATTTCAAGAGCTCTAGCTTCATCACATTCTAAGAAATCTCCCTCAGCTATAATGTCAAGGGAGTGTTTACACCATTTAAAAAGACCATGGTAAAAATTCCTAAGCACAATTTTTATAGGTATCCAAGGCATAATTCTCCTATGTGCATCAGAAATTCTGTCCCATGCCTTCTTCATATTTTCTCCATCCCTTTGATGGAAATCTAAAACTTCTGATTCCCTCAAAGCACCAAATCCTAACATGTTTGGCTAAACAGAAAGGACTACTAATAAAAAGACAAATAATTTTTTGTGATTTTTGATAAAAAGGAACTAAAGCAAAAAATGAAAGGTAAACTAACAAGACTAAAAAGCAAAGGTAAAAGATAGCATGCAACTCCCCTATCCTGAAGAGTGGAGTCCCGGCAACGGCGCCAGAAAATACTCCTTGATGGGCCTCGAACCCCTCGTTGGTTACCCCAAGTGGAAGGTGTAAGATGCAGTAAGTAGAAGTGTTTTCCCCTAGCAAAGATGCCAAGGATCGAATCCCCAGAGACTCCTAGGTTCAACAAGTAGGTGTCAATTGCTACAGCGCCAGATTAGTAGCAATCAACGTGGACCTGCACACAGATACAAATAACTTTGCTCCCAACGAGTACAGAGAGGTTGTCAATCTCTCCGGCCTTGTAGTTCACAAAGGGTTAAAAGCAATGATAGTAGTGATAGATAGTTTTTGCAATAGTAAATAATAACGGAAAGTAAATAGTGGATGTGATCAATGATGGTAATATGGACCGGAGTCTCATGATGTTCACTAGTGATGTCTCTCTCCCAAAGACGATAAAACAGCTATGTGAGGTAAACAAATTACAACTGGGCAATTGACAGGACCACGAACGCAAACCAATGCTGACTACATTGCAAGAAAGGTTGAGGTTCAAAGCATGGGCGGTACGCCAAAGTAAGTAGACCGAAATCCATCAACATCTACTACTAATCATCCACCTTGAGATATCTATCCAGAACATCTCGCTGGTATTAAGTTGCGAGTCCCACCCATAGTGTAAACTCAATGCAACAGACAACTGCATTAAAAGAACTTTGCGTAAAGTAAACAATCCTTGCACCCGCGGGCACGAGCACCGTTGTTTTCCCCCTTGTGGCAACAGCACATCCCCTAGACTCATGTTTCTGTCACTCAAGCTAGTCATCGAGGGGCATGAACCCACAATCGAGCATAACGTTCCCTCTTGGAGTCACTACCTATTACTCGGCCAAAGCAATAAATAACAACGGAGAACATGCAAGAATTACTTATGAACTAAAATATAAAAGAGGTGAATCAAATATATTACTCAAGATCAATCTGAACATAATCTCATAATCCATCGGATCCCAGCAAACTCAACATAGCAACAGCATAAGGATTACATAGGTGCCTCGATCATGTAGGGCAGCTCACAAGGACTAATTAGTGAAGCACAAGAACGGGAGGAGAACATCACATAGCTACTGGTCATGGACCCATGGTCCAAGGGAGACTACTCACAACTCATCCGGGAGGCGTCCATGGTGGTGGAGAAGCTCCCGGTGGTGATCCTCCCCTCCGGCAGGGTGCCGGGAAGAGTTTTCCTGGTGCTCCCGATCTTGGAACCGCGGCGGCGGAACAGAGATGAGATCGTGAAAAAGGGTTCCCGTCTCGAGGGTTTCGGAACGCGTGTTAAATATATGCCAAAGGGGGGCATCAGCAGAGGCCTGGGGGGCCCAGGCGCCCCCCGGCGCGGCCAGGAGGGGGGCCGCGCCACCAGGGCGCCTGGAGCCCTGGTGGCCCCCCTCCGGCCCTACTTCGGCTGCCGGGAAGCTTCTGGAACACTGATTTTTTATATAATTTTTCTGGGATTTTTCTGGCAGTTTTCGTAATGGGAAAACTTGAAATACCAAAACAGTAGAAAACAGAAACTGGCACTGGGGTGCACTGAGTTAATAGGTTAGTCCAAATATGATCAAAAGTGTATGGAAGTGTATAAATATCATAGCAATATCACCCAAAAGAGGCATGGAGCAAGCAGAAATTATAGACATGTTTTGGACGTATCAACATCCCCAAGCTTAATTCCTGCTCGTCCTCGAGTAGGTAAATGATAACAAGAATAATTTCTGTGGTGACATGCTATTAACCATATAGGACTTTTTCATAGTTATATGACAAAAGCTTACTGAGCCAATGAATCTGTAGTAATTAAGTTGCCTCATGAGAAAATCACAAAGAACTGAAAGTTTTACAATATGATACTGAAACATCAAATAGATTTGTAATGAGCATGGTGTGCAAATATGATAAAGTGATATCTCGCTTGCCCCCTTTAGTGAAGCAAAACATAAATGCAGGGGCACCTCCAAGGTTTAAGTGATGACTAGATACAATGATTTCAGAATAAACAATATCACAATCATGCAAAAGACAATGCTACTTTGGGACAATGCACATTACACTCAGAATGACAATCATGCTCTCAGTAGTTGGTGCTTTAAAAGAAGGTGGAGACTCTCGAACCGTGGCTTTTGTTGGCAAGGTTGAAAACCCGTAGTCGGAAACAAAGACAAAGCATGTACCAGAGCTCTTGGTTTTTAAAAACAGAGGTAATATTTTTTTTTAGATTATGCATGTTTCATCAACGAATGCTAGCAGACAACTCAATCACTTCTTGAGATGGACAAGTTTCGAGGAACGGCTCCCGAATGAGGACGATCACATCCTCTTAATCTCCTTTGTTTATCACTGCCAAAGTTTTCTGATTTCTCATGAACAAAGCGTGAAGGAGGGTTTGTTTGTTATATTATTTTTTAGCCGGGCGCACTCAATGCCAGTTCCTTCTCGTATTATGGGTTTGCATATTAGACATGCAATCCCGGGGTGAAGCTTGTCCAACTTAAAAAGATCATGAATTAACTACTACTTCCTCATGAACTTAAAACAGAGGCACAAAACAGAAATGCATTTTTTTTGAATAATTTCGAGATGGTACATGAAAGTCTTCGTTAGGAATGGCAGGTAAATACCATGTGTAGGAAGGTATGGTGGACTCATATGGCATAACTAGTTTAAAGGATTTGGATGCACAAGCAGTCAGTCCGCTTAGTACAGGTGGAGGTTAGCAAAAGACTGGGAGCGACCAACTAAAAGAGCAATGACAGTCATAATCATGCAGAGCGACAAAGCAACATTGAATCAGGCATGGAAGTTATATCGCTACTCAGAAACAAAAGATCATCAAGGCTTGACAGACTTTCTTTACAGTCTTAAATATGCGTGAGCATACGCCAAGTCAATCAAAATAAATTCTCGAAGGAAGATATTACTAAACCATACCACATCATAGGCAAACAAATCATGTTGGTACTCCAATAACACATTGGGAACCCCCCAGCTATTTGAGACTAACCATAAGAAAACATGAACTACTAAGCACCATTATGCACGTAGCATTTTTATCATAGACATATCAACCAATGCAACAGAAGCAAACTCTCTTAATAAGATAAGCATGATAACTAAAGAGAGTTCAAGCAACCAACTAAACAAAAGCTCTTTAAAAAGATAAGCATGAAAACTAAGAGCTGAACATGACAGTAGCTATTGAAAGACAAAGAACACACACAACAAAGATAGACATGAAAATTCTATGTTATGTTCTAGGTAGAAGTGGAGCGTGTTTCTCTCCCACATAAAGAAAGCTGAGTTCCGACTCGTTATGAAAAGCTAAAGAAAACTAAAAAGGAAAACTAAAAGCAAGACGCTCCAAGCATATCACATAACACATGAAGTGATAAAAATATAGTGGAACGAAAGACAAACTGATAATGTTGATGGAGAAGGGGATGCACGGGGGCATCCCCAAGCTTAGACGCTTGAGTCTCCTTGAATATTTCTTGGGGGTGCATGGGGGCATCCCCAAGCTTGAGCGTTTGACACTCCCGAATCTTTTTATCATCTTCCCTCGCACACTTGAAAACTCCCTTCATACATAACTCATCATAATCTGATTAGCGAGGTTAGTACCCATAATTAAATAATTGTTCCTTGCTGGAAATAAAGATATTCTTGAAGGTCTACTGTTTCTCAACATTGCCAAAAGGTTTTTGCAAAGAAAAAGCAAGCTCTAGGTTTGCAAAATGAAGGAAAGGCAAAACAGGACAGAATCTATGAAAAACAGAACAGCAGGTAGTAAATGATTTTTTCGCGGCACTTCTGCAACTCTAATAAAAAAACTCAAAACAGACACACAAAAGACAATTGTATAGAGCACGCTGTCGAAAAAAGTCAGACCAAAAAGATGATCTGGTGATTTTATACGAATTTTTCTATCCAAGGACATAATCTATTTCCTGGACAGCACGTCACAACTTTTGAACTTTCTTGCAATCAGAGGCTACACTTGGCACAAAGTTGAAATGCAAAGATACAATGATGATGCTACTGTAGTAACAACATCAAGACACAACAAAAGCAAAATAATTTTTTTATTCATGTGGGCTGCCTCCCAAAAGCGCTTTCTTTTATGCCTTTAAGCTAGGCATAATGCAAAAAGATCAAGTTTTATCAAGAGTAAAAGAATAGCTAGCCCGTATAACGGACTCAAAAGGTAACTTAATCTTCTTTCGAGGGAAATGTTCCATCCCTTTCTTGAGAGGAAATTGGAATTTAATATTCCCCTCTTTCATGTCAATGATAGCACCAACGGTGCGTAGAAAAGGACGTCCCAAAATAATTGGACAAGAAGGTTCACGTTCAATATCCATAATAGTAAAATCAACGGGAACATAATTGTCATTGACAATGATAAGAACATCGTTGATCCTCCCCAAAGGTTTCTTTATGGAAGAATCAACGAGACGAACACCAAAAGAACAAGAATCAAAAGGTTTCAATTTAAGCATATCATATTTTTTTTTGGGCATAACAGAGGTACTAGCTCCAACATCACATAAAGCATAGCAAGAGAAGTTATTCAACTTAATTTTAATCATAGGATCCCAACCATCTTCTAGCTTTCTAGGTATGGAGGCTTCTACTCTAAGTTTCTCCTCCCTAGCTTTGATGAGAGCATTAGTGATATGCTCTATGAAGGCAAGGTTAAGCGTGCTAGTGCGGGGATCTCTAGACATCTTGTGAAGGAAATCAATAACTTCGGTAAGAGTGCAATTATCAAAATCAAGGTCACTACTATCAAGTAAAGTGGTAGTGGTGTCCTTTAGGTTCACTTGTTTGGTAGTTTCTATAGTCATAGCATCACCATTAATAGGTCCAATGGGACCAGGAGTGCATTGGGTGCTAAGAGTTTGGATATCCTCAACAACTTGGATAGTAGCAACAGTGTGGTGGGTAGGAAGGTTCTTAATTCTATCTTCTTCCTCCCTTTCTCTAGCCCATCTCTCTTTAAGTTTAGCCAACATCCTAATGTTTTCATTAATTTGCACTTGAATAGCATTCATAGGAGTGACCTTCCTCTCCTCAAGAGGAGAAGTTCTAATTTTAAGCAATTCTACTTCATGGGCTAAATTGTCTACCTTCGAAGAGAGATCATCTAGTTTGTTTAGTTTTTCTTCTACACTCTTATTAAAGGCTTTTTGGGTAGTGATGAAATCTTTAAGCATAATCTCTAGTTCAGTAGTGGAGTTCTTGGTGCTAGGATAAGCATTGTTGTTCCCATAAGAATTAGAGGGGAACGGTCTAGGATTGCTACCAAAATTACTCCTATAAGCATTGTTATTAAAATTGTTTCTAGAGATAAAGTTCACATCTACTTGTTCTTGAGCAATCAAAGAATTTAAAGGAACATCACGAGGATCAACAGAAGATTACTTCGAAAGTAGAGACATGATCAAGTCAACTTTTTCATTTAGGGAGGAAATCTCCTCGACAGAGTTTACCTTCCTACCTGTTGGAGCGCGTTCGGTGTGCCATTGGCAATAGTTGGTCATCATCTCATCGAGAAGCTTTGTGGCAGCACCAAGTGTAGTTGACATAATGGTTACTCCCGCGGCCGAATCTAACAAGTTCCGCGAGGTAAAGTTCAAGCCTGCATAAAATTTTTGGATAACCATCCAAGTAGTCAAACCATGAGTAGGGCAGTTCTTGACAAGAGATTTCATACGTTCCCAAGCTTGGGCAACATGTTCATTATCCAATTGTTTAAAATTCATTATGTTACTTCTTAGTTGGATAATTTTAGCAGGTGGATAGTACTTTCCAATAAAAGCATCTTTGCACTTGTCCCATGAATCTATGCTATTTCTAGGCAAAGATTGAAACCAAATTTTAGCTCCTCCTCTCAAGGAGAAAGGAAAAAGCTTAAGCTTAACAATATCACTGTCTACTTCTCGGTACTTTTGCATATCACAAAGTTCAACAAAATTGTTTAAGTGTAAAGCAACATCATCTCCAGCACCGGAGAATTGATCTTTCATAACTAGGTTCAGTAAAGCAGGTTTAATTTCATACGAAGGTGCTGAAGTGGCAGGTGTAGTGATAGGTGTGCAAATAAAGTCATCGTTGTTGTGACTAGTGAAGTCACACAACTTGGTGTTCTCGGTGGAACCCATAGCAGCAAGCAAGATAACTATTTTTGTGATTTTTGATCAAAGATACTAAAGCAAAAACTGAAAGGTAAACTAACAAGACTAAAAGCAAAGGTAAAAGATAGCGTGCAACTCCCCTATCTTGAAGAGTGGAGTCCCCGGCAATGGCGCCAGATAACTTTGCTTGATAGCTTCTCGCCCCTCGTTGGTTACCCCAAGTGGAAGGTTTGAGATGCAGTGTAGCGGAAGTTTTCCCTTGGCAAAGATACCAAGGATCGATTTCCCCTGAGACTCCCAGTTTCAACAAGAAGGTGTTAACTGCTAACGGCGCCAGATATTAGCAATCAACATGGACCTGCACACAGATACAAATAACTTTGCTCCCAACGAGTACAGAGAGGTTGTCAATCCCTCCGGCCTTGTCGTTTACAAAGGATCAAACACAAGTGATAATAGTGACAGGTAATGCTGCAAATAGTAAGTAAAAGCGGAAAGTAAATAGCGGATGTGATCAGTGATGGTAATATGGACCGGGGTCCCATGATGTTCACTAGTGATGTCTCTCTCCCAAAAGACGATAAAACAACTATGTGAGGTGAACGAATTACAGCTGGGCAATTGACAGAATTATGTGCGCAAACCAATGCTAACTATGTCGCAAGAAAGGTAGATGTTCAAAGCATGGGCGGTACGCCAAGGCAAGTAGACCGAAATCCATCTGCATCTACTACTAATCATCCACCTTGAGATATCTATCCAGAACATCTCGCTGGTATTAAGTTGCGAGTCCCATCCATAGTGTAAACTCAAAGCAACAGACAACTGCATTAAAAGAACTTTGCGTAAAGTAAACAATCCTTGCACCCGCGGGCACAAGCACCGTTGTTTTCCCCCTTGTGGCAACAACACATCCCCTAGACTCATGTTTCTGTCACTCAAGCTAGTCATCGAGGGGCATGAACCCACAATCAAGCATAACGTTCCCTCTTGGAGTCACTACCTACTACTTAGCCAAAGCAATAAATAGCAACGGAGAACATGCAAGAATTACTTAGGAACATAAATATAAAAGAGGTGAATCAAATATATTACTCAAACACAATCTGAACATAATCTCACAGTCCATCGGATCCCAGCAAACTCATCATAGCAACAGCATAAAGATTACATATGTGCCTCGATCATGTAGGGCAGCTCACGAGGACTAATTAGTGAAGCACAAGAACGGGAGGAGAACATCACATAGCTACTGGTCATGGACCCATAGTCCAAGGGAGACTACTCTCAACTCATCCGGGAGGCGTCCATGGTGGTGGAGAAGCTCCCGGTGGTGATCCTCCCCTCCGGTAGGGTGCCGAGAAGAGTTCTCCTGGTGCTCCCGATCTTGGAAGCGCGGCGGCGGCAGAACAGAGATGAGATCGCGAAAAAGGGTTCCCGTCTCGAGGGTTTCGGGACGCGTGTTAAATATATGCCAAAGGGGGGCATCAGCGGAGGCCTGGGGGGCCCAGGCGCCCCCCCGGCGCGGCCAGGAGGGGGGCCGCGCAACCAGGGCGCCTGGAGCCCTGGTGGCCCCCCTCCGGCCCTACTTTGGCTGCCGGGAAGCTTCTGGAACGCTGATTTTTTATATAATTTTTCCAGGATTTTTCTGGCAGTTTTCGTAATGGGAAAACCTGAAATACAAAAACAGCAGAAAACAGAAACTGGCACTGGGGTGCACTGAGTTAATAGGTTAGTCCAAATATGATCAAAAGTGTATGGATGTGTATAAATATCATAGCAATATCACCCAAAAGAGGCATGGAGCAAGCATAAATTATAGATACGTTTTGGACGTATCAGGGGGGTTCCGGTTACCCCCTCCGGCACGTCGGTTAAATCCGAAACTTTTCCGGAACACTTTTGATGTACGAATATAGTCGTCTGTCGGTGTACTAAGGTAGGGGTACCTTAGTACCCCAACTTGTGCACGGGCAGTAGCAGCTTCCCATGGCAGGGCTTACCACGCGCTTGCCAAGGCCCGCTCCAGACCCCTTCAAGCCATTCAAGAACAAAGTATTCAAGTTAAGAGACAAGACCCCGGCAAGAGGAGCTTGCCGGGAAGGCCGCACCAGGCTCAAAGTTATCATTCCAGCACAAGACCCTGGCAAGAGGAGCTTGCCAGGAAGGCCAAAAGAACGGCACTTCAAGGAAGAATATCGTGACGCATCGCACGCCCCGGCAGGACCCGGAGCGCGACAAGCTTCCGGACCCGGCAAGGTTGCGACCCCGGCAAGGTGCTTGCTGGGGAAGCCTATGCTATGTCCCTCCGCTCCAGCTCATCTGGCCACGCGTTGCCCTGGGGCCCTTCCAGGGGCACGTGTCAGATGGCTGTGCAGCCTGGGGTACACGGTGGCAAGCCGCGGTGACAAGGATATCGCCGTGGCGAACGGAGACGCATGGACGGACACTTTTTGGGGCGACGGCGACGGGCATTAAATGCCCTTGTCCCCCACCGTCAAGGTTAGGTGAAGACCATTGTTTGTGCACTGTTACAACTACCACCAAATTTACATTTTTACCCTCCTCTACGTTGGCACCTGTCGGTGACCCCTTTGAGCTATAAAAGGAGGCCCATGCACAACGTAGAGGAGGTTCGACCCCAGAAACTCGCTCACTCCCTCGCTCGGTGCAGCTGGTACTGTAGATCTTCAAGCTCCCGAGCCCAAGAACTAAATACAACCAAAGCAGGAGTAGGGTTTTACGCGTCATCGCGGCCCGAACCTGGGTAAACTGCCCGCGTATGCTCCTCGATCTGCTCTCCGTGCTCCCTCCGCTCCCTTACCGCAACGTAGAAGGGGCTCCGGTCCCATAGGTGCTCGTGGGAGGACAGTTTCCCCCGACATCTTTGGCGCGCCAGGTAGGGACACTCACGGCGCCACCAAGTCCAAGGACAAGATGGACGACCGGGCGAACTCCAAGGCCTCGGTGTCCGTACACGCACCACGTCCCTCTCAGGAGGTGCCATACCAGCAGCGACGTGGTACCGGAGGTACCATACGCTTGCTGGGACGTGGCCAGGCCGGCGAGTCACGGGACGCTCAAGGCCAACGTCCAGGCACGAGCAAGGCGCGGTCGCCGGGACGGGAACATGCTCCTTCTAACGCGGTTAGGAGTCCGAGCGTGTCCCGCTCCTCGCACCGTTCGCCACCGTTTCCTCCCTCTCCAGCAGAAGCCCTGGCCAGGGCTCAGCTGCTCCTCGACTTCCCTCCAGCGGCGGACAAGGCCGAAGACTGGAGGGCGACGATCCAGAGCCTCATCGCCTTCGCCAACAACGACGCGCCGCAGCAGCCGGCAACTTCACGCCCGCGGCAAGTCGACCAAGCGAAGGCCGATGGAGACAAGACCGCCGGGGGTGCATCTACCGTGCACTCCCCGCGCGGACATAGAAAACGCCGCCCCGCCGGATCAACGTCGACGACGACTCCACGGCGTCGTCAGATCCGCGGGCTCGCCGCGATCAGCGCCAAGTCCTCGATGACAGGCGACAAGAGGACGCTCGAACCCGCATCGAGCGTCGACGAGAAGCCAGAAGACAGTCCGACCAGCGCGCTGGGACCGCTGTCGACATGCACACGCTCGGTGAACCAGGCGACTTGCCGTATGCGGCAGGTTGCCCTGCATTCACCCGAGAGCTGCGGCAAGTCCAGTGGCCCAGCATGAAGAATTTCAAGCCCGACGTACCCGAGAAGTACGACGGCAAGACGCACCCCTCGGAGTTCCTCAGCATCTACACCATTGCGGTGCAGGCTGCCGGGGGACGCGACGAGAAGATACTAGCCAACTACTTCCCGCTCGTGCTTAAGCCAAACGTCAGGTCTTGGCTTATGCACTTGCCGGAGAACTCCATCTCTTAATGGGCGGATTTGTGCCACCAGTTTGTCGGCGCCTTCACGGGCGGCCACAAACCCCACGGCCAGGAGAGCGATCTTCATATCCTTGCCCAGAAGGAGGGAGAGTCCCTGCGCAAATACATCCAAAGGTTCAGCCGCGTTCAGCACAATATCCCCGATGTCCACCCTGCCGCGGTTATCAGCGCGTTCCACCAGAACGTGCGTAACCGCCGGATGAGGGAGGAGATGGCCATGACCAAGATCCGGGACGTCAGCGAGCTTTACGCTCTGGCTGACAAATGTGCACGTGCTGAAGAGGGGAGAAGACTCCCCGGAGAGGATACCGGCGCAGGAGGAAGCGACAGTGAGGATGCCGCCCCGGCAAGGAAAGGCCGGCGGTGGAATAACAGGAAAAAGAAGAGCAAGGAGGTACTGGTTGTCGAGCAGTCCGGCAAGGAGGCTCCCGCCAAGAAGACACAGGCTGGTGGCTCCGGCAAGGAGCCCGCCCCTGTAGCAGCAGCCGACAAGCAGGACGGCTTCGACAAGCAGTACTGCAAGATCCACCGCACCAAGGGCCACGACCTCCAAAACTGCAAAAGGGTAGAGTACCTCGTAGAGTAGCAGAAGGCTGAATACGAGCGTCGCGACAAGGAGAAGGCCCAAGGAGGCGGAGGAGAGCCCAGCAAGAAGCGGCCGTTCAATGGCCGGGGAGGACGCCGCGGCAAGGCCAAGCAACGGCAAGGAGACAGACCTCCCCGGGGCCGCGACAAGGACGACGACGAAGACGATGACAAGGATATGGATAAAGGAGACAACATTGAGCAGGAGTTCCAGAAGGCCACAGAAGTTCTGTGCGTCGATGGAGGTGCCTCTCTGCACACTTCCCACCGCCAACTCAAGCAATGGGTGCGGGAAGTGAATGCAGCTGAGCCACCCGTCGAGTCGCGCAGGCTGCTGAAATGGTCCGACACGCCCATCATCTTCGACCTTGAGGACCACCCTGACCGCACAACTGCGGTCGGGTGTTTGCCGATGTTGGTTTCACCAACTATCCGCAACCTCAAGGTCACCAAGATGTTGGTTGACGGCGGGGCCGGCCTCAACTTGATCTCCTCCGCTGTGATCAAGAAACTACAGATCCCTGACAGCGAGCTCGAGGAAACCGGGACGTTCCAAGGGATCAACCCGGGAAGGAGCAAGCCGAAGGGGAAGATCACGCTGCCTGTGACCTTTGGTGGAGAGCTCAACTTCAGGATGGAGAGGATCACGTTCGACGTCGCCGATATCCCATTGCCATACAATGGGATACTTGGCCGTCCTGCGCTCGCCAAGTTCATGGCAGCTTCCCACTACGCATACAACATGCTCAAGATGCCAGGGCCGATAAGCGTCATCTCTGTCCCCAGCGACAAGAAGGATGCGCTTATTTGCGCCGACAAGATCTACCGGGATGCAGCGGCCGCGGCAGACAGCAAAACACTTGCCGCTGAAGCTCCCGGGGGAAAGACCAAGTCCGGTAAGAGCTCTGGAGCACACTCCGGCAAACGCACTTCTTCGGAGTGCTGCGCTGCCGTCGAGGACGCACCATCGAGCTCCACCGGCAAGTGTAAGAAAGGAATGGCAGCTCCACCGGCAACCAAGAAGGTGTCCGCCAAGGAGGACGGCACTGGTGGTACCTTCACCATCAGTGCTACACTCGACCCCAAATAGGAAAGCGCGCTCGTTGCCTTCCTGCGGGCGAATGTGGACGTGTTTGCGTGGCAACCGTCTGACATCCCCGGCGTTCCCAGGAAGGTAATTGAGCACAAGCTTGCTGTTTGTCCTCATGCGCGGCCCGTCAAGCAGAAGGTCAGGAAGCAAGCCGTGGAGCGCCAAGAATTCATCGCCGAGGAAATAAAGAAGTTGGAAGCAGCAGGCCTGGTTAGAGGCGTAATCCATCCTACGTGGTTGGCCAATCCAGTTGTTGTGCGCAAGGCCAATGGGAAGTGGAGACTTTGTATAGACTTCACTGATGTGAATAAAGCGTGTCCCAAGGATCCATTTCCCTTGCCGCGTATTGACCAGATTGTTGACTCCACCGCCGGATGTGAGTTGCTTTCATTCCTTGATGCATACTCAGGTTACCACCAGATATTCATGGCCAAGGAAGATGAAGAAAAGACTGCATTCATTACTCCATGCGGCACATACTGCTTCATACGCATGCCCTTTGGATTGAAGAATGCAGGCTCAACATTTGCAAGGGTGGTACACACTGCTTTTGAGCCACAGATCCACAGAAATGTAGAGGCCTACATGGATGATATAGTGGTCAAGAGCAAGAGCAAGGATACCCTGATCCAAGACTTAGAAGAAACCTTTGAGAATCTGCGCAAGATACAACTCAAGTTGAACCCCGAGAAGTGCGTCTTCGGAGTCCCCTCCGGCAAGCTTCTCGGGTTCTTCGTGTCCCAGAGTGGGATTGAAGCCAATCCCGACAAGATTAAAGCCATCGAGCAGATTGAAGCCCCGAAGCGCGTCAAGGACGTAAGGAGACTTGCTGGTTGTGTGGCTGCCCTCAGCAGGTTCATTTCAAAGTCTGCAGAGCGCGCCCTGCCTTTCTTCAAAATCTTGAAAAAGGTAGGTCCTATGAAATGGACTCCGGAAGCAGAGGCTGCGCTGCAAGACTTGAAAGGATACCTGTCCTCTACTCCAATACTTGTCGCACCTAGGCCACAAGAGAAGTTGCTGCTGTACTTAGCGGCAACCAATCAAGTGGTTAGTGCTGCGTTAGTAGCGGAGAGGGAGGCAGATGAGGAACCCACATCCCCGGCAAGCGCACCCAGCGATAAGCAGGGGGCTTCCCCGACAAGCTCTGGGCCCGACAAGGACAAGTCTGCGCAGGAACAAGAAGAAGTGCGAAGGAAGATGGTGCAGCGCCCAGTTTATTTTGTAAGTTCCCTCTTGCAGGGGGCTAGGTCAAGATACTCTGGGGTGCAGAAGTTGCTTTTCGGCCTCCTCATGGCCTCAAGAAAGCTGCGCCATTACTTCCAAGCACATGAGATAACAGTGGTCACTCGCTTTCCGTTGAAGAGGATATTGCAAAATCCAGAAGCAACAGGCAGGATCGTCGAGTGGGCACTGGAGCTGTCAAGCTTTGGTCTTAAGTTTGAGAGTACTTCAACCATACAGAGCAGAGCTTTGGCAGAGTTCATAGCGGAATGGACCCCAACACCAGATGAAGAAGTTCCAGAAACAAGCACCCCGGTTCAAGAAGCAGGCAAGGAGTGGATAATGTACTTCGATGGTGCCTTCTCGCTGCAAGGCACCGGCGCTGGCGTGTTGCTCATAGCGCCCACCGGAGAGCACCTCAAGTATGTTGTTCAAATGCACTTTCCCAAGGAGCAAGCGACAAACAATACCGCCGAGTATGAAGGTCTGCTTGCCGGTCTCAGAATTGCGGCCGAACTTGGGATCAAGAAGCTGATTGTGCGGGGAGACTCACAGTTGGTGGTCCGACAAGTAAATAAGAGTTACCAGAGTCCTCTGATGGAAGCTTATGTCGATGACGTGAGGAAGCTTGAAGAACACTTTGAAGGCCTACAGATGGAGCACGTTCCAAGGGCTCAGAATGATATCGCAGATGGCCTCTCAAAGTGTGCTGCAATGAAGTTACCTGTGGAACCAGGGATCTTCGTGCTCAAGCTAACTCAGCCATCCGTTACACCATCAGTTGGGCAGAGCAAGAAGAGGAAGTTGGTCTCCGGCGATTACTTGCCGGCGGATCTTCCCGAAGCCGCCGCCAAGGTCCCCAGGATCAACAACCAAAATGCTGAGGGACAGTCTGCTCCTGCGGACCCAAGGGTCTATACAGTTGAAGCAGGCGTTCC
Source organism: Secale cereale (assembly GCA_902687465.1). Lineage (NCBI taxonomy): Eukaryota > Viridiplantae > Streptophyta > Magnoliopsida > Poales > Poaceae > Secale > Secale cereale. Next base: position 685,655,965 of record LR738709.1, on the reverse strand, counting down.
CGACAAGCCTTGCCCCGGCGGGCTTGCCGGGGAACCCTCAGCTCCGGCAGAGCCGCAGGTTCTTGCCGTAGAAGCTGAGGTTCCCACAACAGCCCTAATGCCTTTAGTCCTTGTTGTTGAACCCCAGGCTCCAGCATGGGCGCAGCAAATCGTCCGATTTCTTCAGACTGGAGAACTTCCCGAAGAACCAGAAGAGATAGAGAGGATAACAAGGCAGTCAAGTATGTACCAGTTCGTTGGCAACGAACTGTACAGAAGAAGACTCAATGGTGTCAGATTGAAGTGCATTTCCCGGGAAGATGGACGGAAGCTGTTGGCAGAGATACACAGAGGCATATGTGGTCACCACATTGGCGCAAGAGCACTTGCCGGAAAGGCGATCCGGCAAGGTTTCTTTTGGCCAGAAGCCCTCCAAGATGCAACTGCACAAGTAACCAAGTGTGAAGCGTGCCAGTTCCATGCCAAGCAAATTCACCAGCCAGCTCAAGCTCTCCACACGATCCCTTTGTCCTGGCCTTTCTCGGTCTGGGGGCTCGACATCCTCGGCCCCTTCCCCCGCGCCGTCGGGGGCTTTGAGTACTTGTACGTCGCGATCGACAAGTTCACAAAGTGGCCAGAAGTGGAACCAATGAGAAAGGTGACGGCACAGTCAGCAGTCAGGTTCTTCAGATCAATAGTTTGCCGTTTCGGGATCCCTAACAGGATCATCACCGACAACGGCACACAGTTCACAAGCCGCACCTTCATGCAATACGTCCAAGACCTTGGCGCCAAGGTCTGCTTCGCTTCTGTTGCTCACCCAAGGAGCAATGGTCAAGCGGAGAGGGCAAACGCTGAAGTGCTGCGCGGGCTGAAGACAAGAACCTTTGATAGGCTGCACAAGTGTGGAAGAAACTGGATAGAGGAGTTGCTGGCGGCTCTTTGGTCAATCAGGACGACACCAAATCGACCCACCGGGCAGACACCCTTTGCTCTTGTCTACGGAGCAGAGGCAGTTCTCCCCACGGAACTCGTATACGGATCTCCTCGAGTGCTCGCTTACGACGAGCTAGAGCAAGAGCAACTGTGACAAGATGATGCGTTGCTCCTCGAGGAGGAACATCTCCAGGCTGCTGTACGAGCTGCTCGATACCAGCAAGCCTTGCGTCGCTATCATAGCCGCAAGGTCAAGGTCAGGAGTCTCGAGGAAGGCGACCTTGTTCTTCGGCGCGTTCAGTCCGCCAAGGGCTCCAACAAGTTGACGCCGAAGTGGGAAGGCCCTTATCGGGTGAGACAAGTCACAAGGCCCGGCGCTGTCCGCCTTGAGACCGAAGAAGGCTTATCGGTGAGCAACTCCTGGAACATAGAGCATCTTCGCAAGTTTCACCCATAAGGCGCGGTTGCCGTGATCCGCTCCGGCAACCACCTTTTGTATATGTCTTGCCGCTGTTGCATGTAAACCTTTGTACAAAGCCGGGCGCAGACCCCGTGCGTTAGTAAAACTTTTGTACTTCGCACCATTTGTCATTTCGTGCTTTTCCTTTTACTTGCATGTATCATCTGACATTTTGTGCAGCACACATCCCCGGTAAGCGATAACAAGCCGCAAGGCCCCGTACTTGTATTTTCTCCTCCTTTGCCTTTCTCTTTGAAACAGAAAGAGTGTTCCTCGTGCACAAGTTTGCCGGGGGGGAAGGAGATGAAGTATGGACCAAGTGTTGTTCAAGAAAGAAAAGTCTTGCCGGGAAGTAAACAACCCTATGAAAGCTAAGTTACCAAAGTTTGAGCATTCAAATTTTTAAATTTTAGTTATCTTCCTTGAACAACCACACTTTGTATGGAAAACCTGTGCGCGGAGGAACCTACCCATGGCTAGCCGCACCCTTACTTTGTTTCGAGCACGCTCAACGGCTTAAGTGAGCTGCGACAAGTGTCGCGCCGTTACTTCGTTTTCAAGTTCGCTCAGCAATTTAAGTGTGCTGCGACTAGCTGCGGCAAGGTTACTTGCCGACAAGGTCTTTGCTAGCAGGCTGCTAAGAGTCCCGCACTCAGCGCTCGCGGCAAGGGCCCCTTGCCGGCAAGTTCCCCTAAAAAGCGTAAGGTGAAAAGCATACAAAGTGAAGGACCAAAAGCAAGGGAGATAACACTGCATTGATTACCCAAAATAAATATATATTACAGAGATAGCTTGCCGCTGTTCTAATCAACTACTGCCTATGACTCAATCAACAGCGGCGAGGGAAGCAAGAAGCCTAATCCCTACGGTCCCCGTCGACCCTCTGGATCATGCCCACCTTGGCTACGATGTGGGCAACTTGGGCCTTCAACGCCTCCTGATCAGCCTCGGGCGGCAAGGTGCGGAGGACGTTGACGAGGTTGATCCCGGGGTTGCGGTAGACAATCTTCGACAGCACCCGCTCCATGGTGCCCATGCAGAGCCGGCGCGCCTCATCGGCCAGCTGCACGAGGATCTTCTCCCGCAGCCGCGCAAGCGCCGGCGCCACTCCCCTGAAGAACAGACTCAGTTTGGCGCTGTGAGGGAGGTTCTCGTCGGGGGAGTACACGAGATGCTCCGCTCTCAACGCCATCATCTCCATGTCGATGTTGGCGGCGGAGGCGACGAGGTCCTCAGTCCATCGCTCCACCGTCTGCTGGAATTGGTTTTGCGAGACGGTGGTGCTTTCCAGCAGGGCCCTCTCAGTGCGGAGATCGTCCTTCAGCTTCGTCTCGCGGTCCCGGGCAGCGTCAAGCGAGTCAGTAAGGGTGGAGACCTTCAGCTCTAAATCAGCAATGGAGTCCCTGGCATCAGTGAGCTCTTTACCCTTCTCGGAGAGGCGGATTTGCAACTCCGAGTTGGTGTGGGCATCCTTCTCCCGCTCCACGTTGAGCGCGGTGACCCTGTCTTCGCTCGCCTTCAAGAACAGCTCCAACTGCGCCACTCTGGCCTCCAGATCCTTCTTAGCAGTCTCCGCGGCAGCAGCGGCGTCCCTCGCCTCCTGCAGAGCCCCGCCGATGGCTTTCTCCCGGGCGGTGAGGTCGTCCTCATGGGCGTCGAGGTCGACCTTCCGCTGGTTGAGCTCTCCTTCCTGCCGAGACAGCTCCTCGGCGGCCAGTCGCTGCTGCTCCTCGACCTCGGCCTTTTCGAGGACGAATGCTTGCTGCGCCCCGGCAAGCTCTTAGCGCTCCTCCGCCAAGTTTCGGAGGGCTGCCTGGTTGGCGGCATGGAGCTCCGCGGCGTGCTTCTCCAGGTCAGCACCTGCCTTGGCAGCCAGAGCCTCCCGAGACTCCAACTTCGCCTGCCTGGCCCGGTACAAGGCCAGGAGCCGACGAAGGAGTCTCTCTTCTTCGGGTTCATCGCTGCTGCCGGGCGCATCCACAACCTTCAGCCCGGCGGAGGCGAGAACCTCTCCGTCGAAGGTCTCTCCCTCCGCGGGTGCCCTAGACGAGGACGCCCACGGGACTTGAATAAAGACCCCGTTGGCGGCCTCCAGATCGACACCCGACCGGTCCACGGAGGCGGAGGGGTCGGCGGCCGGTGCAGCGTCCGACGCTCGTGCAGCCTCCGGGCCAGCAGTGTGGTCGCCGGTCCCTTCCCCAGCCGCGGCTTCGGCGGTCGGGGCGGTCTCCTCGATGGCTGGCTCGTCAGCTCCAGCCATCCCCTCAGCAGTAGTGGTGTTGCCGCCGTCGCCATGCACGCCCTCCTCGGCGGTGGCCTCCGTCTCCATCAGCTCCGGGGTGGGAGGATCTAGTAGAAGAAAAAGAAAAGAAAGATTTGTCAAGCAAATATCCAAAAAGAAGAATTCGAGAAGAAGAAACTACAAGGGCTTACCTGCGCGGGCCTCTTCGATGACGGGGTCCCTCGCCGGGGAGTTATCCCTTGGCGGCGTAGAAGAAGCCCCCGCCGGCGGAGGGCCTCCGGTGCCCTCCCTTGGTGGGGAGTCCGCCCTTGTCGGGGTGCTCGCCCTTGGCGGAGTACCCGCCCTTGGCGGAGCACTGTCCCTCGTCGGGGAGCTCATCCTTGGCGGGGAGGATGGAGCGAGCAGCTCGTCGGGGGCGACCTCTTGGTGCTCCTGCGGTTGCGGCTCCACTTCTGCACAAGACAATAAAATATCAGCAAGGATAACGACCTCAAGCGCACCCATCAAGCAGGAAAGTGAACACCAGGACTTACGCTGGGGGCTGCGCTGGGGGCTGCTCCCCGGAGCGGCAGACTGGTCCGGCAAGTTTGCCGCCGGCGCATCCTCCGTCGCTGCGGCAGGCTCGTCGTCCTCGATGTTGACCACGGGGATTTTGGCCCTCTTCGCCATCCTCTGGGTCAAGGTCCTGCAAAACAAGATCAGAATCAGAACCAAGCAAGAGAAACCAAGACAAAATCAAAGGAAATGAAAATTGCAAGTACTTACTCTTCCTCCTCTTCGTCGGAGCTGAGAGCGGAGAAGTCAAATCCCGCCTCGGGTGCTCCAGCGCGAGGAGCTGGAGGAGAGGGCTCCCTCGGGCGCTTGGCGGGCTCCGGAGCTGCGGGCTGTGAAGACCCAGCACCGGTCGTCGCTGAGGACCGAGGAGCAGAAGGTACCCCGGAGTCACTCCGGGAAGACCCCCCTCCGCTTGTCGCTCGGGCACGGGGCGCCTCCTTGACGACCTTGCTCGTCGTGGTGGCGCGCGTCGCCCGGCGCTGCGGTCGTTGTTGGGGCGCCGGCGGCCTCACCGTCTCGACGGCCTTGCGGAGGCGCTTCTTCGGTTGCGGCGGAGGGCTTGGGCTTGGTGGTGGCGGAGAGTTCTCCGAGGATGAGGAGGCGTCGTCGTCAAGATTCAAGGATCCGCCGGAGTCTTCATCAGAATCACCGGACTCGGCCTCCTCCTCCTCCTCCTCCTTGGCAGGCCCGCTGGACTCAGTTTCCTGCCCGACAGCCTCGCCAATCCCGACAGGCTCCCCGGTAGGCTCCCCGGCAAACTCCTTGGGCGTGATCTGCAGTAGCTTGAGGATTTCCTCCTCCTCCGCCTGGCTCACCGCGTCCGCCGCCTCCGCTTCATCAACAGTATATCCAAACTCGCCTGCCGCTGCTGCCGCGGCGGCCTCCTCCATCCTGGAGGCAATGTACGCCACATCCCGCGCGGTGGTCTCCCGGGTGAGCCCCTTCCTCTCATCGGCGTTGCGTGGTTTTTCAACCAAGTTGTCGAAGAAGGCTTGCACGGTCTCCGCTGAAGGCTCCAGCCAAGTGGGGACGACCCCGTGGGAGTCGCACTCTGGCATTGCCGCGCGGATGGCACTGAGGGCAGTGTTGTTGCACAAAGGGACCACTCCGGTCGACGGTTTGAACCACTCCGGGTGCTTGAGGTCGTGTTTGAACAGCTCCCGGACCATCCCCTTCAACTCCAAGACGGTGAAGTTGTAGTTCAACCCGAGGCGCAGCCTCATGCGGTCTGCCGCATTGCCGAACTCCCAAGCAGGCCTCTTCCTTTCCTGCAGAGGGGCGATGCGGCGGCGGAGGAAATCAGCTCCAACTTCACCCACAGTCGAATTGGCAGCCCGGAGACGAAGAATCCTAGTTAGGGCGATCTGCAGCTTGTCGTCCTCCGGGGCCAAGTCACGCCAATCCTTGCCGCGCACCATGGCAGTCTGGCATGGCAAGGTAAACTGCTCGGGCTCTTTTTCCAGGATCCAACACCAGTCTGCCCTCCACTCCTCCCACTTGCCGCGAAGCTCCCCCTTCAAGTACGCCTCCTTCTTGTTCAGCCTGAAGATCCAAGAGATGCCGCCGGAGAGGGGGGATCCGGACTCTACTCTAGGCGTGAAGAAGTGGCGGAAAAGAGCTACATTTGGGTCAACCCCAACGTAGTTTTCGCACAGATGTGCGAAAACGGCCAAGGTGAGAACGGCGTTGGGGGTGAAATCTAAGAGACGGAAGCCGTACGTATTCATCACATCGCAGAAGAACTCCGAGAACGGAGGGCAAGGACCGCAATAGAAGAATGCAGCGAAGAAGTAGTAACCTCCCGGAAGCATGTCGACAGCCACGGCGGGGAGGACTTGGGTGCGGGGATGATCCTTCGTCTCCCTCGCCTAGAACAAGTAGTACTTGTCCCGCAGCTCCCTCGGGCCGAGCCTTGGCGGGAAGACCACCCTCTTTCTCCGTATGGCTGCCAGCTTCGCCGCCTGCTCGGACTTCTCCTTCTTCGCCTTGTCGCTCTTCGCCTTGTCGCTCTTCGCCTGGTCGCTCTTCGGGGCCATGGCGGGGGCGGCGAGGGAGGACGACGACACGGCGGGTGGGGAAGACGGTGGAGGAAGGGCAGAAGCAGGGAGCGGCGGGGGTTTCTGAGGACTCAAGGCACAATGAAGACGATGGGGGGAACTGCCCCTGTTTCCTCTTC
>LR738709.1:685616372-685649545 GCA_902687465.1 Secale cereale | reverse complement strand
GGGGGGGGGGGGGGCGTTCCGCATTTCCCCATTAAAGAACATGCCACGATCTCTCCCACGACGCCGCAATCGACGCGTGCCGTTAGGGAGGGATGCGGCGGATACGGAGAGGGATACGGCTCGCCGTGGGCCGCGTGTGCCCGTGCACTGTCTTGGGCCTGGCCCAACAGCACTCGGCATCGTGTGTGGCCCAGGCCCGGGGGCTCCTGTCGGTGTACTAAGGTAGGGGTAGCTTAGTACCCCAACTTGTGCACGGGCAGTAGCAGCTTCCCGCGGCAGGGCTTACCACGCGCTTGCCAAGGACCGCTCCAGACCCCTTCAAGCCATTCAAGAACAAAGTATTCAAGTTAAGAGACAAGACCCCGGCAAGAGGAGCTTGCCGGGAAGGCCGCACCAGGCTCAAAGTTATCATTCCAGCACAAGACCCTGGCAAGAGGAGCTTGCCAGGAAGGCCAAAAGAACGGCACTTCAAGGAAGAATATTGTGACGCATCGCACGCCCCGACAGGACCCGGAGTGCGACAAGCTTCCGGACCCGGCAAGGTTGCGACCCCGGCAAGGTACTTGCCGGGGAAGCCTATGCTGTGTCCCTCTGCTCCAGCTCATCTGGCCACGCGTCGCCCTGGGGCCCTTCCAGGGGCACGTGGCAGATGGCTGTGCAGCCTGGGGTACACGGTGGCAAGCCGCGGTGACAAGGATATCGCCGTGGCGAACGGAGACGCATGGACGGACACTTTTTGGGGCGACGACGACGGGCATTAAATGCCCTTGTCCCCCACCGTCAAGGTTAGGTGAAGACCACTGTTTGTGCACTGTTACAACTACCACCAAATTTACATTTTTACCCTCCTCTACGTTGGCACCTGTCGGTGACCCCTTTGAGCTATAAAAGGAGGCTCATGCACAACGTAGAGGAGGTTCGACCCCAGAAACTTGCTCACTCCCTCGCTCGATGCAGCTGGTACTGTAGATCTTCAAGCTCCCGAGCCCAAGAACTAAATACAACCAAAGCAGGAGTAGGGTTTTACGCGTCATCGTGGCCCGAACCTGGGTAAACTGCCCGCGTGTGCTCCTCGATCTGCTCTCCGTGCTCCCTCCGCTCCCTTACCGCAACGTAGAAGGGGCTCCGGTCCCATAGGTGCTCGTGGGAGGACAGTTTCCCCCGACATCGACCAATATATCAATGTTTACGTCTCGGACATTCCGAGACTCCTCATCATGTCTGTGATCTCATCCGGGACCATTGTCGAGGAAATCGTTAACTGGTACCTGCTCGGTTGGCTGGCGAGTAGGGGATTAATCGGCTAACCGACAAGTTAATCGGCCATTTAATCAATTAATCAGACGATTTATCGGTTTATCGGCTACTCGGTGACCCTACGAGTAGAGATTAATCGGCATGTTAACTGGTTAACAGGTGAATTCTTGAACAGGGTCCGGGACTCCGAACTACCTTCGGTACATCAAAACTCATAAACTCATAATATCGATCGTCATGAAACGTCAAGCGTGCGGACCCTACGGGTTCGAGAACTATGTAGACATGACCGAGACTCATCTCCAGTCAATAACCAATAGCGGAACCTGGATGCTCATATTGGCTCCTACATATTCTATGAAGATCTTTATCGGTCAAACCGCATAACAACATACATTGTTCCCTTTGTCATCGGTATGTTACTTGCCCGAGATTCGATCGTCGGTATCTCAATACCTAGTTCAATCTCGTTACCGGCAAGTCTCTTTACTCATTCCGTAATACATCATCTCGTGACTAACTCATCAGTCATTTGCTTGCAAGGCTTATTATGATGTGTATTACCGAGAGGGCCCAGAGATACCTCTCCGACACTCGGAGTGACAAATCCTATTCTTGATCTATGCCAACACCACGAACACCTTCGGAGACACCTGTAGAGCATCTTTATAATCACCCAGTTACGTTGTGACGTTTGATAGCACACAAGGTGTTCCTCCGGTATACGGGAGTAGCATAATCTCATAGTCATAGGAACATGTATAAGTCATGAAGAAAGCAATAGCAGTAAAACCAAATGATCATAGTGCTAAGCTAACGGATGGGTCTTGTCCATCACATCATTCTCCTAATGATGTGATCCCGTTGAGCAAATGACAACTCATGTCTATGGCTAGGAAACATAACCATCTTTGACCAATGAGCTAGTCTAGTAGAGGCATACTAGGGACACTCTGTTTTCTCTATGTATTCACACATCTACTAAGTTTCCGGTTAATACAATTCTAGCATGAATAATAAACATTTATAATGATATAAGGAAATAAATAATAACTTTATTATTGCCTCTAGGGCATATTTCCTTCAGTCTCCCATTTGCACTAGAGTCAATAATCTAGATCACATCACCATGTGATTAACACCTAATAGTTCACATCACCATGTGACTAACACCCATAGTTCTCATCGCCGTGCGACCAATTCCCAAAGGGTTTACTAGAGTCAACAATCTAGTTCACATCGCCATGTGATTAACACCCAAAGAGTAATAAGGTGTGATCATGTTTTGCTTGTGAGAGAAGTTTAGTCAACGGGTCTGTCACATTCAGATCCGTATGTATTTCGCAAATTTCTATTTCTACAATGCTCTTCTTGGAGCTACTCTAGCTATTTGCTCCCACTTTCAATATGTATCCAGATTGATACTTAGAGTCATCTGGATTAGTGTCAAAGCTTGCATCGGCATAACCCTTTACGACGAACTCTTTATTACCTCCATAATCGAGAAACATTTCCTTAGTCATCCAGTTACTAAGGATGATCTTTGACCGTTGTACAGTGATCTACTCCTGGATCACTATTTGTACCTCCTTGACAAACTCATGGCAAGGTACGCAACAGGTTTGGTACACAGCATGGCATACTTTATAGAACCTATGGCTGAGGCATAGGGAATGACTTTCATTCTCTCTATATTTTTCTGCCGTGGCCAGGTTTTGAGTCTTTACTCAACTTCACACCTTACAAATCAGGCAAGAACTCCTTCTTTGACTGATCCATTTTGAACTACTTCAAAATCTTATCAAGGTATGTACTCATCGAAAGTCTTATCAAGCGTCTTGATCTATCTCTATAGATCTTGATGCCCAACATGTAAGCAGCTTCACCGAGGTCTTTCTTTGAAAAACTCCTTTCAAACACTCCTTTATGCTTTCCAGAATACTCTACATTATTTCTGATCAACAATATGTCATTCACATATACTTATCAGAAATGTTGTAGTACTCCCACTCACTTTCTTGTAAATACAGGCTTCACCATAAGTCTGTATAAAACCATATGCTTTGATCACCTCATCAAAGCGTATATTCCAACTCCGAGATGCTTGCACCAGTCCATAGATGGATCGCTGGAGCTTGAACACTTTGTTAGCACTTTTAGGATCGACAAAACCTTCTGGTTGCATCATATACAACTCCTCTTTGAGATATCCATTCAGGAATGCAGTTTTGACATCCATTTGCCAGATTTCATAATCATAAAATGTGGCAATTGCTAGCATGATTCGGACAGACTTAAGCATCACTACGGGTGAGAAAGTCTCATCATAGTCAACTCCTTGAACTTGTCGAAAACCTTTCACAACAAGTCGAGCTTTGTAGACAATAACATTACCGTCGGCGTCGGTCTTCCTCTTGAAGATCCATTTATTTTTCAATTGCTTGCCGATCATCGGGCAAGTCAACCAAAGTCCACACTTTGTTCTCATACATGGATCCCATCTCAGATTTCATGGCCTTAAGCCATTTTGCAGAATCTGGGCTCATCATCGCTTCCTCATAGTTCGTAGATTTATCATGGTCTAGTAACATGACTTCCAGATTTGGGTTGCCGTACCACTCTGGTGCAGAACGTACTCTGGTTGATCTACGAAGTTCAGCAGTAACTTGATCCGAAGTTTCTTTATCATCATCACTAATTGGTGCAGGAATCACTGGAGCTAGTTTCTAAGATGTACTACTTTCTAATTTGGGGGAAGGTACAATTACCTCATCGAGTTCCACTTTCCTCCCACTCACTTATTTCGAGAGAAACTCCTTCTCTAGAAAGGATCCATTCTTAGCAGCGAATATCTTGCCTTCCGATCTGTTATAGAAGGTGTACCCAACAGTCTCCTTTGGGTATCCTATGAAGACAGATTTGTCCGAATTGGGTTCGGGCTTATCAGGTTGAAGCTTTTTCACATAAGCATCACAGCCCCAAACTTTAAGAAACGACAACTTTGGTATCTTGCCAAATCTCAGTTCATAAGGCGTCGTCTCAAAGGATTTAGATGGTGCCCTATTTAACGTGAATGCAGCTATCTCTAATGCATAACCCAAAATGATAGTGGTAAATCGGTAAGAGACATCATAGATCGCACCATATCTAATAAAGTGTGGTTACGACGTTCGGACACACCATTATGCTGTGGTGTTCCGGGTGGCGTGACTTGTGAAACTATTCCACATTGTTTCAAATGAAGACCAAACTCGTAACTCAAATATTCGCCTCCACGATCAGATTGTAGAAACTTTATTTTCTTGTTACGATGATTCTCTACTTCACTCTGAAATTCTTTGAACTTTTCAAATGTTTCAGACTTGTGTTTCATCAAGTAGATATACCCATATCTGCTCAAATCATCAGTGAAGGTCAGAAAATAAGGATACTTTCCGCGAGTCTCAATACTCATTGGTCCACATACATCAGTATGTATGATTTCCAATAAATTAGTTGCTCGCTCCATTATTCTAGAGAATGGAGTTTTAGTCATCTTGCCCATGAGGCATGGTTCGCAAGCACCAAGTGATTCCAAAAGTCCATCATTATGGAGTTTCTTGATGCGCTTTACACCAATATGACCTAAACGGCAGTGCCACAAATAAGTTGCACTATCATTATTAACCTTGCATCTTTTGGCTTCAATATTATGAATATGTGTATCACTATGAATGAGATCCTAAAAACTATTTTCATTGGGTGTATGACCATCGAAGGATTTATTCATGTAAATAGAATAACAATTATTCTATGACTTTAAATGAATAACCGTATTGCAACAAACATGATCTAATCATATTCATGATCAACGCAAATGCCAAATAACATTTATTTAGGTTCTACACTTATCCCGAAAGTATATGGAGTGTGCGATGATGATCATATCAATCTTGGAACCACTTCCATCACACATTGTCACTTCATCTTTAACTAGTCTCTGTTCATTCTGCAACTCTCGCTTCGAGTTACTAATTTTAGCAACTGAACTGGTATCAAATACCCAGGGGTTGCTATGAACACTAGTAAAATACACATCAATAATATGTATATCAAATATACCTTTCTTCACTTTGCCATCCTTCTTATCTGCCAAGTATCTAGGGCAGTTCCACTTCCAGTGACCATTTCCTTTGTAGTAGAAGCACTTAGTTTTAGGCTTGAGTTTAGCTTTGGGTTTCTTCACGAGAGTGATAACTTGCTTGTCATTCTTTTTGAAGTTCCCCTTCTATCCCTTTGCCCTTTACTTGAAACAAGTGGTCTTATTGACCATCAACACTTGATGCTCTTTCTTGATTTCTACCTTCGCTGATTTCAGCATCGCGAAGAGCTCGGGAATTACTTTCGTCATCCCTTGCATATTATAGTTCATCACGAAGTTCTACTAACTTGGTGATAGTGTCTAGAGAACTTTCTCAATTACTATCTTATCTGGAAGATTAACTCCCACTTGATTCAAGCAATTGTAGTACCCAGACAATCTGAGCACATGCTCACTGGTTAAGCTATTCTCCTCCATCTTGTAGGCAAAGTACTGTCAGAGGTCTCATACCTCTCGACACGGGCATGAGTATGAAATACTAATTTCAACTCTTGGAACATCTCATATGCTCCATGGCATTCAAAACGTTTTTGAAGTCCCGGTTCTAAGCCGTAAAGCATGGCGCACTAAACTATCAAGTAGTCATCATACCGAGCTTTTGTCAAAACGTTCATAACGTCTGCATCTGCTCCTGCAATAGGTTTGTCACCTAGCGTTGCATCAAGGACATAATTATTCTGTGCAGCAGTGAGGAAAATCCTGAAATCACGGAACAGTTCCGCATCATTGCTACTAACATCTTTCAACTTAGTTTCTCTAGGAACATATAAAAATAAACGGGGAGCTACATCGCGAGCTATTGATCTACACCATAGATATGCTAATACTACCAGGACTAAGTTCATGATAAATTAAAGTTTAATTTAATGATATTACTAAAGAACTCCCACTTAGATAGACATCCCTCTAGTCATCTAAATGATCACGTGATCCAAATAAACTAAACCATGTCCGATCATCACGTGAGATGGAGTAGTTTTCAATGGTGAACATCTTATGTTGATCATATCTACTATATGATTCACGCTCGACCTTTCGGTCTCCAGTGTTCCGAGGCCATATCTGCATATGCTACGCTCGTCAAGTTTAACCAGAGTATTCTGCATTTGCAAAACTGTCTTACACCCATTGTATTTGAACGTAGAGCTTATCACACCCGATCATCACGTGGTGTCTCGGCACGATGAACTTTCGCAACGGTGCATACTCAGGGAGAACACTTATACCTTGAAATTTAGTAAGGGATCATCTTATAATGCTACCACCGTACTAAGCAAAATAAGAAGCATAATAAGATAAACATCACATGCAATCAAAATATGTGACATGATATGGCCATCATCATCTTGTGCTTTTGATCTCCATCTCCAATGCACCCTCATGATCACCTTCGTCATCGGCGCGACACCTTGATTTCCATCGTAGCATCGTTGTTGTCTCGCCAACTATTGCTTCCACGACTATCGCTACCGCTTACTGATAAAGTAAAGCAATTACATGGCGACTGTATTTCATACAATAAAGCGACAACCATATGGCTCCTGCCAGTTGCCGATAACTTTACAAACCATGATCATCTCGTACAATATAACGTATAACACATCATGTCTTGACCATATCACATCACAACATGCCCTGCAAAAACAAGTTAGACGTCCTCCACTTTGTTGTTGCAAGTTTTACGTGGCTGCTACGGGCTTAGCAAGAACCGTTCTTACCTACGCATACAAAACCGCAACGATTTTTCGTCAAGTATGTGATGTTTTAACCTTCACAAGGACCGGGCGTAGCCACACTCGATTCAGCTGAAGTGAGAGAGACAGACACCCGCGAGTCACCTTTAAGCAACAAGTGCTCATAACGGTGAAACCAGTCTCGCGTAAGCGTACGCGTAATGTCGGTCCGGGCCGCTTCATCTCACAATACCGCTGAACCAAAGTATGACATGATGTAAGCAGTATGACTATTATCGCCCACAACTCATTGTGTTCTACTCGTGCATATCATCTACGCATAGACCTGGCTCATGATGCCACTGTTGGGTAATGTAGTATTTTAAAAAAAAATCCTACGATCATGCAAGATCTATCTACCAGATGCATAGCTACGAGAGGGGAGAGTGTGTCTACGTACCCTCGTAGACCGAAAGCGGAAGCGTCTAGTGATGCGGTTGATGTTGTCGAACTTCTTCGCGATCCAATCGATCAAGCACCGAACGTACGGGACCTCCACGTTTAGCACACGTTTAGCTTGATGACGTCCCACAAGCTCTTGATCCAGTTGAGCTTCACGGGAGAGTTTCGTCAGCACGATGGCGTGGTGACGGAGATGATAAAGCTACCGGCGCAGGGCTTCGCCTAAGCACTGCAACGGTATGACCGAGGTGTGTTTCTGTGGAGGGGGGCACCACACACGGCTAGAACAATGTTTCTTCTGTGTCTTTGGGTGCCCCTGTCCCCGTATATAAAGGAGCACTGGGGGATGTGCGGCCAGGCTTGGGGCGCGCCAAGGGAGTAGGAATCCTACTCCTAGTAGGAATAGGAATCCCCTTTCCTATTCCTAGCTACTTGGAGTAGGAAAGGAAGGGGGAGAGAAGAAGGAAGAAGAGGGGCGCCTCCCCCTTTCCTAGTCCAACTAGGATCCCTAGGGGGGGTGCGGCCAACCCTATGGGATGCCTCTCTCTTTCCATCAATGGCCCACTATGGCCCATACTCCCTCGGAGGGGGGGGGGGGGTGTCGGTAACCCCCTCCGGCACCCCGGTTAAATCCGAAACTTTTCCGGAACACTTTTGGTGTCCGTATATAGTCGTCCAATATATCAATCTTTACGCCTCGGACATTCCGAGACTCCTCGTCATGTCTGTGATCTCATCCAGGACTTCGAACTACCTTCGGTACATCAAAACTCATAAACTCATAATACCGATCGTCATCAAACGTTAAGCATGCGGACCCTACGGGTTCGAGAACTATGTAGACATGACCGAGACTCATCTCCGGTCAATAACCAATAGCGGAACCTGGATGCTCATATTGGCTCCTACATATTCAACAAAGATCTTTATCGGTCAAACCGCATAACAACATACGTTGTTCCCTTTGTCATCGGTATGTTACTTGCCCGAGATTCGATCGTTGGTATCTCAATACCTAGTTCAATCTCGTTACCGACAAGTCTCTTTACTCATTCGTAATACATCATCACGTGACTAACTCATTAGTCATTTGCTTGCAAGGCTTATTATGATGTGTATTACCGAGAGGGCCCAGAGATACCTCTCCGACACTCGGAGTGACAAATCATATTCTTGATCTATGCCAACACGACGAACACCTTCGGAGACACCTGTAGAGCATCTTTATAATCACCCAGTTACGTTGTGACGTTTGATAGCACACAAGGTGTTCCTACAGTATGAGGGAGTTGCATAATCTCATAGTCATAGGAACATCTATAAGTCATGAAGAAAGCAACAACAGTAAAACTAAACGATCATAGTGCTAAGCTAACAGATGGGTCTTGTCCATCACATCATTCTCATAATGATGTGATCCCGTTGATCAAATGACAACTCATGTCTATGGCTAGGAAACATAACCATCTTTGATCAATGAGCTAGTCTAGTAGAGGCATACTAGGGAAACTATGTTTTGTCTATGTATTCACACATGTACTAAGTTTCCGGTTAATACAATTCTAGCATGAATAATAAACATTTATCATGATATAAGGAAATAAATAATAACATTATTATTGCCTCTAGGGCATATTTCCTTCAGTTTACCCACCGATTCTATTTATGAGATATGCCTCTAGTGAACCTATGGCCCCCGGATCCAGTCTCCAATATATTCAAGCGATCTTACAATTATTTGTTGTTTTACTTTATTTTTATTTTACTTTTGTTATTATTTGTATCACTACCAGATTTGATACTTGCATCTGGGAAGAACAAGGGGAGTGACGACCCCCATGCCATTTGTTGGGTGCAAGCATTTGCTTTGTGTGTATAGGTACTAGTAAAGTTGTATGTGTGCCATATATGAATCAAGAGTGACATATATGAAAAAATTATGCATGGTGGCTTTGCCACAACTACGATGTCAACTACATGATCATGCATGGCAATATGACAATATGATGTGTGTCATATAAACGGAATGGTGGAAAGTTGCATGGCACTATATCTCGGAATGGCTATGGAAATGCCATGATAGGTAGTTATGGTGGCTGTTTTGAGGAACAATATGGTGGCTGTTTTGAGGAAGGATATATAGTGGGTTTATGGCACCGGCGAAAGTTGCGCAGTACAAGAGAGGCTAGCAATGGTGGAAGGGTGAGAGTGCGTATAATCCATGGACTCAACATTAGTCATAAGAACTCATATACTTATTGGAAAAATCTACGAGTCATCAAAACAAAGCAATCAACGCATGCTCCTAGGAGGAAGGTTGGTAGGAGTTAACCATCGCGCGCCCTCGACCTCTACACAAAGGTTGGCACTCTACAAATACCTCATGCTCTAACTTCGTCACTGTAATGCCCAGGATGGGACTATACCACCTACGTGTCGAGGCACGACTTAAAGGTATAAGCCCATCCTAGAATGATCTCAAGTTTGGTATCTTTGCATGACTCATGTAAAAGAGGGATTAAATTGCAAAAGGAGATAGTTGGCTTACACTCGCCACTTCACACAATACATTACATAAGCAATACATCATCCAAAACATCACAACCCGACTACGGGTGAAGATCCAAAGAAAGATACCAAAACAACATAAAGCCACAGGTCCTAGATCGAATCCTAGTAGAAACCACTACTGATCGTCGAAGCGTCACAAACAAACAACCACGTTCTTCAACGAGCTCCTGGTGAAGTACGGATCCAACTCCTGCATCAAACTCGGCTGAACCTGCATCTGGTGTTGTGAAGTAACTGTGAGCCACAGAGGACTCAGCAATCCCGTTCCCGGGTAACAAGACAATTTAAGCCTTGGGTGAGGACAAGGCTGAAGAAAGAACGAGAGGTGAAGGAACAACAAGAGTCTGCAGCAGCAACTAGCACTAACTTACGTATACGAGAGCGAGAAGAGAAGGCGCATCGGTCGAGAGATGATCACGAAGTGATCCTAACTAAAGCCGGTCAAACATAACCCCACCGTGTTCAACTCCCGAATCCCTATTCGGAAATTGACAGTCACGGTACACACGCTGGTAGTGTATTGTAACATTGTGTCAAGTTATCTACAACCGGATATTAACAAGCTCCCATCTGCCACATAACCGCGGGCACGGCTTTCGAAAGTTCAAACCCTGCAGGGGTGTTCCAACTTGACCCATTACAAGCCCACGATCCGCGGAGTCGCAACTCCATAGGTGGGAAGACCCGAGTATTCTCGGAATCCCGTGCTCAAGTTAAACCGAACTAAGGTAAGGCTAATCCAGCAAATCCTCCCGGCGTGCCGACACCCTGATAGTAGCCGCGCGTATCTCGTCTCAGGCCACGACCGGATGGGACAAGCTACGGGTTTTTACCAGACCTTGAGTTTCCTCAAGGTGGCCCCGCAGGTTGCCCAGTTCGGACCAACACTCATGTGGAGCACTGGCCCGGGGGGTTGAATTAAGAAAGAGGGTTTGCAAGACCCTTATGCATGTTATATTAGTTATTAGGCGAATAGTACCAATGTTGGGACTTGCTGGAAAAGACTTAGCACTTAGCGGTTTATCAAGGGGGTCCCATACACCCCAACCGTGTTAGGAACGCATAATCAAGGAACATAACACCGGTTTATACGGTTCCTAACGGCATGAGTGGAACAAAACACCAAGCAAAAGGCTTAGCCTTCCACCCTTGCCAATATATAGATGATTTCATTTAAGCATTTATATAGTGTGATATAACCCAATCAAACTTCAACATGAAGCAAGCATCTTCAAACTTCACCTCAACTAACAACGCTATAAGAGGGGCTGAGCGAAGCCTACGTATAGCCAATCAATGGTTTGCATAGGTAGGGTGGTTAGACAGGATCATGGTTACAATAGGAGGCTGACAGGAAAGACACGGGCATCGAGGCAAAACTATAGAGCGTGACTACTAGCAATAGGGAAAGATAGTAATGGTATCCGGGTTCGGTCATCTTGCCTGGAATTCCACAAGGGAGAAGAACGGATCCATGAAGTAGACGGAGCAACACAGTCGAGAGAAACCTCACAAATCCGGAACGAAACCGAAGCTAACAAGAGAAGCAAACCGGAAAGAAACAAACAACACGGTAAACACACAAGCATAAACATGGCATACGATGCACAAACAAGTATGATGCATGTCCGGTTTAAATATGCAAGGCATGGCAAAGTGCACAAACAAATACTACAAGTTAAGTGGAGATCAATATGCAACGAGTTGCATATTGACGAAACACCACATTTTAATTATTTAGTTTACTCTCGATATTTACAAGACAAGATTAAATGTTTTTAACATGGCAAGAGGTGAAGCAAAAAAGAAACTACACTATTTAGGCATTTTAAATGAGGCTGGAAGAACAACAACAATATCCGGAAAAATCCCCATGAGCATGTTTAATAATTATAAGCAAACAAAAATTAGCATATATAATGTTGTTAAAAGATGCGGATGACATGAACAAGTTTATGCAATTTTTTTATTAAAAGGTTGACATAAGAAATATGAAGCATTGTCACCATGGTGGAAGGGAAAACGATGCCACGGCAACGATCCGAAAATGAAGCATGGCAACATCTCGGTTCCGGTTTCTTCGTAGAGAGACCGGTGCAAAAGGTAGATGGCGTGGGTGAGTCAAACGAGATGAAAGGTGGGCGATCCCGTTGCCGGGTTCCCACGAGTCGGCGACGAGGCAACCGAGGAACATGACAACGGACGAAACGGCACGGAGCACACACGGGAAACATTTCATACAACACAACAAGCATTCACAAGCGTCATCCACGGGGTCGTCTCGTTATACCTTTGAAGCGTGCATTTCGGGGCGGTTCGAGACGTAGAGGAAGAAGGCGTAGTTGTTCTCGTGGTCGTCGTGGGAAGTAGTGGTTCACGTTTTCCGAAGAGGAAGTAGTTGTTCCGTAGAGGTACACGGGGCGACGGTAGGGGTACTTGGGGTCGCCGAGTAGTCGTGGTACTTGGCGCATCCAACGTTTCCGGGCGACGGTAGTTGTTCACGAGCTCGTTTTTCCGTAGATGTCCGGGTCGTCGTGGTACTTGTCGGTCCGGTCTCGCGTAGTAGTCGTGTCAACCTGGCACTTAGCGAAAACAAAACAGCAGCAAACTTGGCGTTGAAGGGGCCATGGCAGCGGCAACTCTGGCCGGACAGAGTCGCGGCAGCTTGGCGACGGGAAAAAGAGGTGGAGGCGCTGGCGGGTCAGAGCAAGGTGGGGCCGAGATGAAAGATGGCCGGCGCTCGGGGCCTTGGCTCGCGGGACTGGAGGCGAGCGAGCGAGGCGCTGGAGGCTGGCGACGCGATGGTGAGAAGGTGGCGCTGCAGGCCTCGGGCGCGGGCGCGCTAGAGGCGAGGAGACGACCTCGGTGGCCGGCTCGAGGACGGGCGCGGAGGAGGGAACCGCGCTGGGGCGTCGGGAGAGGAACAGGGGCGCCGGCCAGGGGCTCCTGGCCGCGGCGCTTGCTGGCGAAGAAGGGCGCAGGTGATTCCTGGCCGGCCCGCGGGGATGGTGCGGTGGAGGTGCTCGGTGCCTCCTGGCACGCCGGAGCTCGGTGCGGGGCGAGGCAAAACCTGGGCGCACGGAGGCGGAGGCTCTTGGGGCGATGGGCTCGGGAGGAGGCGCGTAGGGTCGATGGGGTGCTCGAGGGGAAATCGAGAGGGAGGAGGCTCGGGCGAGAGGGACGAACGGGCAGAGGGAGAAAGCGAGGGGTGGCGGCGGCCAGAGGGAAGAGAGGGTCGAGGGAGAGGACGAGGGGTGCGCTATGGTTCGGGAGGGGGTTTGGCCGGCTCGGGCTGGTTGGGCCAGGTAGGAGGGAATGGGCCGGAGGGACAGGGAGGCCGGCTGGGCCTGCTCGGCTGGAGAGGGCCTAGAGGCCTGGGAAGGAGGAGAGGGATGCCTTCTTTTATCTCTTAAACAGAAATAAAAGAGAGAGAGCAAAATAAAATAAGAAAAGAAGGCCATGGACAGAAAATAAAAGATGGAACATTTTTGTAAGGCTTTACGGGATATTACCAACCCAACAAAAATAGTTCCAACAAAAAGGGAAGTGCAAACTAAAACATTTAGCTTGCAATAAAAGGAGTTTGAACGGAGTCTAGATAATTGAGAAAAGAATAATTGGCAAGGTTTTTGAAAGAAACCTCGAAGTAGGAAAAACATGGGGAAAATTATGCACGTGTGTTGGTTAATTCCAAACAAATGGAATATTTATAATATAGCTCTCGAATAATATTGAGAGGCTTTTATATGTTATAAAGAGAAGTCACCTTCCCTCGATTTAAATGGACCGAAGGTCCACACGATTTATTTAAGTTGAGATGCAAAAAAATGAAATGACATGATGGCATGATGACATGATGCAATGCGAAAATTAAATAACACAAACACAAAAGAAACACATGGGCAACTCGGAACATCTGGAATCTTCTGGAATCTTCTGGGACGTCGGTCTCGGGCGTCACAACTCTCCCACACTAACAGAGGATCTCGACCCGAGATCCTAGAGATATCACCGGGTAAAACGGAAAGGAGGGGGTAAAACAAAGTTGCTTCTTTGACAGACGAGTGAAACCAAAGAACCTTGGAAGGTTGAACAAGTTGAAAGAAAGAAAGCAACGGAGATGAACGAAGATGAAACACTCCGTTACAAAAGAGGAACAAGGAGCACTATGAGAACCTTGAAGGTTGAAAGACATGAAACAAGAGCTCACGGACCAAAAGAATATGAAACTGCAAGGGTATAGCCAAGGAATAAGAATGACAGAATTTGGGCAGCACTCCGACTGAAAATGGAAGGAATTAACAAGAACTTGCCAAGTTGGGAAGATACTTGATGAAAACAACAACATATAGCCTCCGAAACAATTGAAGGATGGCACAAGGGGTAAGAAAGATTCAGACAGCACTCCGGTTAAAAGACAGGCAAAACTAGATAAGATGACGGAACTTGAATGAAGAATACAACACTCCGGTTAAATGATAAACACGGGAAAATATGATCTCGATAAAACGATATGATGGTTTGGAGAGAGCAACATCACAAAGCCTTTGAAATGAAAGAATAGAATATAGTTCAATGAAAGAAATGAACGGAGAAAAGTATGACAACTTCTCTCAAAATTGAATTGAAAGAGCATCCTTACGAAGAAGGGTTGAACGGAGTTGTTGGAAAAATCAACAACGAAAGAATAAGCTTGATGTGGGCTTATGGAAAACATCTCAAAATTAAGAGGTGACAACCAGCCACTAACGGAAACGATTGATTGCATTGAGATCAATCAAGGAGACGAAAAACTTAATCACCGGAATGATAAATGAATAACTTGGGTCATTATAAGCACCATAATTAGCAACAATTCTCAAGGAAAGCTTTTAGGTGAAATACAACCCAAGATAACTCGAACGAATAATTGAAGGGGTTGAAAAGATCTCCTGAACAAAGAAAATGATGGGTTTCAATATCTCATTCTTGATAACTCGTGAATCATAAAACATGAAGGAATTGTCAAAAATGACATAACACCATCTGAAAGATAAGGTGGAAAGGATTGCAATTGGAATGCATGATGAAGAATGCTTGAGCTCGAACAATAATCTTGATGAAGACTTCAAGGATGAATTAAATGATGATGAACCACCATGAAGAACTCCGGTAATGGAAGCATGAAAAGTGAAAGATGAAAATAATAAGATTCAAGGCCTGCGATGAATTAGATTGAGGTTTGAAATGATATAATTGAAATAAGTTGGAGCTCCGGATAAAAGAATTAAATCACCTTGAAGGAATAAGAATAAGAATTATGTCATGCATCTCCTTCACCAATTTAAATTGTTGATAACCAAAGGATTTGGCATACTACTTATTCTCGTTGGAAAGAATTAAAGAGAGATCTAGCACAAGCTTGGATAAATATTCAACGAAGCACCGGTAGGATTGTGAAAAGAACAAATGAATTGATACGATAACAAGGAAGAGTAAACTTGAATGAGCCACCGTAAGAATGTGGAGACGAACGAAGAGATATCAATGAAGAATATTTGGAGGACAAGGTTGAAAACTGAGAACGAAGAAATATTCTGAAATGATGGCCTTCGGAGGATCACAAAGAAAAGAATTCATGAAAAGCTTCGGATGGCATAAAAGAATTCCTCACAATCTGAACAATAATGAGGATGGCAAGAAGCTAGAACCACGAATCTTGAAAAGAACGGTCCAAGATTTAAGAGAAACACTTCTCCGGTCTCCAAATGCTGATAATGAAGACGAGAAATGCCATAAGAATTGTTGAGCACTCCGGAATGAACAATTAAAAAGGTTGAACCAATGATGAAAAGAATTTGAAAGTGATCCTGGAGAAGGCATGTGACTGATGGGAATCATTCTTACGTCACACTTTAAAAGAATTTCAGAATACTCCAGAAAAATAGAAGAGTTAGGTAAGATCCTGGAAAAGACCTGTGGGTTATGGGCCCACTCAAAGAAAATCACCGTTGGAAAAGATTGCTTAAGAGATATTGCACCGGTTGAATTAAATGGCTTGAATAAGATGATAATCCTCAAAATAGCTTGAAATGAATAAGAATGGAATTATGAATCTTCTGAGATATCTACAACACTCTGGATAAGAATAGCAAGAGGAGAATTATTAATTGGTGCACCGGAATAAGAAAGCATTGTGAAATGAGGAAAAGGATAAGATCAACACCAAAATCTTGAATTACGTCCACCGGCAGAATTATGAGAACAAAAGAATGATGAACTTGAAGATCTTGAGCATCTTCACGATAATTCACCGGATAAGAACATTGAAGGAAAAGAATGAAGAACCTCACATGAATAACATGGATACTTCATTTGAGAATTTCTGGCTCCGAGAAGAAGAAGGGTGGGAGGGTGGGAAAACAAAGACAACTTGGGATGAAAGAATACAGACAAATCGTCAGATTTCTCAACGGTGTCCGTATGGAATAACTTGAAAAGAAGGCACACCGGTTGAAAAGGATTAACATGACCATCTCGATGGTGAAGAAGAATTAGAACTCCCATAAAAATATGAGAACACCGATTAGGAAAGGTATGGAATCAACATTTGACATCGAAGCAACTCGAATACCAGAATCAAAACAAAAACAAAGGATAGATGTGTAGCAGCCTAATCTTCACAATATCATCCGAGCAAAGAATTGAACGAATGAATTCCGTAGGTACATCAACTTGACGAGAAGCCACTTGGAGAACAAAAAGGTAAATAAAAAGGAACAAGGATCAGATAGAACAAATACAAGATAGAAGTTTCGTTCGACATCTTCGTGCTGAAAGCTCATGGAACGTGTTACAAAAGGGTTTTGCAATCCCCGGATCAGCATAGCCAAGGACCCTTTAAGATGCAACTCCCGATCAGAACAAGTCCATAAAACCACTTCACTCAATGTAGAACCCCAAACTTCATATCGTGCATCCGTTGGAAGAATGCCTAGAACTACTAGATGAACCCACCTATTGATTTCCGAAAGTTTCCAGTTATGCAATCAGGTGTTGGGGATACACGGGAAGCACCGCGCAATCAACTCTAAACCTACATCCAGGTGTATCCATCCTTCAACACATAACCAGTCTTTCTCGGAAACTGTGTACCTCGGACCTTCGAAAAGCATCCACTATAACAAGCTATGGCAATACTCTCGAACTACCTCCCCAGTACTGGGTGATGTCGGGGTTATCTTGCCACTGGCCGTATAGGAGAGTTTTTCGATGTCGGCCGTCTTAAGTATTCTAGTACTGCCGCGATATGCTTGTGACAACAATACCCCGAAGCTCAACTCCCCGGGAACAGGAGGCATCGAGAACAATATCCTCGTCACAAGAACATCGAAACAATCCAAACAATACTCGCGAGATCCTAAAAAAAAAAATTTGGTGCATTTTTTGAAAGTAGAAGAGGCAAGAGTAGACGTCAGGAGTCCTCACCAGAGAGAAAAGAGATGAGAAGCAAACAGAAATCCTACTCTCCGATATAATATAGGACTCAAAACATTTTCAGTGTGTGCCTAGACTCAACCGTCAACGATTCGATCAATCAGTGGGGGCTTCTAGGTCGGAGAAGGCTCTGAATACCAACTTGTAATGCCCAGGATGGGACTATACCTCCTACGTGTCGAGGCACGACTTAAAGGTATAAGCCCATCCTAGAATGATCTCAAGTTTGGTATCTTTGCACGACTCATGTAAAAGAGGGATTAAATTGCAAAAGGAGATAGTTGGCTTACACTCGCCACTTCACACAATACATTACATAAGCAATACATCATCCAAAACATCACAACCCGACTACGGGTGAAGATCCAAAGAAAGATACCAAAACAACATAAAGCCATAGGTCCTAGATCGAATCCTAGTAGAAACCACTACTGATCGTCGAAGCGTCACAAACAAACAACCACGTTCTTCAACGAGCTCCTGGTGAAGTACTGATCCAACTCCTGCATCAAACTCGGCTGAACCTGCATCTGGTGTTGTGAAGTAACTGTGAGCCACAGAGGACTCAGCAATCCCGTTCTCGGGTAACAAGACTATTTAAGCCTTGGGTGAGGACAAGGCTGAAGAAAGAACGAGAGGTGAAGGAACAACAAGAGTCTGCAGCAGCAACTAGCACTAACTTACATATACGAGAGCGAGAAGAGAAGGCGCATCGGTCGAGAGATGATCACGAAGTGATCCTAACTAAAGCCGGTCAAACATAACCCCACCGTGTTCAACTCCCGAATCCCTATTCGGAAATTGACAGTCACGGTACACACGGTGGTAGTGTATTGTAACATTGTGTCAAGTTATCTACAACCGGATATTAACAAGCTCCCATCTACCACATAACCGCGGGCACGGCTTTCAAAAGTTCAAACCCTGCAGGGGTGTTCCAACTTGACCCATTACAAGCCCACGATCCGCGGAGTCGCAACTCCATAGGTGGGAAGACCCGAGTATTCTCGGAATCCCGTGCTCAAGTTAAACCGAACTAAGGTAAGGCTAATCCAGCAAATCCTCCCGGCGTGCCAACACCCTGATAGTAGCCGCGCGTATCTCGTCTCAGGCCACGACCGGATGGGACAAGCTACGGGTTTTTACCAGACCTTGAGTTTCCTCGAGGTGGCCCCGCAGGTTGCCCAGTTCGGACCAACACTCATGTGGAGCACTGGCCCGGGGGGTTGAATTAAGAAAGAGGGTTTGCAAGACCCTTATGCATGTTATATTAGTTATTAGGCGAATAGTACCAATGTTGGGACTTGCTGGAAAAGACTTAGCACTTAGCGGTTTATCAAGGGGGTCCCATACACCCCAACCGTGTTAGGAACGCATAATCAAGGAACATAACACCGGTTTATACGGTTCCTAACGGCATGAGTGGAACAAAACACCAAGCAAAAGGCTTAGCCTTCCACCCTTGCCAATATATAGATGATTTCATTTAAGCATTTATATAGTGTGATATAACCCAATCAAACTTCAACATGAAGCAAGCATCTTCAAACTTCACCTGCAACTAACAACGCTATAAGAGGGGCTGAGCAAAGCCTACGTATAGCCAATCAATGGTTTGCATAGGTAGGGTGGTTAGACAGGATCATGGTTACAATAGGAGGCTGACAGGAAAGACATGGGCATCGAGGCAAAACTATAGAGCGTGACTACTAGCAATAGGCAAAGATAGTAATGGTATCCGGGTTCGATCATCTTGCCTGGAATTCCACAAGGGAGAAGAACGGATCCATGAAGTAGACGGAGCAACACAGTCGAGAGAAACCTCACAACTCCGGAACGAAACCGAAGCTAACAAGAGAAGCAAACCGGAAAGAAACAAACAACACGGTAAACACACAAGCATAAACATGGCATACGATGCACAAACAAGTATGATGCATGTCCGGTTTAAATATGCAAGGCATGGCAAAGTGCACAAACAAATACTACAAGTTAAGTGGAGATCAATATACAACGAGTTGCATATTGACGAAACACCACATTTTAATTATTTAGTTTACTCTCGATATTTACAAGACAAGATTAAATGTTTTTAACATGCCAAGAGGTGAAGCAAAAAGAAACTACACTATTTAGGCATTTTAAATGAGGCCGGAAGAACAACAACAATATCCGGAAAAATCCCCATGAGCATGTTTAATAATTATAAGCAAACAAAAATTAACATATATAATGTTGTTAAAAGATGCGGATGACATCAACAAGTTTATGCAATTTTTTTATTAAAAGGTTGACATAAGAAATATGAAGCATTGTCACCGTGGTGGAAGGGAAAACGATGCCATGGCAACGATCCGAAAATGAAGCATGGCAACATCTCGGTTCCGGTTTCTTCGTAGAGAGACCGGTGCAAAAGGTAGATGACGTGGGTGAGTCAAACGAGATGAAAGGTGGGCGATCCCGTTGCCGGGTTCCCACGAGTCGGCGACGAGGCAACCGAGGAACATGACAACGGACGAAACGGCACGGAGCACACACGGGAAACATTTCATACAACACAACAAGCATTCACAAGCGTCATCCACGGGGTCGTCTCGTTATACCTTTGAAGTGTGCGTTTCGGGGCGGTTCGAGACGTAGAGGAAGAAGGCATAGTTGTTCTCGTGGTCGTCGTGGGAAGTAGTGGTTCACGTTTTCCGAAGAGGAAGTAGTTGTTCCGTAGAGGTACACGGGGCGATGGTAGGGGTACTTGGGGTCGCCGAGTAGTCGTGGTACTTGGCGCATCCAACGTTTCCGGGCGACGGTAGTTGTTCACGAGCTCGTTTTTCCGTAGATGTCCGGGTCGTCGTGGTACTTGTCGGTCCGGTCTCGTGTAGTAGTCGTATCAACCTGGCACTTAGCAAAAACAAAACAGCAGCAAACTTGGCGTTGAAGGGGCATGGCAGCGGCAACTCTGGCCGGACAGAGTCGCGGCAGCTTCGCGACGGGAAAAAGAGGTGGAGGCGCTGGTGGGTCAGAGAAAGGCGGGGCTAAGATGAAAGATGGCCGGCGCTCGGGGCCTTGGCTCGCGGGACTGGAGGCGAGGGAGCGAGGCGCTGGAGGCTGGCGACGCGATGGTGAGAAGGTGGCGCTGCAGGCCTCGGGCGCGGGCGCGCTAGAGGCGAGGAGACGGCCTCGGTGGCCGGCTCGAGGACGGGCGCGGAGGAGGGAACCGCGCTGGGGCGTCGGGAGAGGAACAGGGGCGCCGGCCTGGGGCTCCTGGCCGCGGCGCTTGCTGGCGAAGAAGGGCGCAGGTGATTCCTGGCCGGCCCGCGGGGATGGTGCGGTGGAGGTGCTCGGTGCCTCCTGGCACGCCGGAGCTCGGTGCGGGGCGAGGCAAAACCTGGGCGCACGGAGGCGGAGGCTCTCGGGGTGATGGGCTCGGGAGGAGGCGCGCAGGGTCGATGGGGTGCTCGAGGGGAAATCGAGAGGGAGGAGGCTCGGGCGAGAGGGACGAACGGGCAGAGGGAGAAAGCGAGGGGTGGCGCCGGCCAGAGGGAAGAGAGGGTCGAGGGAGAGGACGAGGGGTGCGCTAGGGTTCGGGAGGGGGTTTGGCCGGCTCGGGCTGGTTGGGCCAGGTAGGAGGGAATGGGCCGGAGGGACAGGGAGGCCGGCTGGGCCTGCTCGGCTGGAGAGGGCCTAGAGGCCTGGGAAGGAGGAGGGGGATGCCTTCTTTTATCTCTTAAACAGAAATAAAAGAGAGAGAGCAAAATAAAATAAGAAAAGAAGGCCATGGACAGAAAATAAAAGATGGAACATTTTTGTAAGGCTTTACGGGATATTACCAACCCAACAAAAATAGTTCCAACAAAAAGGGAAGTGCAAACTAAAACATTTAGCTTGCAATAAAAGGAGTTTGAACGGAGTCTAGATAATTGAGAAAAGAATAATTGGCAAGGTTTTTGAAAGAAACCTCGAAGTAGGAAAAACATGGGGAAAATTATGCACGTGTGTTGGTTAATTCCAAACAAATGGAATATTTATAATATAGCTCTCGAATAATATTGAGAGGCTTTTATATGTTATAAAGAGAAGTCACCTTCCCTCGATTTAAATGGACCGAAGGTCCACACGATTTATTTAAGTTGAGATGCAAAAAAATGAAATGACATGATGGCATGATGACATGATGCAATGCGAAAATTAAATAACACAAACACAAAAGAAACACACGGGCAACTCGGAACATCTGGAATCTTCTGGAATCTTCTGGGACGTCGGTCTCGGGCGTCACAGTCACATAGCGGTTCACCATACGTGCATGATACGGGAATCACTAGCCTTAACACAAGTATTCCTCAATTTCATAATAACTCCACTAGCATGACTCTAATATCACTTTCCTCATATCTCAAAACAATTATCAAGCATCCAACATCTCATTCTATTCAATGCACTTAGTGTGATTTTTTTACTACATTGACATTGGATGTCTATCATGTGAAGACTAGTTTCTTTAGCCTAAACACATTACCATCCTGTTTTAATAGACTCTCAAAAGGATATAAGTGAAGCATGAGATTTCAACAATTTCTACAAAATATTAACACCACCATGCTCTAAAATATATAAGTGAAGCACTAGAGCAAAAACTATTCAACTCAAAAGATATAAGTGAAGCACATAGAGTGTTCTAACAATTTCTAGGCCATATTTAACTCTCTCAAATAGCTGTGTCCAACAAGGATGATTGTGACAAACTAACAAACAAAGACTCAAATTATACAAGACGCTCCAAGCAAAACACATATCATGTTGCGAATAAAAATGTAGCTCCAAGTATAGTTACCGATGGATGAAGACGAAAGAGGGGATGCCTTCCCGGGTATCCCCAAGCTTAGGCTTTTGATTATCATGAATTTACTTGGGGTGCCATGAGCATCCCCAAGCTTAGGCCTTTTCTACTCCTTGTTCCATAGTCCATCAAAGCAATACACAAAACTTGAAAACTTCACAACACAAAACTTAGACAAAAATTCTCGTGAGCTCCGTTAGTATAATAAAGCAAACCACTACTAAAAGGTGCAGCAATGAATTCATTCTTTGTTTATTTGGTGTTAAACCTACTGTATTCCAACTTCTCTATGGTTCATATCCTCCAATACTACTCATAGATGCATCGGAATAAGCAAACAACACACGAAAAACAGAATCTGTAAAAACCAGAACAGTCTGTAGTAATCTGCAGGTTTCGCTTACTTCGGGAACTCCAAAAAATTCAAACTAATTTGGTAAATTTCCGGAATTTGTCTACAATCATCTGCAAATGGAATCAACTAAAAATCACGCTCCAGTAAAATCTGAAGACTAGTTTAGCTAGCGCTAATGATTTTGTTTTTCACAGCAAGATCACATAAACTTCACACAAGTCTTCCCAAAGGTTCTACTTGGCACAAACACTAAACAAAACATGAAACCACATCTAATCATAGGCTAGATGCAATATTTATTCCCTAACAGCAACAAAAACAAAAAACATAAAATTGGGTTGCCTCCCAACAAGCGCTATCGTTTTACGCCCCTAGCTAGGCACGATACAAGATAAATCTAGGTATTGCCATCTTTGGAAGCCAATTCTTTGATAAAGCACTTATGGTTCTTG
Source organism: Secale cereale (assembly GCA_902687465.1). Taxonomy (NCBI): domain Eukaryota; kingdom Viridiplantae; phylum Streptophyta; class Magnoliopsida; order Poales; family Poaceae; genus Secale; species Secale cereale. The sequence continues at coordinate 685,626,324 of LR738709.1, read as the reverse complement.
GGTACTTCTTTGTCCCTATGAATAATCAAACTCTTGGGCAAGAAATCAAGAAATTCTAAAGTGTCAAAAGGGTCTCTTGCAAAAGTAAGAAAATTAGGGTGAACACTTATGGATTTGAGATCCGCAATTCTAGATGTTTCACCCTTGTCTTTAGGGACATACATGAACTTACATAATTTAGTAGAGGTACTTGGAGTAGTTTTTATAGCGGAAAGAGCAGAACCCACCTTAGTGATAACATCCTCAAGTTTATTGATTTTAGTAGAATCCTGATCTAGCTTTTCTTTAACTATGGGCTCTTTTTCCTTAAGATTTTTCAAAATAACTCCTACCTTGGATCCATATTGGGTGATTTCATTATTTTTTTTCTATCCAAGTTTTCTACCAATTCTACCGTAGCAACTTTGTTTTCAATGATTTCTAACCTTTGCATAACATGCTCCAAAGTTAAAACGGTCCCATTGACCATAAGAGGTGGTGAGCCAAATAATTCAGTCATAGCGTTATAAGAATGAACGGTGTGGCTACCCAAGAAATTCCCTCCAGTAATGATATCTAAGATAAATCTATTCCACGGAGTTATGCCAACATAAAAATTGCGAAGAAGCACGGAAGTGGAAAGCTTCCTATTAGATCTATTTTGAGCATTGCAAATTCTATACCAGGCATCTTTTAAGTTTTCTTCCTCCCTTTGTTTAAAGTTGAGGACCTCACTCTCGGGAGTGGTGATAATGATAGGTGTGCTAGACATGATGACAAGCAAGCAAGGAGCACCCGAGCAAACAATAAGCAAGCGAACGATAAGCACACGACGGAAGAAGGGCAAATAAAACGGCAAGGGTGAAGTGGGGGAGAGGAAAACGAGAGGCAAATAAATGTAATGCGAAGGATAAGGGTTTGTGATAGGTACTTGGTATATGAATTTTGCATAAGCCTCCCCGGCAACGGCGCCAGAAATTCTTCTTGCTACCTCTTGAGCTTGCTTTGTATTCCCTCGAAGAGGAAAGGGAGATGCAGCACAGTAGCGTAAGTATTTCCCTCAGTTTTCGAGAACCAATGTATCAATCCAGTAGGAGACCACGCGCGAGTCCGTCGCACCTGCACAAACAAATAAGAACTTCGTAGCCAACGCGATAAGGGGTTGTCAATCCCTTTACGGTCACTTACGAAAGTGAGATCTGATAGAGATGATATGGGGTTGTCAACGCGATATTACAAGAGGCAAAGCAAACGGTAAACGCACGGATAAAGAAGGGCAAATAAAACGGCAAGCGTGAAGTGGAGGAGAGGAAAACGAGAGGTAAATAATGGAGTGTGAAGGATAAGGGTTTGTGATAGGTACTTGGTATATGACTTTTGCGTAAGCCTCCCCGACAACGGCACCAGAAATTCTTCTTGCTACTTCTGGAGCTTGCGTTGTATTCCCTCGAAGAGGAAAGGGTGATGCAGCACAGTAGCGTAAGTATTTCCCTCAGTTTTTTAGAACAAATGTATCAATCCAGTAGGAGACCACGCGCGAGTCCCTCGCACATGCACAAACAAATAAGAACTTCGTAGCCAACTCAATAAGGGGTTGTCAATCCCTTTACGGTCACTTACGAAAGTGAGATATGATAGATAGGATAGTATAATATTTTTGGTATTTTTGATATAACAACAGAAAGTAAATAAAGCAAAGTAAAGTAGATGGAAGATTAATATGTTGAGAATAGACCCGGGGGACATAGCTTTCACTAGTGGCTTCTCTCATGATAGCAGAATTCTACGGTGGGTGAACAAATTACTGCTGAGCAATTGATAGAAAAGCACATAGTTATGAGAATATCTAGGCATGATCATTATATATAGGCATCACGTCCATGACAAGTAGACCGAAACGATTCTGCATCTACTACTATGACTCCACACATCGACCGCTATCCAGCATGCATCTAGAGTATTAAGTTCATAAGAACAGAGTAATGCTTTAAGCAAGATGACATGATGTAGAGGGATAAACTCAAGCAATATGATATAAACTCCATCTTTTTATCCTCGATGGCAACAATACAATACGTGCCTTGCTGCCCCTGCTGTCACTGGGAAAGGACACCGCAAGATTGAACCCAAAGCCAAGCACTTCTCCCATTTCAAGAACTATAGATCTAGTAGGCCAAACCAAACCAATAATTCGAAGAGACTTGCAAGGATATTATAATCACACATAAAAGGTTTCAGAAAATAATCAAATATCGTTCATAGATAATCTTAATCATAAACCCACAATTCATCGGATCTCAACAAACACACCGCAAAAAGATTACATCGAATAGATCTCCTCGAAGATCGAGGAGAACTTTCTATTGAGATCCAAAAAGAGAGAAGAAGCCATCTAGCTAATAACTATGGACCCGAAGGTTTGTGGTAAACTACTCACAACTCATTGGTGAGGCTATGGTGTTGATGTAGAAACACTCCATTGTAGATCCCCCCTCCGGGGGAGCTCCATAATAGGCCCCAAGATGGGATCTCACGGGAACAGAAGGTTGCGGCGGTGGAATTAGGGTTTTCTCTGTTTTCTTGATGTTTTCAAGGTACATGGGTATATATAGGAGGAAGGAGGGCATCGGGGGAGCGAGAGGGGGCCCACGAGGGTGGGGGGCGCGCCTAGGGAGAGGGGGCGCGCCCTGGACCCTCATGGCTTCCTCTCTCGTTCCCTCGCGTGTACTCCAAGTCTTCTCGGTAGATACTGTTCCAAACATAACTCTCTCGAAGGTTTCATTCCGTTTGAACTCCGTTTGATATTCCTTTTCTACGAAACACTGAAATAGGCAAAAAAACAGCAATGTGCATTGGGCCTTGGGTTAGTAGGTTAGTCCCAAAAATAATATAAATGTGTATAATAAAGCCCATTAAACATCCAAAACGGAATATATAATATCATGGAACAATCAAAAATTATAGATACGTCGGAGACGTATCACAAGGCAAAAGGGCGCGCCCATGGGGGGTAGGCGCGCTTGATACCTTGTGGGCCCCTCGTGGCTCCGTCTGACCTAATTCCACCTCTATAAATTCTCTAAAACAAGGAAACCAACAGAGAGCCACCCCCCCAATACTTTTTTCGCACGCCACTAGTTTATGTTCTTCCGTGATCCCATTTGGAAGCCTTTTCTGGTACTCTATTGGAGGGGGAATCGATCACGGAGGGCTTTTTCATCATCCTTGCTACCTTCCGATGATGTGTGAGTATTTTACCATGGACCTATTAGTCCATAGCTAGTAGCTACATGTCTTCTTCTCTCTCTTTGATTTTCAATACAATGTTCCCCTCGATGTTCTTGGAGTTCTATTTGATGTAATCTTCTTTTGCGGTGTGTTTGTTAGGATCCGATGAATTATGGGTTTATAATCAAATTATGTATGAATATTAATTGAGTATTTGTGAATTGTTGTATGCATGATTATTATAGATTTATATTTCTCATCGGTCTATCTGTTTAGTTTGGCCAACTAGATTGATTTATCTTGCAATAGGAGAGGTGCTTTGCGATGGGTTCAATCTTGCGGTGTTCTATAACCTAGTGACAGAAAGGGATAAGACACATATTTGTATTATTGACATTAAGGATAAAAATGGGGTTTATTCATATTGCTTGGGTCTACTTTGTCTACATCATGTCATCTTGCTTAAGCCATTACTCTGTTTGTCATGAACATAATACCCTAGATGCATGATGGATAATGGTCGATGGGTGGAGTAATAGTAGTAGATGCAGGCAGAAGTTGGTCTACTTGTCTGGGACGTCATGCCTATATATATGATCATTGCATGGATATTGTCTTATGCGATTTTCTATCAATTGTCCAACAGTAAGTTGTTCACCCATTGTATGTTATATGCTCGAGAGAGAAGCCTTTAGATAAAACTATTACCCCCGGGTCTACTTTTATCACATATAAAAAACAAAAATACATTGCAGTACTTTATTTTATTTTATTTTATTTTCCAATTTATCTATCTACCTACCACCATGAGGTTTGATCCTTTCAAATTGCCACCGAGGGGATTGACAACCCCCTTGTTTGCGTTGGGTGCAAGTATTTGCTTTTGTGTATGAAGGTGCTAATAACAAGGTTGTATGTGGTTCTCCTACTGGATTGATAACCTTGATTCTTAACTGAGGGAAATACTTATCTCTACTAGACTGCTTCATCCTCTCCTCTTCAAGGAAATCCCAACGCAGCTCCCAAGTACCAGGAGGCGAAACAGTAGGCCCCTATCGTCCTTTTTCTTCGATAGATACTATTTATTCAAAAAATATGCTTTGAGTAGTGAGCCATAACATGTGAATTGATTGCTACTTTATCATTATGAGTTTTATGAGAAAGAGTGTTGCTTATGATGCTAGGAAAAGTGATTGAAATTATAATTGATCAAACTTATGCACTATGCTAGCATTCACACTTCAAAAATTATTTCTTTTATCATTTACCTACTCGAGGACGAGCATGAATTAAGTTGCAGGATGCTAATAAGTCTCCAACGTATCTATAATTAATGAAGTATTTTTACAACAATTTTTATGGTTTTGGTGCACTTTTATATGATTACCAGGAAATAACATATTAACCTACTGCATAGTGGCACTTGTTTTCTGCATGTTTTTTATTTTCCAGAAAATCCATAACCAGTGAAGTCCAAACGCGATAAAAATTTACGGTGATTTCTTTATGGACAAGAAGATACCCAAGAAGCTTCGGGAGGAGGCAGAAGGTGTCCAAGGGAGTCACGAGCCAGGGTGGCGCCCCCCTAGGGTGAAAGAACATGCGGTGCCCCCATGTTTGGTTTTGGTAATTGATGACAATCTCTATGGACTAATGGTTTCCTTGAGTTATATTTGAAGGGTTTGTCCATAGGCTTTTCTTGGAGTCTATTTGTTGGTTTCAAGGAGAGTTTGTGGTGACCAATGTGCTGTTAAGGAATTATCCAAAGATTGGTTGAGCTTATTGCAAGCATGTCTTGAAGAAGAAGAGCGTGTGATCATTCATGTTTACCTTCAAGACATCATTCAAATGAAGAGAGTTGGAAAGATTCAAGGTTGATCGAGACTAAGTCAAAGAATGAATCAAGTTGATCAACACACAAAGTGTAGAAGATGTACCGAGAGGGATCAAGCAATCCCATGGTATGGTAAGCATTGTCAATCACGCTTTGTGTACTAGCCCATGGTCTTCGTGACAGTTCTTTGTGGGTTTAGGTTGAGGTGTGCAAGTTCAAGTAGGATCATCACGAAGAGATCATATGCTTGAAGCTTGCCATCCATTGTGGTGGCAATAGACTTGTGAAGATATGCCGAAGACTGGCTCACCCATAGTGGTGTATGGGGGAGCAATCTACTAGTCTTCACCGAGCCAATGCAATGAAGAAAGGTGGTCCAACTAGAGGGAGTCAAGATCGTCATCATCCAACTCAAGTGGACTATGTGCAAGGCAAAGGTTTGCCCTTGATTGGTTTTCTATTTTACCGGCCTCATGGTGGTAGTTGGGAGACCGAGTTATAGGATCGATTGCCGTACTATCAAGGGGGGCTCTCGATGAGTAGCTTGATCGTATCGTTCGTAGAGAGCTCAAACCATTGCATCCTTGCATCATCGTTATTGGTTCTTATTTGGTTCTTCTCCTTGTGGGTTTTTGAGCTTATCGTCATCTTGATGACAAGCTTGAGTTCATCGAAAACGGAGTTCACTCATGCATCTTCTCTGATGTTTTTGATGTTGGAGGTTATGCCGGTTCTTCTCTGATGGAGTGTTCACTCCTCTATATACTTGGCATACCTCCCTACCTCTTCTTACTATAACCAGCCACTATTTTGATCCTACTCGTCTTCCTCTATCCATCAAGCTTGAGTTTGATCAATTCAGAGCTCATTTGAAGAAGTTATGGCAGTTCAGGATTTTATTGTTGCTCCTGCGGTAGTACCGCTGGGCGAGAGCGGTAGTACCACTGGTTCATAGCGGTAGTACCGCCCATGGCTATATGCGGTGGTACCGCTCCGGTTCCGTGCTAGTGCCGCCTCGATTCGACACCATCGCTTCTCGTGTCGGGTTGGGCGGCAGTAGGAGCGGCAGTACCGCTTATAAGCGGTAGTACCGCCCTACCACCGCTGCTAGTGCTGCTCGAGGGCTTTCTCTCTTCATTTTTCTCTCGTTCGCGCTGTGCTTGGTCCAAGCGGTAGTACCGCTGGGCCAAGCGGTAGTACCGCTGCAGCCAGCGGTAGTACCGCTCCCTAGAGCGGTAGTACCGCTCGCTGCGGGCTGGTGGGGATAACGGTTGGATTTTCTCCCCCCTATAAAAGGGGGTCTTCTTCCCCATTGAACCTTATCCTTTGAGCTCGTGTTCTTCCCCCATTGTTGACCTTCTTCGAGCTTGCTATCTCTCAATCCCTCCATGGATTCTTGCTAGTTTCAGGGGGAAAAGAGAGAGGAGATCTAGATCCACACTTCCACTAACCACTTTCTCATCTTTGTGAGGGGAACCCTTTGGATCTAGTTCTTGGAGTTCTTGGTGTTCTCCTTCTTGTTCTTCCTCTCTTTTCCCTCCCTGGAATTAGTTGCTTTGGTGGGATTTAAGGACTTGGGCACTCTGTGTGCCCTTGCCATTGCATTTGGTGCATCGGTTTGAGTTCTCCTCGGTGATACGTGGAAGTGAAGTTTGAGAAGCTTATTACTCTTGGGTGTTTGGGCACCCTAGAGCTTGTTCCTCTTGGGTGCCTTGGCGCCCTAGACGATTGGTGTTGTTCGGAGCTCAATCATTGTAGTGTAAAGCTCCGGGCAAGCGTCGGGGTCTCCAATTAGGTTGTGGAGATTGCCCCGAGCAATTTGACGGGTACCGGTGACCGCCCCCAAAGGATGCCAAAGTTTACGGGTTCGGTGACCGCCCCCAAGGGTTGCCATTTGTACGGGTTCTGTGATCGCCCTCAAGGGTCCCTTAGTGGAATCACGGCATCTAGCATTGTGTGAGGGCATGAGGAGATTACGGTGGCCCTAGTGGCTTCTTGGGGAGCATTGTGCCTCCACACCGCTCCAAACGAAGATTAGCATCCGCAAGGGTGTGAACTTAGGGATACATCGTCGTATCCGCGTGCCTCGGTTATCTCTTACCCGAGCCCTTTACTTATGCACTATACTTTGTGATAGCCATATTGTTTCTTGTCATATATCTTGCTATCACCTAGTTGTTTATCTTGCTTGGCATAAGTTGTTGGTGCACATAGGTGAGCCTAGTTGTTGTAGGTTTTGTGCTTGACAAATTAACTGCTAGGTTTATTCCTCATTTGTTCATGCCTAAACCATAATTATTTTAAAGCACCTATTCACCCCCCCCCCTCTAGGCGACATCCACGATCTTTCATAGGGCGCGCCACCTGAGCTAATGGGTCTCTCGGGCACCCCCTGATATGATACCAAAGCTGAAAATTCCTATAAACTGGGAAACCCCCGGAAAGAAATCTGGAAGTTCCACTCCACCGCCGCAAGCCTCTATTATGAAGCTATCTCACCTGGAGGCCTTTTCTGGCACCTTGCCAGAGAGGGAAATCATCAACGGAGGCCATCTACATCATATTAGCGGTTTCCATGACGAGAAGGGAGTAGTTCACCCTCGGGGCTGAGGGTATGTACCCGTAGCTGTGTGTTTGAAATCTATCTCTCTATCTCTCTCTCGTGATCATTATATGGCACGACCTTGATGTACCATGAGCTTTGTTAATATATTTGGATCATATGGTGTTCTTCCCTCTCTATCTTGTTGTGATGAATTGAGTCTTGCCCTTTGAGGTTTCATTACTATCGGATTGAACATTTGGATTTGAGATCACTTGATGTATGTCTTGCATGTGGATACCCGTGGTGACAGTGGGGCATTCTATTGAGTCACTTGATGTATGTTTTGGTAATCAACTTGTGGATTCTCGTGGTGACATTGGGGTAATGTAGGCACATAGGTTGATACATGTTTTCGTCCAACTTTCTCCGATAGAAACTTTGGGGGTACTCTTTGAAGTTCTTTGTGTTGGATTGAATATTATGAATCTAGAATTGTTTGATGCATATCGAATAGTTAACTCACGGATACTTGTGGTGACAATGGAGTATCTAGGTGACATTAGAGTTAATTGATGTGTATCATATGGTGTTATTTTTGTATGAAATCTAGGGATGTTTGTGACACTTATAGGGATGGCTCGATAGATTAACTGGAAATGATAACTTTGAGGTGGTTTGCTACCTACAACAATTTCATCTTATTTTCTCCGCAATTGGTAAGAACTTTGGAGTGATTCTTTGTCGCACGTTGATGGATTGTTGTATGATCGATTATGTTAGCATTGTTGAGTGATTGCATAAGTGAAAGTATGAACACTAGCTAGGCCTTATTTCCATGCATTGCAATTCCGGTGGTGCTCACTTTTATTACTTGCTACCTTGATGTTTTCATTTTTTCAGATTACAAAAATCTATATCTACTATCTATACTACACTTGTATCACTATCTCTTAACCGAACTAATGCACCTATAAAATTGACCATTGTATTGGGTGTGTTGGTGGCACAAGAGATTTCTTGTATTTGATTACGGGGTTGTTTGAGACAGACCATCTTAATCCTACACCTCCCACAGATCTATAAACCTTATGTCATCCACTTGAGGGAAAATTGTTGTTGTCCTACGAAACTCTACGCATGGAGGCCCAACAAAGTATACATGAAATGAAGTTGTGTACTAGAAATCATTAGATGAAGCTGGTTCTTAACTTAGGGAAATACTATCTGCTAGTAAACTACATCACCCTTCCTCATCGGGGAAACCCAACACCTTTCACAAGTAGCAAAGGATTGGGCATTGAAAACAGTCATATCAAAAGAAGAGAAGAACCAGGGTAAGTATGAAGAACATGTGGACTACAATGCTAGTCACGAATCAGTTAAAATCCTTTGAATTTAAATTGGGAATTACACATGGAGTTGTTGAAGACATGGAGCAATTGAAGGATCGGGAGGACCAACTTAGAAGATTTGGCAGACTGAATGCTAAGGATGGATTCAAGGTGGAAGAGTTGGCTATGAAGAGAGGTGCTGGAAAAGACAATTATGGTAACAATTCAAATTTTCATCTCTCCCTCTTTAATTCCTTTCATTCTATATCTCATGAAGTGGGAATAGATTTGGGACTTAATATTGTTATGGTCAATCAAAATTTAGATCTAAATTCTAAAATGGAACAGGCCAGAAAAGAATTGTTTGTGGAATATTGTTGATGAGAAAAGACCAATTGAAGAGAGATCCGTTGAGCCTATTGATACTGGAGATGCTGAAGTTGATGAATTATGCTCTAATTAGGATCATTTTGAATTGATTTAGAAGGGAATAACTTTCACCACTTGAAGAAGATTTTTTTACAGTGGGAGAAAAAACAGAGTGACTCACCAACTAGTCGTTGTGTGAAGGACACTCTCTTAATTGGGGTGGGGGTAGAAAACAAAAGATAACAAAATGACTCGGGTGTTTTGGAATGTGAGAGGGATTGGGAAAGAAATTAAGAAAAGATCTGTTAGAAAAATTATCATAGAAAAAACCTTGATTTTATGGGTTTGCAAGAAACCATTAAGAATGGTTTTACAAAGAATGAGCTACATAACTTGTGTGTGTGGGGACTTTGTATGAAATTGGGGCCCTCCTAGGGATAAATCTGATGGAATTCTGTTTGGTGTTAATAATGATAATTATGATATTTACTAGGTTGAGATAGGTACTTATATTGTGAGTGTTCTTCTTTTTGATAAGAGGGCCAAATTCCATTGGAACTTGGTCACTATTATGGTGATGCACAAGTAGATTGAAAAGTTGTCTATTTGGCAGAAATATCCAGAATGTATCAAAATAATCATCTCCCCTATGTGGTTGGTGGGGGG
>LR738709.1:685591036-685616294 GCA_902687465.1 Secale cereale | reverse complement strand
GGGGGGGGGGACTTCGATATAATTAGGAAGAGTTCTGATAAGAACAAACCTACTGGAACTCATCATTGGATTTTTTTTTCTTTAATGCAATCATAGAACAAGCTCGCCTTATAGAACTTCCACTAAATGGGAGAAACTACACCCGGGCTAACAATTTAGCTAATCCTACTTATGAAAAAATGCTCAGGTCCTCATTTCTCCTGACTGGGAGGAGCATTACCCCTTAGCTATGGTTCATGCACTGGAAAGAGAGAAATCTCAAATGATACTCCACTGATACTTGATGTTGCGTTGCTTAATTGTCAGGGATATTACTAGCAGGTATAAACCGGCTAGTATAAACCGGATTATGATAAATTAGTTGTATAATTGTAATACCCAGTAGGAGTTACGGCCCATGAAGGCTAGGGCCCATGTGTAACGTTATGGTTTGTAAACCGCCTGATCATGTAACTTGAGAGATAAAGAAGAAAGAGCAGAGACCGAGGCGGACACAAGTATGAGCCGGCCTCGGGACTCTGTAAACCGGACCGGGCGTCACCTCTATATAAAGGGACGACCCGGCGACGGTTCAAGGCAGGAAACAACCCGTCGAGACACAGGCAAGCAATCCGCTCCCTGTCCATCGACACCCAAGCAATACCAAACCAAACTAGACGTAGGCTTTTACCTTCCTCGAAGGGGCCGAACTAGTATAAAACCCTCTGTGTCCTTTGTGTGCTTTTAACCTCTTCAAGCTAACCCGTGCGATGGTTCCTCAACTAAGTTCGTTAAACCGGACATCTGCCGTGTTAATTCCACTACAGTTGGCGCCCACCGTGGGGCCTCCGCACTATGGTTTTGAGTTCTTGAAGGGCAGCTTTGAAGGGCTCAGGCGTTACGCGGTCGGCCGGATGACCAAGAGTCGCCGCGGCCGGATCTACATCGACGACGAAGGTTGGGGACCGGAGGCCGATTCAATTGAATACGAGTACCGGGTTCCCTTCGGCGGCATCCACGTCTTCATCGGCAAGATTGGTGAACCGGGGCCTGGGCCTGGGCCGGACATCCTCCCCAACATCGTCGAGCCGGCTCAGCGTGTGAGATCGGCCCGGATTCTACCCGCCATGAAGCACGTTTTCGTCGGAGCAATCCACGGGGTTCAAGCCGAGGACGGATCGGACTCCGGTGGCGAGACAGTTATCTATTCCGACGATGAATCTTCATCCGCAGAGACTGAATCCTTGTATCGGTTGTGGGATGGCCGGTCTGAGGGTGAGTCCGACGGAGACAGTATTTCGGACCCCTTTGATCCGCCAAACCGAGTGGCTGTCTTTATGGCCGGTTCACAGCCTACGCTACAGTCCACGGTGAACGGGGCGATGACAGCAGAAGCTGGTGTAGGAGGGAGCAGCCAAACCCTCTCCCCCTCTGACGCTCTATCCACCTTAGTTGAGGAGTTCACAACCCGAGCCATGGCAGAAGTGGCTCCAGCAGACAAGGCGCAACACGATGCAGAGCTCCTTCAGCTGAAGAACCGGATCGATCAAGCAAGAGAAAATCTGGGCGGAGAAGGCTATAATAGCCATGAGGCAAGCAGAGTTGGATGATCAGGCTTTTCAGCTAAGGATGGAACAGGCCTCTGTACAGGGAGTAAGGAGTCGGAAATACCAGTCTCGTTTACCGCCGGTTTACGAGGCGACAAATCTCTTCAAGACACCAGGAGCAGGAACCAGCAACGATCCAGCGACAAACCGGAGGGCGGCCCCGGCTAGGGATGAACCGGTTCAGCAGCCCGTTGTAGAGCAGGATCGGCGGGTCATGCCTGCACCTCATATCCCGACCCCTCCGGGGCATTATTCAAACCCTTTGGACAACATTGTTGCTGCCGCTTCACGCCTGGCCGCTTTACCCATTGAAGGGACATCCCCCATGGCATTGGAGGCACGCAGGGTCAAGGATCTGCTTAATACGGCATTAACACAACAGCAAGCGTATTCTTACAGCAGGGAGAGGCTCCATTCAACACCACGCCACAGCCGGAGTTACACTAGGCATTGGGAGGAACCAGAAGTGTCTAGTAGTGAACGCAGGCAACACCGTCACAGACAAAATAATCCGGCAGGCGCGGATGCATAGGCTCAGGATGCAAACCGGGTTAGATCGGTTGGCCCGTGAGGAGGTCCGTCAAATGACGCCGGTTCACACAAACACAGCAGAGACAGGAGTCACAACGAGTTCCTTTGGGGTGCAATGTCTTATCCCCGCTTTACGGAGCGTGAAGCTGCCCAAGGATTTTAAAGGTCCACGTAAAGTGCCTAATTACACAGCAGATTTGGCTCCAGAAGCTTGGGTTGAGAGTTACGAGATGGCCATGGAGATGTTGGATGTGGATGAAGCGGCTTGTGCGAAATACTTCACCATGATGCTTGAAGGCACAGCCCGAACCTGGTTAAAGGGTTTACCCCCTAATTCTATCGGATCGTGGGGAGAGTTACGTCGCCAGTTTATCAAGAACTTCAAGGATACATGCAAGCAGCCGATGTCAATAGTACATCTAGCAGCCTGTGTGCAAGGAGAACAGGAGTCTACAAGTGCATGGGTGCGGCGAGTATCAGAAATCTTGCACTCTTCGAATGGTATCAATCCCAGTACGGCAATAGTGACACTGGAAAACAATTGCCGGTTTGAGTCTCTAAAGTTAAAACTGGGACGGCTTAAATGGGATTGTAATGATATGGGAACTCTAATGAGCACTCTGGTGAAGTACGTGGATTCCGACAACAATAAGTATCCAGAAGCGGAGGGAGACAAAGCTGGAAAGGTCAATAAGCCTGGTAAACCGGCGCAGGTTAACCCGGCTGGTACCAGTTTCTTAGGCAAGCGAATAGCGGAGGGTGGCTCTGATTTTGTGGCCAATACCCAAGTTCAGGGGGGTTTTCAGCGCAATAAGGGCAAACCACCTCCGCAAACCGGCGGAGGGAATGTTAGCTGGGAGCAGGAGTTAAATGAGCCTTGTCCGAAACATAGCACAAGGGAACGACCAGCAAATCACACTATAGGAGAATGCAAGCCTTTGATGGAAGCCATAATGAGCCGCGTCAGCTCTAACAACGGGCCTCCAAATGGCGGTTCAAGCCTGGGGTTTTACGGTCCGGGTCACCAGGGGAACGGCTCCGGGTCAGGATACCGTGGCAACAACAGTGGTTATAATAACCGAGGCAATAATCAATATGGTCAAGGCGGTTACAATAACCAAGGCAATCAGCAGCATGGTCAAGGTGGTTACAATAACCAAAACAACAAACAGCAGGGCCAGGGTAATCACAATAACCAAGGCGGTCAGCAGCATCAGCAGCAGCAGTAATCCGAAGGAGCTGAGTAGTGGGCAGTATCATGTGTTTACTACAAGTTTGTGTAGACGGGATCAGAAAGTTTTGAAGCGGGCGGTCCACGCGGTTGAACCGGCCACACCGCAATTCCTGCGCTGGTCAGAGCAGCCTATTGTGTGGAGCAGGGAGGATCACCCGTTACGAGTTGATAATCCGGGTCACTTTGCCTTGGTGGTAGCACCACAGGTGGGTGGCTACAAGTTCACTAAAGTTCTTATGGACGGCGGCAGCAGCATCAATATCTTGTATTATGATACTTTCTTTCGTATGGGATTGACGGATAAAAAGTTAAGACAGTCAAACACGGTATTTCATGGAGTAGTGCCAGGTAAATCAGCTTACCCAGTTGGGAAAATTGACCTAGAAGTTAACTTTGGAGATGAGCAGGATTCCAGGTCAGAGATGATAACTTTTGAAGTCGTCAAGATCCGGAGCCCTTATCACACTCTGTTCGGGAGGACGGTTTATGCCAAGTTTATGGCCAGGCCATGTTATGTTTATCTACAGCTTAAGATGCCGGGTCACAAAGGAACAATCACGGTTCATGGAAGTCGCAAGATTGCATTGGAATGTGAAGAGGGAGATGCTGCCTACGCGGAGGTAGTGTGTGCTACAGAGGAGTTGAAGTTTTACAAGGACAATGTTGATCCGGCAGATATGGCCCCGTTGAAGAAGCCAACTACGGAGCATGATCCGGCATTGAAGTTTAAATCAGCAGAGAAGACCAAGCAAGTTGATTTTGTACCAGGCGATTCATCCAAGCAGTTCACTATCAGCGCTAACCTTGATCCCAAATAGGAAAGCGCGCTCATCGAGTTCATCCGTGAGAACCGGGATATCTTTGCATGGAAACCTTCTGACATGCCAGGTATACCGAGGGAACTCGCTGAGCACAGTCTTAATATTGATCCGAAGTTTAAACCGGTCAAGCAGTATCTGCGCCGCTTCAATGAAGAAAGGCGCAAGGCTATAGGAGAAGAAGTGGCCAGGCTTTTGGCCGCAGGGTTCATAGTGGAAGTTTTTCACCCGGAGTGGTTGGCTAATCCGGTGCTAGTGTTAAAGAAGAATGGAAAGTGGAGAATGTGTGTAGATTACACGGATCTAAACAAAGCTTGTCCAACGGATCCTTTTGCTCTCCCTCGCATTGATCAGATCATCGATGCTACAGTAGGGTGCGAACGGCTAAGTTTTTTGGATGCATATTCAGGGTATCACCAGATCAAGAAGGCAGTTAAAGACCAGGAGAAGACGTCCTTCATAACGCCTTTTGGTGCTTTTTGCTATGTTTCTATGCCCTTTGGGCTCAAGAGTGCCCAAGCAACTTATCAGCGTTGTGTGCAGAATTGCCTTAAGGGGCAGATAGGGAGGAATGTTCATGCCTATGTGGATGATATTGTGGTAAAATCAAGGAAGGAGGAGACGCTGATAGAGGACCTCAATGAGACTTTTGACAATCTGCGAGCCTATAAGATGATGCTTAATCCGGAGAAATGTGCTTTTGGTGTTCCAGCGGGCAAGCTCCTTGGATTCTTGGTGTCAAACAGAGGAATAGAAGCTAATCCAGAGAAAATCAAGGCAATCACATCCTTGACTAAACCGGCTTACATCAATGATGTTCAGCGTATCGCCGGCCGGATCACAGCATTGAGCCGATTCATCAGCCGTTTGGGAGAAAAAGCGATTCCGCTTTATCAGATGCTGAGAAAGACGGACCGGTTCATATGGAGTGATGAGGCGAATGCTGCTTTTGAGGATTTGAAGCAGCAGCTGGCAAAGCCGCCGGTCCTTGTTGCACCTGTTGATAATGAGCCGTTGCTATTATACGACGCCGCCAATGCACGGGCAGTCAGTGTGGCAATCGTGGTTGAACACAAGGAAGCAGGGAAAGAATACCCGGTTCAGCGTCCGGTCTATTACGTCAGTGAAGTTCTCATTGAGTCCAAGCAAAGGTACCCACATTGGCAGAAGCTGGTATACGGTGTGTTCATGGCAAACCGGAAGTTGAAGCATTATTTCCAAGGCCACCCAATAACTGTTGTTAGTTCAGCACCATTGGGGGATATAATCCAGAACAGAGAAGCTACAGGCAGGGTGGCGAAGTGGTCCATTGAGCTCAGCCCACACGAATTGAAATATGTGCCACGCACCGCTATCAAATCTCAAGCATTGGTGGATTTCATCAATGATTGGACAGAACTGCAAACACCAGAGGAGAAGCCGGATCTTACATACTGGATGATTCACTTTGACAGTTCAAGGCAGTTAGAAGGCTCGGGGGCTGGAGTTGTTTTAACTTCCCCGCGAGGGGACAAGTTTTGTTATGTCCTCCATTTGTTGTTTCCTTGTACTAATAATGCAGCAGAGTATGAAGCGTTGCTTCATGGCTTGCGGATGGCCAAGGAGATGAACTTGAGCCGGGTCAAGTGCTTCGGCGATTCAGATTTAGTGGCACAGCAAGTATCCGGAAAGTGGGACTCAAGAGATCCTCTCATGGCAGCTTACAGACGAGAAGTTGAAGCAGTTGCAGGATATTTCAAAGGATATCAGGTGGATCACATAGACCGGCGAAGGAATGAAGCGGCCGATGCTTTGAGCCGGCTGGGTTCTCAACGTAAACCGGTACCATCGAATACGTTTTTGGATGAGCTGCACAGTCCATCGGTTCAAATACCATCAGAGGAAGACCTGGATGTTCCTGATCCCGAGGCACAGCTAGTTGCGGCACTTCATGTTATTCCGGATTGGACGCTGCCTTATTTGGCGTATCTAAGCCGAGGAGAGCTGCCGGACAACGAGATCGAAGCAAGACAGATAATCCGGCGCTCTAAGTCCATGACAATTGCAAATGGAGAACTTCATCATCGCAGCGTTTCTGGAGCGTTTCAGCGGTGTGTATCAGCTAAGGAAGGTTGTGATATTCTTCGGGAAATCCATGAAGGGGATTGTGGTCATCATGCCGGTTCAAAATCTTTGGTGGCTAAAGCTTTTCGACATGGGTTCTATTGGTTGACAGCCCATGCTGATGCGGCGATTCTAGTCCGGAAGTGTGATGCTTGTCAGAAGTTTTCACGACGTGCTCTTGTTCCGGAATAGGAGCTCCGGATGATACCGATAACTTGGCCGTTTGCGACTTGGGGGCTTGATATGGTTGGACCTTTTAAGCGATCCCAAGATCAAAAGACTCATCTACTGGTGGCTGTGGATAAATTTACAAAGTGGATTGAGGCGGAGCCTGTGTGCAAGTGTGATGCGGCAACAACGGTTAAGTTCATCAAAAAGGTAATTTTCCGGTTTGGCTTTCCACACAGCATCATCACAGACAACGGCACCAATTTATCTAAGGGTGAGATGGAAGAATTTTGTCAACGGGAACATATTCGCCTAGACGTGTCTTCTGTGGCCCACCCTCAATCCAATGGTCAAGCTGAAAGAGCAAATTAGGAGATTTTGCGAGGTATCAAGCCCCGGCTTATGACTCCCTTGCAAAGAACACCAGGGTGCTGGGTTGAGGAGTTACCTTCTGTCCTTTGGAGTATCAATACTACGCCAAACCGGTCCACAGGTTACACACCTTTTTTTATGGTATATGGTGCTGAAGCGGTCCTTCCAAGTGATATCCGTCATGATTCGCCAAGGGTGACGGCCTATGTTGAAGCGGCCAATGAGCAGGAGAGACAAGACAGTTTGGACCGGCTGGATGAAGAGCGTGATATAGCAGCAGCACGGTCTGCGATTTAACAACAAGACTTGCGCAGATATCACAGCCGCCGGATCAAGACCAGGACATTCCAGGAGGGAGACTTATTACTCCGGCTCATCCAAGATCAAACAGATATGCACAAGCTATCCCCACCATGGGAAGGGCCCTTTGTGGTCAGCAAGAATCTGCACAACGGTTCATATTACCTGGTGGACGTTCGAGAACACAAGGACTCACGGACATCAGAAGAAGAGACAAAGAGGCCGTGGAACATCGCCCTCTTGCATCCATACTATACCTGAGCCATGAGCTCCACTGTATCCTATGTATATATTATGATTAATGAATAAAACAGCACCCTCGGTAAACCGGGGGCTCAGCCTTTTTTCCAATACAAGTATCTTATGGTGACAACCATACATTTCTTATCATATGTCATATTTCAAACACTTCGATCGGTTTAACTGGTTGTGCAGGGCATATGTACTCTAGAGCAATAACTTACTGAAGGGCTTCCTGTTCAAACATAGGTTGTATTCGAACCAAAGAGAACATAGCCAAACTTACTGAAGAGATTCCTGTTCGAACATAGGTCGTATCCGAACCAAAGAGGACATGGCATAAGGCCCTCTGGATGTACCCGCATCCATTGATTGGCTAAAAGTTTTATATGGCCAACAGGGGGCAGGATTGTACCCGAATCCTAGCTCAAATCCCTGTGGTTGTATCTGTTTCCTATGGTTGTACCCGAACCATAAGGCCCTCTGGATGGTACCCGCATCCATTGATTGGCTAAAAGTTTTATATGGCCAACGGGGGGCAAGATTGTACCTGAATCCTAGCTCAAATCCATGTGGTTGTATCTGTTTCCTATGGTTGTACCCGAACCATAAGGCCCTCTGGATGGTACCCGCATCCATTGATTGGCTAAGATTTATATAGCCAACAGGGGGCAGGATTGTACCGGAATCTTAGCTTAACCCCTGTTGGGTGTATCCGGTTCCTATGGTCGTATCCGAACCATAAGGCCCTCTGGATGGTACCCGCATCCATTGATTAGCTGAACCTTGCTTTGAGCCTGGCAGCTCATAAAAAGCCTCGACTACATGGTTTTATTTGCAAACTTGCATTTTTGGTATTTGTGTTTTATGGTTCTTTGATCCGGAGTGGGACAACTTCAGAGTTGACCACGTATCTACAAAAGTCTGGACAGAGCTCCAGCATGATCTAAACCGGTAGCTTCTATTAAACCCGGAATTGTTATTGACAAAGGTTCCCTCAGAAAACTACAAATTTCGCCGGATCAAGAGTATCAAGCATACTTGACCTCAGGTATGAAGTTATTTCTGGCACAAACATACACTTGTTTGATGAATTTTGTGAGCAATTTAATTGGTCCAGCGGTAAACCGCTCGGACATCTTTAAGTGTTATCTATGCAGAAACAGATAAAATGCAAGATCAATCACATCAGGCCAGATTTAAATTGGCAAAGCAAAGTTGGAACATCCGGATCAAGACGAATAATGTTTTATGCTATCCTATTACAAGGCATAGCAAGCCTGAACGGATTAAAGACTATCCAAGCAAAATGAGATTGCAATTACAAAGATAGACTATGGCCTATGCCTCCTCGTGCTGCGACGGCTGGGGATCAACTTGTTCCGGAGTTTCTTCCTCTTCTTGAAGCGGCTGGAAGTCAGGGACACACCAGTCGATTTTCGTTAAGGCACGGAAGTACATCTCTTCCGTGATAAGTTCAGACGGATAAATATCTGGGGCGAAAGTATGAGGGCGCACTGGTGGGATTAGATTGACGGTATCATAAACCGGCCTATCCACCCGCTCGTTCTGTAAATCATACCCCGGATGATACCTGGACAAGTCTGATTCGGCGGCAAGCTTGCTAGCGAGAGGACGCATCTCCTTCGTCAAGGCGTGGAGATCTTTGGCAGTAAAAGCTGATCCGTCTTCTTTAGTGTTGGGATACCCATTCAAGGCTTCTTCTGGTTCAAAGTCCGGAACCCACGCTTTGGCTCTGGTAAGCGCCATGAGAGAACCGGCTCGAGCAGCAGATTTCTTCGTTTCCTCTAAACGTGCAGGCAAAACAAAAAGTTTTTCTAAAGTGCCTTGGATGGTAGTGGGGGCCGGTTTATTATAGGACATTGCGCTTATGATCCTCTGAGCGCCGGAATACAGCTGCTCGACCAGAGTATAAGACGCCTTGAGTTTCTTCCGTAAATCATCCCCAAGATGGGTGACACGGCGCCCTGCATATAATTATCATAGTTAAACCGGAACGGATTAAAGATTGCAAGGATAAAAGCAGGAGAACAGATTAAGTACTTACCGAAGACAGCAGAAGTCATCAGCTCTATTTGCCGCTTTAACCCGGTTAACTCTTCAGTCACTGGATTAAGGGCTTCTTCAGCATCCTTTGCCCTCTTTTCCAGATCCTTCTTTTGTACCTCAAAGGCTGTCCGTTCCTCTTCAAAGAATTTCTTCAGTTGTTCAGCAGTTTTTAAGCTCAGCGCCAAGTCTTTCTTGGCTTTAGAAGCAGTAGACTCCGTTTCAGCAAGTCTGTTCCGGAGTTCGGTAATTTCTTCAGCCCTCCAGTTTAAATCAGCCTGCAAGGAAAATCAAGTGGAATAAAAGCAAAAGCCAGACAAGTCTCAAGCACATAACCAAGTTATCCACTTGACACTTGGGGGCTAATGGGCAGTTGAAGCATCAAACAGTAGCAATTCAAAGACAAGTCTCAAGCAAACAAACAAGTTATCCACTTGACACTTGGGGGCTAATGGGCAGTTGAAGCATCAAACAGTAGCAATTCAAAGACAAGTCTCAAGCACACAAACAAGTTGTCTAATTGACACTTGCGGGCTAATGGATAGTTGAAGTAACAAAGGAAAAATTTAGACAAGTCCCAGGCACATAAACCGAATTATGCCCCTGGCACTTGGGGACTAATGTAAGATCATTTGCTTAATCAGGAAGTACCGGTTCACCTTCTAAACACAGCTAAACCGGAACTTGGGGGCTACTATGATATAGACAGAAGCACGTCAAAAGCAAAAGTCAAGAAGCAAAGAATTACCTCATACTTGTCCTTCATCATGTTAACCAAGCCTGCTTCATAATCTCGACTAGTGTGAAGCCAGTTCAAATACCCGGAATAGAGCTCCTGGGCACTCATGTCAGCGAAGCTAGACAACTCTGTACTCCATTTACCCTTTTCTTGATGCAACTTCTCCGCTTTAGCCGTATGTTTGGCTAAGACAGTGGGCTCGGCAGGAGCGGTATAAGCTGTACTGGTTACTTGAACTTCCGGAGAAGCGGTTGTTGGTGGTGGGGTCGCAGTGTGAACCGGGCTAGCAGGAGCCGGACTAGTTCGAGGAGGATCGGCCCGGGCAGGACTTGCCGGTTCATGGACGTCCTCAGTATTGGGATTCTCAGGTGCAGTAGTATGATCCATAGGAGCAGGATCTTCAAGCGGAATTGTGGGCTTGCCTTCCGGAGGACGGTTGTATCCGGATCAACCACCGGATTATCAGTGGCAGTCTCAGCAGTTGGCTTGTCAGCCTTTGCCCTTTTGCTAGGCTTAGGCTTGCTGAAAGGAATTAGAAAGAAAAATCAGTACTACAGAAGCAAAAGCAGTCATGAACCGGGTAAGATAAAGAACTTACCCAGGGACAGTTTTCAAAACTGGGACTTGGGTGGCAGTGGATTCGCCAGAGGAAGATAAAGGAGTCTCCTGATAATCAGGGTCAGATGGTTTAAGCGGTTTGCGTATAAGCTCGGCCTTGGGATGAAGAAGAGTTGGAGAGAGTATAACCTCAGAGCGGCGCCTCCGAGCCGGAGTAAGGGATATTCCGGACGATTCAACCGCAAGGCCGCTGTGGCGGGTAGTCCGGCGAAGGGCTTCATGTTGCTGCTTCTTTAAAAGAAAATTGGGGTCCAGTTGAGCATAAGGGTGAGAAAACTGGTATTTCCGGACTGTCCGACGAATTTTTGGTGGAGGTGGTTCTGAATCTGAAGAAAGAATAGTTACCTCAATTTCTGCCGGCTTATCTCCTTCAACCAAATCCTGTGAAAAGACACCGTTAAACACAAGTCTGGGTAAAAGTAAAACAAATTATAGCCGGATTAACTGATACCTCAGAGTCCGGATCGTCATCTTCAGCATGTGAACCGGAGCCAGTAGCCGCCTTTTTCTTCTTGATAGCGTAAGCTTTCCGGCGTGGCTGTTTGCCTGTTTTCTCCTGAGGTTTCCTTTTCCAGAAAGGATCGTCGGCCTATTCAAAAAGAGAGTTAATGGGAAAACGGTTTATATGAGCGGATTAAAAACATACAGAAGAGAGTGAGACTTACTGCAGGCAGCTTGTTCTTCTTATAATATGGAGCCAATCCGGTTTGGCTACATTCTTCTAAGGAGACATTGAGCATCTTCTTAGCAGATTCAATGACTTCCGATTCAGAAATAAGGTCCTTGGAGAAACGTTGAGGATCATCCGGTTTACCAGAATATTTACACATCAGACTTGGGCGTGGACTCAGAGGAAGGATACTCCAAGAAAGCCAGCAGCGCATAAAATCAATTCCGGTTAAACCGTTGGCCATAAAGGCCTTCGCCTGGCAAGTTGAGAGGCAAACCGGGGCCGTTCGGAGGAACTGAGACGCTGGGGCAGAGGGTGATCTTCAGGAAGGCGATGCTCACGGTAACCCGGCAGTGGGTTTTCCCCTTCAGGTGAGGTGTCAAGGCAATAGAACCAAGACTTATTCCAATCTTTAGGGTGTGTGTGCAGAGCGGCATGAGGAAAGACTGCATCCCTTCTCTTTTGGATGCTAACCCCTCCCAGTTCTTGATGAGGACCGCCAGTAAACTCGGTTCGCCGGTTCAAGTGGAAGAAATCCCGGAACAAGTCAACCGATGGTTCCTCTTGCAAATACACCTCTGAGAAAACTTGAAAGTCACAGATATTTGAAATAGAATTTGGACCTATGTCCTGAGGATGAATCTGAAAAGTGGCAAGCACGTCCCAGAAGAACTTTGAACCGGGAGGAGAAAAACCTCGGGCCATGTGATCAAAGAAGACAATAACCTCCCCTTCTTTAGGAGCGGGGGGGGGCATTCGTTTCCTGGGGCCCGCCATTTCAAAACTGACCGAGGGCCCAGAGTGCCAACTGATGCAGCATTGATTAAATCTTCTTCCGTGATGATGGAACGGACCCAATCACAAGCAACAAACTGCTTGGCAGACATAGTAGCAAAATGGAGGTGCTGAAAGGATAAAGTATAAAATCCGGATTATTCAAGTACAGGTATATAAACCGGATTACATATGTGAAGTCACACCGACGGTTTAGACAAGGGACTAATGACATAGTTAACCCGGCAGTAAGCAGGAAACACATTACCGCCGGTTCAGAAATAACAAAAGAGAGGAGCTAAACTGTCGTGTTTATTATCGATGCATTACAGAAGTAATATTTGACTGGCTAAACCGGAAAATATTTTACAGATCTACAAGGGTGAAGAAACAAGTTTTTACAGATAGCTAAAGCAAAACAGATCTGAGCACCCAAGAAAAAGAAAAAGAAATGCAAGACTATTACAGGAAGAACTGCAAGGATCTTATACAGAGCGGACAAATCTAAAAGATTGAATCTAAAACGCTGAGATCTAAGTATACGGCAGCGAAGCAGAGGCAAGTTTTAAGGGCAAGATCTAAAGGCTGAAACTACTCCGAACTTGGTGCCTAGGATGAACAGATGAAGCTTTCTCCGAGGTTTAATGGCGGAGGCGCGAGAAGAAACCTAAAGCTATAGATCTAGAGCGAGGAAGATGAAGTACCTGGAACAACAAGAAGCGGCGGCGGAGTTTCTCTGGTCGCACTCAGGTTGATGCAGCGGCCGGCGAAGAATAGCTTGACAGACGACGGCGAAGAAGAGCTTGACGGACGACGGCGGAGGTTTGAGCTCGGGCGACGGAAGAAGAATGAACGGAAGGAGACGACGAGAAGAGGCAGCATTATTTATAAGGGGGCAGAGATGAAACGGCATGCGCGAGATTTGAGGAGGCAGAAGATTGGATAAAGATTCCCTGTCGCCTCGTTTCTCGGGATAGCCTTTAACAAAGGTGATAGACAGCTGCGCGCGTTAAATGCGGAGATGATGTCATGGTTAAATTAAGTGATTTTCAAGGATGATGTCATAGTCCGGTTTACAAAAATGAGAAGACACAAGAAGAGAAGATCATGCAAGACTGAGAAGATTGATGTGAACAAAGTTCAAATCATTCTGGGGCCTAATGCCAGGGATATTACTAGCAGGTATAAACCGGCTAGTATAAACCGGATTATGATAAATTAGTTGTATAATTGTAATACCCAGTAGGAGTTACGGCCCATGAAGGCTAGGGCCCATGTGTAACGTTACGTTTTGTTAACCGCCTGATCATGTAACTTGAGAGATAAGGAAGAAAGAGCAGAGACCGAGGCAGACACAAGTATGAGCCGGCCTCGGGACTCTGTAAACCGGACCGGGCGTCACCTCTATATAAAGGGACGACCCGGCGACGGTTCAAGGCAGGAAACAACCCGTCGAGACACAGGCAAGCAATCCGCTCCCTGTCCATCGATGCCCAAGCAATACCAAACCAAACTAGACGTAGGCTTTTACCTTCCTCGAAGGGGCCGAACTAGTATAGAACCCTCTGTGTCCTTTGTGTGCTTTTAACCTCTTCAAGCTAACCCGTGCGATGGTTCCTCAACTAAGTCCGTTAAACCGGACATCTGCCGTGTTAATTCCACGACATTAATGATGCCAAGCCCATTTTTCGATTTGAAAATATTTGGATGCCGAAACAAGGTTTATAAAAATTATTAATGATATTTCGACAAAGCCTTATAGCGGGACTAATATTTTCAAACCGCAAAATAGATTTAGGAAATTAAAATAGAAAAACTGAGGATTGTTTTTGAATGCCAATGCTGCTTATTGAAGGGAGAAGAAAGATATTCTAGCTACATTGGATATAATTGATAAAAATGCTGAGACTAATGGTGTGTCTGTTTTTGACAGAGAGGAGCAGAAAAAACTTAGAGGGCAACTTAAACAAGAGGAGCAGGAAAGATTTAGAGGATAATTTTAGCACATGGCAAATTAATACATAATGTAGCTATGAATGGCCTGCTACCATTCAAAACCCTTCTTTGCAAGCATTAAGACAAATGAACAACCATGGAACCTAGTTTTTTCGATAGGATGCTCCTTTAAATACTTATTAGTGATAATACATCTACTTCCTGGATTTGTATCTAACACAGCCTGTAAATAATCTCTGATCCTTGTGTGTTGTCACCTCTAGTCTCCTTGACAAGCTTGATAGCTTGTCTCTTAGCCATGTAGGCCACATGAGTGGATATCTCTACTCCATTCTTGGTCTTTAGATTTTGCATGATTGTAGTGATAGGAGTGCCAAGGTCAGTTATGATCATAGCCTCATGATGACCCACAAGTGTAGGGGATCTATCATAGTCCTTTCGATAAGTAAGAGTGTCGAACCCAACGAGGAGCAGAAGGAAATGATAGGCAGTTTTCAGGAAGGTATTTTCTGCAAGCACTGAAATTATAGGTAACAGATAGTTTTGTGATAAGATGATTGGTAGCAAGTCACAAAGGGTAAAAGTAAATAGGTGCAGCAAGATGTCCCAATCCTTTTTGTAGCAAATGACAAGCCTGGACAAACTCTTATATTAAGGAAAGCGCTCCCGAGGACACATGGGAATTATCGTCAAGCTAGTTTTCATCACGATCATTTGATTCGTGTTCGGTACTTTGATAATTTGGTATGTGGGTGGACCGGTGCTTGGGTGCTGCCCTTACTTGGACAAGCCTCCCACTTATGATTAACCTCTAATGCAAGCATCCGCAACTACAAAAGAAGTATTAAGGTAAACCTAACCATAGCCTGAAACATATGGATACAAATCAGCCCCTTACGAAGCAACGCATAAACTAGGGTTTAAGCTTCTGTCACTCTAGCAACCCATCATCTACTTATTACTTCCCAATGCCTTCCTCTAGGCCCAAATAATGGTGAAGTGTCATGTAGTCAACGTTCACATGACACCACTAGAGGAAAGACAACATACATCTCATCAAAATATCGAACGAAGACCAAATTCACATGACTACTAATAGCAAGACTTCTCCCTTGTCCCCAGGAAAAAAAGTAACTACTCACAAGACATAATATTGTTCATGATCAGAGGGCTATTAATATGCATAATGGATCTGAACATATGATCTTCCACCAAATAAACCAACTAGCATCAACTACAAGGAGTAATCAACACTACTAGAAACCCACAGGTAGCAATCTGAGGTTTGGGCACAAAGATTTGATACAAGAGATGAACTAGGGTATGGGAGGAGATGGTGCTGGTGAAGATGTTGATGAAGATAGTCCTCCCCAAGATGGGAGAGTTGTTGGTGATGACGGCGGTGACGATTTCCCCCTCCCGGAGGGAAGAATCCCCGGCATAACAGCTCTGCCGGAGCCCTAGATTGGTTTCCGCCTCGGTTCCGCCTCGAGACGGCGGCGTCTGATCCCGAAAGCCTCCTTCTGATTTTCTTTTCCAGGTCAAAACACCTCATATAGGAGAAGTTGGGCATCGGGGGCCTTCCGGCTGGCCCACGAGGCAGGGGCGCACCCTGGGAAGGGGGGCGCGCCCCCCACCCTCGTGGGCAGCAGGTGGCCCCCCTCATGGACTTCTTTCGCCAGAATTTTTTTTATATTTTCTGAAACGACATTCTGTTGAGTTTCAGGGCTTTTGGAGTTGTGCAGAATAGGTTTCCAGAGTTTGCTCCTTTTCCAGCCCAGAATTCCAGCTGCCGGCATTCTCCCTCTTCATGTGAACCTTGTAAAATAAGAGATAAAAGGCATAAGTATTGTGACAAAACATGTAAGAACGGCCCATAATGCAATAAATATCAACATAATAGCATGATGCAAAATGGACGTATCAACTCCCCCAAGCTTAGACCTCGCTTGTCCTCAAGAGAAGCCGATATCGAAAAATATGTCCACATGTTTAGAGATAGAGGTGTCGGTAAAAACAAAGTACGGACATGAGGGCATCGTGATCATTCTCATAACAGCAACTTATGTAAATATAGTCATATGATTCTTATGCTAAAGTAACAATTCATCCACAATATCAAGTATGAATCATAAACTTCATTGAAAACTAACAAACTTTGATCTCGGTCATTGAAGCAATTGCAATTTATCGTAACATCGGAAAGAGTCAATGAGAGCTTTTCAGCAAGCCTACATACTCAACTATCATATAGTCTTTCACAATTGCTCACACTCACTCAATACTTATGTTTATGGAGTTTTAATCGGACACAGAGAAAGATAGGGGCTTATGGTGTTGCCTCCCAACCTTTTACCTCAAGGGTAATGTCAACAGTAATAGATCATGAAAACTTACATCCAAGTGGATATATATGTCAGGATCTTTCCAACACAATGTGCTTGCCAAAGGATAAAATGTAAAAAGGAAAGGTGGATTTCACCTTGACACTTATAAGACAGGAATAATAGATAGGCCCTTCGCAGAGGGAAGCAGAGGTTGTCATGTGTTTTTATGGTTGGATGTACAAAGTCTTAGCATAGAAGAACTTCGCTTTATATTGCCACTTGTGATCAGGACCTTTATTATGCAGTCCGTCGCTTTTATTACTTCCATATCACAAGACCGTATAAAGCTAATTTCTCCCACACTAATAAATCATACATATTTTAGCGAGTTTGCAACATGACAACTTACTTGGAAGGATCTTTCTCAATCCATAGGTAGGTATGGTGGACTCTCATGGCAAAACTGGGTTTAAGGATATATGGAAGCACAAGTAGTATCTCTACTTAGTGCGAGGAGTTTTGGCTATCATGAGGGGGAAAGGCAAGCTCAACATGTTGGATGATCCATGACAATATACTTTATTTCGGATATAAGAAGACATAACCCATTATGTTGTCTTCCTTGTCCAACATCAACTCTTTAGCATGTCATACTTTAATGAGTGCTCACAATGATAAAAGATGTCCAAGATAGTATATTTGTATGTGAAGCCTCTCTTCTTTTATTACTTCCTATTAATTGCAACGATGACCCAAACTATGTTTGTCAACTCCCAACAACTTTTATTTGTCATACTCTTATATGTGAAGTCATTACTTCCCATAAGATCGATATGATCTCTTTGATACTCTTTATGCTTTCTTTCTTTTTATCATGACCCAAGTGAGGAAATCAAGCCCTTGACTCAACACTAATCTTTATTATATAGCTCACGGACTCGATTACAAAGGGTAAAGCTCACAAGGCAAAAGCTCACAACTAGATCATGCTAACTTTATTCTACTAGATCAAGATACTACCAAAAGGATCGAACTAAGTAAAATGGTAAAGATAGGAGTGATGGTGATATGATACCGGGGTCACTCCCCCAAGCTTGGCAGTTGCCAAGGGGAGTGCCCATACCCATATGATTATGTCTCCTTCTTCGGGGGTGGTGATGATGGAGTTGTTGATGATGTAGGCTTGTTGTCCACCTTCCAAGGCATGGGTTCACCATCGTAGAAGGATGATCGAGTCTCCGGGATAGTCAAATCTGCAGCCAAACTCATCTTCTTGAATCTATATTCATACTCACAGTTTTGGTTTTGCAGGTCATAGATCTGGGCTTGGAGGTGTTTGATCTTCTCTTGAAGATTGGAGATAGATTCCCCAAAGATCCTTGAGTCCAGCTTGAGGTCGTGGGCGAGCTCCGAGATCATCATGTGGTTGGCATTGAGTCCTCGATCCACCATACCTTGGCACTTGAAAACTTGCTGATCCATTGCTTCGAGTCTTGTCTCCACGCTTCCGGTCCTCCTCGGCCCCTCAACATCACGGATGTGCAGCACCCCCTCATGCAACTCCATGGTTTTAGGGTGGTGCAGCACCTCCGCAAGGTAGGGGTTGATGACCTTCTCGAAGAACTTGTCCTTGGGGGTGTTGGAGGACGCCATGATGATCTAGAGGTCAAAACCTTCGGGAGTATATATAATGAATTTTTACCGACCAAAAGAAGTAACCCACAAGAAAACGGAGTCCGGGGGACACACGGGGTGCCCACGAGGCAGGGGGTGCGCCCTGGGAAGGGGGGCGCGCCCTCCACCCTCGTGGACGCCTCGTGTCTCTTCCGGACTGCGGTCTATTTTTCTATTTTTCTAAATATTCCAAAACGGAGAAAATTGCCTTTAGAACTGTTTTGGAGTCGGTTTACTTACCGTATCACATACCTCTTCCTTTTCAGAGGCTGAATCATTCTGGAAAGTGTCGCTTATGTATTCCTCCGGGGTTATGGTTTCAATAACATTAGTTTCAACATTTATAGGATTACCTGAGACATAATGTTTAATTCTTTGACCATTCACCACCTTCGGATTTTTGCCTTCGAAGTTGTCGATTTTTATGGCACCGGAACGATAGACCTCCTTGATAACGTAAGGTCCTTCCCACTTGGAGAGAAGTTTTCCTGCAAAAAATCTTAAACGAGAGTTGTATAGCAAGACATAATCACCTACGTTAAACTCACGCTTTTGTATCCTTTTGTCATGCCATCTTTTAACTTTTTCTTTAAACAGCTTGGCATTCTCATAGGCTTGGGTTCTCCATTCATCGAGACAGCTAATATCAAATAGCCTCTTCTCACCAGCAAGTTTGAAATCACAATTGAACTCTTTAATAGCCCAATATGCCTTATGTTCTAGCTCAAGAGGTAAGTGACAAGCTTTTCCATACAACATCTTATATGGAGACATACCCATAGGAGTTTTTGTATGCAGTTCTATAGGCCCATAATGCATCATCAAGTTTCTTGGACCAATTGTTCCTATACCTATTAACTGTCTTTTGCAAAATTAATTTCAACTCTCTATTACTTAGTTCTACTTGACCACTAGTCTGTGGGTGATAGGGGGATGCAATTCTATGGTTGACATCATACTTTGCAAGCATCTTACGGCAAGCACCGTGAATAAAGTGTGAACCACCATCAGTCATTAGATATCTAGGGACTCCAAACCTCGAAAAAATAACTTCTTTGAGCATCTTAATAGAAGTGTTGTGATCAGCACTACTAGTTGGAATAGCCTCTAGCCACTTAGTAGCGTAATCAACAGCAACTAAAATATGTGTGTACTCATTAGAGGTAGGAAACGGTCCCATATAATCAAAGCCCCATACATCAAATGGTTCAATAACAAGTGAATAATTCATAGGCATTTCTTGACGTCTACTAATATTACCAATTCTTTGACATTCATCACAAGATAAGACAAACTTACGGGCATCCTTGAAGAGAGTAGGCCAATAAAAACCGGATTGCAATACCTTGTGTGCAGTTCTTGTTGGGGAACGTAGCATAATTCAAAAAAATTCTACGCTTTCACCAAGATCCAACTATGGAGCATCTAGCAACGAGTGAGTAAGAGTGCATCTACATACCGTTATGGAGATTGCAAGCGGAAGCTTTCGAAGAAGCATGGATGAAGTAGTTGTACTATTCGCGTTCTTCGTCACCGATGATCTAGCGCCGAACGGACGGCACCTCCGCGTTCAACACACGTCCGGTGCAGCAACGTCACCTCCTTCTTGATCCAACAAGGGGGGAGGAGAAGTCGTCAGAGATCCGGCAGCACGACGGCGTGATGACGGATGCAGTGGAGATCGCAGCAGGGCTTCGTCGGGCGCCCTACGTTGGAGTATGGAGGTGTGACGGGAGGGGGAGAGGCGCCAGGGCAAGGGTGCGGCTGCCCTCTCCCCTCCCACATATATATAGGGGGCCACGGGGTGCGCCAGGGCCCCTGCAGATCCAATCTGCAGGGGGGGCGGCGGCCAGGGGGGTTCCTTGCCCCCCAAGGCTAGTGGGCGCCCCCTCCCCCCTAGGGTTTCAACCCTAGGCGCATGGGGAGGTGGGCCCCTAGTGGTGCGCCAGCCCATTAGGGCTGGACACTTCCCCTCGCGGCCTAGGGGCCCCACCGGGATGGGTGGCCCCACCCGGTGGACCCCCGGGGCCCCTCCGGTGGTCCCGGGACGCTCCCGGTGACCCCCGGAGATCACCCGATGGCCGAAACTGGACTTCCTATATATCAATCTTTACCTCCGGACCATTCCGGAAATCCTTGTGACATCCGGGATCTCATCTGGGACTCCGAACAACTTTCGGGTTTCCACGTGCATTTATCTCTACGACCCTAGCGTTACCGAACCTTAAGTGTGTAGACCCTACGGGTTCGGGAGACACGTAGACATGACCGAGACCACTCTTCGATCAATAACCAACAGCGGGATCTGGATACCCATGTTGGTTCCCACGTGTTCCTCGATGATCTTCATCGGATGAACCACCGTGTCAAGGATTCACTCAATCCCGTATGTCATTCCCTTTGTCCATCGGTACGGTACTTGCCCGAGATTCGATCGTCGGTATTCCCGATACCTTGTTCAATCTCGTCATGGCAAGTCTCTTTACTCGATCCGTAATCCATCATCTTGTGACTAACTACTTAGTCACATTGAGCTCATTATGATGATGTCTTACCGAGTGGGCCCAGAGGTACCTCTCCGTCATACGGAGTGACAACATCCCAGTCTCGGTTCGTACCAACTCAACAGACACTTTCGGAGATACCCGATGCGTACCTTTATAGCCACCTAGTTACGTTGTGACGTTTGGCACACCCAAAGTATTCCTACGGCATCCGGGAGTTGTACAACCTCATGGTCTAAGGAAAAAAATACTTGACACCGAAAAGCTTATGCATTACGAACTATACGATCTCGTGCTATGCTCAGGATTGGGTCTTGTCCATCACATCATTCTCCTAATGATGTGATCCCGTTATCACTGACATCACATGTCCATGATCAGGAAACCCTGATCATCTGTTGATCAACGAGCTGGTAACTAGAGGCCTACCAAGGACTCATTGTGGTCTATGTATTCACACATGTATCGCTGTTTCCGTACAATACAATTCAAGCATGAATAACAGACAATTATCATGAACAAGGAGATATAATAATAATGCTTTTATTATTGCCTCTAGGGCATATCTCCAACAGTCTCTCACTTGCACTAGAGTCAATAATCTAGTTACATTGAGATGAATCGAACACCCATAGAGTTCTGGTGTTGATCATGTTTTGCTCTTGAAAGAGGTTTAGTCAATGGGTCTGCGACATTCAGATCCGTATGCACTTTACAAATATCTATATCTACATCTTGAACATAATTCCGGATGGAGTTGAAACGGCGCTTGATGTGCTTGGTCTTATTGTGAAACCTGGGCTCCTTGGTAATAGCAATAGCACCAGTGTTGTCACAGAAGAGAGTCATCGGGCTTGACGCGCTTGGTATGACTCCTAGGTCGGTGATGAACTCCTTCATCCAGACTCCTTCCTGCGCTGCTTCAAAAGTAGCTATGTACTCCGCTTCACATGTAGACTCTGCCACCACGCTCTGTTTGCAACTGCACCAGTTGACTGCCCCTCCATTCAAAATATACATGTATCCGGTTTGAGACTTAGAGTCATCCAGATCTGTGTCGAAGCTAGCATCGACGTAACCCTTTACGACGAGCTCTTCGTCACCTCCATATACGAGAAACATATCCTTTGTCCTTTTCAGGTACTTCAGGATGTTCTTGACCGCTGTCTAGTGTTCCGTACCGGGATAACTTTGGTACCTCCCTACCAAACTTATGGCAAGGTTCACATCAGGTCTGGTACACAGCATGGCATACATGATAGAACCTATGGCCGAGGCATAGGGAATGACACTCATCTTTTCTCTATCTTCTGCCGTGGTCGGCGACTGAGCCTTGCTCAATCTCATACCTTGCAAAACAGGCAAGAATCCTTTCTTTGACTGATCCATATTGAGCTTCTCAATATTTTGTCAAGGTATGTACTTTGTGAAAGACCAATGAGGCGTCTCGATCTATCTCTATAGATTTTGATGCCTAATATGTAAGCAGCTTCTCCAAGGTCCTTCATTGAAAAACTTTTATTCAAGTAGGCCTTTACATTTTCCAAGAATTCTATATCATTTCCCATCAGCAATATGTCATCCACATATAATATGAGAAATGCCACAGAGCTCCCACTCACTTTCTTGTAAATACAGGCTTCTCCATAAGTCTGTATAAAGCCAAACGCTTTGATCACTTCATCAAAGCGAATATTCCAACTCCGAGATGCTTGCACCAGCCCGTAAATCGAGCGCTGGAGTTTGCATACCTTGTTAGCGTTCTCTGGATCGACAAAACCTTCCGGTTGCATCATATGCAACTCTTCCTTGAGGAAGCCATTAAGGAATGCTGTTTTGACGTCCATTTGCCATATCTCATAATCATAGAATGCGGCAATAGCTAACATGATTCTGACTGACTTCAGCATCGCTACGGGAGAGAAAGTCTTGTCGTAGTCAATCCCTTGAACTTGTCGATAACCCTTAGCGACTAGCCGAGCCTTATAGATGGTCACATTACCATCCGCGTCTGTCTTCTTCTTAAATATCCATTTGTTTTCTATGGCGTGCCTATCATCAGGCAAGTCCACCAAAGTCCATACTTTGTTTTCATACATGGATTCTATCTCGGATTTCATGGCTCCAAGCCATTTATTGGAATCTGGGCCCGCCATCGCTTCTTCATGGTTCGAAGGTTCACCGTTGTCTAACAACATGATTTCCAGGACAGGGTTGCCGTACCACTCTGGTGCGGAACGTACCCTTGTGGACCTTCGAAGTTCAGCAGTAACTTGATCTGTTTCTACATGATCATTATCATTGACTTCCTCCCTTGTCGGTGCAGGCACCTCAGGAACGGTTTCCTGCACTGCGCTACTTTCCGGTCCAGGAGGGGTGACTGTCACCTCATCAAGTTCTACTTTCCTCCCACTCACTTCTTTCGAGAGAAACTCTTTCTCCAGAAAGCATCCATTCTTGGCAACAAAGACTTTGCCTTCGGATCTGTGGTAGAAGGTGTACCCAATCGTTTCCTTTGGGTATCCTATGAAGACGCATTTCTCCGATTTGGGTTCGAGATTTTCAGGTTGAAGTTTCTTGACATAAGCATCGCAACCCCAAACTTTCAGAAACGACAGCTTCGGTTTCTTGCCAAACCAAAGTTCATACGAAGTCGTCTCAACGGATTTCGACGGAGCCCTATTTAAAGTGAATGCGGCAGTCTCTAAAGCATAACCCCAAAAAGATAGCGGTAAATCGGTGAGGGACATCATAGAACGCACCATGTCCAACAGAGTACGATTTCGACGTTCGGACACACCGTTACGTTGAGGTGTTCCGGGCGGTGTCAATTGTGAAACAATTCCACAGCTCCTTAGGTGTGTGCCAAATTCATGACTTAAATATTCACCCCCACGATCCGATCGCAAGAACTTTATTTTTCTGTCACGTTGATTCTCAACCTCATTCTGAAATTCCTTGAACTTTTCAAAGGTCTCAGACTTGTGTTTCATCAAATAGATATACCCATATCTACTCAAGTCATCTGTGAGGGTGAGAACATAACGATAGCCTCCGCGAGCCTCAACACTCATTGGACCGCACATATCGGTATGTATGATTTCCAACAAGTTGGTTGCTTGCTCCATTGTTCCGGAGAACGGAGTCTTGGTCATCTTGCCCAAGAGGCATAGTTCGCACGTGTCAAATGATTCATAATCAAGAGACTCTAGAAGTCCATCTGAATGGAGCTTATTCATACGTTTGACACCAATTTGACCAAGGCGGCAATGCCACAAGTATGTGGGACTATCATTATCAACTTTACATCTTTTGGCATCTACACTATGAATATGTGTATCACTACGTTCGAGATTCATCAAAAATAAACCATTGACCAGCGGGGCATGACCATAAAACATATCTCTAAAATAAATAGAACAACCATTATTCTCCGATTTGAAAGAGTAGCCATCTCGCATAAGACGAGATCCAGAAACAATGTTCATACTCAAAGCTGGTACTAAATAACAATTATTGAGGTTTAAAACTAATCCCGAGGGTAGATGTAGAGGCAGCGTGCCGACGGCGATCACATCGACCTTGGAACCATTCCCGACGTGCATCGTCACCTCATCCTTCGCCAGTCTCCGTTTATTCCGCAACTCCTGTTTTGAGTTACAAATGTGAGCAACTGCACCGGTATCGAATACCCAGGAGCTACTACGAGTGCTGGTAAGGTACACATCAATAACATGTATATCATATATACCTTTGACGTTGCCGGCCTTCTTGTCTGCTAAATATTTGGGGCAGTTCCGCTTCCAGTGACCCGTTCCCTTGCAATAAAAGCACTCTATCTCAGGCTTGGGTCCATACTTTGGCTTCTTCCCAGCAACTGGCTTACCGGGCGCGGCAACTCCTTTGCCGTCCTTCTTGAAGTTCTTCTTACCCTTGCCTTTCTTGAACTTAGTGGTTTTATTGACCATCAACACTTGATGTTCTTTTTTGATGTCCACCTCCGCTGATTTCAGCATCGAATACACCTCGGGAATGGACTTCTCCATCCCCTGCATATTGAAGTTCAACACGAAGCTCTTGAAGCTTGGTGGGAGCGACTGGAGGATTCTTTCAACGACCGCTTCATCTGGGAGATTCATTCCCAGCTGAGACAAGCGATTGTGCAATCCTGAAATCTTGAGGATGTGCTCACTGACAGAACTGTTCTCCTCCATCTTACAGCTGTAGAATGCGTCGGAGACATCATATCTCTCGACTCGGGCATGAGCTTGGAAAACCATTTTCAGCTCTTCGAACATCTCATATGCTTCGTGGTGCACTAGTAGATAAAGGGTCATCAGACCCGGTTCATTTGGGCCTTTTAGCCCCGGTTCCAGAACCGGGACAAGAGGGTCGGTACTAATGCTCTGACCCTTTAGTCCCAGTTCAATCCAGAACCGGGGCAGAAGGGTGTCCACGTGGCCTGTGCACCGAGCCTAGGCAGGAGGGGCTTTAGTCCCGGTTGGTGGTACCAACCGGGACCAAAAGGCATCCACGCGTCAGCATTTCTGTGGATGTGGTTTTTGTTTTTTTTTTTT
>LR738709.1:685570183-685582260 GCA_902687465.1 Secale cereale | reverse complement strand
TTTCTTATTTTCTTCTTTCCTATCCTTCTTTTTCTAAATTTGTAACTTTTGCATATATAAAACTTTCTATATATATTTAGCATATATAAACATAAAACTATATAGCCACATACACATATATATACATCACATATACACACATCACATATATACAGCAACTTCCTAAGAAAAAATATATTTATATACACATACATATATATTTAACATATATATTTAGCAAATTCCTAAGAAAAAAAAAATATACACATACATATAAATACAGCAACTATATATACTGCAATTTATATAAACATAAAAAAAATACACATATATACATATATACACAGCAACTATATATATATACAGCGATATTAAACATAAAAAAAGGGAGCCCCTCACATCGGCGGGGCTGGACGGCGCGACGGCGGCGGGGCGGGACGGCGACGAGGCGGCGTCGGGGCGCGGCGGCGCGAAGGCGGCGGGGCGGGGCGCGCGGCGCGACGGCGACGGGCCGGCCGGGGCGCGGCGACGGCGCGGGGCGCGGCGACGGCGCGGGGCGGGGCGACGAGGCGGCGTCGGGGCGGCGTCGGGGGCGACGGCGACGGGGCGACGGGGGCGACGGCGACGGCGACGGGGCGACGGGGGCGGGGAAGGAGAGGGAGGCGTCGGGGCGGGGAAGATGAACTGAACGAAATTTTCGCAAGTGTTAGTTTATATAGGAGGCGTATTAGTCCCGGTTGGTGGCTGAAACCGGGACTAATACACCCCTTTAGTCCCGGTTGCTGCCACCAACCGGGACTAAAGGTCCCTTTTCAGCAGCCCAAAGGGCGGGAAGGAGGGGCCTTTAGTCCCGGTTGGTGGCAGCAACCGGGACTAAAGGGGGGCATTAGTCCCGGTTTAGGCCACCAACCGGGACTAATGCCACCCTTTAGTCCCGGTTGGTGCCACCAACCGGGACCAAAGGCCCTGTGCTGGCGCGGGTGCGGTGGAATGTTTAGTCCCACCTCGCTAGCTGAGGGAGCTCGAGAGTGGTTTATAAGGGCTGCTGCTCCCACCCTCTCGAGCTCCTCTCAAATGCAGGCTTCTGGGCCTAACTCTGCGCGCTGCCCTGTGAGCTTGCTGGGCCTTATAGTACAGGTGGATCCTGTGCTATAGGCCTTGCAGGCTCACTGGGCAGCGCCCAATTTTTTTTTTCTTTTTTGCTTTATTTATTTCTAAGTTGTTTTTTGCTGTATTTAGAGTTGCTTTATTTATTTTATTTTCTTTGTTTATTTCTAAGTTGTTTTTTGCTGTATTTAGAGTTGCTTTATTTATTTTACTTCCTTTATTTATTTTCTTTGTTGCTTTATTTATTTTATTTTATTTATACTTACAACAAAATACTTATTGTTGTTATTTATTTCTAAGTTGTTTTTTGCTGTATTTAGAGTTGCTTTATTTATTTTATTTTCTTTGTTTATTTCTAAGTTGTTTTTTGCTGTATTTAGAGTTGCTTTATTTATTTTACTTTCTTTATTTATTTTCTTTGTTGCTTTATTTATTTTATTTTGTTTATACTTACAACAAAATACTTATTGTTGCTATTTTTTTTCAAGTTTTTTTGTTTTGTTTTCTGCATTATTTATTTTCTTTTGTTATTTGCTTTATTTTTTTAATTCTTTCTGGTAAAACCAATTAAAAACTTTCTCTGTTAGTGCAAGTAGTATTGAAATTTGAATAGTACAAACGGACAATGGTATCATACTCGTTTGTTACAAAGTTGGCATGGTATCATCATAATAGTTGCGGAAAAAACTCTTCACTTTTTCTTCGCTTGTGTCATTTGCTTATTGCGCCGTAACCATGGATAATCTTCATCGTTTATCAGGATGCTTGGGTCAGCCTTGACTTTGAAGGGAGGAATTTCATGAAACTTTTCATAATCTTCAGACATGTCTGTCTTGCCCTCCACTCCCAGGATGTCCCTTTTTCCTGAAAGAACTATGTGGCGCTTTGGCTCATCGTATGATGTATTCGCTTCCTTATCTTTTCTTTTTCTTGGTCTGGTAGACATGTCCTTCACATAGATAACATGTGCCACATCATTGGCTAGGACGAACGGTTCGTCAGTGTATCCAAGATTTTTCAGATCCACTGTTGTCATTCCGTACTGTGGGTCTACCTGTACCCCGCCTCCAGACAGATTGACCCATTTACACTTAAACAAAGGGACCTTAAAATCATGTCCGTAGTCAAGTTCCCATATGTCCACTATGTAACCATAATATGTGTCCTTTCCCCTCTCGGTTGTTGCATCAAAGCGGACACCGCTGTTTTGGTTGGTGCTCTTTTGATCTTGGACAATCGTGTAAAATGTATTCCCATTTATCTCGTATCCTTTGTAAATCAATACAGTCGAAGATGGTCCCCTGGACAACAAGTACAACTCATCACAAACAGTGTTGTCACCTCTGAGACGTGTTTCCAACCAACTGCTGAAAGTCCTGATGTGTTCACGTGTAATCCAGTCGTCGCACTGCTCCGGGTGTTTGGAGCGCAGACTGTTCTTGTGTTCATCGACATACGGGGTCACCAATGTAGAGTTCTGTAGAACTGTGTAGTGTGCTTGAGACCAAGAATATCCGTCCCTGCATATTATTGAGTCCCTTCCAAGCGTGCCTTTTCCAGTCAGTCTCCCCTCGTACCGCGATTTAGGGAGACCTATCTTATTAAGGCCAGGAATGAAATCAACACAAAACCCGATGACATCCTCTGTTTGATGGCCCATGGAGATGCTTCCTTCTGGCCTTGCGCGGTTACAGACATATTTCTTTAGGACTCCCATGAACCTCTCAAAGGGGAACATATTGTGTAGAAATACGGGCCCCAGAATGACAATCTCGTCGACTAGATGAACTAGGACGTGTGTCATGATATTGAAGAAGGATGGTGGGAACACAAGCTCGAAACTGACAAGACATTGCGCCACATCACTCCTTAGCCTTGGTACGATTTCTGGATCGATCATCTTCTGAGAGATTGCATTGAGGAATGCACATAGCTTCACAATGGCTAATCGGACGTTTTCCGGTAGAAGCCCCCTCAATGCAACCGGAAGCAGTTGCGTCATAATCACATGGCAGTCATGAGACTTTAGGTTCTGGAACTTTTTCTCTGCCATATTTATTATTCCCTTTATATTCGACGAGAAGCCAGTCGGGACCTTCATACTGAGAAGGCATTCAAAGAAGATTTCTTTCTCTTCTTTCGTAAGAGCATAGCTGGCAGGACCTTCATACTGCTTCGGAGGGATGCCGTCTTTTTCGTGCAAACGTTGCAGGTCCTCCCGTGCCTCAGCTGTATCTTTTGTCTTTCCATACACGCCCAAGAAGCCTAGCAGGTTCACGCAAAGGTTCTTCGTCACGTGCATCACGTCGATTGAAGAGCGGACCTCTAGGTCTTTCCAGTAGGGTAGGTCCCAAAATATAGATTTCTTCTTCCACATGGGTGCGTGTCCCTCAGCGTCATTCGGAACAGCTAGTGTGCCGGGGCCCTTTCCAAAGATTACGTGTAAATCATTGACCATGGCAAGTACGTGATCACCGGTACGCATGGCGGGCTTCTTCCGGTGATCTGCCTCGCCTTTGAAATGCTTGCCTTTCTTTCGACATTGATGGTTGGTCGGAAGAAATCGACGATGGCCCAGGTACACATTCTTCCTGCACTTGTCCAGGTATATACTTTCAGTGTCATCTAAACAGTGCGTGCATGCGTGGTATCCTTTGTTTGTCTGTCCTGAAAGGTTACTGAGAGTGGGCCAATCGTTGATGGTCACGAACAGCAACGCCTTTAGGTCAAATTCCTCCTGTTTGTGCTCATCCCACGCACGTACACCGTTTCCATTCCACAGCTGTAAAAGTTCTTCAACTAATGGCCTTAGGTACACATCAATGTCGTTGCCGGGTTGCTTAGGGCCTTGGATGAGAACTGGCATCATAATGAACTTCCGCTTCATGCACATCCAAGGAGGAAGGTTATACATACATAGAGTCACGGGCCAGGTGCTGTGATTGCTGCTCTGCTCCCCGAAAGGATTAATGCCATCCGCGCTTAGAGCAAACCATACGTTCCTTGCGTCCTTTGCAAACTCCTCCCAGTACTTTCTCTCGATTTTTCTCCATTGCGACCCGTCAGCGGGTGCTCTCAACTTCCCGTCTTTCTTACGGTCCTCACTGTGCCATCGCATCAACTTGGCATGCTCTCTGTTTCTAAACAAACGTTTCAACCGTGGTATTATAGGAGCATACCACATCACCTTCGCAGGAACCCTCTTCCTGGCGGGCTCGCCATCAACATCACCAGGGTCTGATCTTATACCGCAACGCACCGCATACCGGGCATGCGTTCAGATCGTTGTATGCACCACGGTAGAGGATGCAGTCATTAGGGCATGCATGTATCTTCTGCACCTCCAATCCTAGAGGGCATACGACCTTCTTTGCTGCGTATGTACTGTCGGGCAATTCGTTATCCTTCGGAAGCTTCTTCTTCAATATTTTCAGTAGCTTCTCAAATCCTTTGTCAGCCACAGCATTCTCTGCCTTCCACTGCAGCAATTCCAGTACGGTACCGAGCTTTGTGTTGCCATCTTCGCAATTGGGGTACAACCCTTTTTTGTGATCCTCTAACATGCGATCGAACTTCAGCTTCTCCTTTTGACTTTCGCATTGTGTCCTTGCATCGACAATGACCCGGCGAAGATCATCATTTGGTTCCTCTTGATCTTCAGCAGCTTCACCCATTGCAGCATCATTGGGCACATCGTCTGGTTCCTCTTGATCTTCACCAGCTCCCCCCATTGCAGCATCACCGTATTCAGGGGGCACATAGTTGTCATCGTACTCTTCTTCTTCGCCGTCTTCCATCATAACCCCTATTTCTCCGTGCCTCGTCCAAACATTATAGTGTGGCATGAAACCCTTGTAAAGCAGGTGGGAGTGAAGGATTTTCCGGTTAGAGTAAGACATCGTATTCACACATTTAGTGCATGGACAACACATAAAACCATTCTGCTTGTTTGCCTCAGCCACATTTAGAAACTCACGCACGCCCTTAATGTACTCGGAGGTGTGTCTGTCACCGTACATCCATTGCCGGTTCATCTGCGTGCATTTATATATAATTAAGTGTGTCAAAAACCATTACAGAACATCATAAATAGATAATTGAGTGACCAAATAGATAAAAGTTCATCATCGCATTAAAACCAAAGTACATACATATATAGTTCTCATCTAACAACATATAGCTCTCCATACACATCGAAACTATGTAAAACATTTCAACGCGAAAACAAATGCTATCATAATCGCAACCAAGGTAACAATTGATCCAACGGCATAATGATACCAAGCCTCGGTATGAATGGCATATTTTCTAATCTTTTTAATCTTCAACTGCATTGCATCCATCTTGATCTTGTGATCATCGACGACATCCGCAACATGCAACTCCAATATCATCTTCTCGTCCACAATTTTTTTTATTTTTTCCTTCAAGAATTTGTTTTCTTCTTCAACTAAATTTAACCTCTCGACAATAGGGACCATCTTGATCTTGTGATCATCGATAACTTCCGCAATATGCAACTCCAATTCCATCTTCTCCTCCTCCATTTTTTCCAATTTTTTCTTTAACGAAATGTTTTCCTCTTCAACTAAATTTAACCTCTCCACAAGAGGGTCGGTTGGAATTTCCGGTTCAACTACCTCCTAGACATAATAAAACATCTATGCATGTCAGGTTGGTCGGCATAACTATCATAAGCACTAAAACAAATAGTTATAAATTAAAGATAATATACCACATCCGAATCGTAGACCGGACGAGGGCCCACGTGGGCGGATATCAAAACCATCGCACTATATAATAACAAGCAATAATAAACGTAAGAAAATTAGACAAACATCTATCTAAAGCAATAATAAAAGTAAGAAAAGCATGGACATAACAAGAGGCTCACCACGGTGGTGCCGGTGACGAGATCGGCGGGGGCGATCGACGGCGGCAAAGACGGGGACGGGACGTGACGGACCGCTAAACCTAGACAAATCTCGGAGAAAATAGAGCTTCGAGAGGAGAAAAGCTTAACTAGTGTGGCTCGGGCATTCCACCGAACACGTTGTGTGCATAGGAGGTGAGCTAGAGCACCACTAACCCCTCTCCCCCTCGGCCAGAAAAAAAAACAGAGCAGTGAGCTCTGCTCTTGAGTGAGGGGGTTTATATAGGCAACTCACTGGTCCCGGTTGGTGCTACAAACCGGGACTAAAGGGGTGCCTTTGGTCCCGGTTCATATCACCAACCGGGACCAATAGTGGTGGGCCAGGAGCAAGAGCCATTGGTCCCGGTTTTTAGCTCCAACCGGGACCAATAGGTCCAGACGAACCGGGACCAATGGCCCACGTGGCCCGGCCGGCCCCCTGGGCTAACGAACCGGGTCCAGTACCCCCATTGGTCCCGGTTCTAGATTGAACCGGGGCTAATGGGCTGGACCAATGCCCTGTTTTCTACTAGTGGTGCTCAAAACGCTTTTGGAGCCCCGACTCTAAGCTGTAAAGCATGCCGCACTGAACCAGGGAGTAATCATCACAACGCGACTGCCAAGCGTTCATAACATCTTGGTTTGCCGGGGCGGGAGCATCACCTAGCGGTGCTTCTAGGACATAGGTTCTCTTGGCAGCTATGAGGATAATCCTCAGGTTACGGACCCAGTCCGTATAGTTGCTACCATCGTATTTCAGCTTGGTTTTCTCTAGGAACGCGTTGAAGTTGAGGGAAACTGGAGCGTGGGCCATTTGATCTACAAGAGATATTGTAAAGAATTTAGACTAAGTTCATGATAATTAAGTTCATCTTAATCAAATTTTAATGAACTCCCACTCAGAATGACATCTCTCTAGTCATCTAAGTGATACACGATCCGAATCGACTAGCCCGTGTCCGATCATCACGTGAGACGGACTAGTCATCAACGGTGAACATCTTCATGTCTATACGACTCGTGTTCGACCTTTCGGTCTTCCGTGTTCCGAGGCCATGTCTGTACATGCTAGGCTCGTCAAGTGAACCCTAAGTGTATCGCGTGTGTAAATCTGTCTTACACCCGTTGTATGCGAACGTTAGAACCTATCACACCCGATCATCACGTGGTGCTTCGGACCAACGAGCTTTAGCAACAGTGCACAGTTAGGGGAAACACAATACTTGAAATTTTAGTGAGAGATCATCTTATTACTACCGTCGTTCTAAGTAAACAAGATGCATAAACATGATAAACATCACATGCAATCAATTAAAGTGACATGATATGGCCAATATCATCTTGCTCCTTGGATCTCCATCTTCGGGGCAC
Organism: Secale cereale; assembly: GCA_902687465.1. Classification (NCBI taxonomy): domain Eukaryota; kingdom Viridiplantae; phylum Streptophyta; class Magnoliopsida; order Poales; family Poaceae; genus Secale; species Secale cereale. The sequence continues at coordinate 685,574,891 of LR738709.1, read as the reverse complement.
CATGATCATCTTGTCACCGGCCCGACACCATGATCTTCATCATCATGATCTTCATCATCGTGTCTTGAAGAAGTCGTCACGCCAACTATTACTTCTACTACTATAGCTAACGTTTAGCAATGAAGTAAAGTAATTACATGGCGTTATTCAGTGACACGCAGGTCATACAATAATTAAGATAACTCCTATGGCTCCTGCCGGTTGTCAAGTTCATCGACATGCAAGTCGTGATTCCCTATTACAAAAACATGATCAATCTCATACATCACATATATCATTCATCACATCTTTGTTTTGGCCATACCACGTCACATAGCACATGCTGCAAAAACAAGTTAGACGCCCTCTAATTTTTGTTGCAAGTTTTACGTGGCTTCTATAGGATTTCTAGCAAGAACGTTTCTTACCTACGCCAAAACCACAACGTGATTTGTCAACTTCTATTTACCCTTCATAAGGACCCTTTTCATCGAATCCGATCCGACTAAAGTAGGAGAGATACACACCCGCCAGCCACCTTATGCATCTAGTGCATGTCTGTCGGTGGAACCAGTCTCACGTAAGCGTACGTGTAAAGTCGGTCCGGGCCGCTTCATTCCACAATACCACCGAATCAAGATTGACTAGTAACGGTAAGAAAGTTGAACAAAACCAAACGCCCACAACTGTTTGTGTTCTACTCGTGCAAGATGCTACGCATAAAACCTGGCTCAGATGCCACTGTTGGGGAACGTAGCATAATTCAAAAAAATTCTACGCTTTCACCAAGATCCAACTATGGAGACATCTAGCAACGAGCGAGTAAGAGTGCATCTACATACCGTTATGGAGATTGCAAGCGGAAGCTTTCGAAGAAGCGTGGATGAAGTAGTCGTACTCTTCGCGTTCTTCGTCACCGATGATCTAGCGCCGAACGGACGGCACCTCCGCGTTCAACACACGTCCGGTGCAGCAACGTCACCTCCTTCTTGATCCAGCAAGGGGGGAGGAGAAGTCGTCAGAGATCCGGCAGCACGACGGCGTGATGACGGATGCAGTGGAGATCGCAGCAGGGCTTCATCGGGCTCCCTGCGTTGGAGTATGGAGGTGTGACGGGAGGGGGAGAGGCGCCAGGGCAAGGGTGCGGCTGCCCTCTCCCCTCCCACATATATATAGGGGGCCAGGGGGTGCGCCAGGGGGGCGGCGGCCAGGGGGGGTTCCTTGCCCCCACTACAAGAAATATGTCAACTTATGACCTTTTGTTAGTGACCCTGGAAGAATTGGTCATAGATCTATGACCATTTCAGACCAATTGGTCAAAAGCTGTTCGGGGGGCTCCAAACCCTAAACTATAACGACCATTTTGGTCAGAAAGGTCATAATTTCCTTACACGAAATGGTCACAAAGCAGATAGCACTGGTTCGCTGCCTTATTTCTAGTTGTTCATGACCAATATAGATGGTCATAACCTTGAAAATTGTGGTGGGTTGTTACGACTAGGCGCCACCTCATCAGTTTTGCCTATGTGTCATGTCCATGTGGCAGTTTTTGCCCTAGGTTGTGAAGCAACCTATATTTCTGTCATTCCCAAAACTCCCCAAAAAATCTCATAAATTCTTTGGGTCATATCTTCGTCAAATATGTAAAAACCTTCCTTGCCTAGTTCAAAAATAATTCAAAAATATTCATTTTCCTATTCTGTTCAAATAACACTTTGTGAAGGAAGTACCACTTTGGCATGTCCAAATGGTATCCATTTTCTACAGTGCTTTCCTATGCCCAAATAACTATCCTCCACCAAATGCCAGCTCAATCCATTAATTATTTTGAGCCCATCTTCAACATTCGTATTTATGTCCAGTGTGGTACTTTGCAAAGCAAGTACCACCTAGACTCCTCCTTTTGAGCTGAAAATTTGTGAAGATGGTCTTCTTAGTAACTGATCATCCTCAACCAAAACTCACGCCCATTAGCCATGTGCATTTTCCGTACCGCTAATCAAACACTTGGCTGCTAATTCATGTTTGAGCATCGATCGGTCTCCTCGTGAGAATCTTATGTTGTAATTTTCTTCCTAGCACCTACCTGGGGAGTGGCCAACCCACTAGACATGCCTAGGCCGCCCAGAACACATGGCAACGCCACAGTCACGCGGTGACCACGCAGCGGGCATGCGAGTTTACGCGCTCTAGAGTTGGGGCCCTCGACCACCGCCCAAACCTCGACGTATCGCCACCAAACCATGTATTTATGATTAAATAGGTACTTATGTACCTAGAAATGATTTTTGGAAAAAATAAATAGCAAATTATGAGGCAGCCGCAGTTCAAATTTGACCCGCTTCCAGCTGAATCGGTGGAAATTTGTCTTTTTCATGAGAGGTGGATCAAAACTTTTTACACCCAACCATTTTGTCAATTGTGCATTAAATATGTCCTAGTATTTTAGAAAATTGATTTGGTCAAATTTTTCAACAATTATTTGGGAGGTCCTTCACAAAAAGACCTCCTTTTGGGCACTCGAAAAATGGAAAATGAATTTTTCGTCCAAAGAAAATGAAAACTTCCTTAGGCAACATTGTTTGCCATTCCAAGATGCACCCTTGTGCACAATATGAGATCATTTGAACAAACTATGCCATGAATGTGGCCATAGGATTGATCATTTGGCTTGAAAGCCATGAATCTTCACGCATGATAGCTCATTTCTGAGAACACTTTTTTAATAGAATTGCCGTATTACAATTTTATTATTTTTCCTGGTAACTTGGTCATATATAATGACACACTGCGAAGGTGTTCCAATTTTTTGATTTTTTTTTGAATTTTTTATGCCCGTTTCAAAATGCGTTCAAAACGGCGGGAATGACCGTTCCTAGCTAGTGGTTGAATATTGGAATTTTTTTGGTGTTTCTCTGATTAAATAGGTACTTATGTACCTATAAATGATTTTTGGAAAAAATAAATAGCAAACTATGAGGCAGCCGCAGTTCAAATTTGACCCACTTCCAACTGAATCGGCGGAAATTTGTCTTTTTCACGAGAGGTGGATCAAAACTTTTTACACCCAACCATTTTGTCAATTGTGCATTAAATATGACCTATTATTTTATAAAATTGATTTGGTCAAATTTTGCAACAATTATTTGGGAGGTCCTTCACAAAAAAACCTCCTTTTGGGCACTCGAAAAATGGAAAATGAATTTTTCGTCCAAAGAAAATGAAAACTTCCTTAGGCAACATTGTTTGCCATTCCAATATGCACCTTTGTGCACAATATGAGATCATTTGAACAAACTATGCGATGAATGTGGCCATAGGATTGATCATTTGGCTTGAAAGCCATGAATCTTCACGCATGATAGCTCATTTCTGAGAACACTTTTTTAATAGAATTGCCGTATTATAAGTTTATTGTTTTTCCTGGTAACTTGGTCATATATAATGACACAATGCGAAGGTGTTCCAATTTTTTGATTTTTTTTTGAATTTTTTATGCCCGTTTCAAAATGCGGTCACAACGGCGGGAATGACCGTTCCTAGCTAGTGGTTGAATCTTGGAATTTTTTTGGTGTTTCTCTGATTAAATAGGTACTTATGTACCTAGAAATGATTTTTGGAAAAAATAAATAGCAAACTATGAGGCAGCCGCAGTTCAAATTTGACCCGCTTCCAGCTGAATCGGCGGAAATTTGTCTTTTTCACGAGAGGTGGATCAAAACTTTTTACACCCAACCATTTGGTCAATTGTGCATTAAATATGTCCTAGTATTTTATAAAATTGATTTGGTCCAATTTTGCAACAATTATTTGGGAGGTCCTTCACAAAAAAAAAACCTCCTTTTGGGCACTCGAAAAATGGAAAATGAATTTTTTGTCCAAAGAAAATGAAAACTTCCTTAGGCAACATTGTTTGCCATTCCAATATGCACCCTTGTGCACAATATGAGATCATTTGAACAAACTATGCGATGAATGTGGCCATAGGATTGATCATTTGGCTTGAAAGCCATGAATCTTCACGCATGATAGCTCATTTCTGAGAACACTTTTTTAATAGAATTGTCGTATTACAAGTTTATTATTTTTCCTGGTAACTTGGTCATATATAATGACACAATGCGAAGGTGTTCCAATTTTTTGATTTTTTTGAATTTTTTATGCCCGTTTCAAAATGCGGTCAAAACGGCGGGAATGACCGTTCCTAGCTAGTGGTTGAATCTTGGAATTTTTTTGGTGTTTCTCTGATTAAATAGGTACTTATGTACCTAGAAATGATTTTTGGAAAAAATAAATAGCAAACTATGAGGCAGCCGTAGTTCAAATTTGACCCAGTTCCAGCTGAATCGGCGGAAATTTGTCTTTTTCACGAGAGGTGGATCAAAACTTTTTACACCCAATCATTTGGTCAATTGTGCATTAAATAAGGCCTAGTATTTTATAAAAATGATTTGGTCCAATTTTGCAACAATTATTTGGGAGATCCTTCACAAAAAAACCTCCTTTTGGGCACTCGAAAAATGGAAAATGGATTTTTTGACCAATTTAGATGGTCATAACGTCGTACTGTATTCTGATTGGTCCGTGGACGTCTCACGCGGATCATGCATCGAACACCGTCGGATGATCGTGGATCCAACGGCAGTCCTCAGCCCTTCCACACCATCCCCGAAACCCTAGCTCAGTCATTTTGCATCAACCCCCCCGCCTCCTTTCTTTCCCTCGCTCT
>LR738709.1:685554372-685569879 GCA_902687465.1 Secale cereale | reverse complement strand
CCTCCGGCAAGATCCAGCGCGCGACCTCCCTCCCTCTCTCCCCTCCAGCAAGATCCAGCGCGCGACCTCCCTCTCCTCGATCCAGATCGAGGCACCCGGCCGCCCCGCCTGAGTCTCCCTCCGTCTCCCACCCATGGAAAGCTCCACCGCCGCTGCCCCCACCCAACGCCACCACCTCCACCCAACGCCGACCTCGTCTCCACCACCCACACTCCTCCCCTCCCATGGCCGCTCCCAAGGTCGACCACCACTTCGGCAACGCCCTCCTCGACCACTTGGATGGATGGATGGGGAACCGGAACCGGCGCGCTGTCATCCACCTGTTCCTCGAGGGAGGCCGGCCGGCCAAGGAGGCTCGACCCGAACTGATGCATGGACGGACGGATGGATGGATGGCCGGGGTGAAATCCTAGCCCCAGACCCACCCATCCCCATCCCCATGGAGCTCTTCTCTGTTCCTCGGTGGAGACCCGAGCTTGCTGATGTGGTGGCCCTCGATCTCCGGCGAAGCCAAAGGTACGTACGCCCCCTCCTTCCCTTTGTCTTCTTCTTCTATCTAGCCGGCAAGATGCATGCATTGCAGCGTGAACATGTAACTACAAGCTGCTGATGCATCGATCCATAGCTTTTCCATTTTATTGAGAACAATGGGCATTCACATTAGTAGTATTCATTGGCAAACCATAGCTTTTCCTATGGTTCAGTAGGTTCACAGTCTAGCACTAGCAATTGTTAAGCGCAACAAACTGCAATTATATGCTTTCTCAGAGATCCAGCGAAGCAATTGTTAAGCGCCAAGTACTATCTAAAGCATATATGTACTGTAGAAGCTCTTGGTCCTTCATATCTAAAGGAGTGGTGGTAGTGGACTAATGGTTAGATAGAAGCAGAGGGGATGCAGGTTCAGAGTTTCAGTTACATCACAGTTTGGGCAAATGACACCAACTGAAAAAGCTACAGGAGTTGCAAATTATTTCAGTTACATCACAGTATGACCAATATAAATAAACTCTGAATCGCAAGATACTAGCACTACAGTTTTCTTTTCTTGTCATGTTAAGGATAAAATGTTAGTGTTAGCATATGAGTTGAATTATGTAAAGGCGGACATGCTTTGCCACTAGCAAATAATGCACCATCTTGCATTGCAATTGATCCAATTCCCCTTGTTGCATGAAATCAAAGCTTATGGCAGTGACCTGCTGTTTGAGAGTAGTAGGGGCTTTAACACATTGGTACTACTACTACTACTACTACTACTAATCTTGAAAGCCATGAATCTGCACTAGAATTTTCAAAAAAAAAACACATGATTTTTTTAGGCGTGGTTGTCTGAACTGAATTGCTTAGAACTTTCCTATCCAAACAAGAGTTCCCATTTTTCAGTATAATATGATATTTCTTTGATGAGTAGTCGGATCACTCCTACAGACTCTTGTTCTTTGATTTGAAAACTGTAGGTCACACAGTACAACAATTGGTGTTGTAGCTGAGCACCTTTCTTTTTCTTCAGTGCAGCCACATCTTTTTTTCTTTAGCTCTCAAACTGCATCTTACATGGTTGTGCTTTCTTAGCTCTTAGCTCTCTTCGTTCTTAAAATGCAGATCAAATGGTTATGATATATATTTATCCTAGATAGACAATCAGTGTTGTTCTATCTAGTTCTACTCGGACAAGTTTCTCAGTTTCATTGATCCTCTCTTTTTCAGCGTGAGTGCAGGCGTGGCGGGGCGGGGCTTGCTCGGCCCCTTCAGGCTGATCATGCTGGTCGACGACGGCCTGTCGAAGCAGACCGCCATCTACCTCTTCCTGGTCAAGGACGCGGTCGGGAAGCTCAGCACTCACTTCTGCCAAGAGGCCTTCAGGTATGCACACATCGATCTTAAATATGCACGCGCTTCTAATTACAGTGTACTACACCATGTTGTTTCAGTATTTTTGATGTAATAACATATTTTCTTGTGGGATGGAGGGAGTGGCATCTATCTATCTTACCTTGCTGAGAAACTACTTGCCATCTCATATCATGTTTGTCAGGTCATTGAAGGCGAACGTTCTCGTCAAGGCCGTTTACAGCAGCTTCGGTCATGGGGCGCTACTAGGCCAAGCAGAACAGGAATAATATCATGCCGGCCCGCATCATCAAGCACACCATGGAGATCATACACCTCCTCACCGACGCCAACCCCATATTCCCTTCTCTCCTTCCTTGAGATAGCTAGTATTATATGATGTCAGTTTAATGGATTTTCACTGTTTGCTGTTCCTTCAGATAGCTAGTATTAACTGGTTGCTTGCTTCTGTACCATGCTATCTATGGGTTATTAGTATTGTTTATCCCGACCATGAGCTTGAATGGTGTAGGAGTACAACAACACCAGGTTAATTTTTAGCAGTGAGGTTACTGAATTTTTTCTATGCCATGGTACAATTATAATTCAAATAGTAGCTAGTTGACACGAGGTGTTTGGCCCAGCTCCTGGTTTCTATTAGGGGCTACAATTTATTACTTTCTGTATAGATTTGTTAGCAATGGATGAACTGATTAGGGAAACAGTTCTGAGCTGATATGAAGTTCTGAATTGGTCCAGCAGATCTGAATTTGGAGTTACTTGGCAGTTTTTGAGGAACATTTTTTTAAGAACAGTTACTTGGCAGTTTTACCATTTCCCTGCTGAATGTTTGTTATGTGAATCTGTTATTCTTTGGAATCGTATTTTTAACTAAATGCAAATTTATTCGTACTGACGAACGATCTGTGATCAATCATGTACCTTGGTATTTATAGCACAAGCTTAGCCAGGGTAGTTGCATATAGCTTCATGTCATTTCAGTGTTCTTCTAATACAAATGATGGGCACTTCTATGTGTGTCCGAAAAGAAAAGAACTGAAAGTGCCCCCCTCTTTTTCATCAATTCAGTATCTTACTTCATCTATGTTTCCTTTTTCAGTTGCTGGATTGGCTACTGGGAAAGGGCCATTGCATTTATGAGGAGAGTTGAGCTAAAGACATTAGTGGATATGCACGGCGATGCGATCAGTTCTATTCTTGATGAATTGAATTGCTGTCAACTTGCAGCTTGCACATACAACATTTTTTGAAGTTGTAATGCCCTCCTCCCCTCCTCTTTTCTTGTGTGTTGCATCATTGTTGCTTGATAGAGTAAATGATTTCGGTTCTGGTTGTGTCAAATCTTTACTATGTAGCATGCTTAGTGTTTACTAAACTAAGGCATTGGGCATTGGAATTTAGGCATTTATGTATAATTTTAGTTTTGGATGTGTCCAATGCAAACATTGCTGTCAACTGTCAAGTCGATTCTAAAATGTCTCATTAACTTCATTATTTTGTTATTTATTGTTAAATATGCTGTTAGATTTACTTCTATTTTGTTCCTAAACATTTTGTTCTGTAACGTGCAGATGTTGGGCTTTCATGTTTCTTCATGAGCATCAGGACAAAGAAGGCGGAGGACGCATAGTTCTAACATTGCTGTCAACTATCAAGTTTTGCATTAATGAAGCCCTTTATACTGCTCCTATTTGTATGTGTGTATGATGTAGCAGAACCTGGCTCATGTGATTGTACACTCGTGGAGCTTGTTATATGATTGTAAACTTGATGATGATCACATTGTATGTGTGTTATATGATGTAGCACTTTGATGGTTGTTAATATTTGAAGTATTTCGTTGTTTTCTGTGTGCCAATTTAAATACCAGGTATTTATTTGCGTGAAATAAAAAAAATGAAGAATATTGCAATGATGGCTAGGTCCCAGTACTAGAACCTGATAATGGGGACCCACTTGACTAGTGAACCCAATTTAGAAAAAAAGAAAAAAAATGAAATTGTTGAGACAAAAAGGCCATGGCCCAAAAATAAAAAGGCTGCAATGTTGGGCTTGGTCCATTGAGCTGGCAAAAAATTCATAGGAAAAAAATCATAGATGGACTGAATTGTTGGGCTAGGCCCATGTAGAAAATCGAATTGGACCGGGCTGAATCTTGTGCCACATCAGCTTGCCACGCTGGATGCCTACGTGGCCTGGGGAGGCTGCTAGTGACCAAAACACGACAGTAGGCACATTTTGGTCATAAACGTCTACGACCTTCTCACAGAGAAGGTCGCTATAGTCAGTTTATGACGGCCAGCTTTTGACCTTATGTTTTTGGTCACAAAAAGGTCACAAATGGAATTTTGTGACCATTGAGTGACCAATATTGGTGGTCACAAGTTGACATATTTCTTGTAGTGCCCCCAAGGCTAGTGGGCGCCCCCTCCCCCCTAGGGTTTCAACCCTAGGCGCATGGGGAGGTCGGCCCCTAGTGGTGCGCCAGCCCATTAGGGCTGGACACTTCCCCTCACGGCCTAGGGGCCCCACCGGGATGGGTGGCCCCACCCGATGGACCCCCGGGGCCCCTCCGGTGGTCCCGGGACGCTCCCGGTGACCCCCGGAGATCACCCGATGGCCGAAATTGGACTTCCTATATATCAATCTTTACCTCCAGACCATTCCGGAACTCCTCGTGACGTCCGGGATCTCATCCGGGACTCCGAACAACTTTCGGGTTTCCACGTGCATTTATCTCTACGACCCTAGCGTTACCGAACCTTAAGTGTGTAGACCCTACGGGTTCGGGAGACACGTAGACATGACCGAGACCACTCTCCGGTCAATAACCAACAGCGGGATCTGGATACCCATGTTGGTTCCCACGTGTTCCTCGATGATCTTCATCGGATGAACCACCGTGTCAAGGATTCACTCAATCCCGTATGTCATTCCCTTTGTCCATCAGTACGGTACTTGCCCGAGATTCGATCGTCGGTATTCCCGATACCTTGTTCAATCTCGTCATGGCAAGTCTCTTTACTCGATCCGTAATCCATCATCTCGTGACTAACTACTTAGTCACATTGAGCTCATTATGATGATGTCTTACCGAGTGGGCCCAGAGGTACCTCTCCGTCATACGGAGTGACAACATCCCAGTCTCGGTTCGTACCAACTCAACAGACACTTTCGGAGATACCCGATGCGTACCTTTATAGCCACCCAGTTACATTGTGACGTTTGGCACACCCAAAGTATTCCTACAGCATCCGGGAGTTGTACAACCTCATGGTCTAAGGAAAAAATACTTGACACCGAAAAGCTTATGCATTACGAACTATACGATCTCGTGCTATGCTCAGGATTGGGTCTTGTCCATCACATCATTCTCCTAATGATGTGATCCCGTTATCACTGACATCACATGTCCATGATCAGGAAACCGTGATAATCTGTTGATCAACGAGCTGGTAACTAGAGGCCTACCAGGGACTCATTGTGGTCTATGTATTCACACATGTATCGCTGTTTCCGTACAATACAATTCAAGCATGAATAACAGACAATTATCATGAACAAGGAGATATAATAACAATGCTTTTATTATTGCCTCTAGGGCATATCTCCAACAGTTCTATCTCCCGCATGGTGTCCTCCATAAGCTTCGGAGTGGCACTTGCGTAGGATCTATTCATGTTCATGCTCAGGTACACAACATCTAATAATACCATCTACTCCTTCTTTATAAAGATGTGGGTAATCCCAGAAGTAATGTCTCAAATCATAGAAGAACTTTTTCTTTTGCTGGTATGTGAAGCTAGGAGGTATAAACTTAGCAACAATATAATTAGCATAATCAGCATACCATCGATCAGTACGAGAAGTATTTATGACAGCTAATTGTTCATCAGGGAAGCTATCATCAATAGGTTGTGGGTCATCAAGTATGTTCTCTAACCTAGACAAGTTATCTGCAACGGGGTTCTCAGCTCCCTTTCTATCAATAATATGCAGGTCAAATTCTTGCAGCAAGAGAACCCATCTAATAAGTCTAGGCTTAGCATCTTTCTTTTCCATAAGGTATTTGATAGCAGCATGATCAGTGTGAATAGTTACTTTAGAATCAACGATATAGGGTCTAAACTTATCACAAGCAAACACAACTGCTAAAAATTCTTTCTCAGTGGTATCATAATTTCTTTGGGCACTATCTAGAGTTTTACTAGCATATTGGATACCATTCAATTTCTTATGAACTCTTTGCCCTAAAACAGCTCCTACATCATAATCACTAGCATCGCACATAATCTCAAAGGGTAAATTCCAGTCAGGAGGCTAGAAAATAGGTGCAGAGATCAATGCTTTCTTAAGTATTTCAAATGCTTCTAGACAATCATCATCAAAGACAAAAGGAATATCTTTTTGTAAGAGATTAGTCAGGGGCCTGGAGATTTTTTAGAAGTCCTTTATGAACCTCCTATAAAACCCGGCATGACCAAGGAAACTTCGTATACCTTTGATGTCCTTAGGGCATGTCATCTTTTCAATAGCTTCAACTTTAGCTTTGTCAACTTCAATACCTCTTTCAGAAATTTTATGTCCCAAGACAATGCCTCCATTAACCATAAAGTGGCACTTCTCCCAATTCAAGACAAGGTTAGTGTCTTCACATCTCTGCAAAACGCGATCAAGGTTGCTTAAGCAATCATCAAAAGAAGTTCCATAAACGGAGAAATCATCCATGAAAACCTCAACAATCTTTTCACAAAAATCACAGCATATAGCCATCATGCATCTTTGAAAGGTAGCAGGTGCATTACATAAACCAAAAGGCATACGTCTATAAGCAAAGGTACCGAAAGGACAAGTAAAAGTGGTCTTTTCTTGATCCCCTTTTGACACAGGTATTTGAGAGAAACCAGAATAACCATCTAGAAAGCAGAAATGAGTATGTTTGGATAACCTTTCTAGCATTTGATCAATGAATGGCAAGGGGTAATGATCTTTCTTAGTAGCTTTATTTAACTTACGGAAATCAATTACCATCCTATAACCTGTAACTATTCTCTGTGGGATCAATTCATCTTTATCATTAGGAACGACAGTCATACCTCCTTTCTTAGGGACACAATGGACAGGACTTACCCACTGGCTATCAGCAATTGGATAGATAATACCTGCCTCTAGGAGCTTTAGTATTTCCTTCCTTACCACTTCTTTCATCTTAGGATTTAACCATCGCTGATGATCAATAACTGGTTTAGCATTTTCTTCCAATTTTATCTTGTGTTGGCATATAGTGGGACTAATGCCCTTAAGATCATCTAGAGTATATCCAATAGCAGCACGATGCTTCTTCAGATTTTTTAATAATTTTTCTTCTTTCTGCTCTGAAAGGTTAGCACTAATAATAACAGGATATATCTTATTTTCATCAAGATAAACATACTTAAGATTATCGGGCAAAGGTTTAAGTTCAAACACGGGAATCACCCTTGGGCGGAGGAGGATCCCCTAGGATTTCAATAGGTAAGTTGTTTTTCAATACGGGTCCCTGTGTAAGGAATATTTCATCTATCACCCTTCTCTCATTCATATGCATATCATTTTCGTGGTCTAGCAAGTATTGTTCTAAAGGATCATTAGGTGGCATGGCAATAGAAGCAAGACAAATAAGTTCATCCTTACTAGGTGGTGCCTTTTCAAGGGGTTGTCTACAGAATTTAGCAAAGTTAAAATCATGAGACATATCCCCTGACCCAACAGTAACAATATCTTTCACGCAGTCTAACTTGGCATTAACAGTATTCAAGAAGGGTCTACCAAATATAATGGGACAGAATTCATCTTGTGGGGAACTAAGAACAAGAAAATCAGCAGGGTATTTAACCTTCCCACACAAGACTTCGATATCTCTAACAATCCCAACTGGTGAAATAGTATCTATATTAGCAAGCTTAATAGTAACATCAATCCCTTCTAACTCAACATGTGCAATATCATCCATAATTTCGTTATACAGATCAAGAGGGATAATGCTCGCACTAGCACCTACGTCGCATAAACCATGATAGCAATGATCTCCTATCTAAACAGAGATAACAGGCAAGCCTACAATAGGTTTATGTTTATTCCTAGCATTGGGTTTGGCTATTCTCGCAGACTCTTCTTGGAGGTAAATAACATGTCCATCTAAATCTTCTACCAAGAGATCCTTAACCATAGCAACACTAGGTTCAACTTTAATTTGCTCAGAGGTTGTAGGTGTTCTAGTATTACTCTTACGAACTACAGTTGAAGCTTGAGCATGATCCTTTATCCTAACAGGGAAAGGTGGTTTCTCAATATGAGCGGTAGGTATAACAGGATCAACATTATAAGTGATAGTCTTTTCTTCTACTTTAATAGGTTCAACTACTTTTACTTCAATAGGGGGATGGTATTTAAACCACTTCTCCTTGGGGAGATCAACATGAGTAGCAAAAGATTCACACAAAGAAGCTACTATCTCAGAGTCAAGTCCATATTTAGTGCTAAACTCACGGAAAACATCGGTATCCATAAAAGCTTTAACACAATCAAACTTGGGGGTCATACTTGACTCCTTACCTTCGTCGAGATCCCAATCTTCAGAGTTGCGTTTAATTCTTTCCGATAAATCCCATTTGAAGTCAATAGTCTTCATCATATAAGAGCCAGAACAAGAAGTATCGAGCATGGAGCGATTATTATGAGAAAGCCGAGCATAATTTTTTTGAATGATCGTTTCTCTTGAGAGCTCATGATTGGGGCATGAATATAACATTGACTTAAGCCTCCCCCAAGCTTGAGCGATGCTTTATCCTTCGCGAGGCCAGAAATTATAAATATAATTACGATCATGATGAACCTGGTGCATAGGGTAGAACTTCTGATGAAATTCCAACTTCAGAAGATTATAGTTCCATGATCCCATATCATCGCATAGCCTAAACCATGTCAATGCATCTCCCTTCAAAGATAAAGGGAAGACCTTATTCTTGATAACATCCTCGGGCATACTTGCAAGCTTAAACAATCCACAAACTTCATCCACATAGATTAGATGTAAATCGGGATGCAGTGTTCCGTCTCCTGTAAAGGGATTTTCAAGCAGTTTCTCTATCATACCCGAAGGAATCTCAAAGCAAACATTTTCAATAGGTGAAGTAGGTTGAGGAGCAACTCTTTGCTCTTCTGTTCGGGGTGAAGATACCCCGAACAAGCCCCTCAAAGGGTTTTGAGCCATAGTAACAAGTGACAATAAATTTCAGCACATTATATAAATTTTTCCTTACCAAATTCCACTTACCAAAGGCGCTTCACTCCCTGGCGACGGCGCCAGAAAAGTGTCTTGATGACCCACAAGTGTAGGGGATCTATCGTAGTCCTTTCGATAAGTAAGAGTGTCGAACCCAACGAGGAGCAGAAGGAAATGATAGGCAGTTTTCAGTAAGGTATTTTCTGCAAGCACTGAAATTATAGGTAACAGATAGTTTTGTGATAAGATAATTGGTAGCAAGTGACAAAAGGTAAAAGAAAATGGGTGCAGCAAGGTGGCCCAATCCTGTTAGTAGCAAAGGACAAGCCTGGACAAACTCTTATATAAAGGAAAACGCTCCCGAGGACACATGGGAATTATCGTCAAGCTAGTTTTCATCACGATCATCTGATTCACGTTCGGTACTTTGATAATTTGGTATGTAGGTGGACTGGTGCTTGGGTGCTTCCCTTACTTGGACAAGCCTCCCACTTATGATTAACCTCTAATGCAAGCATCCGCAACTACAAAAGAAGTATTAAGGTAAACCTAACCATAGCCTGAAACATATGGATCCAAATCAGCCCCTTACGAAGCAACGCATAAACTAGGGTTTAAGCTTCTGTCACTCTAGCAACCCATCATCTACTTATTACTCCCTCCGTCCGGAAATATTTGTCATCAAAATGAATAAAAGGGGATGTATCAAGATGTATTTTGGTTCTGGATACATCCCTTTTTGTCCATTTTGATGACAAGTATTTTCGGACGGAGGGAGTACTTCCCAATGCCATCCTCTAGGCCCAAATAATAGTGAAGTGTCATGTAGTCGAAGTTCACATGACACCACTAGAGGAAAGACAACATACATCTCATCAAAATATCGAACGAAGACCAAATTCACATGACTACTAATAGCAAGACTTCTCCCATGTCCTCAGGAACAAAAGTAACTACTCACAAGACATAATATTGTTCATGATCAGAGGGGTATTAATATGCATAATGGATCTGAACATATGATCTTCCACCAAATAAACCAACTAGCATCAACTACAAGGAGTAATCAACACTACTAGCAACCCACACGTACCAATCTGAGGTTTGGGTACAAAGATTGGATACAAGACATGAACTGGGGTTTGAGAGGAGATGGTGCTGGTGAAGATGTTGATGAAGATAGCCCTCCCCAAGATGGGAGATTTGTTGGTGATGACGGCGATGACAATTTCCCCCTCCCGGAGGGAATAATCCCCGGCAGAACAGCTCTGCCGGAGCCCTGGATTGGTTTCCGCCTCGGTTCCGCCTCGAGACGGCGGCATCTGGTTTCGAAAGCCTCCTTCTGATTTTTTTCCAGGTCAAAACACCTCATATAGGAGAAGATGGGCATCGGGGGCCTTCCGGCTGGCCCACGAGGCAGGGGGGCGCGCCCCCCACCCTCGTGGGCAACCGGTGGCCCCCCTCGTACCGGTGGGCCACGAGGGTTATGTTGAGTTCCATGGCTTTTGGAGTTGTGCAGAATAGGTTTCCAGAGTTTGCTCCTTTTCCAGCCCAGAATTCCAGCTGCCGGCATTCTCCCTCTTCATGTGAACCTTGTAAATAAGAGAGAAAAGGCATAAGTATTGTGACAAAACATGTAAGAACAGCCCATAATGCAACAAATATCAACATATAAGCATGATGCAAAATGGACGTATCAACTCACAATCATGTGCACCCATTTGGCAATAATCTTGGTGGTCACTACTACTGCAAAACATGTGTGCGCCAAGTTTGCCTTCCAAACGGAAAAAATCCTTTCATTTGCAACCTCAAAAGCTCGGTGCAATATAGAAAGGACAGTCTTCATTTGTGCAAACATCTATGATCATGTCATTGTTGTTTCTGTGAAGCTCATAATTGTTGTTCTATGATATGTGAAAGTGAGAAGTGCCCTTCTAAATTGGTACAAATGAGGGAAACATATTATTTTTAACAAAACTACTCCTCTAGGTTCTCTCTACCCTCATCATACCAATTTTCGGGATTGGGTTTGATGGCCATTCTCTTCCTACCACTGGCCAGCACATGTGATGGTTGTAAAACACCATCATTATCTCCCCCTCGCAAAAAAACATCATCATTATCTTCGTCCTTCAAATCACCTGGATCTCTCTTCTGATCAGATGATGGTATCCGCTCATCCTCAAAGATTTGTTCCAAACTACAATCTGGCATTGAGTTTGTCCCTTTTCTAGTTTCTTCCTTTGTTGACCCCTCTTGGGCTATCTCCTTTTCCTACTCATGCTCCTCTTCCTCATTTGGCTCATATCATTCATCCAGATGAGTGTCTCCTTCAAAATGAAAGAGTGGATCATCTCTCTACCTCCACATCCCATCTAGCAATAACAATAATTTCCTCATGTGCTTTCAAATTAGGATCATATTTACTCAAAATGATTGGGAGTGTTTTTCTGACTAACTCCACCTTCTCAACCGCCTTCTTATGATTCCTAAACCTCTGAATTTGGGTTCCCCTCTTTTGCTCCATAATTTCTTCCAATCCCTCTCGGTCTAGAATCATGCTCTACTGCATTGCCTTCCTCCATGGCCACATGGTCTTGCACTCTTGCCCAAGAAGATGATATTTATCCATAGCATGATTTGAGCTTTGTTGCATGGAGTACAACTGTAGTGCCTCTGCCTGCTGAACTTGTGATGCTCCCTGAGGACTTTTGATTAGCGATATGAAAAAAAATCAATCAGTATTGATCTCATACACCGTGTGCTTTCCAAAAATTACTAAGAGAAAGTTGTTGCTCACAAAGATAACCTTTATTTAGATCTACAGGTCTTGGGTCAGTGGCCCTAATGACTGCCAGGTCAACTATCTTCTTATCTTCATTGGCAATATGGTCAAGCATTTCATCCACGTTGTCATCATCACTAATATCTTCCAATCCTCATATCCCCAAACCAGTATGCCTCATAAAATACATGCAACCCTTGAACCATATCCTTCAGTCTCTATGAGTGCTATCAGATTATAATATGTGATGCCTGAACTTCACTGGTCCTTTCAAGGTTAT
This sequence comes from Secale cereale, assembly GCA_902687465.1. NCBI lineage: Eukaryota > Viridiplantae > Streptophyta > Magnoliopsida > Poales > Poaceae > Secale > Secale cereale. The sequence goes on along the minus strand of LR738709.1, from coordinate 685,557,693 downwards.
CTCTGTCATGAAAATTTAGTTTAAATTTCCAAACATCATCATTCAAACTAAAAACAAAGGCAGAAAAACAAACAATTTAATAAACAGAACACTGCCTATACAAAATAGGGGGTATTCTCTAAATTGACAAAAAAACTACTCCCTCCATTCCTCAATATAATGCGCATGGATTCAAGCCCACATACCATTGTGTGAGCTGGAGCTTTACTTTGGACTAAAATAGCCCTCCATGCATTGTTTGTCTCTACCCATGTGCATAGTGTTGTTGCATGTCCTGTGATTCTTGTAGGGGTAACTTTTGTCCAAATGAGTATTCTGCTGCATATGCGCACTACATTTTGGAATCTGGTAGAAAAATCATACACACTATAAAATGGAATGGAGGGAGTGAAATTAGACAATATACATCATTGTTAATTATTCCGGGTAAATAAATAAAACACTCGATGAGATTTTCTCTAAATTAACAAATCCAATTCCTATTTATTTGTAAACAGCCTAGAGTGTCAAATATACATGAATGTTTAATAAACCAATTGAAATATATTTTACTACTTAATAACAATATACATTAATGTTTAAGGAATCAAGTTAAATAAATAGAAAACTACCTTTAAAATAACAGGGGGTTTATATAAATTAACAAATTCATGTTATCTTACTTATGAACAACCTAGAGTGTATAATATGCATTGCCTTTAAGAGAACAACCTACAATATAACAACAAGTTACTGTTAAATACATCAAGTTAAACGAAGACAGAACAATGTATAGAAAACCAAAGTATTTTCTATAATTTAACAAATTCAATTCTGATTTATTTATAAACAACCTAGAGTGTATAATTATGCAGTTAACAAATACAAATCAACAAATCATTTATTCCTTCTCAGCTTGCTAGAACCCTAACTCTAGAATCAACGACACGCACGCGAGCAAAGAAGGCTAGGGTTTCCAATAGATACTTACTCCACGCTGCTGAATACCAAGGCCCGTCGGTGGCTTCCCGTTGGAGTCACCTTCATAGCTCTTGCCCAAGTTGGCATCGTCGTGTACTCCAGAGTCGGCTGCAGTGTCCTCGGGTGGGTCGACTGGGTCGGGTTCGAGCTCCCGTAGAACTCGGTCGATGGCCTATGGTCTCCGTCGCTGCCAGGCTTTGTCACCGCCAAATCAGAGAGAGAGAGAGAGAATGGAGACGGTGAAAACAAAGGAGATGGTGTCCTGTGTGTAGCGCCGTCTAACGTTGGCTAACATCGTCGCCTGCGAAAGAGTACTACTGCACACACGACGTTGTGTGGACGAATTCTGCACGACAACGCATATCACTTCGTCGCGTAGCTGTCATTGCATACTAAATCGTCTGTACATCAGTTCCACCTTCAAAACGGTACGTCACGCCGAAACCAAAGTGGGGCCCATCTATCATAATCATCATCAAGAGGGTCAAAGCGGTGATGGTCACATTGACGCTGTCTGACGAATGGTTCCCAGCAGACTTATGTAGAGAAGTGTTTCCCTTAACAATAACCAGGAACGACGATGAGAGCGAGCGTACTCCCTCTGTCCGGTGAAAAGTGTACGTTTAGCTTCAAAATTTGTCCACAAAAGAGTGTACTTCTAACTTCCAAATGCACATTAAAGTACTTCTCTCTCATCACACGGTAATCTAGACCAATAACAATCTACACATGGCCTTCTTAATTTTTACATGCATTTAGCTCATTGGGGGTTGGGTAATTAAATAGGAGAGAGATGATGGCTTGCACCTTTCCAATGCATTTTTTACTTGATTCCATAATTTGACCTAAAATCTCTAGATGCACACTTTTCACCGGACGGAGGGAGTAGATACTAAACGTGAGCAGTACGTGCATGTCCGGCCAGTTGTTCACCTTCATTTAAAAGCCGTGGCAGCATGTCCTGGATGGGGATGCTCATTGAATTAGAGTCATGCATGCCATATGCCATGGCCACCACCATCCCCACCCCCACATGTAAATCCGCGTGACATCCATAACTCCGCTGCCGCATCGATCCCCGGCCGCCGTGGTGTCACTTCACCAAGGTACAAACGAGGAGCGAACCAACTACCCAGCCAAAGCCCATGCATGGCGCATCGGGCGGAGTTGTTGGGACCCGAGGCCACGTGACCGGCGCGCCCGACCCCCCGTGGCGCGCGCGTGCGACGTTATGGGGCGGCTGCTCCTGGCGTGACCGACGGGCGCGCAACGGACGTGCCCGGCTCGCGCCCACACCCGTATGGTGGTCACCCATATACCATCCCTGTCCCCGATCCGACGCGCATAGGTTCCACGGATCGGATGGCCATGGATCATGGATGGGTTTTCGAGATCTGGTGAAGTCGTTTCGACCGATGCATGGCGATGGCATGGGTGGTCCGTCCGGTCTACGGTGCGGCCGGGCGGGGCCCTGGGCTGGAGTAGGCTAGCTAGGTGTTGTCAAGCTCAGCTCGCCGTGGTCCTCTGCTCCGTGGTGGCCGGGCTGTGGGGATGTATGGTCCCGCCGGCGACGGATCGGGCCCTCCGCCTGCCGATCCGGTCGCCTGCGTGCCGGCCTAGCCTAGCCCCTCCGTCCGTCGCCGGGACCCGCCTCATCAATCCGTCGTCCCTCCCGGCCCCCGAGCTGACCTCCATCGGCGCATCTACCTACGTACTCTACGTCGATATCATGATCGGTCGGGCAGGACGGACGGGCGGACGGAGGGAGGGACGAACTGCTCGGCCGTCCGGTCTGGTCGAATTTAGTGCGTCACGTAACCATCGTGGGTGCTCGTGCAGGGTCCGACCGGCGCGCCTGACGATACAGACGGTGTCAATGCTCATCCCGTGCCGACGATACAGTTTATGGTTTGGGTTTTGGACACGACTCGTCACGACTGTATCGTGTCGCCGTAGAATCAACTGTGCTTGCTCCGTTCATGGGGAACAACTTTTGCTCTTGAACCGGATTGCAGTCCAGCTGATGTTTCTTGAATAATCTCTCTGTAAGGAAATATAAGAGTGTTTAGATTTTTGGATTGCCTATCTTTATGTGTCACGTGGCACATGTCGAGTTGCTCCTAGGTTTTAGGTGTTCCGATCTAGAGCTCACTCTCCCCTAGTTTGTTTTGAAGCTCGGGAGAAGTCCTCGATCCGTGCGATGATGACAATAGTGCCATCAAGCCGCCACGCCCTTATTAGGGATGCAAGCGGCAACCCGCTTAGACCCAGCTTAAAATTTGCTCTCAACACTTGCCTAAAATTAACACTACGCTACTATCCGCTACGTCACACTTGCATCCTATCGCATACAACCCCCCC
>LR738709.1:685529573-685554286 GCA_902687465.1 Secale cereale | reverse complement strand
CCCCCCCCCCCCCCCCCCTCGACCCTTGCATTCCCTATTTCCTATTAGAATCCGGAGCCATAGAAATAGAGAAAGGTGTTTGACGCGCTCTCACTTCTCCTACCTGGGAGTAATGTTGCTCCGTGTCTGAAGCAGCAGCGGTCACACTGCCACCCTCGCGCTTGGCAGGAGCTTTGCAGGGCAAGAAGAATATGACCACGGTCTAGGGAGGGGCCAAGAAGAGGTTCCCTATGATATAGAGGGACTCCCGTTCTTCATGAATTAGCAAGATAACTACTATTGACTACTCGAGAATAGGAGACACAACAAACACACACCAATGTGATAGCATTTGGGAGATGGACTCGTCGATAAAACACTCTTCATTGAAACCAAAATCCACTCAACTTTGTTCGTTGATTCAATCGTTCAAAGTGGAAATGAGGTATTGGTCTTGGAGGTGCTATATGAAGTTATTTGGTTTTATGTTGATTGAAAATTATTTGTTAATAGGACTTGATCAATTTTATTAATGAACTCCTTCTGAAAAACATTTGATCAGTGAATCCCATGGCGGAAAGTTTGATAGTCCAGATTGATACTGTTAATTGGGGAAATGGGACTGGTGAAAGCTACACCTCACCAACGCAGCGTCCCAAGCGGCATGCCTTGCGCGCTCCGCAACCCCCACTGCTGCTCGGTAGTGGATGATATCATGTGGAGTGATGAAGTATGGCACATAGGCTCCAAGTCATACAATCATATCTAAGTCTAAGAGGAGGATGGTAATGAGCATGAAGTTTTGGCTATGGAAGCTTAGTATTTTTGGGCGGAAAATGATATTTACAACTTCAAAGAACATTCAATTTTTTTAGCATGAATACGTATAGGTGTCCTTTGCATATATGTTTTTTTAAGGGATTGCATATATGTAAAGTTTCATCAAATACAATTATCTGTAGGCTATGCCATAATGACAAAGTTTTGGCCCAAAACCGATAAAAGGGAGGCCCATTTCTATACATGTGTTTTTCTTTTTTGTGCACACCACGTATGAAAAAAATATTATAGTAAATTCATACGGCAATACTACAACTTTATATGTGCATTTACATATTTTTTTTTTAGAATTTTAGTAGGAGTCTAAAATGAAGTTTCCAATTTTAAACAAATAAAGGCTATGCGGTACCCATCCTCCGAAACGCATTATCGGGCAGGGAATGGAGTGTGAACTTGTGTTTTCTTTTTGGAAAAAAAACACATTTTAGAAGTTTAAAAAAATCGAAAAAAGTTCTGTGAAACTTGTATGTGTCCACTATGGATACATGAAATTTTGTTTTGAAAACTGTAATTTGTAAGCTGTACAAAAAAACAAAATTCTGGCCGAAAACAGAAAAAGCGACCCATTTTTTCACCCATTTGAAAATATATATTTGTCTTTTCTTTGTACGGCACGTGTGAAAGTAAAATGTTATGAAATTTCGCACATACGTAGTATACATCTGTGTGTGTTCCTACAAAAAAATACAAATATTTTTGTGTTGCAGAAAATGGTTTTCTTTTTTGAAACCATGGTGCCCGTGCACCATTTGTATTTTTCGGCCGGGAACGGGTATATATAGTCCTACTTCGTAGATAGGTGGGGAAAGCTTACACGTGGGCCAAAATTCTTGCACAAGTAGTTGCAATTCAGTTGGACAGGGAACTGTATCAAATTTTCAGTGATCCGTTATGTATAAATGACAGGTCCACTAACTCCTTTCACCATCAATCCCTCTATACAATTGCTTGAGTTTTAGGAGGCATTGAGAACTAGGAGTGTCTCATTAGACAAATTGAATTATTTCACCGAAAGGCAGTGTGATATCAGATAGTCTTTTTCTGAAATCCAGTCAGATCGTGATTCAGACGAGGACGAGAATCTGGCTATGGACGTAGCAGACGGTGATCAAGGAGCAAGCAATTCGTTTGGCTAATAAGTGGATTTGGGTTGTGTGTTGATAGTTAGTCCAGAAGGTGTGGTTCTTTGAAATTGAAAATATCCTCAAAACGTGGTCTAAACTGTTATAAGTTCCCCTGAAGTTGATGTTTTGTGCAACTCACTCCAATATCATAGCTAGTCGAAGGGAGTATTCTAAAAGTGTGTTGTAAAGGCAATGCGCTGAATGTTATAATTGCAGTTCAGAAACTTGGTGTTGCTCCAAAGCATGTTGCCGTTTGCCACTCTGACTTTGACCGGTTTGCAGTTAGTTAACCGACAGTTTGCTTGAAAGAGCAGATTCAGAGTGCAGGAATGTGCGGTGTGTCAGAGCTGCCAGTAGCTACTAGCGTGGAGGCCATAAGGTTTCCCAATTGGACTCTCGGGGTAAAAGTGTGGTATGGCCATATTGAGTCCTTGTGCAGCATGCATATATAACTGTAGTTGCTACTCTGCATCGCACTTTCCTGATGCTGTACAACTTCAGGGATACCATTTTCAGTTGGAGGATACAATTCACTCTCTATTGATCATCAAGTGTTACATACATGGGTTATATACACCGGGCGTTGCCCTAGTCATGAGGCACGCAGGCCCTTGATCCTATATACATGGGCATGCATAACAGCACGTTACAACACAACTCAACACCCCCCTCAGCCGGAACTCCATTGGCATGGACATTTAGGCTGGATCGGAACTCATGGAACACCGGAGATCGCAGGCCTTTTGTGACCAAATCAGCAAACTGCGAGCTCGAAGGGACATGCAAGACACGGACGTCGCCGAAGGCAACACGATCACGCACAAAGTGAAGATCTATCTCGATGTGTTTGGTGCGTTGATGTTGAACCGGATTGCACGCGAGGTAGGAGGCGCTGATATTGTCACAGTAAACGATTGTGGCACGCTGTGGTGGACACTTGAGTTCGTGAAGGAGTTGGCGTAACCAGCAGGACTCGGCAACGCAATTAGCAACACCACGATACTCGGCCTCCGCACTAGAACGAGAGACGGTGGCCTGGCGTTTGGATGACCAAGATATGAGATTGGAACCAAGGAAGACACAAAAACCCGACGTGGATTTTCTCGTGTCCGGGCAACCGGCCCAGTCCGCATCTGTGTATGCGATGAGTTCCTTGGAAGAGGACTTGTAGAATTGTAAGCCATAGTGAGAGGTGCCTTGTAGGTAACGGAGTATGCGCTTGACAAGTTGCACATGAGTGTCGCGGGGCTCATGCATGAAGAGGCACACCTGTTGAATGGCATAAGATATGTCCGGCCGTATCAAGGTGAGATACTGAAGCACGCCTGCAAGGCTACGGTAATATGTGGGGTTGGAGAGAAGCCGTCCATGTGAGAGGGACAGCTTGGAGCTCGTGTCGATGGGGGTAGAGACGGGCTTGCAATGGAGCATGTTGGCACGCTCAAGAACCTCCAATGTGTACTGTTGCTGGCTTAGAAAGAGTCCCGAGGATGTTGGAGTGACGTTGATGCCGAGGAAATGGTGGAGGAGCCCCATATCGGTCATGGAAAACTCAGACTTGAGAGCCGAGATGATGTGGTGTAATGTTTGAGGAGAGCTGGCAGTGAGAATGATATCATCTACGTACACAAGCAAATATGCGATGGAGGTGCCGTGATGAAGGATGAACAAGGAAGTGTCACTCTTGGAGCCGTGAAATCCAAGGGAGAGAAGGAAGGACCGAAAGCGAAGAAACTACGTGCGAGGAGCTTGCTTGAGTCCGTAAAGGGACTTTTGGAGGCGACAAACATGATCCGGACGAGCGGTGTCGACGAAACCAGCTGGTTGGGAGCAGTAGACGAGCTCGTTGAGATCACCATGAAGAAATGTATTCTTGACGTCCATTTGATGAATGGGCCAAGAGTGGGAGGTGGCAATGCTCAACACCACGCGAATAGTAGCCGGTTTGACCACCGGACTGAACGTCTCGTCATAGTCCACACCTTCCCGTTGTGTGAAGCCGCGAAGCACCCATCGAGCTTTGTACCGTGCCAAGGAACCATCCATGTTGAATTTGTGGCGAAAGATCCACTTCCCCGTGACCACATTAACACCTGCATGCTTAGGCACCAAAGACCACGTAGAGTTATTCATTAAAGCATTGTACTCATCTAGCATAGCTTGGCGCCAATTTGGGTCTTTGAGGGCCGACTTGTAGGTGGGTGGGATGGGTGAGATGGTGGTGGATGGCGTATCGGCAAGGAAAAGGCGACGAGGCATGCAAAAACCGGATTTGGCGCGAGTAGACATTTTGTGTGAGTTATTAGGTGGTGCAACAGGCACGGCTCGAGGCGGTACGTGGTGCGGTGGGGTGCATGGGAGCGGCGATCCCGAGGTCGATTCGGTGGGGTCGCTGGCAGATGAATCCGATCGGCAGGGCTCGTGGAGCGAGGAGGATGCGGGCGGAGTGGGGCTGGCAGGTGCGGCAGAGGCGGGCGAGGATTGGGTGGCGGTGGACGCGGTCGAGGCGGTAGTGGTGGACCCGCAAGAGGGGCCGGTGGATGGAGGGCACGTGGTGGAGCCAGACAATGGGGCGCGTCGCGCCAAGCGCGCACGGGCGTGCATGGGGTGGTGGGGCCCGGAGAATCGGGGCGATCTGGTGGTGGATCCGAGGAAGCAGGATCAGCCAGAGATATGGGAGGGGAGATACGGTGGGCGGGATCGTCTGTGGACGTGCGGGTGTGTGGCTGTGTGTATGGGAAGCACGTTTCGTCAAAAATGACATGACGCGAGACGATGATGCGGCGCGATTCCAAATCAAAGCACCGATAACCCTTGTGCTCGAGGGGATACCCGAGGAAGACGCAGCGGACAGAGCGAGGAGAGAGCTTGTGGGCCATGGTGGATGCGGTGTGAGGGAAGCACAAGCAACCAAAAACGCGGAGATGATCGTACGTGGGATGGGAGCCGTGAAGAAGATAGTACGGTGTGACGCTGGCAATGACACGAGAGGGGCGTCGGTTTAGTAAGTATGTGGCGGTGTGAAGTGCTTCTACCCAAAAGGGAGGGGTAAGATTGGCTTGGAAAATGAGTGTACGAACGATGTCATTTGTGGTGCGGATGAGGCGTTCAGCCTTGCTGTTTTGGGGCGATGTATGTGGGCAGGAGAATCGGTAGGCGACGCCGTTGGAGGAGAAGAACGAACGGAGGGAGGTGTTGATGAACTCACCACCGTTATCGCATTGCATGGCCTTAATGACTACGTCGTATTGGGTGCGGATAAAGGAGAAGAAGCGTTGGAGAGTTGTGGACGTGTCGGACTTGTGACGGAGAGGGAAGGACCATGAGTAATGAGTAAAGTCATCCAACACAACAAGATAATACTGATAACCAGAGAAGCTTACTGTTGGGGAACGTAGCAGAATTCAAAAAATTTCCTACGTTTCACCAAGATCAATCTAAGTAGTCATCTAGCAACGAGCATAAAGGAGTGCATCTACATACCCTTTGTAGATCGCGTGCGGAAGCGTTCGAAGGAACGTGGATAATGGAGTCGTACTCTTCGTGATCCTCGTCACCGATGATCCCAACGCCGAACGGACGGCACCTCCGCGTTCAACACACGTACGGTACAGCGACGTCTCCTCCTTCTTGATCCAGCAAGGGCGGAGGAGAGGTTGACGGAGATCCAGCAGCACGACGGCGTGGTGGTGGATGCAACGGAAAAAGCTGCAGGGCTTCGCCGGCGCCCTGCGAGAGGAGTTTGAGGTGTGACGGGGGGAGAGGCGCCAGAGGCTTGGGGTGCGGCTGCCCTTTCTCCCCCCCACTATATATAGGGGGCCAGGGGGGCGCCGGCCCTAGGAGATGCAATCTCCTAGGGGGGCGGCGGCAAGGGGGGAGAACTTGCCCCCCAAGGCATAGGGGGCGCCCCCACCCCCTAGGGTTTCAACCCTAGGCGCATGGAGGGGGGCCCATGTGGGTGCTCTAGCCCACTAGGGGCTGGCCCCCTTCCCCTTGCGGCCTACGGGGCCCTCCGGGATGGGTGGCCCCACCCGGTGGACCCCCGGGACCCTTCCGGTGGTCCCGGGACACTCCCGGTGACCCCCGGAATTCTCTCGATGGCCGAAACTGGACTTCCTATATATTATTCTTTACCTCCGGACCATTCCGGAACTCCTCGTGATGTCCGGGATCTCATCCGGGACTCCGAACAACATTCGGGTTTCCATGTGCATGTATCTCTACAACCCTAGCGTCACCGAACCTTAAGTGTGTACACTACAAGAAAATCTACGTGTAGAGACGTTCAATTTCATAGCTAAAGACGTGTTATTTTATCTCTAGGCAACCATAGAGTCGACATAGTAAAGCGTCTTTGGAGCGTCTTCTCGCGGACCGTCTCAAAACATCTAGAGACGCTAGCAAAGCGTGTGTACATGGCATGACACGCTATATTGGGACATTCAAAATCGTCTCTAGATATATAAAGACGTTCTATTAGATGCACTCATATCACGTCTCTACTCACATACACGCGCTACGTAGAGACGCTATATTCGTCTCTAAATATACACAACCTTCATTGTAACTATGGAATATTTTACTTTGAACATTATTTTATTTATGTTGAATTTGTATTTCATAATGTCAAATTTAGTTACTATCACGCCACAGAAGCATGCTCAGAATGATCATCAAATAAAATTACATAAAGGCATCTGCCCATATCACCATTTGCATTCACAAGCAAAAAAATATCATCATATAAAGGCATCCACCCACATCACCAATTGCATTCACAAGTATCCCATTCGTACAATTAGCATACTTAGTAACAAATCCAATGTACTAGTTAGTAGGAACAAAAACCTTGAGTTCACAACTGAACCAAATCATACATTCGTATGAAAGATGCAAATAATTAAGAAATTATACTGAAAACTAGAACTAAGTTTTCCTATGAAGTTAAAATATATACATAATCTTTAATATTTGTTCACTTAAAGACTAGATCTTCTATCTGTAGTTCCTCCTAGCTCCTGGAATGCATTCCTTTTCTAAATCTTCAGCTACCCTGAAAAAAGAAAGATAACATAGAAACTTTCAGAACATAAGCTTTAAGTCTAGTGTAAGAAGAAATGATGAACTGCCAATTGCTTCTTCAACATTGTTGTCTGATTCATGTGGGAGGTCACTACCAACTACTCTTCCATTCAGAACAACCTAAAACAAGAATTTGATAATAATATATTAATACTTGTACTTTTATCTTTGTAGAAAGAGATGTGGCTAAGATACCAACTTCATCACTTTCCTCGGTTACAAATTCATTTCTCCAATCCTCTCCAGGGAAGTTTTGCTTCAGGAATGAACTCATCATAGCCATCTCATCTGTCATGTTTTCTACATTATCACCTAGTGCCCGCAGTGCAAACTGAATATTTTCTCCTTTATAAGAATGTCGAACAAAAATCAGTCCCTGAGAGACTTTATTTTGCTTCAATACTTATCACCATAAGACCCTCGAAGTGTTTTCACTTCTTCCCCATGCACACTTTTAAATACTTCTCTATTATCTTCCCATGAAAGGCTTCCATTGTTATCTTTTGTTTTCTTTCTTCCAATTTTTCCTGCTATTGATATAAATAGAAAAATCTCATTATTCTAAGTATTAAATTAAAACCTTTACTTTAATCACAAGTAGAAGTATACCATCACTTTCTTCATAAGAAATCATTAATTTTCTGGAGGGCCTTGTAAATTTTCTTCATGCAGTGCTTGTACACTATCAGCAGCCTGGGATGTTCAAGCTTCGAAGCCGTCTCGGTAACCTTGACATGAAATATTTTCCACAAGAATGTTAAAACCATATGTTAATCAACAAGCTAATGACAAGTAATGTATCCATAGAAATGCATGTCAAGGTCACTCATTGCACTGCATCATCTAATAAACAACTCAGATTTTTGCATTCGTAGAACAAGCAGAACATATGATTTTTGTCCTCCCAAAGTTTCCAATCAGAATGGCATGAATCCTGGTACTGATGTGCTTCCATGCAGAAAAAATTCTAAAACACTAGAAACTCCACATATGTGTATTGTCATTGATAATTAGGTTTTGTTGTTGTGGACTGCATCCCCTAATTTGTTGGTTTTTGTTTTAATTCTACCAGAATTAGCAGTTCACTGTTCACTTTACTTTGGTACATGTATATTAGCTATAGCCTCATTTCTGCTATAGATAAGTGTTGAAAATACAAGAGGTACGCATACTCATTACTGTTAATTTTTGTATAGACTTTGCACACTATATTAGGATGAGAAGTAAGATAAGCTTGCTACTGCCAAAGGTGGAGGAGCTGCGGCAGGAGCTTTGCCTGCTTTGGAGCGAGTCGAGATAGCAAGTGAAACAAAGAAGCCGTGTTGTGAACATTGATCCGGAGTGGCAGGTGTGCATAAAAACTTGAGAACTTGACTGACAATAAACGACCAATGGAAAACTACAGGCGCCACAATTTCATGCACCGGTAGTACTTTTCTACGTCCAAATACTTAAGTGAAGTTCTATTTGTTACTGGATTAACTGAAGTTCTTAACAGCCCAAAGGAGGACGATGGAAATTCCTGGAGTTAGAGCAAAGCTACTGAAGCACATTGCAGTTTAGATCTTCAATGCCATCCGTGTGGAGACTGACAGTATTAACTCAAGTTCTTAACAATTGAAAAGGAGGACAACGGAAATTCTTGGAGTCAGAGCAAAGCAAATGAAGCACATTGCAGTTTAGGTATTTAATGCCATTGGTGTGGAGACTGATGGCCAACTGACTTGGAGAACTATTGTGATCTGTACTTTTGGCTTGTTTCCCGTTATTTCTTTTGCAAGGCTGTTGTGATCTGTATTAAGTGATTTTCGGACACCTGTAGGGAGGTGACTAGGTGCTGTGTTTGGTCAATAATGAAACATGAAATCTTTAGATGGCTTGGGTTATTTAGTAGTACACCGGCAGGTGTCATTTTCATCACAAAGAATGTCATGGGACAGCAAATAACTTAAGAGCACTAGCACTTTGTTACAACATTTTGAAAGTCCACAAAATGTTTTGTAAATAGTCTGTAAAATATAGTTTAGCCAGTACAAACACTATTTGGATGTTCAAGCCAGGTAACTACAGATTGTTTTCATAAATTTACTGCTTACACCTCTATCATAAGACCACCGAGGAAGCAATATCATGTAGCTTACTTTGAAAAGGTAGAGCACTGAGTCATTTATGTTCTCAAATGGAAAGATTATGGGACCAAATGGATCAACCTTGTGGAGATGATTTATGATTCATCAACGGTTAACCATATGGATCAACCTGATGAAAATTACTTCTAATCACCATTTTCAATATGTCCGAGCAATAAGCATCTGAACTATAGACCATTCCGAATAAAGCAATGTAATTCATTTTCAATTAAATTAAACACCAGTCCAGTTGTTGTAAATTCAAAATTCTTATGCAAAGGATTATCTCCAGATGTAACCCCTTTCTGGACGATGGATTTTAATACATGTCTTTTCTTGACTGTCGGTAATAAAAATTCAGAAAAGTCATGGTAAAAACTTGCTGTTAGGTCTGTGAGGGTAACATACACCACTTGTACTACTTTCAGTTTAACTATATATAATTTTATTCGACCAAACAGTTGATGACATCTTTTACCATGTCAGGATTGATTTCGAGGCAAGCAAGCAATTCACCAAACACTTAGAGTGCATTGCGCCTACCAGCGGCAAGTAAGGAGACGAAGGTGGAAGTATTGAACTTAGGAAAGAGAACCAATAGGAATATAGGCTTGAGATGCATAAATTAAGGAGGCCACTTTGAATGATTTAATGGTAAAAACCATAGAGGATATGGGATTCAAGGGATTACCTGCTGACGTGCCGAAGGCTGACGATGCTAGATGGAGGCGAGATGCGGGGAGGTGTAGCGACGGAACACGTCCCGGAGCTTCGCGCGAAGGATGAAATCGGCCTGGATGGGTCTTGGTGATGGTGATAACAACGTGGGAAGAAGCACGTTGTTGTTGGCGACGGTGAGGAATGAGGACGATGGACACCGACGGGGCTCCAACTACTGAGATTGCCGATGGAGGAGAATAGAAGTCAGCGGCCGGCGGAGCTAGCGGCGGAGGGCACCGCTTCTAGCTGACGCAGCCACCACGCGGGGTGCGTGAATGGGCGGCGCGCGGGGTGGGTGATGCCGACGTAGATTGGAATCAAGAGGTTGGAGAAACAGGGAGGTGGGGAGGTGGGGGAGATGACGGCGTGGGCAAATTATTAGCGCATATATTGGAGCGCAAAAAAAATCAGACGAAGGAAGTATTGGCAGTAAAGAAAATAATTTGGAGAGCCAAATTTGTTAAGCGAAAATTGTGTAGGAATGCCAAATTTGATTAACAAAAGTAATTCAGAAGCCCAAATTAACCATATATGAATAAATAGTATTTCCAAGGTTTTGTTTTACTGGATCAATCGGTATTTATTTCCTTTTTTAAAACGGATCAAACTTTATTCGATAATACACGTATTCAATGTGATATCCACATATTTCTATTTTAATAAAAAGTACAAAGTCGATGCAGTGGTAGATCAAGGGGTGGAGTCATTGTTTCAAACAGTAAGAGCATCTCTAGCAGACCCCATATAATGCCGCCCTGCATAACGCGTTTACAGTTCGAGGAGGATCTGTTTTCCGGGGCAAAATCGTGCGCTGCAGAATAGAACCCGTATATGAAACTGTATAGTGTGGGAGAAATTGCAACCACACTTATCATTCATTGTTCAACACAACATACTACATATATCATACATACTACATATATACTATATTCTACCAGTAGGGGGGGGGGGGTCTGTGGGCTCGCGGCGGCTACCAAAATGGACGAGCGCCGCCGCAGTGGAGGAGCTCAGTCGTCGATCAGTCCTCCTCGTCGGAGTTGACGAGGTCGATGTACATCTTCTTCTGCTCCTTGTGGACGCGCAACCATTCATCGTCCTTGTCCTTCGCGATGAGGTTGGCCGAGACCGCCTGCTTGAAAAGGAGCTCTTAGATCTCCTCGTCGTGGCGGCGACGCTCCTCCTCCTCTTGCAAGCTCCGTGCGGCAATCGTGGCCGCAACCGCCTCGACATCGTCGCCGACGTAATCTTTGGGACCGAGGACGCCTTGGCACGGGATCTCCTCCGGCTCCCGCTTGATAGCGACGAGCTCGCCCTCCTCTGGCCCCCTCATCATGGGGAGAAGCGCCGCGCTGGAAGGACCCCCGCGCTGGAGTTGAACCACGCGATAGAGGAAGAGCACGTGGCCGAGGAAGAGCCCGCGGGCGAGGAGGGCGTCCTCCCGTGCCGGCGATCGTACTCCTTCGTGCACTTCCTGGCAGCGCTTCCTCGCGCCGTCAGCGCGGACACACAGCTCGCGCTCGGGGTCGTCGCCCCCGCCGAAGATGCAGCCGGAGCTCCACATACCGCCACATATGGCGGCTGGAGGAGGAACTGGGCTCACAGGCGGCGAGAAATGCGACGGAGGGAGTGGGGAATCGCGAGGAAACGCGACGACGGGGGGATAGGGTTTCGACCTGTATCTAACCCACAAACCCGTAGTTATACGGCTTCTGGGTTAAGATTTGTGGGCCGCGGTAAAACAAATATGGACTGGACGAGTATACCGGCGTTGTTCTGGCCTGAAAATTGGGTCGAGCCCGTATACTCGCCGGAATTATGCGGGTTCACGCGTTATACGGGGTCTAGTTCTAACTTCTAAGGGTGATATCTTGGGAATTCACTATTCGCCGCTCTCTGCGGCAAACAGACGTTGTTTCGCATAGGCGATCGGGCGATCATTCGGTTTTGGCTGGCCCGTCTGCGCATTTTCAGCATTCCCGGTTTTGGGAACCTTCTAGAGGTTCCCAGCTGTTTTTTTTACGGTTTTGGGAAACTTCTAGAATGTTCCTGAACCGGATTTCTTTCTTTTCTATTTTTCTATTTTTTTTCTATTTCTTTTTTTCTTTTCTCTCCTTGTTTCCCTTTTCTGTTAATTTTCTTTACTTATTTGTTTTTTGTTTTTTTTTCTCTGATTTTCTTTTCATTTTCATTTTTTCCTTCTCAGATTTCTTTTTCTTTTTCAAAAAATGTTTGCATTTTACGAAAAATGTTCATTTTTTTAAAATTTGTTCTGAATTTCATAATTTGTTCGCAACTTCAAAAAAGTTTCATGTTTTTCAAAAACATTTTCTGCAGTTTCAAATTTTTTGTTCGCATAGGCAAAAAAATGTTCTTGTCTATAAAAATGTTCAAAAATTCAAAATATGTAAGCACTTTTTCAAAATATAGACCATTTTTCTGAAGTTTTGAAAATTTTCAGGTTCGAATTTTTTTGGAATGTTTCAAAAATTGTTCACGTTTCAAAAATGTTTGCAATTTTCAAAAAATGGTCTTCTTTGAAATTTGGTACATTTTTCTTTTCAAAAATCACATCGTTAAAAAATTGTTCATCATTCTAAAAAAATGTTCCTTTTATTAAAAAAATCACAAATTAAAAAATGGTCATGTTCTCAGAATTTGTTGACAAATTAAAAAATCCTCCTCTTTTTGAAAAGTGTTCACAAATTAAAAAAATGTTCGCATTTTGTCAAAACTTGTTCATGATTGTGATTTTTTGTTTGGAATTTAACAAACTGTTCATATTTTTCTAGGATTTGTTCACAAATTCAAAATATGTTCCTGTTTTTTTTAATTCAAAATATTGTCCATGTTTCCCAATATTTATCCACAACTTCAAAATTGTTCCTTTTTTGTAAATTTGATTACATATTAAAAAATGCTAAAAAAAACTTGAAATTCGTGTGTGCTCATGAAAAACGTTCTTACATTTTAAATATATATTCCGAAATTACAAGAAAAGATAAAAAAATAACCGGAACTGGTGGTGTGACTACTTTTATAGTATTCGTGTTGCCATATCATCACAAGCATCAATCAGGTGTAGTGGTTAGGTACCTCATTCTACAAGTGCGTGGTTGTGAGATTGATTCCTGGTTGAAGCTTTGCGTTTTCTTTTCATTTTTACACGGCTCGCTGCCTGTGTGGGCTGGCCCAATCGGGGGGCGTCCTGTGCGAAGCCCCGACTGGTTGCCGCATTAAGCGGTACATAGGTGCTCCCGATATCTTGAGCTATGGTGCCGATGCAATGTCTATTTGCACAGAACTCGGTGGAACTAAGGGCGACAGCTCTTTTTTTGGGGAACTGCGTATCTTCGGGGTGATTGGTTTTAGTTTAACATAGTAGAAGAATATCACAAAGGTAATATAATATACATTACACGGGAGAACATTACACACCGGATAATTAATGTTACAATGAATAGAAAAGTATGATAATTCAAAGTTTAGTAGAACTATTTTTAATAGCTACTATCCAAATTTATATAATATCTTATTCAAACTTTGCTTGAGTGTAAGATAAGAATAGAGCCGCACACTAAAACGTCTCACAATTCGTCTCTAAGTTAATTAAAACTTATACCTATGGTTGAAGCTGACCCCTTTTATGGTAGAGAAAATGATGATGCTATTGCACACCTAACTAAACTCGGTGAGTTGGGTGGCCTGTTTACCACAGATGAGAAGATACGATACTTTTATGTGACCAAGCTTCTTCCTTTCTCCTTGAAGGAAGGTGCTAAAGCATGGTATGATTCACTCCCATGCGGTTCCATTAAGAGTCCTCAAGACTTAGCTCACTCTTTTGTTGATAAGTACTTTCCTACTCACATGCAACATGCTGCTTTACAAAGAATTTATAACTTTAAACAGTTGCAGGATGAGTCCCTCCCTAAAGCTTGGGGGAGGTACTGCGGTCTGATTCGGGCTAGACCAGGACATGAAGTCCCTAAGAACGAATTAATCGATATATTCTATCCTGGTCTAACTGATGAATCCAGGTCCTATTTGGACAGTTGTGCTGGTTGTGTTTTCAGGAAAAGAACACCGGACGATGCAGAAGATTTGATGGGCAGGATTGCCAAAAATCATGAAGATTGGTCCGTCCCTGAACCACCTCCACCACCAAAGAAGAGGGGCATGTTTGTTCTAAGCCTCGAAGATATGCGAGAAGCAAAGAAGTCTATTAAAGAGAAAGGTATTAAAGCTGAAGACGTGAAGAATCTACCCCCTATTGAGAAGCTGTGTGAGCCTACCACTCACCCTCCTATGGTAGAGGTACACTCTCTTTTAGATTTCAACGCAAGTGACATCCCTCATGGTAAGCCTCCTGATCAATGTTTAGATGAGTTTGATAATTTTATTATGAAACAAAATCATTTTAATGAGAGGATACAAAGTCAGTTGCATGATAATTCCCTTGCTATCAAAAGATTGCTTGATGTTCTAGGTAGAACGGTTAATGATGTTCAATGTCTTGTGAAACATTTTCATATGGTTCAAACTCAGCTTGACCAAATTTCTAATGTGCAAAAAGATTTGCTTGTTAACAATGCCAAACAAGATAATTTGCAGGCTTTCGGGATTAAGACCCGAGGAGGAACTAGTACTCAAGATCCTCTCTATCCAGAGGGGCATCCGAGAAGAATCGAGCAAGATTCTCAAATGCAGGAAGAAGAAATTGTGGGCTCTCCAAAGAAGAAGAAGAAACATAAGGAGACTGACAATTCTAATGATCCTATTGCAGATGAAGAGCCAGCTGTTGATCCCAACAGTGTATCTATCTCCGATGCTGAGACTGAAGACGGTGATGAACCTGAAGGTAAGGATAATGAGAAGAATGATCCGCCTGAAGTTCAAGAAGAAGAAGCACCTGACAAACATAAGAGGTACACTAAAGAAGACTTCATCGCAAGAAAACATGGGAAGGAAAGAGAACCATGGGTACAGAAACCCATGCCCTTTCCAGGTAAGTCTATCAAATCTAAAGAAGAAGAGCATTACAATATGTTTTGTGAGTGGATTAAACCTCTTTTTCTTCAAATCCCTTTGACTGAAGCTATTAAGTTACCTCCTTATTCAAAATATATGAAAGATATTGTCACTAATAAAAGAAAAGTTCCTAATGAAGCAATATCTACTATGCTTGCTAACTACTCTTTCAGTGGCAAGATTCCTGAGAAGCTCGGTGATCCAGGTATACCCACCATTCCTTGCTCCATAAAGAACAATTATGTCAAAACTGCTTTATGTGATCTTGGAGCAGGAGTGAGTGTTATGCCTCTCTCTCTCTTTACGAGAGGCTCTGTTTAGAGAAACTAATTCCTACAGATATCTCCCTTCAGATGGCTGACAAGTCAACCGCCGTTCCGATAGGTATTTGTGAGGATGTTCCCGTAGAAGTTGCTAATTGTTTGATTCTTACTGATTTTGTTGTGCTTGACATGCCCGAGGATGGGAGCATGTCCATTATTCTTGGTAGACCTTTTCTTAACACCGCAGGTGCTATTATTGATTGCAATAAAGGGAAGGTTATCTTCAATGTGAATGATAAAGAACACACGATATATTTTCCAAAGAAGACCGACAGGAGGCATGGCCTCAACTCTATAGAGAATATCGAGACCGTAAAGATTGGAGAATGGGACTGTCCACTACATGTGCCTCACAAATACAAAACTATCATGGTGGGGACAATGTCCATCAAAGTAAAGGTTCAGTGATTACTTCGTAATAGGTGAGACTTTTTGCTCTATATATCGCTTGTTTGTTGGTAAGACTTGATCAACCTTACTAGTAAACATGTTTTATATAGATAAAAAGTTAAGCTTGTTATGTTTTCATTTATTTTAGCTTTTGTTCTACTTGTTGTACCAAGTATTTATGTTTTGAAGCTTCACAATACTACTCACTGCTTCAAGTTTTCAGAGAGTTTCGCAGCTTTTTGAACTTCGAAAAAATTTCAACAGTGAAGTTTTCAGAAAAATTCCAGAAAAATTAAAATAAAAATTTCCACGTCGGGAGTGACCCAGAGGGACCTGGAGCCAGCCAGGGGGACCCACCAGTGGCCCAGGCGGCCAGCTGGCGCGGCCCAGCCCCTGGCCGCGCCCACAGGGCGCCTGGGGCCCACATGGCCCCCCTCCAGGCATGTCTTCTTCCTCCCTCTCTCTTTTTCTCCAAAAACGCGAGTTCTGCACTTGTTCTTGTGTTCTTGCTGTTCTTGGAGGCGATTCTTCGATCTCTCTCTACAGCCCATCATTTGAGCTGAGATTTTGAACAAATACTCCCTGGTATGTGACTCCTCCACCCCTCCAATTAGATTTCTGATTGGTGGCTTCATTTGTGAGTATTTAGTAGTTCTTGGTGCTGTATAGATGAGCTTGCATGCATGTGTAGAAAGTTATTTTCCAAGTTTTGATGCAAGTTTATGCCTTGGGCAAGTGAGTTGAGTAGTTTGCCTTAACTCACCTTGTTTTAATCCTCGTTTTTGTAAATTGCCAAAAATTTCAGAAATGAGTTTGTTAGGAAGGGCAAAAGGGTGGCTTGAGAAGAGGAGGCCCGCACACTCCGATCGAGTTACTAGAGCCACAGCTTCACCCTCGACTGCTAGGGTGAGCTACAATGAAGATCATGTGCCCCTGGAGTTGTTGGAAGACACAAGTCCGGCACGTGCGAAGACGTTTCCATGTGATGAATTCCTTGCAGCTGCGGGAATCAAGGATGAGTTTTATAATCTTTGTGCTAATGCAGGTTTGACACGGCTCGTCACGTGCCGTGTTACTCAGTATCAAAAACTCACCTCCAGTTTCATTAACAGTTTTAGATATAATCCTGATTCAGGTGCTATTGAGTTTAAAATTTACAATGATCTTATCACCATGACTTTGGGAAAGTTTTGTGAAATAATAGGTGTGCCGAACGTTGGGAGGACGGCTAGGATGGCCACTCAGCCCTCTGAGCTGAAAACCATCATCAACTCTCTCTGCAGCATGGGTACGAGGGATATTCATCGGTCGAAGATCTCCAGCATCTTATTTCCTCACCTCAGGTATTTTGCATATTATGTTGCTAGAGGGGTGTTAGCTCGTGACAACACGAGCAACATTTCTGCTCCGGATATTGCTATCCTGGCAGCAGCCCTCTCAGGGAGGTCTGATTATAATCTGGGTGCCTTAATTGCTCGATGCCTTGCTATGAACAGTAACAAGGGAGACTTATACGGTGGCATTTATGCCACACTTATCTTAGAACATCTTGGAGGCACCCCACACCCTGATGATAATCCTTTTACTTATTTAAGCTTTGATCTTGCTGCTATGAAAAGGCATAAGTTTGTTACCATGGCTTCTGAGCTTGATAATCTTGTTTATATCTTGCGTTTCGGAACTGCTGCGGAACGCGAGATCCGTCTACCTGCACCTCTTTTGTTTGATTTTTCTCGCAGGAACGGATGGTCCTTTGATGTTATCCAGTTCGATGAGTTCATGCTCCAGTATCAGTTTCATAACCCCATGGAGGGGGTTGTGCCCGACGAGGAGGAGCACGGTGAGTTACCACCTTTTCAGGGAGATACCGCCACCGAGTTTGGTGAAGGGTCTTCCTCTGCTTGGCGTACGGACCCTTCCTCGTGGGAGACTCCGAGGAGTTCGGTATACGCGTCGGCATCCTTCTACGACCCTTGGACTCACTACCATACCCCCGGAGCAGGAGGCTCCTGGGGGCAGTAGCTGCTACCAACTTAGGCCAAAAGCCTAAGCTTGGGGGAGTACGTGCCCCTCTCACTTTTCCATTGTATTATCCATTTTATTCGCTTTGATCTTTTCAAAGTTTTTGCCCGTTCTTCTTTATTTCTCTCTTTGCAAAAACAACAAAAAGATTTTCTCTTTCTTTTGCTTTCATTCAAACTTTGAAATAATCCAAAAAGATTTCCTTTTCTCTCTAGTTTGCTTTGTTTTCAGAGTTCAGCTCGAGTCCGTGATGGCATTTAATTATATTTCCTACGTTCGATCGTGCAAGTGACGAGGCAGTAATGACGAAGATCGACTGAAAGGAAGCAACAAGGAAGACCGGTATGAACTCTTCTTGTTTCTACTTTTGTACATATGCCTGTACTTATGATCTAGAGACCAGCTTGTAGCGACATAGTGCTATGTTTACAATGCTCTTCCAGTGGTTCATGCTTTCCTTGTGGCTAGTCTCGAATAGCTAGAGTATATAATGTGTTATTGAAATGATCTACATGCATTGCATTGTTCATAGTTCGGTATACTGAGGTGGTATTTCCCTTTAGAGAATTTCTGGATTGACTTGGCACATGCTTACACATGTTTGAGACTAAAAAGTCTGCTCTGCCTTGATGATCTTTGAGTTTTAGAATAGGTATATCACTTTCATGCCCGATTCAATGTTGCTTTGTCGCTCTGCATGATTATGACCGTTATTGCTCTCTAGTTGGTCGCTTCCCAGTCTTTTGCTAACCTCCACCTGTACTAAGCGGACTGACTGCTTGTGCATCAAAAATCCTTAAAACCTGTTATGCCATATGAGTCCACCATACCTTCCTATACATGGTATTTACTTGCCATTCCTAACGAAGACTTTCGTGTACCATCTCGAAATTAATCAAAAGCATTTCTCTTTTTGTGCCTCTGTTTTAGCTCATGAGGAAATAGTAGTTAATTCATGATCTTTTTAAGTTGGACAAGTTTCACCCCTGGATTGCATGTCTAATGTGCAAACCCCTAATACGAGAAGGAACTGGCATAGAGTGCGCCCGGCTCATAAAAGATAATACAACAAACAAACCCTCCTTCACGCTTTGTTCATGAGAAATCAGAAAACTTTGCCAGTGATAAACAAAGGAGATTAAGAGGATGTGATCGTCCTCATGCGGGAGCCGTTCCTCGAAACTTGTTCAGCTCAAGAAGTGATTGAGTTATCTGCTAGCATTCGTTGACGAAATATGCACCTCTCAAAAATGTTTTTACCTCTGTTTTTTTAAAACCAAGAGCTCTGGTACATGTTTAGTTTTTGTTTCCGACCACGGGTTTTCAACCTTGCCAACAAAAGCCACGGTTCGAGAGTCTCCACCTTCTTTCTTCAAAGCACCAACTAGGAGAGCATAATTGTCATTCTGAGTGTAATGTGCATTGTCCCAAAGTATTACATTGTCTTCTGCATGCTTGTGATATGATTTATTCTGAAATTCTTAGTTCTAGTCTCCTTTAAAACTCTGGAGGAGTTTCTGCATTTATGTTTTGCTTCACTCATGGAGGCTAGCGAGATACCACCCTAATATGCTCAAGCTATGTGCAATGTGATCTTGTCTTGATTTTCAGTAATATATTATTTACTTTTAAGTATTTGTGATTGGTCACTTGAAAGAAGGATTGCTCCGTGCATTGTCCTCATAGTACTGTTTCAATACTTGCTAGACTCTTTTCGTAGTACATGCTTATATACATCTAATGAAGCAAAAGAGTTTGTCAAAGTTTTCTTTATCGCGTTCAGTTCGTTGAACTGAATTGCTTGAGGACAAGCAATATGCTAAGCTTGGGGGAGTTGATACGTCTCAAACGTATCTACTTTTCCAAACACTTTTGATATTGTTTTGACCTCATTCTTGCATGATTTGAACTAAACTAACCCGGATTGACGCTGTTTTCAGTAGAGCTGCCTGTATGGTTTTATTGTGCGCAGGAAAACGGATTTTTAGGTATCTCAAAAAAATCCACGAAAAATCACAGAAAATCCACGCACCCGAAGGAACCCGGAGCCAGAAGAGGGGCAAGAGGGGGACCAGGGGGGCCCAGGCGCCATGGTGGCGCGGCCCAGCCCCTGGCCGCGCCGGGGGGTCGCCTGGGTGGGCCCCACCTCCCCTGGTGCCCTACTTTGACTCGTATTTTAGCTCCCGATGGAGAAATCCCAGATCAGAAGTTCTTTTCCCAGTTTTCGTCGCGGAGCCGCCGCCACCCTCTGTTCTTCTTCGGGAGGGCTAATCTGGAGGCTGAATTGGCCTCCGGAGAGGGGAGATCGTCGCCATCGTCATCATCATCACCACTCCATCATCCCTCCATGACTTCTCCTTCCATGTGTGAGTAATCCCCTGCTGTAGGCGAAGGGGATGGTAGGGATTGGATGAGTTAGATCATGTAATAGTTTGTCAGATCATTGGGGGCATGTTGCCTATCATCTACTATGGTGTTTATCATCTTTGCTTCAACTTGTTATTCTTAATGCTTGACACTTAGGGCCCGAGTGCCATGATTTCAGATCTGGACCATATGTGTTTGCATGAATATATTTGTGTTCTTGATCCTATCTATGAGTTGTTTGCACCTATTACGGTTCGGAACCGGCGATCCCAAAAGTGACAGCTTGGGACACCAAAGGGGATGGTCCGTAGTTTGAGGATTACATGTATCCATTGAGTTCATTGCTTTGTTCCGGTGCTCTTTGACAGGAGCGCCTTAATCTCCATAAGTTCCTTTTGGCCCCGTTCGTAGCGGGATGGTAGGACAAAAGATGTTGTGCAAGTTCTTATTGCAAGCACGTACAACTACCTACGGGATACATGCCTAATGTTTGATATTTTCCTAGATGATCATTACTTTTCCGTGTGACGTGCCCCAAGTTAGAATCATGATATATCTCATCCATGCAGCGCCCAACCATCCGTCTCCCTAGCCTACAGTGTTTTAAATCCTGCTTGTCACTAGTTGCTACTTTTGCCATCTAACAACATGATTTCCATGACAGGGTTGCCGTACCACTCTGGTGCGGAACGTGTCCTTGTGGACCTTCGAAGTTCAGTAATAACTTGATCTGTATCTTCATGATCATCATCATTAACTTCCTCCCTTGTCGGTGCAGGCACCTCAGGAACAATTTCCTGCGCTGCGCTACTTTCCGGTTCGGGAGGGGTGACTGTCACCTCATCAAGTTCTACTTTCCTCCCACTCACTTCTTTCGAGAGAAACTCTTTCTCCAGAAAGGATCCATTCTTGGCAACAAAGACCTTGCCTTCGGATCTGTGGTAGAAGGTGTACCCAATCGTTTCCTTTGGGTATCCTATGAAGACGCATTTTTCCGATTTGGGTTCGAGCTTTTCAGGTTGAAGTTTCTTGACATAAGCATCGCAACCCCCAAATTTTAGAAACGACAGCTTAGGTTTCTTGCCAAACCAAAGTTCATACGGTGTCGTCTCAACGGATTTCGACGGAGCCCTATTTAAAGTGAATGCGGCAGTCTCTAAAGCATAACCCCAAAAAGATAGCGGTAAGTCGGTGAGAGACATCATAGATCGCACCATGTCCAACAGAGTACGATTTCGACGTTCGGACACACCATTACGCTGAGGTGTTTCGGGCGGTGTCAATTGTGCAACAATTCCACAGTTCCTAAGGTGCGTGCCAAATTCATGACTTAAATATTCACCCCCACGATCCGATCGCAAGAACTTTATTTTTCTGTCACATTGATTCTCAACCTCATTCTGAAATTCCTTGAACTTTTCAAAGGTCTCAGACTTGTGCTTCATCAAGTAGATATGCCCATATCTACTCAAGTCATCTGTGAGGGTGAGAACATAACGATAGCCTCCGCGAGCCTCAACACTCATTGGACCGCACACATCGGTATGTATGATTTCCAATGAGTTGGTTGCTCGCTCCATTGTTCCGGAGAACGGAGTCTTGGTTATCTTGCCCAAGAGGCATGGTTCGCACGTGTCAAATGATTCATAATCAAGAGACTCCAGAAGTCCATCTGCATGAAGCTTCTTCATACGTTTGACACCAATATGACCAAGGCGGCAATGCCACAAGTATGTGGGACTATCATTGTCAACTTTCATCTTTTGGCATTCACACTATGAATATGTGTATCATCACGATCGAGATTCATCAAAAATAAACCATTGACCAGCGGGGCATGACCATAAAACATATCTCTCAAATAAATAGAACAACCATTATTCTCAGATTTAAATGAGTAGCCATCTCGCATCAAACGAGATCCAGATACAATGTTCATGCTCAAAGCTGGTACTAAATAACAATTATTAAGGTTTAAAACTAATCCCGAGGGTAGATGTAGAGGCAGCGTTCCGACGGCGATCACATCAACCTTGGAACCATTCCCGACGCGCATCGTCACCTCGTCCTTCGCCAGTCTCCGCTTATTCCGCAGCTCCTGCTTTGAGTTACAAATATGAGCAACTGCACCAGTATCAAATACCCAGGAGCTACTACGAGCGCTGGTAAGGTACACATCAATAACATGTATATCACATATATCTTTGACGTTGCCGGCCTTCTTGTCTGCTAAGTATTTGGGGCAGTTCCGCTTCCAGTGACCCGTTCCCTTGCAATAAAAGCACTTAGTCTCAGGCTTGGGTCCATACTTTGGCTTCTTCCCGGCAACTAGCTTACCGGGCACGGCAACTCCCTTGCCGTCCTTCTTGAAGTTCTTCTTACCCTTGCCTTTCTTGAACTTAGTGGTTTTATTGACCATCAACACTTGATGCTCTTTCTTGATCTCCACCTCCGCTGATTTCAGCATTGAATACACCTCGGGAATGGACTTATCCATCCCTTGCATATTGAAGTTCAACACAAAGCTCTTGTAGCTAGGGGGAGCGACTAAAGGATTCTGTCAACGACCCCTTCGTATGGGAGATTCATTCCCAACTGAGACAAGCGGTTGTGCAACCCAGAAATCTTGAGTATGTGCTCATTTAAAGAATTGTTTTCCTCCATCTTACAGCTGTAGAATGCGTTGGAGACATCATATCTCTCAACTCGGGCATGAGCCTGGAAAACCATTTTCAGCTCTTGGAACATCTCATATGCTCCGTGGTGCTCAAAACGCTTTTGGAGCCCCGATTCTAAGCTGTAGAGCATGCCACACTGAATCAGGGAGTAATCATCACAACGCGACTGTCAAGCGTTCATAACATCTTGGTTTGCCGGGGCGGGAGCGTCACCTAGCGGTGCTTCTAGGACATAAGTTTTCTTGGCAGCTATGAGGATGATCCTCAGGTTACAGACCCAGTCCGTATAGTTGCTACCATCGTCTTTCAGCTTGGATTTCTCTAGGAACGCGTTGAAGTTGAGGGTGACATGAGCGTGGGCCATTTGATCTACAAGACATATTGTAAAGAATTTAGACTAAGTTCATGACAATTAAGTTCATCTAATTAAATTTTAATGAACTCCCACTCAGATTGACATCTCTCTAGTCACCTAAGTGATACATGATCCGAATTGACTAGCCCGTATCCGATCATCACGTGAGACGGACTAGTCATCAACGGTGAACATCTTCATGTTGATCGTATCTTCTATACGACTCATGTTCGACCTTTCGGTCTTCCGTGTTCCGAGGCCATGTCTGTACATGCTAGGCTCGTCAAGTGAACCCTAAGTGTATTGCGTGTGTAAATCTGGCTTACACCCGTCGTATGCGAACGTTAGAGCCTATCACACCCGATCATCATGTGGTGCTTCGGAACAACGATCCTTAGCAACGGTGCACAATTAGGGGGAACACAATTCTTGAAATTTTTAGTGAGAGATCTTCTTATTTACTACCGTCGTTCTAAGTAAACAAGATGCATAAACATGATAAACATCACATGCAATCAAATAAAGTTACATGATATGGCCAATATCATCTTGCTCCTTCGATCTCCATCTTCGGGGCACCATGATCATCTTTGTCACCGGCATGACACCATGATATCCATCATCATGATCTCCATCATCGTGTCTTCATGAAGTCGTCACGCCAACTATTACTTCTACTACTATGGCTAACGTTTAGCAATAAAGTAAAGTAATTACATGGCGTTATTCAGTGACACGCAGGTCATACAATAATTAAGACAACTCCTATGGCTCCTGCCGGTTGTCATTTTCATCGACATGCAAGTCGTGATTCCCTATTACAAGAACATGATCAATCTCATACATCACATATATCATTCATCACATCTTCTTGGCCATACCACATCACATAGCACATGCTGCAAGAACAAGTTAGACGACCTCTAATTGTTGTTGCAAGTTTTTTACGTGGCTTCTATAGGTTTTGTAGCAAGAACGTTTCTTACCTACGCCAAAACCACAACGTGATTTGTCAATTTCTATTTACCCTTCATAAGGACCCTGTTCATCGAATCCGATCCGACTAAAGTGGGAGAGACAGACACCCGCCAGCCACCTTATGCAACTAGTGCATGTCTATCGGTGGAACCAGTCTCACGTAAGCGTACGTGTAAGGTCGGTCCGGGCCGCTTCATCCCACGATGCCGCCGAATAAAAATTGGACTAGTAACGGCAAGAGAATTGAACAAACTCAACGCCCACAACTTGTTTGTGTTCTACTTGTGCAAGATGCTACGCAAAGACCTAGCTCTGATGCCACTGTTGGGGAACGTAGCAGAATTCAAAAAATTTCCTACGTTTCACCAAGATCAATCTAAGGAGTCATCTAGCAACGAGCATAAAGGAGTGCATCTACATACCCTTTGTAGATCGTGTGCGGAAGCGTTCGAAGGAACGTGGATGATGGAGTCGTACTCTTCGTGATCCTCGTCACCGATGATCCCAGCGCCGAACGGACGGCACCTCCGCGTTCAACACACGTACGGTACATCGACGTCTCCTCCTTCTTGATCCAGCAAGGGCGGAGGAGAGGTTGACGGAGATCCAGCAGCACGACGGCGTGGTGGTGGATGCAACGGAAAAAGCTGCAGGGCTTCGCCGGCGCCCTACGAGAGGAGTTTGAGGTGTGACGGGGG
>LR738709.1:685505821-685529528 GCA_902687465.1 Secale cereale | reverse complement strand
CTTGGGGTGCGGCTGCCCTTTCTCCCCCCCACTATATATAGGGGGCCAGGGGGCGCCGGCCCTAGGAGATGCAATCTCCTAGGGGGGCGGTGGCAAGGGGGGAGAACTTGCCCCCCAAGGCATAGGGGGCGCCCCCACCCCCTAGGGTTTCAACCCTAGGCGCATGGAGGGGGGCCCATGTGGGTGCGCCAGCCCACTAGGGGCTGGCCCCCTTCCCCTTGCGGCCTACGGGGCCCTCCGGGATGGGTGGCCCCACCCGGTGGACCCCCGGGACCCTTCCGGTGGTCCCGGGACACTCCCGGTGACCCCCAGAATTCTCCCGATGGCCGAAACTGGACTTCCTATATATCATTATTTACCCCCGGACCATTTCGGAACTCCTCGTAACATCCGGGATCTCATCTGGGACTCCTAACAACATTCGGGTTTCCATGTGCATGTATCTCTACAACCCTAGCGTCACCGAACCTTAAGTGTGTAGACCCTACGGGTTCGGGAGACACGCAGACATGACCGAGACGACTCTCCGGTCAATAACCAACAGCGGGATCTGGATACCCATGTTGGTTCCCACGTGTTCCTCGATGATCTCATCGGATGAACCACTGTGTCAAGGATTCACTCAATCCCGTATGATATTCCCTTTGTCTGTCGGTACGGTACTTGCCCGAGATTCGATCGTCGGTATGCCCGATACCTTGTTCAATCTCGTCATGGCAAGTCTCTTTACTCATTCCGTAATCCATCATCCCGTGACTAACTCCTTAGTCACTCTGAGCTCATTATGATGATGTCTTACCGAGTGGGCCCAGAGGTACCTCTCCGTCATACGGAGTGACAATATCCCAGTCTCGGTTCGTACCAACCCAACAGACACTTTCGGAGATACCCGTTGCGTACCTTTATAGTCACCCAGTTACGTTGTGACGTTTGGCACACCCAAAGTATTCCTACGGTATCCGGGAGTTGCACAACCTCATGGTCTAAGGAATAAATACTTGACACTGGAAAAGCTTAAGCATTACGAACTATACGATCTCGTGCTAGGCTCAGGATTGGATCTTGTCCATCACATCATTCTCCTAATGATGTGATCCTGTGATCAATGACATCCTATGTCCATGGTCAGGAAACCGTGACCATCTGTTGATCAACGAGCTAGTAACTAGAGGCTTACTAGGGACACTTTGTGGTCTATGTATTCACACATGTATCGCTGTTTCCGTACAATACAATTCAAGCATGAATAAGAGACAATTATCATGAACAAGGAAATATAATAATAATCCTTTTATTATTGCCTCTAGGGCATATTTCCAACACTTACAACCGGTGAGGTCCACAAATCACAATGGATTAGATCGAATGGTGCATACGATTTACTAAAAGAAGAGGGAAAGGGGAGACGAGGCTGACGGCCTAGTTGACAAGCAGTACAATGTGTATGAGCCTCTTTATTACAATAGGGAAGAACAGTTCTAGCTAATATGGACAGTGTATGACCACCGGGGTGTCCGAGACGGCGATGCCACAAGTCAGGCGAGGCAGTGGCAAGAAGTGCGGACGCCGAGGAAGCTTTATTGCCAACAAGGGGGTAGAGGTCGCCGTTGCTAATGGAGATCATGAGGACCCGCCGCGTTCGAAGATCCTTCACAAGAAAGCCACATGGGTAAAACTCAACGGAACAAGAATTATCCTTAGTGAACTTGCGAACGGAAATAAGGCTAGTTACTACGTGTGGATAAACGAGAACATTGGTGAGGCGGAAATCGTTAGGGGGAAGAGCGACAGAGCCGGTGGCCGTGACTGGTATGTGTTGGCCATTGCCGACAAGAATGCTACTTGGCACATGCTTTAAAGAAGAACTAGACGAGGTGAGGGTACCTGGATTGCCGGTGATGTGGGAGGAGGCGCCACTGTCGAGGTACCGGTCCGGTGACTGAGTGGGGGGGGGGAGGCCGCCGTTGCTGTAGGCGGTGTTCAACATGGCGAGATGCTCCCATGATGGTGGTGCGGGCGGGTAGTACGGGGAGGACGGAGGAGGTGCCGGTGGATACATCTGGTAGGCGTGGGCATGTGAGCCCGGCCGGGGGCCGAGAACCCCGGCGGAGTTGGGCGGCACCCATCCAGGTCGAGGAAGAGGGAGCGCCAGCCTGTACGGGGCGAAGTAGCCCGTGAACGGGGTGGGCTGCGACGGCAGGCCGTGTCCGCCAGAGTCGTGACGGCCACGCCCGCGTCCACGTCCACGCCCACGGCCTCGGTCGGCACCATCACCGCGGTCACCACGGCCGCGAGGCTGCTACGGAGGCGGAGGCGGGGCCTGGGAGCGATCGGAGCCGCGATAACCAGAGCGGTCGCTGCGATCACCCTGAGAGCGCACGCCTGATCCAGAGGCGTCGCCCTAGCCAGAAACGCCAGGGAGAGCGAACGCCGAAGCGCTCTCCTCAGCGGCACGCTGGGCCTGGGACACCGTGCATTATGGTGGAGGCCTGGTGGAGGAGATTAACACCCATGTATGTTGATGTATGACAAATTTTGGTGGAAGTACATTACACATATATAGTAACTGTTGATGTATGACAAATTTGGTCTGTTTCATAGTGGAAGGACTAACTGTGAGGCAAACAAGGGACAATAACAAATCAACAATAGCCCGTTATAGCCGCGACACTTGTACCTTATAATGGAAAACCGCAGCAAATATGTATCCACAATATCATGTATGATATCCAGCTACAGTGATGGTAATTCTTTCATATTCTTGTTGAGACAGAGCAGGAAATCTAAACACCCAAAATCACAACTCTAATGCATGTATATTCTAACTTAGGTTAGATATCCTACAAGGGTGACATGAACTGTCTAGGTAAGTCCAACATGGTGTCTTGGGTTGTTATTATGCTTGACCCACGCTAAAATAAATAGTTAGCTCAGCACATTATTGGTCATGACTTCAGTAGTATTAAAAAGTAAGGTATTTTATTTACAGAGCAATGGTTTTTATCTTTATCATGTGCTTTCTCAAGGCAAGAAATCCAACTATAGAACATTCATTTTCATCAAAGCACCATAAAACTCATGCTTGGTCATCACAAACTCTTGTAGGTACTTATATCAACCAAACAGTTGCACCACACTATCGATTAAATGGCTAAAGCTCATTGACTCATAAAAGAAGTAGAACTGAACAGGAGAATATCTCTCATATTACCTATTTCGCCACCAAAGTGTTCTAACATCAAGCAAGAGGTAGTTGATCTCCTTACACCAAAAGTTCAACAATCAATTTGCAAACAGAAAAGCTGAGATAAAGTTCCAAATAATATGGTATAACCTTTTCTTAATAAATACAAGAATGATACAAAGAATATCTAAAAAATGGTCATCATCATGAACAAATGTTATCATCGAACTAATGACCCAAAGTACTGAAGTAACTTCTAAAATTCTTTTTGGAAAATTGAACTATCATATCTTTTAACCGCAAAAAGAAAATGACAGTACAGACTATACCTTGACTATAATATGCTATAAATCATGGCTAGGACCATACATAATTGCCAACATTATAATCTTGGAGTGGTCACTCTCATGATATTTGCTGCACAACACAGAACTGATATTAATCTCATTGCTTGAGGCAAAAAAAAATGATGGTATATATGAAATATCAAGACTACGTTGGACAATATTTCCTGCAAGAAATTAGCATGTTCTTGTTGTATCAGTCACCGTATTGAGATTATTAGACCGGATTTTTTACACAAACTATTTGTAAATAAAAGCAACTCATGCATGAAATCCTTCCGGATAAGCCATGGAAGTTCTGCTTCCTAAGGCAATATACCTCACCCCTCCCCAATGCAATTCAGAAACAGGTAGTGATGGCTTTGCTTTGCAAAATGAAATACTACCTTCCGTCTTCTCATCTCACCACCAAAGCAGCCCAAAAAAATTGCAGAAAAAATTCACTTTTGGGGAAGACTAAACTGCAAATATAAATTGGAAATGATATACAAACCTTCGACAAATTTCTTCTGAGATTTCAATAGCAAATGGGAACCTTGATATAAAAGCTTCACGAATCTGCAATGACAAATACATACGTGAGGTCAGCCAATCTCACGCACCATCAGTACATGCCTCAAAATGTAAAAAGAACTGAAACATAGTGACCGACATCCATCTGGCACTGTTGTTTGCTCCCATTGACCAACACATTGGAACATATATCCAATTTCGGTAGGAAGAGAAGGCAAAGGGCTCACACAAGGCAACACTTCATATCATGTTGGTAAAAGCAATGCTACTTTAGCCATGGCTAGCAGCTACAAGACAGTTCATAACAGAAAACAACAAATGTATGTGTCAATCTATGCTATTTTTCACATGGTAAATACACTTTAAGGATGCAAACCGTGAGATTAAAATTACTAAATTAGCACTAGAGAAACACTAAGAGATATAAAGAGAGGGGGTGAATAAAACAATAGAAGGAGAGTAAGAGGAAGAATTCATACATGTGCTGGATCTGCCGGGTCATCATGGAAGGAAGGGCGGGTTGGTGCTGCTTGTTGGGGTGTTGAAGTTGCAGCAACACCAGCTTGATTCAGCATAGAGAGATATAGAGAGAGAGATGTTTGCCTACAGCAGAGAAGAGAAGTCCTTCACGAATAAAACATCAACTCCAAATTGAATCGAATCCAACACAGGGCCAGGGCACCTTGTCCATGGACCATGGCGTCCTCGCGGAACCAGCACTGTGGGCGTGCCGGATTTGAGCCTGCCTCAGATCCGCACGTGATGCTCGATCTGGGGAGAGAGGGAGGGGAGGAGCACCTCCTTCAATCCCTGCTGCTTCCGCCAGCGGCCGCCGCCCGCGCTGACCCGGCTGCCGCCATGGGAGATGGTTGGCTTTGGTGATGGGGAAGGGAGGATGTTGACTAGGGAGAGATGAGGGAGCGGTGTGGCGGCTGTGACGAGGGAAGAGGGAAGAAGGTGGAGTGCGGCGGCTGTGGATCGGGGATTCGACGGGGCTAGGGTTTGAGGGGGCGCCACACATCGTGCATCAACGATGCTAGACCTGGACCGTGATTTTCTCGGCAAATTTGACTATTTTGACCTGTTGTGGCAACCAATTCACAGAATAAACTGCCCGCGGAACTATTTCACAGCCGTAACCCTTTTGTGCAGCGCCCGCCACGACGGCGCTGCACCCTACTGTGCAGCGCCTGCCTTAGAGGCGTTGCACGCCTGTCCATCGTGGCAGTCCCCTGGCCCGCACCCGGCCGTGCAACGCGTCCCACTCAGGCGCCACACATTGTAATGTGCAGCGCCCCCGAGCCAGGCGCTGCACTACCACTTATCCAGCAGCCGTGCTGGACCCCCACTCCCCCACCCACACTCTCTCCCACTCCCCCACCCGAGCTTAGGCCCCTGATACGTCCAAAACGTATCTATAATTTCTGCTTGCTCCATGCCTCTTTTGTGTGATATTGCTATGTTATTTATACACTTCCATACACTTTTGATCATATTTGGACTAACCTATTAACTCAGTGCACCCCAGTGCCAGTTTCTGTTTTCTGCTGTTTTTGTATTTCAGGTTTTCCCATTACGTAAATTGCCAGAAAAATTCCGGGAAAAATATATAAAAAATCAGCGTTCCGGAAGCTTCCATGCGGCCAAAGTAGGACCGAAGGGGACCCACAGGGGCTCCACGCGGCCCCCCTCCTGGCCACACCGGGGGGGGCATGGGCACCCCTGACCCCCTCTGATGCCCCCCTTTGGCATATATTTACACCGTGTCGCGGAAACCCTGATTCCGGACCCCTTTTCTCCAGACGCGATTCCGATCTCCGCCGCCATCGCCATCAAGCTTCGGGGGACCAGAATTCCTGCGCCGGCACCTTGCCGGGACGGGGAAGTGCCCCCGGATTCATATCCATCGACGTTGCTTCATCCCTCCATGATGCGGGAGTAGTTCCTCCTCGGGGCTGAGGTTCTTACCAGTAGCTATGTGGTTAATTCTCTCTCCCATGATGTGATCTTCGTTGTGATCATAGCTATGTTAATCTAGGGTGATCCCATGATATTTCCCCTTCCTCTATGTATTGGATTGATGTACTCACTTGTCTTTATCTAGTATAATCCCCTAGACCAAGGTGACAGCGGTCTATTGGACATGGATTAGAACAATATTTTCATGAGTGATTTCCTCTCTTGTGTGTTGATTGAAGATTGAGAGTCTCTTGGTGCTTGTCTTTGACTATCCTTTAGATATGTTGTGGTGATTGTGGGACTCTCTTTGGATGGCCGCGGTGACATTGGGAAATCCTTAGATTGAGAACTACGAACTTTGAGGTGTGCTTTTGTAGCCCTACATAATTCTCGTCCTCTCTTGACCACGAAGGAATGACCTCCGAGTGTGTCCCCTTTGCATGTTTTATGGGAAATATCATGTGATTCGATTATGTTAATGTTGTTGGGAGTTGCCACTAGTGAAAGTATGAACCCTAGGCCTTGTTTCCACCATTGCAATACCATTTGTGCTCACGTTTACCACTTGTTTGCTTGCTGCACTTTTTATTACAGATTTATATTACTTTGTTTTGCCATCCATATCACTTGCCATTTAACATCTCTTCGCCGAACTAGTGCACCTATACAACTCCTAGTTGTATTAGGTGTGTTGGGGACACAAGAGACTTCTTGTATCTTAGTTGCAGGGTTGCTTGAGAGAGACCATCTTCAACCTCTACTTCCCTGAGTTCGATAAACCTTAGGTCATCCACTTGAGGGAAATTGTTGCTGTCCTACAAACCTTTGCGCTTGGAGGCCCAACATAGTCTACAAGAGTAGAAGAGTGTGTAGACATCAAGCTATTTCTGGCGCCGTTGCCGGGGAGGTGAGCGCTTGAAGGTATATCTTTAGATCTTGCAATTAAATCTTTTTGTTTCTTGTTTTTATTTCACTAGTTATGTTTATGGACAACCTTGCTATTGGATCGTTGCTTGCGGGAAGACGCCCCACACCTGTGGTGGTTGCTCCTCCCCCTACTGAAATTGTGCCCTATAAAATACCAGCTGGTATTATCGATTATGTCTTGGCTAATCGTTATGCAGGAGACAGACATCCCGGTGAACACTTGCTATATCTGTCACAATTATGTTCATTATTTAAGCTTGCAGGTGTATCAAGGGAGTTTGTCATGAGGAGATTGTTCGCCGTATCACTTATAGATAAGGCTTCAGATTGGTATAAGCTTCTCGATAACTCGCACTTGCTTGATTGGCAAGAGCTTATGTCTCTCTTTTATACTAAGTTTTATCCTCTTCATGAAGTCCATAAGAATAGGAATTATGTTTATAATTTCTATCCTCATGACGGAGAGAGCATAGCTCAAGCTTGGGGGAGACTGAAAACGTTAATGCTAAAATGTCCTAACCATGGGCTCCCCAAAGATATGATTATTACTAATTTCTATGCGAGGCTTTCTTGACAGGATAAAGATTTGCTCGACGCTTCCTCTATGGGTTCTTTCACAAACAAAAAGATTGATGCTAAATGGGAACTCCTTGAAAGAATTCAACGCAACACTGAAGATTGGGAGATCGACAAAGGTAAAGAGTCAGGTATAATTTATGAGTATGATTGCATTAAGTCCTTTGTTGAAACTACAAGTTTTAATAAGTTTAGTGCTAAGTTTGGGCTTGATTCTCAATTCCTTGTTGATTTCCTCAAATCTTTTGCTTCACATCTTAATATGCCTAAGGAGGATTGGATCAAGTATCATAAACCTTTTAAAGAGACTTGCAAAGAAAATGAAATTGTTCATGATGATTGCAACATGCATGATCCAATTCCTAAAAATGAAGTTTTATATAAGCATGTTAATTTTTGTGGAGTGGATAGACCTTGTGAAAGGCCTATGATTGAAGAAGAGAAGTATTGTAAGCAGCATAAGCATGAAAGAACAATCACTTGGGTCAGAGATTTAAATGAAATTGCTAGAGAATTGTGTGACCTTTATCCTTTTACTTGTGAACTTTGCCGTATAGAGGGTCACTTTAATTTTCAATGCATGAACTTTCAAAACATAACTGTTAACCGGTTGTGTGATAACATGATCACCTCTGATCTTTATGATGAGCTTATGTTATTTTTGATGTGTGAAGAGTTATCAGAAAAGACTTCTTGGCTAGATGTTAATGCCATAGGAATAAAAAACACTTTGCAAAATTGCCATCTCTATTGTGTTGTTAATTGCCATGAAAATGATTACATAAGTAAGATTAGAAAGGAGGGGACTTTACCAAAGTATAAAAATGTCTCTTATATTTTTGCTAATAAAAAGAAGAGTTTCTCCCAAGTTTCCCCTATTGTTTCTAATGATAAACCAGGATATGTGGAGAAGCTTCATCTCCAACCAATCCCTCCTAAGGTTAAGAAGAAGAAAAAGAAGAGGAGGAGGAAGAGGAGCAAGAAAGAAGAAGAATGGGTATCAACCTGGCCTGAGCATATTCATCCCATCAACTTTTATCCTAACGGTTGTAAGTTTAAAGAAGAAGGTGAAGTTTATTGCCTTAATTATCATCTTGATGATACGTCCGTAGGTACTATTGAAGATGATTTTGATTATGATATGCATGTTACTTATTGTGATTGGGAAAATGATGATAATGCTACTTATGATCTTGAAAATATTTTTGGTACCAACTCTGAAAGTGATGATATGGGAAGCTCTAAGCTTGGGGATGATAGGATTGCAAATCCTTTACCCACTAGTGATGTGATAATTGATAATTCTTTTGCTAGTAAGAATAAAGACAACATGTTTACAAATATAGTTGCTAGCAATGATAATGCTCTTCTCTACCATGATGATGTTATAACTCAAATCTATAGTGTTCAAGTTGTTTATGATAGTCCTACTCCCACCATTACCAATGAGAAAGATTATGCTTATGTGGAGAGTAAGAGTACCTTTTTGCATGTGGATCATGGTAACAATGCTTTATGTGATGCTTATATTGTTGAGTTCATCCTTGATGCCACTGAAATTTATAATGAGAGAGGGAGACTTGGTTCTAAATATCTTAATAATAAGAAGTTTCCTCTCTTTATGGTGAATATTTTGAAGTTGCACTTGTTTTGTCTTCCTATGCTTATTGCTTTGTGCTTCAATGAATTATTCTATTGCAATATTCCTATGCATAGGAAACATGTTAGGCTTAAATGTGTTTGGTATTTGCTTCTTGATGCTCTCTTTTGTTCTTCAACTCTTATTCCTACGAGAGCATCATTAAAGTCTTATGCCTAGCTTAAAGGCATAAAAGAAAGCGCTTTTGGGAGGCAGCCCACATGAATAAAATTTTATTTTGCTTTTGTTGTGTCTTGATGTTGTTACTACAGTAGCATCATCATTGTATCTTTGCTTTTCAATTTTGTGCCAAGTGTAGCCTCTGATTGCAAGAAAGTTCAAAAGTTGTGACGTGCTGTCCAGGAAACAGATTCTGTCCTTGGATAGAAAAATTTGTATAAAATCACCAGATCATCTTTTTGGTCTGAATTGTTTCGACAGCGTGCTCTATATAATTTTCTTTCGTGCGTCTGTTCTGAGTTTTTTGATTAGAGTTGCAGAAGTACCCCGAAAAAATCATTTACAACCTGCTGTTCTGTTTTTCACAGATTCTGTCCTGTTTTGCCTTTCCTTCATTTTGCAAACCTAGAGCTTGCTTTTTCTTTGCAAAAACCTTTTGGCAATCTTGAGAAATAGTAGACCTTCAAGAATATCTTTATTTCCAGCAAGGAACAATTATTTTATTAAGGGTACTAACCTCGCTAATCAGATTATGATGAGTTATGTATGAAGGGAGTTTTCAAGTGTGCGAGGGAAGATGATAAAAAGATTCAGGAGTGTCAAACGCTCAAGCTTGGGGATGCCCCCATGCACCCCCAAGAAATATTCAAGGAGACTCAAGCGTCTAAGCTTGGGGATGCCCCCGTGCATCCCCTTCTCCATCAACATTATCAGTTCGTCTTTCGTTCCACTATATTTTTATCACTTCATGTGTTATGTGCTATGCTTGGAGCGTCTTGCTTTTAGTTTCCTTTTTAGTTTTCTTTAGCTTTTCATAACGAGTCGGAACTCAGCTTTCTTTATGTGGGAGAGAAACACGCTCCACTTCTACCTAGAACATAACATAGAATTTTCATGTCTATCTTTGCTGTGTGTGTTCTTTGTCTTTCAATAGCTACTATCATGCTTAGCTCTTAGTTTTCATGCTTATCTTTTTAAAGAGCTTCTGTTTAGTTGGTTGCTTGAACTCTCTTTATTTATCATGATTATCTTATTAAGAGAGTTTGCTTCCGTTGCATTGGTTGATATGTCTATGATAAAGATGCTACGTGCATAATGGCGCTTAGTAGTTCATGTTTTCTTATGGTTAGTCTCAAATAGCTGGGGGGTTCCCAATGTGTTATTGGAGTACCAACATGATTTGTTTGCCTATGATGTGGTATGGTTTAGTAATATCTTCCTTCAAGAATTTACTTTGATTGACTTGGCGTATGCTCACGCATATTTAAGACTGTAAAGAAAGTCTGTCAAGCCTTGATGATCTTTTGTTTCTGAGTAGCGATATAACTTCCATGCCTGATTCAATGTTGCTTTGTCGCTCTGCATGATTATGACCGTCATTGCTCTTTCAGTTGGTCGCTCCCAGTCTTTTGCTAACCTCCACCTGTACTAAGCGGACTGACTGCTTGTGCATCCAAATCCTTTAAACCAGTTATGCCATATGAGTCCACCATACCTTCCTATACATGGTATTTACCTGCCATTCCTAACGAAGACTTTCATGTACCATCTCGAAATTATTCAAAAAAGCATTCCTATTTTGTGCCTCTGTTTTAGCTCATGAGGAAGTAGTAGTTAATTCATGATCTTTTTAAGTTGGACAAGCTTCACCCCGGGATTGCATGTCTAATGTGCAAACCCATAATACGAGAAGGAACTGGCATAGAGTGCGCCCGACTCATTAAAAAATTATACAACAAACAAACCCTCCTTCAGGCTTTGTTCATGAGAAATCAGAAAACTTTGGCAGTGATAAACAAAGGAGATTAAGAGGATGTGATCGTCCTCATTCGGGAGCCGTTCCTCGAAACTTGTCCAGCTCGAGAAGTAATTGAGTTATCTGCTAGCATTCGTTGACGAAATATGCATAATCTAAAAAAATAATTATTACCTCTGTTTTTAAAACCAAGAGCTCTGGTACATGTTTTGTCTTTGTTTCCGACCATGGGTTTTCAACCTTGCCAACAAAAGCCACGGTTCGAGAGTCTCCACCTTCTTTTAAAGCACCAACTACTGAGAGCATGATTGTCATTCTGAGTGTAATGTGCATTGTCCCAAAGTAGCATTGTCTTTTGCATGATTATGATATCGTTTATTCTGAAATCATTGTATCTAGTCATCACTTAAACCTTGGAGGTGCCCCTGCATTTATGTTTTGCTTTACTAAAGGGGGCAAGCGAGATATCACTTTATCATATTTGCACACCATGCTCATTACAAATCTATTTGATGTTTCAGTATCATTTTGTAAAACTTTCAGTTCTTTGTGATTTTCTCATAAGGCAACTTAATTACTACAGATTCATTGTCTCAGTAAGCTTTTGTCATGTGACTATGAAAAGTCCTTATATGGTTAATAGCATGTCACCACAGAAATTATGCTTGTTATCATTTACCTACTCGAGGACGAGCAGGAATTAAGCTTGGGGATGTTGATACGTCCAAAACGTATCTATAATTTCTGCTTGCTCCATGCCTCTTTTGTGTGATATTGCTATGTTATTTATACACTTCCATACACTTTTGATCATATTTGGACTAACCTATTAACTCAGTGCACCCCAGTGCCAGTTTCTGTTTTCTGCTGTTTTTGTATTTCATGTTTTCCCATTACGTAAATTGCCAGAAAAATTCCGGGAAAAATATATAAAAAATCAGCGTTCCGGAAGCTTCCATGCGGCCAAAGTAGGGCCGGAGGGGACCCACAGGGGCTCCAGGCGGCCTGCCCACGCGGCCCCCCTCCTGGCCGCGCCGGGGGGGGGGGGCGCCTGGGCACCCCTGACCCCCTCTGATGCCCCCCTTTGGCATATATTTACACCGTGTCGCGGAAACCCTGATTCCGGACCCCTTTTCTCCAGACGCGATTCCTATCTCCGCCGCCATCGCCATCAAGCTTCGGGGGACCAGAATTCCTGCGCCGGCACCCTGCCGGGACGGGGAAGTGCCCCCGGATTCATCTCCATCGATGTTGCTTCCTCCCTCCATGATGCGGGAGTAGTTCCTCCTCGGGGCTGAGGTTCTTACCAGTAGCTATGTGGTTAATTCTCTCTCCCATGATGTGATCTTCGTTGTGATCATAGGCTATGTTAATCTAGGGTGATCCCATGATATTTCCCCTTCCTCTACGTATTGGATTGATGTACTCACTTGTCTTTATCTAGTATAATCCCCGAGACCAAGGTGACAGCGGTCTATTGGACATGGATTAGAGCAATATTTTCATGAGTGATTTCCTCTCTTGTGTGTTGATTGAAGATTGAGAGTCTCTTGGTGCTTGTCTTTGACTATCCTTTAGATATGTTGTGGTGATTGTGGGACTCTCTTTGGATGGCCGTGGTGACATTGGGAAATCCTTAGATTGAGAACTACGAACTTTGAGGTGTGCTTTTGTAGCCCTACATAATTCTCGTCCTCTCTTGACCACGAAGGAATGACCTCCGAGTGTGTCCCCTTTGCATGTTTTATGGGAAATATCATGTGATTCGATTATGTTAATGTTGTTGGGAGTTGCCACTAGTGAAAGTATGAACCCTAGGCCTTGTTTCCACCATTGCAATACCATTTGTGCTCACGTTTACCACTTGTTTGCTTGCTGCACTTTTTATTACAGATTTATATTACTTTGTTTTGCCATCCATATCACTTGCCATTTAACATCTCTTCGCCGAACTAGTGCACCTATACAACTCCTAGTTGTATTAGGTGTGTTGGGGACACAAGAGACTTCTTGTATCTTAGTTGCAGGGTTGCTTGAGAGAGACCATCTTCAACCTCTACTTCTCTGAGTTCGATAAACCTTAGGTCATCCACTTGAGGGAAATTGCTGCTGTCCGACAAACCTCTGCGCTTGGAGGCCCAACATAGTCTACAAGAGTAGAAGCGTGTGTAGACATCAGCCCCTCTCCCACTCTCTTCCCCTCTCAAATCCTCTCTCAAATCTTGCTTATTTGAAGAATTTGTCCGTGGATTTCGGAGTCAAGCCCTCCCTAAAGGTAATCACCTCCGATCCCCTTGTTTTGATCCAAGAAATGTTATCAAATTGCTCAAATGTTGCTAGTTTTGCTTGGATCTAGTGATTTGAATGGAGAATTGAGATTTAGTGATTTGGGGTGTTCTATGTGTGTTCTTATGGGTGATGTTATTTTGTTGTTAGGGTTAGGTTATGGTTATGGTTATGGTTAGGGTTATGGTTATGGGGTTGTTTGATATATATATTAGGGTTTCCATTCTTTGTTAATCTTTGCATTTAGTACTCATGAAAGCAATGTTACCTTGTGTTTTTGGAATGCTTATAGGGATGGGAAGAACATGTGTGTTTGTTCATCATGGGGACAAAGACGCATTTTTGAAAGGAAATATTGAACCGGACCCGGATGAGCTTGACATTGTGTTTGAT
Source organism: Secale cereale (assembly GCA_902687465.1). Taxonomy (NCBI): domain Eukaryota; kingdom Viridiplantae; phylum Streptophyta; class Magnoliopsida; order Poales; family Poaceae; genus Secale; species Secale cereale. The sequence goes on along the minus strand of LR738709.1, from coordinate 685,515,771 downwards.
AGTAGTCCTAGCTATGCGGAGCTCTTGCAACAAGTTAGGAAAGAATTGAATTGGATGGACTTTAGTGATATCGTTGAGTTGGAGGGAAGGCATAATGTAGGCTTTGGAATGCACGTCCGTTGGAAGACAATGCGCGTCAACTCGGAGCAACGTTGGGTTGCATACAAGGAAACGGTGGCCGAATCACTTGACAAGGCTCTTGAGTTATTTGCAACGAAGAAGGTTGATTCAAGTTTGCATTTGGACTTGAACCGGGAACCTTCCCCTTTGGTTCATAGTAGCCCACCACCCTTGAAGCGAGATGAAATTGATGAACCTCCTTTGGTTCATAGTAGGCCACCACCCTTGAAGCGAGATGAAATTGATGAACCTGCTTTGGTTCATAGTAGGCCACCACCCTTGAAGCGAGATGAAATTGATGAACCTCTTTTGACCCAAGAAGTGCGTCAAACATTGAGTCTGTTTACAAACAACCAAGATGAAGCTTTGCAAGAGGAAGAGGATAATTATGATTATGCGGACGATGACAATGAAGTTGATCTCCATGCCAACAATGTGGATGATCTCGACAAATATCATTTGCAAGAGACAATGGACCAATCCATCCCTTTTTCCCGTGCATATGCATCCGACTCGGATGACGATGGTCCCGATGAAGAAGTTGATGCGGAGGGGTTCACGGTGAAGGAGGCCGAAGCTTTCGAGAAGGTATTCCGTCGGGATCATCGGATTAAATTGTTCAAGGATGTTAGTTTCGCGGATGAAGCCGTGGTAGATGGTGGCCAATGTGTATCTCTCGGTGTTAGGCCAAGCTCTCACCATGATATGGGTGACGACAACCGGATGGCTAAAGGGTCTAAGTTCGAGACCTTGTTGGAATTGAATATGTGGGTGGACAACTACTCGGTTACGCATTATCGTCCACACAAGGTGGTGCACTCGGACATCAATGTGCGCTACACGGTTGCATGTGCAAGTGAAGATGAAAAATGTCCATGGATTGTGCGTGCAAGACCATGGAAAGGAGGTCCAACTTGGCATGTAGTGAGTTGTGTGCCAACTGACATGTGCCAAGGCAAAAGGGTGGATGGCAAGATCGTGTCTGAAGGCCACAAACAACTCACGTCCGAGTTCATTGCTTACAGGTTGTCCAACTCAATATCCACACTTCCAACAATGAGCGTCCAACATGTCATTGATCTTGTGAAAGCCATATTTCATTACAAGGTGAAGTACGGCAAGGCATGGAAGGCGAAGCAAGCCGCATTCAAGATGTTGTATGGTACTTGGGAGGAAGCATACAACCGAATCCCTAGGTTGTTGTTAGCCATGGCCACAACAAACCCGGGCATGGTTCATGTTGTCGAGCCTCATGGGCACCAAAAAACCGTTCATGAAGGAAGGAAAGTCCGAGTCTTTGGCCGTGCATTTTGGGCGTTCGAGCAATGCTTGAGGGCTTTCGAACACTGTAGGCCGGTCATCGCCATTGATGGCACGTTCTTGACCGGACAATACAAGGGCACCTTGTTGGTTGCGATAGCAAGTGATGCCAACAATCGGGTGTTGCCATTGGCATTTGCTTTGGTTGAGGTGGAGAACAACGACAACTGGGAGTGGTTTTTGCGTCTTCTAAGGACAAAGGTGTTACCTGCCCAAAGGGAAATATGTGTCATATCGGATCGGCATCAAGGAATTCTTAACGCGGTGGAGATTGACATTCCCGGTCATGCACCGTTGCACCATCGATGGTGCATGAGGCACTTTTGTTCGAACTTCTATAGGGCATGTGGCCTTAAGGAGTTGGCCGATGATCTTCAAGATTGTTGTCTCGCTTTCTCCGACAAGCGCTTCGCCTATTTGTACAACAAATTGCTCGCACACAAAAAACTTGATCCCGGGGGTCAAGACTTTCTGAATAGGCACATTCAATACCGGAACAAGTGGGCACGTGCTTTTGATGAAGATGGCCGGAGATACAGTCAAATGACAAGCAATATGGCCGAATGCTTCAATAGGGTGCTCAAAGGTGCACGTGGATTACCCATGACGGCAATAGTTCAATACACATTTGACAAGATGAATGCGTACTTTTTAAAGTACTCGATGGAAACTGATGCACAGATAGCGGGTGAGAACCCGCGCAAGTACAAGTACAAGTTCCCACCCAAGGTTGATGAATGGTTGGTATTTCAATCACGGAAGGCGGACTCGGAAGAAGCTATATTATATGACAATGAAGAGTGGAAGTACGAAGTGAAAGAGCCAGGAGGAACCACAAACGATGGCCGGCAACATGGAGGTCGGGATTTCAAGGTGTCGTTGACACAATGTGATTGCACTTGCGGAAGGCCATTGTTGCTTCATCTCCCTTGCTCACACTTGTATACCACCGGTCGCGTTCGGAATGTGAACATCAACCACCCACGCACCGTGCGGGAGTCGGAGTTCTCAATCATGACGGTCAAGAAAACATGGGCTCCCCGCTTTCACCCTTACTTGGACCAATCACAATGTCCGGAGTACCATGGAGTTCAACTATGGCCGGATCCGGAGTTGAAAGTTGTTAAACGGGGTAGACGTAAGACAAAGCGTCTTAGAGGCGACATGGACGGATGGGGCCATGGTGGCCGGCGCGAAGCGGGCAACGACCAATTCCAAGAGCCTCGTGAAAGCTCACGTTGTGGGCGGTGCAAAGGTCAAGGCCACAACCAAAGAAAATGTCCCAAACCAAGGAAAAGGTCCAAGAAAAATGATGCAAGCACAAGTCAACAAGGAGCTACACAAGGGACCCAAACAAGTGGTAGCCAACAAGTGCCAAGCCAACCAAGAGCTAGGCAACAAGTGCGAAGGCAACCACGTGCTAGCCAACAAGTGCCAATGCAACCAAGTGGTAGCCAACAAGTGCCAATGCAACCAAGTGGTAGCCAACAAGTGCCAACCCAACCAAGTGGTAGCCAACAAGTACCAAGCCAACCAAGTGGTAGCCAAAGAGGATCTAGACAACAAAGAGGTCGGCAACTTGGACTTACAAGAGGCCGTGGTGGTGGTAGAGCTCGTGGTCGTGGTGAAGGACAAGGGCAAGTTCGTTTTAGAGGAATGGTTGGATACCTCGATGGACCATTTCCGTATGTCTTTTTTTTCATATGTCTTCTTTTTCATATGTTTTCTTTTTCATATGTTATCTTTCTCATATGTTCTTGTTTTACATTGGCTTTAATTTGTCCTTACTTACCATTATGTTTCACTCATTGTAGGTATGGCGGCTTCCCAACCCAACAAACCAACAATGAAGGAGGATGGAGAAGATGATATGACGGGATGGTGGGAGAAGGCTGCGAAGAAGCTTAGAGAGGAGGATGCAGCCAAGCTAAAGAAGAAGAAGGAAGAGGAGCTTGAGAAGAAGTGGGAGGAAAAACAGAGAGCGAGTGAGGCGATGCGAGCTAGGGAGCAAGCTTTGGTTAGGAGATGTGAGAAGGCAGCGAAGAAGCGTCAGAAGGATTTTGAAGAGAAATGTGAGAAGCTTTGGGCATTTGAAGCTGCAAAAAAAGAGAGGGAGAATCAGATGTTCATGGAGAGGGTGGTTAAGGAGGCTCGTCTCATAAGGAAAAGGGAGGAGGAAGAGGAAGAAGAGAGGTAGAAGAAGAAGGGAAAGGGGCCTTGCTCTATGCAATAGAGCTATATCGTGAACTTTATATGCATTTGTGAACACCTTATGTGCCCTACTATGTCTCCTTCCCTATTTGGTTGTATCGTGAAGTACTAAGTTTGGTTGTGAACAACTATGTCTCCTTCTCTATTTGGTTGTATCGTGAAGTACTAAGTTTGGTTGTGAACAACTATGTCTCCTTCTCTATTTGGTGGTGAACTAGTATTTGTGGTGAACAACTATGTCTTCTTCTCTACTATGATCTATCCACAGACATCGTCGCACTAAGTTTGCAAAAAAAAAATTAGTACAGTGCAGCGCCTGCCACACAGGCGTTGCACTATACAGTGCAGCGCCTGTGTGGCAGGCGCTGCACATGCCTGTATCTCTCCAGAGAACAACAGAAACTTCTGTTGCTCTCTGGACAAATAGAGACATGTGCAGCGCCTGCCCCACAGGCGTTGCACTATACAGTGCAACGCCTATGTGGCAGGCGCTGCACATGCCTGTATCTCTCCAGAGAACAACAGAAGTTCGCTGGAGAGATGCAGGCATATGCAGCGCCTGCCACAGAGGCGCTGCACTGTATAGTGCAATGCCTGGCAGCCAGGCGTTGCACTGTACAGTGCAGCGCCTCTGTGGCAGGCGCCACACATGTGATGAATAGTAGAACAAATATAGTAATAGAGACAAGTTCGACAAATGCCAACAATAGAGACAAGTTCAACACATATAAAAATAGAGACAAGTTCAACACATATAAAAATAGAGACAAGTTCAACACATATAAAAATAGAGACAAGTTCAACACATATAGAAAGAGAGACTAGTTCAACACATATAGAAATAGGACAAGTTCAACACATATAGAAATAGAGACACAAGTCCAACACATATAGAAATACGACAAGTTGAACACATATAGAAATAGAGACACAAGTCCGACATAACGTTCGACACTACTATCAACATAGCGTTCGACATTACAAAAAGAGACACATATAGAAATCTGACTAGTTCCTTCCGCGCTTGCTAGCTTCTGCTCCCCTCTTCACACATGTCTTCTTGACCTTCCTAGGAAGAGGAACCCGCTCCGGCTCCGGCTCCGCCTCCTCATCCTCATCGTCATCCAAGTAGTCATCCAAAGCCGCCATCCGCGAGGTTTCGACCGCCCTTTTGCCTTTCTGGGTAAAATCATCGGGTGTGTATTTCTTGTATTCCCTCCTAGGCTCCCATCTTATAAATCATCTACAAATCACAAATCCCACATATGCAATATTCTAATCTAATCTAAAAAGGATTACACAAATCTTCCAAAAAGAGAAAATGTATGGATAGAAAGAAGGGGATCGGAGGAGTTTACCTTGTAGGATCGAAGGGGGACGAAATCCACGGACAAAAGCTTCAGATCTGAGGGTTTTTGGGATTGAGACTGAGAGAAGGGGAGGAGAGGATGCAGCAGCCGCCTGTAACTGCAAGGGTGGGGATTGGGCCTTCGTGCGGCGAAGGGATAAGTGGTAGTGCAGCGCCTGGCTCGGGGGCGCTGCACATTACAATGTGTGGCGCCTGAGTGGGAGGCGTTGCACGGCCGGGTGCGGGCCAGGGGACTGCCACGGTGGACAGGAGTGCAACGCCTCTAGGGCAGGCGCTGCACAGAAGGGTGCAGCGCCATCGTGGCAGGCGCTGCACAAAAGGGTTACGGCTGTGAAATAGTTTCGCGAGCAGTTCATTCTGTGAATTGGTTGCCACAACAGGTCAAAATAGTCAAATTTGCCGATTTTCTCTCTCTCTCCACGTACAGTAAAATCGCACAGTAACAGGATACGTGGACTGCACGGTTACTCGCCCTTACTGCGCACCTTATTGTTTTTAATGCCAACAAACAATTGTCCCGCTCGTCAATGCAAGAATTTGAGTTCTAGCACACTAGATGGACACCCATTCATCATGCCATCAAGTTCCTAAGGCATTGTTCAGTATTCAATATTATTAAAAAATTATCTTATATTATTTGTATCAGTTTGATGTTTATTCAGTAAGCGAAGGTATATATCTGTTCACACTTCTAAGGTGTAGAACGAGATCATCATTTCAAATTGTCCAGGAGTGTTTGGGAGAAAATCTTCCATTGCTTAGTTATGGTACTTAACCTTGGTATGTCTTGGTTCTTCTTTATGATTCACCTATATGAACGTGGTGAACATCACTGCTGAGAAGAAGACACATTTCAACATACACGGTGTCGAAGGGCATGGTGGAGGCCTGATCGCCGAGGACGACGCGGATGGTGTCGAGTCGCTTGTCGCGGCCGTGAAGGAACTGGGTGGTGAGATCCACCTCTTTGACGGCGTGGTCGATATCGGCGAGACCGTCAGTGAGCAGCTTCATGCGACGGGCGTACTCGGTGACGGAGAGGTCGCCCTGCTTCAGATTGCGGTACTGGCGGTTGAGCATCATGAACCGCGCAGCCCGATTTGCGAGGAAGAAGGCCTGGATCTTGGTCCAGAGGGCATACGTGGTGGTGGCGCCGACGACGTGGTCGATGAGGGGCTCGGCGAGGGTGGCGTAGACCCAGAGCACCACATGGGCGTCCATCTCGAGGTACTGGGCGTCGGCGTTGGGCGGCGGGGGATGCTCGATGAAAAAGGTGACGCCGTAGCGGACGAGAACGAGCAGGAAGAATGACTTCCACTTGTGGTAGTTGTGTTCGGCGGGATTGAGCTGGAATTTGATGTGGTTGGTGATGTGATCGAAGAAGATTGGATTGCGAGGGGCAGTGGTGGGCGGCGCAGGAGGGGCAGACGAGAAGAGGGGAGCGAACTAAGAGGGACCAGTGCTCCCGGAGGTGCCGGAGAAGATGAATGGGGAAGATCCCGGCGAGGTCGCCGAAGAGGTGGCAGGGGCAGTCGCCGTGGAGGAGAGGGAGCTCGGCGAGGTCGCGGCGTCGGTGGCGGCGGAAGAGGAGCCGGGCGCAGCCATGGCGACGGGAGAAGAGGGCCTGGTAACTGATACCAAGTTGGCGGATACAGTTCACTCTCTATTGATCATCAAGTGTTACATACATGGGTTATATATTGCCCTAGTCATGAGGCACTCAGGCCCTTGATCCTATATACATGGGCATGCATAACAGCACGTTACAACACAACTCAACATTTTCAACTTCTCCAATTCCAGTGCCGAGTTGTGACTGCAGATTTAGCTAGTTCAATAGGTGATGGCGCTTGTTATTCTTTGTTAATAGCCTTGCCGCAAGATGGGATTCTCTTTATAGGATAAGATTGCTCAAGCCTTCTTGCAGTCCACATTGCTTCCTGAATATCTCCGGGCTTACGACACCGCAGGTGATGCTCATTCAAGCCCACTATAGAACTTGTCACATCATAGGCTCAAATTGATCAATATAACTATATAAGCACATACATTTGTATCACTGTTTGTGTGTTCTAACCATAAGCATATGTGCCAGCATAATCTTCTTGTCCTACAGCTAAAATATCATGATGACCATGATTCTGGGGCCATAAAGGTTGAGCCTTGGCAGTGAGTTGTGGTCGAGAGGCTTTTGCTACCAAATTTTGTTGTACCGTCCAGATTCAAGCAATGACTTGCTTGTGATGAAGTGTAGATATTCAAGGCAATCATATACTTATACTAGCCTAAAGCAAGAAAGATACAGAAAGGAGAAGGTAAAGCTTCAGGCAGCGACAGTGACTAGTGGAGAAATAATATAAACGCAATAATTAACTCTTCTCCTTTGGATGGCTGATGGACGATCAGGATTCGCCGATACCGCTTCTACCTTGCATCGTAACTGAAGACTGAATGTTAAACTGAAGAAGTTGTTCCATAAATATAGTTGGACATGCTGTTGATCCTAGCGGTGCGACGGTCTGGCGAGGAGAATACCTCCGTGCCAAAACTGATCCGTGGGCTGCTGCCATTGTGATGGAGAGATCGGCACGAGATATCCCCCAAACGACGGTGTAGGTTTGCCAAGGTACTACAAGATCTTGCATCTTGCACTCCTTTTTATCCTTGCTTCGCAGGGCAGAGGGATCCATCCACCCATCCCATTTCTGTTTTCTTCGCAGGGCAGAGGGATCCACCCATCCAGTTTACATGTTATTTGTCAGTTGATCGCCCGGACATTAATTAGCTTTGTTTCCAGGCACAACGCAAGATGGATTCAGACAATACGACTTAACTTCATAATATAAATGTAAGAGAATCACAGGTATGAACATGCAGGAAGCTGTAGTAGATCTTCCATAGACAGAAGTGACCATCTATAGTCACCGGCAAAACAAAAACGGATGTTTTACAGAAGGACACACATCCGTCTTCACACGTATATGGATAAACTAGCAGCGCAGGCACTTTCAGAGTTCTGACAACCATTGTACCCTTCAGCGGCGTCTTACAGTGTTAACTCAAAATTACACATTTGCGTGATTCCGACAGACTTCAGGAGGAGGTACATAGGATATACGGAGTACTTGAGATCATATCAATAAACATGAGCAGTCGGTACTCCCTACTTGTATGATATGGAGAATGTGTGCCTCAGGGCACTTCCATTTTAGTTCACAAAAATGGCCAACGAATTTAGTTTTTAGGTTGTCGCCATTTAACTTCATTTCCACAAGAGGATTTTGATCCATGATTTGATAAACCGAACCATGAACCTGTTGCAGTATATCCAGATTTTTGCTATAGCTCTGTTTTATGTTTCTCAAAAAGCGCATGCGTTTGTACTATATTTCTCAAAAAGGAAAATTGCTAGCATTGTAGTTGAGTACATATAAGATTGTGATTGCAAATTACAGAGGTCTCCACAGCAACACGCTACTCAGCATATGATGATAGCAAGCTACTAAGATCTTATAGGTACCAAATTACCAATCTTCTTGCTCCTCATCCTCATTTTCCGAATCTTCTTCTCCATAATGGGAGAGATGTTCAGAGTCCGAGTCCGACATCTGTGACTTTAGTGAGAACAGTATTTCAGTTATTCATGGTATGATGAATAGGTATGCAAAATGATATGACGACTCTATTACAGAATACTAATAAATTTCATTGCATCATTAATTAGTGCATCCAAAAATTTAAGCTATCGAAAGCAAAGTAATACTGACACCATGGCTCAACACAAAGTTCTAATAATTGCATAGCTCGATTATGCCAAAATTGTTTATCTAATCATAGGATTAAGGATCAAACAAGCAGATCACAGAGCATGTTCCTTGTATTTCTTCTGAGATTAAAAGTAAGGGAGTCGGGACATTTTTTTTTCTTTTTTTCTCGATTGCCCGATGGCAAAGATATTATGGCGGACAATACAGATTGCCTTTAACATTTCACCGCCGAATTCCATTAGCACCTTATTTGGGCAGTGGCTACACGGGATAGATTCCGCATTAGCGAGACAAATCCGGGTGGGAGTATGTGCTTTGCTATGGGCAGTGTGGAATTGCAGAAATGATTTGGTTTTTAACAGAACAACAAATATTCATTTTTTGCAGGTTATCTTCCGAGCCACTGCATTGATCCGTATGTGGTCGCTACTCACTCCGACGGAGGCCAGGGAGCGTTTGGTTACTGGGTCTATCCGGTGGGAGACGGTAGCACGGGCTATTTTCAACCGGTTTGGATGGCGGTCATGTAATAGGATAGGCAATTAGTTTTCCTATCTTTCTTATGCCTGCCGGTTGTGGCTGTTGGCTGATTTTTATTTTCCTTGCTCCTAGAGAGCCTTTCTACCACAGACTACAAGACCTTGTTTGATTGTCTCTTGCTTTAATAAAGGTGGCCGTATGCATCACTCTGATGCAGAGGCCGGGGTATTCCCCTTTTCGAAAAAAGAAAAAAAAAGGGAGTCGGGACATGTTTGGTTGAAAGCTAAGAATGTCGAAGTATGCCAGCTAAGAATGCCAAAGTATGCCAGCTAAGAATGCCAAAGTATGCCAGACGTTTCTTTTTAGCTAAGTGGCCTTACTTTAGCTTGCCAAGTGGGGTGATGTCGTGGCCTGTTGTTGAAGGTCAAGCCACATGTCAATATGAGGGTCAGAGAGAAGTATATAGAATGGATTAGGAAACTTGGACACTGACACAAATTCGAGATGAATTCTTTAAGAGAAAGAGAAATGAAGGATTTGAGTTTAGGGGCTGAGATAGCAGAGAATTTTGGTTTCCTGGATTGGAACAAGGTGAGGTGAATGGGTCAACGTTAGGAACATTTTGCCTCGTCTCTTTAAGGCCCCGTACATTCCACAAGCAAAATATAGGGGGGGGGGGGGGG
>LR738709.1:685488596-685505705 GCA_902687465.1 Secale cereale | reverse complement strand
TCTTCAACTCCCACCCGCAGCGCCACTTCTTCCCACCTCCGTCGCCCAATGTGTCATTTCGACGGGAATGGAACCGCAAGCCGCCTCCACAACCCCGCCGGCCACTCCTGCTAGTGCTACGCCGCCAGCATCGACCCACGCGCCGTCGCCCAGTCTAAGAAAGCGGTTGATAATTTACATTTAATTAATAGTATTATAGAAGACATGCAGTTGCACAAGTTAATGACTAGTTTTTGTACACTAAGTTAATAGGTTTTGATCTCTCATGCCTTGATTATGCATCCAATGTTTTACCTATCTATAAATATGTGACTTTTACAAGAGAGTAATCTTTACGCTGAAGGGCAATAGAGTTGATTAAAGCGGAACTCATATAGGGCGACTAAGTACAAAAATGGCATAAACACACATCAAGGAAATAAAATAAATATGCATCGGTTGAATTCCTATGTCATATTTATATAAATTAATTGCAAAGGCATGTGCAAATGAAACCATAATGACTAGATTAAAAGTTACTGGGCTTTTGGAGTTTCATACCTCAAGTTCTTCTCGTTCCTCTCTAAGTCTCGACGGGTTTTCTCCGTTTTTTTTCGATAGCCTATCCATCCATGCTTCCTGTGTTACACAAAATTTACACGATTATGTCATCGTGGAAAGTAAACCAAGAAACGATAAACACCTACTCCCTCCGTCTCAAAATAAGTGTCTCAACTTTGTACTAGCTCTAGTAAAAATTTGTACTAAGCTCAAGACACTTATTTTGGGACGGAGGGAGTACATCCCTGGGCATGACTACGGGTGGTCCTCATTTACTAAATCGACATAGTACAAATGTGCAATCAATGACAAGTTCGTCGAGGCCGTCAGACACATCTCTGGCACCACAGCCAGTCCGGTCATTCTTGCTAAGGGTGCCTAGACCACTCCCTTGTGACCTTGTGTCTAGCCTACTAGCTTTCTCTAGTCTATTTTAGCTACCTCGCGGTGCCTTTATATAGCAAACCCGAGTTACATGTGTTCGACTTAAAACACTAACCCTCCGTATACATCAAGCCCAACTATAGCCGGCCCTATACACATTTTCCACACCAATTCTTCTTTGAGAGAAAAGGCTTTATGCACAACTTTATTGTAAAGCTGAATAGTACAGTACATCGGTACAGTAACCAAGGGGTCGGCTCCAATTTCTAACACCCTGTCCTTAGAGTTAAGTAAGGCATAAGTCATATAAGAGGACCGAGCACGTAAATGACATATAGACATACAACAAAGTGAAATACCTGTAATTACAAAGATGTTAATAAAAGGACTTTCTGTAATTGTGTACCTGTGATTCTTCTTGTCCTTGTTCCTCATTTGGTTCTTCTGGCTCAAATATTACTTTAGGAATGTGAGAAACCTTATACGCATCCTCCCCGCGGGACCTACCAACCAGACTTGAACAACCAGAAATGTACAGTTCTTCCAAGGCAGTAAGGTTTCTTATGCTTCTAGGCAAAGATGTGATGTTGGGACAGTCTCTGATGCGAAGTTCTCGTAGAGAACTGAGCTGTCCTAGCCATTCTGGCAGACTATATAGTCCTTTGCACTCGAGAAGCATTAGTACAGTCAAAGCAGTGAGGTTTCCCATACTTGCAGGCAATATTCCTAAATTGCGACAATCTTTTATGCCCAAGACTTGTAGAGAAGGGAGATATCCCAACCAATCCGGCAGCGTCTCCAAGTCCTCCAGCGACATCAAACTTAGTTTTCTGAGAGAGGTGAAGCAGCTGATGACCTCTGGCAAGGCCCTCAAGTCGTGGTAGGAGGTCAATGAGAATTCCTCGAGAGTGGGGAAATGCTTTAGTCTACGCCACTTGCCAGGACGAAAGCTACAATTTTTTATACCCATGCGACAAGGAAGAATGGAAGATGAGAGTTTCCCAAATCCTCCTCTTCCTGCCAAAACCTCATCGCTATTGTCCAAGCACCAAAACATACTTCTAGGGGGATATGGTCGGAACTTCAACTTTGGGCAGTCCTTTAACTCTAAATTGTGCAAATTAGGGATTAAAAATTCACCATCTTCTTTGCCTGACAGTGTTGTCCGCCATTCCACCAAATTGTCCATCGACTGCAATTGTAGCAATCTTAGTTTCTTACAAGTTCCGCCCTCCCCATAGAATTTCCTGCCGATTCTCCTGATGTTCGGAATTTTCTGCAGATATAGACTTCTTAAATTTGGTAGCTGGCCAAACGGAGGAAGACTATCACATGCACCCAAATCAGAAAGACTCAGATATGTAATACAAGGGAGGTGGGAGGATATGTGCGACATCCAGTTAGGGAAACCCTCGCTCGGATACCCTTGTATCATAAACTGTTCGAGATTTCGAGCTGGTATGAGCCTCTCCAGAATAGATTCAGCCAAGGATTCATCAGCATTCATTTTTTTCTTACTCCAATCGAGAGCTAGCTGTCTAAGACATGATTTATCACGCAGCTTGATCGTCTCTGCATGTACCGGTCTCTTGATATGCTGAAGAGATCCAATTAACAGCTCAGGGCAATTCACATCTCCAAGCTCAACTATACTGCTGTATTGTCTTCCTTTGTCTATTCTGTGTACTTTGCGGCCTGGCAAATTTAGATGCTTCTTAATTTCCTGGGCCTTTGCATACACCCTAGGATGTCCTGACGTGACCACAAATTGGGTGAGACTAGTCATTTCACTGATGCTACCTGGCAAATGACGGAGAGCACCAGCAGAAATATCCAATATTTGGAGATTAAGATCACCTAGTGCGGAGGGGAGCTCTAACATCCCTAAACAATATGACAAATTGAGACACTTCAGATTAGTCATCTTGCAGATTGAATCGGGCAACTGTGCTAGCCTGGGACAACTTGTTAGGTTCAAAGATTCAAGCTCTGAAAGGTCACCAAAACATTCAGGGAGTACTATAAGGGCACGACAATCTGAAAGATTTAGGTCTTTCAAATGCTTCAGTTGGCACAGTGATCCTGGCAGAACTGAAATTTTGTAGCAATCAGAAAGGTTCAAAGATTCAAGCTCTGAAAGGTCACCAAAATCTTCAGGGAGCACTATAAGGGCATGACAGTCTGGAAGGTTTAGGTCTTTCAAATGCTTCAGTTGGCAAAATGATTCTGGTAGAACTGAAATCTTGTAGCAATCAGAAAGGTTCAAGAGCCTAAGATTTTGAAGATTGCCGAAATCTTGAGGAAGGTATTTTAACTCATGACAACCTGATAGGTTTAAATGTTCCAAACACTCAAGGCTAAAATTGTCAGGAAGTTCGGTTAGCTTGGAACAACTTGACATGTTTAGGAATATGAGTTTATTAAGAAGATGAAAGTTGTCAGGGAGCTTATTGAACCTCGCATTGCCAGCTAGGTCCAAATAGCCGAGTTTGTTGAGGCTACAGATACTGTCAGGCAAGGTCTCAAGGGAGCAATTGGACAGAATTAGAGTTTCCATATTTTGAAGTGTATGGAACGACTCAGGAAGTGATGTAATTGGCAAGCTAGAGGCATCAAGGTACCTAAGTAGCTTCAACTGAATAGTGGAAGATGGCAAAAGTTTTTTGCTCGGAGTTGATTGCCCCACAGCTAAACATCCACTTAGGTCCAAGACCCGTATATACTTGGTTCTAGAAAATGCCTTTTGGGGGAGCTGCTGTTTCTTTGAATGTCTTACATCGAATGATCTGATGTTGGCTGGCAGATAATTGAAAACCTTATATTGATTCTGGTAGTTGATCAACTGTGCATGTCGACAATAATGACATTTTGCTTTCTTTTTACTTCTCAGCTTGGTAGCATTTAGAACAAGGGATTCATTGCCCAAAATTATCGTTGCAAGATCGTGCACCAAATCATGCATGGTGAGCTCTTGAGGAGCATTGGCATGAACTGGACTTGACCTAATCTGCATAGGGAAGTATTATCTAATTAGTCTTGTAAGAGAAAATGTAAACCCCACATAGTTATGTTTAGTTACAAAGTGAAAATTCTTAATTTGTACGATAAATATTAACTTATAAGTTTAGATAAAAACATTAAGTTATAAGTTGATTAAACAAATGCACAGGATCTATGAGGCTCATCTAACACCTGTAATTGCTAATTAATTCTTCTGATGGTCAATTAGAAGGCTAATACCCTCCTCCCTTCCAACTCGCCATAATAGTTGATTAGTCAAGGTGAATCTTGCTATTTAAAATGAGTTTTGCTACACTGAGCCATACGATCTACATACGATACTACATGACAGCGCCATCCATCGTATTCTCTGTAGGGCTGAGAGCCTGAGACAGCGTCCTACAAAAATCATACACACAGAGCAATTCCCATTGAAAATATGTTTATCTGTTGGATGGTCTGTGATAATATATGAACAGTCAACATCATGTGTAAATCTATAGTCATCTTCCAAATATATAATAGTTAAGGAGTTTGTGTGTGCATGATTACTAGTATATATTAAGGGAAAGTTGTGGTTACTCTCGGGTGTAGGTACACCCGAGTTTGCAAAACTTTGAAAAATATGATAAAACAAGGTCAAAAAAATCTGGAACTTTGAGACAACAAAGTTCATCAAGTGTTTGAACTTTTTGCAAAGTTTGAGCTAAAACTAACAACCGAGGAGCTCTCACAAAAAAAAAATCAATGCTCAAACAGTGCACAAACTTAGAACATTAATTTTTTTTTTGCTGAGAGCTCCTCTGATGTTTTTTTTCGCTGAATTTTTGCAAAAAGCTTGAACATTAGATGAAGTTTCATGTCCCAAAATTTCAGATTTTTTTTACATTGTTTGATCATGATTTTTTTTCCAAACTCGGGTGTACCTACACCCGAGAGTAGAAAAGCTGGTCTCATATATTAAAAATAGAGGGTTGATGAATTAATTTTTAATAGTGTGCTAAATCATATTATATTCGCTATATTTGATCTATGCTGGTGTGCAAAACAGAAGTACTACTCTCTCCATTCCATGATACTTGTCTTTTGGGATCTTCATACAGTACCCAACATAATGCTTAGACCATCATTTTTTACATAATTATACATTACTGTAAAAGTATATTTGATGATTTAACAGTATCAGTTTGATGTTTTCAATGTTAGTAATTCTTGTATGTTGATAACCAAACCTTCTAAAATATAACTCTATTAATATAGTGGTAGTTATTCTACATTTCGGAAGAGGGGGTGCACATATCACCATTAGGCTACAACTGTCTAAATTATGTGTCATCTCTACAACAGTTTTTGTAAATTGGAAAATGACTACGCCAATGATTCGCGGATCCCGCTATATTTATCTAATGTAAAGATACCAAAGAATCCTTAACTTGTATCCAATCTAATATGTAATTTAGTATGACATATTCTGAATTAATAAATTCAAAACAAGAAAGTTCTTGAAAAATATTACTGTATCATGTAAGGCGCTGAATTCAAATGCAGCCTAATGAGACTAAATGCATTTCAAATGTAAAAGTTGAACTATAAACAGTTTTGAAATTTTAGAAGTGCAGATGTGGAAACATTTAATTAAGAATCTTAAAGTGAAAAAACAAGTGTATACAATGATGAAAATGTGCATCAATTGATTTTGTTTACTTGGAAAGCAAACCTAGGAAGTATTCGACACACGCATGGCCAAACAAGAACTTGAGAAATAGTGTTCAACACTTACCCTGGAGGACCTTGGAATTTGAAGAAAGGACATCCCCATAAGGTAGTTAATGCACCTTTTGCCATCGTCCCATCCATGTATGTATCCAAGAGCCTTCCATTGCTGAATTAGACGATCACTTCTTATAATGAAGCCCTTGGGAAAGGCTGCCAAGTATGTGAAGCACATTTTGAAGTCCAGCTTCATGTAGTAATAGCTCAGCATTAGGCGCTCCAATGTGTCCTTGTGATCTCTATGACCCAAATCAATGTTCGTATCTCTTATTTTTTGCCATGCCTCGACAGTCCTTAACTCGGACATTACTTGCCCAAGGGCAATTGCCACGAGTGGTACACCCCAACACTTCTCTGCAATTTCCCTTCCAATTTCTTCCAAGTCACTTTTGTCATCATCAGGCCCAAATGCTGTTTTCTTCATTACTTCCCAGCATTCATCAGTTGACAAAACGCACAACTTGATTTGATCATAGTTGGGCACTGAACAAATTTTTCTTTGGTGTGCAAGAACACCGGTGCTCAATTTATCCACTACACTTTGGTTGCGCGTAGTTACAATAACCCTGCTACCCTTGCGGCCATGTTGTAACATCTGCTTCAGCCTTTCCAGCTTATCCCCATCCTCTTCCCAAAGATCATCCAAAACAATCAAGTATCTTCTAGCAGCAAGTTCATTTTTGAGATTTTCCTGTAAAAACTGCAAACTACAATTGTCAAGGTTGATACTGCTATTTATGCTTTTGATGATGGCAGTCCCAATTTTGCGCAGCCCAAACTCCTTAGACACATGAACCCATGCTCGGACTTCGAAGTTGTTGACCGCCTTGTCTACAAAGACTGATTCAGCCAATGTGGACTTCCCTAGACCACCAAGCCCGACAATCGGGATGATAGATATATCCTCTCTAGCATTATAGTCTAGCAGCAGCCTGATTATTTTGCTCTTCTCCATATCCCTCCCCACCACTCCAGACTCCGGGCTTTCATCACAGATGCCTGCAAAAGTTTCAATGTTTCTGCTCCCTTCAGCTGGTCCTTGATCTCTCATAAGATTGAGAGCCTGGCCCTCCTTTCCTATTTTTTCTATTTTCCTCCTCACGTTCTTCAGCTTGTGAGGCATGGTAACCCTCTGGAGAAGTTGATTGTTCCAGGAAAAGAACAGTTTCAACTGTAAATAAATTGAAGTCAACATCAGTCGCTAGGCACACCTCTTTATTACTACTCCCTCCGTTCCAAATTACTAATCGTGGTTTTAGTTCAAATTTGAACTAAAACCACGACGAGTAATTTGGAACGGAGGGAGTACTACATACCAAGAACCACAGTTCCATATATACATTTCTCAATAAAAAATGTCCCGTTGAATTTTATCTTTGTCAAGTTAAAGATAGAAGTTACTAGCTATACATTGTTATTCTACAGGATGGTGTATACAAATAGGGATTGTTTTTCCTGACGTAACTGATGCTACAATTTGATAACTTTTCCCAACTTGATGAAGACCTAATCTCCGCAATAACTTCACTCGCTCCCTATATAACTCACCCCCTCACCTCACGGCATAAACAATTCAAGTTTAGTGTGTACCCCTACGAAGCATAAAGGCAAGAGAACAAGGCCAAGATAAGTTGAATTAATAGTCACTCTTCAGCTTAAGGATCTCGGAAAATACTCTGCAATTTGGTGGATGAGAAATGCAAAATTTTAAGCAATCGAGAAATAGCAAAAAGGATATAAATAGAAATTACAAACAACTGTTGAGATTCAAAACGCCTCTTTTGCTTTGAGCATAGTATGAAACTATGAATCCATAATAATCCTAAAATGCAAGACTCTGGAAAACTAGATCCCGACGTGGACCGCGACCTTACAACAGGAGAACGTAACAAGCGAGTATACCTTCGGTTGGCTCTTCTTTAAGAGCTCGGTAGCGTCCAGATCGTCCAGCACGTCCTCGACGTCGTAGGCGACGGACTTGAATTTGGTGAGCCACCGCCCAACAGCTTCCCCATCTCTTCCTCGTCGGCGCAGCCTATCATCCGCATCATGCAAAACGGCCTCCAGATCTTGCATCTTGTCCACCATGACATCCACATCGTCTTTGAACTTCCACTGCAGGGTGGCCTCCTCTGTGGCGACTTCACCGAGCTTGCTCGCGACTTGCTTCCCCACAGCGCTCGCGATTATCTCCCCGAACCCGCTCATGCCAGCTCTCTCCCTCTCTCCCACAACAATGTCGTTGACTGCGTGGACGCATAGAGGAAGAGCAGTATGTCCTTAAGGGCACCCGACAACGCGCCGGAGACGCGGTTGTTGGCACGAGCCATCCACTCATGTTTGCTTTTTCCACTCGTCTTTCTTCTTTTATTTATCTATGTATTGGCGCGACTACGGAGAAGGTGCGGGAGTCTAGCTCCTCCCCACCTCGACGACTGAGCAGACGCACTGGGGCAGCTTGTGGAAAACCAAAGGCGCGGTAAAGTTCGTGTCTTCCTCTGGAGGCTGTAGCGCATCAATCCATTCCCGCTGGGACTGTTCGGCATCACCGAGATATGGGGCAACGCAATCAAGCTGAGAATAGGCATGGCAGAAACAAGAGGCAGCTGATGAAGCCAGTGCAGGTGTGCAAATGAGTGGATTTTCTCACTAGTTGAGTCACTAACTCATTATCACATGCCAGCTGTTTTGTCAAAACAGTGGTTGCCATTAGAGCGATTCTCTCTTTCGGTAGCAGACACCGAGATGGGCTAAGCTAGGAAACCTTATTCAATGTGATAGGACAGGTAAACAAAGCAAGGCGTATTATATTCTAAAAAACAAAGCAAGGCGTGCATGGGTCCATAGCCAATTTCATATTCTCCAGCTCCATTCGAGATCAAGCTCCCTTCCAAAGATGCCTGCATGTTAGGTACCGCTCAGTTTCATAAACAACAATTAAGAACAGGTATGGTTTGGAGAGGGAGTAGAGAACTTGGGATTATTCCCTAAGAGTTTGTCCAGTACCCCGATGGAACTCAATCTCATATAGAAAAATCAGTATATATTTAAGCAACAGATTCAGCCACGCATGGCCGTGGTGAATTTGAGGATCTTAGGCTAACTCTAACCGGTGCCCTAAAAATAAAGAAGGATCCGCGGGAGTACACCTTTACTCCACTAAGTTTTGGCCTGTCCCCTAAATATAACGGACTAATTTTTTTGTTTTTTCTAAATTTATGCAATTCCAGTTGCAACTACATATTAGCACGCATATACAAACTAGGTTTTTATCATTTACGTCACTAGTTGTATCCCACTACCCAGCTTTGCTATTAGAAGTCACAACGGTTTAAAAATGTCATTGTTCCGTGAGATGCTTGCTAAAAAATGTCATTAGATATCTATAAAATCCATCGTTTCATTAGATGTTTGCTAACAAATGCCATTAGACACCGTTATTGTTAGGTCAAACCCGTTGACTATGTTATATGACAAAAATACCCCTAGACCCACATGTCAGTTCTCTCTATCTCACGGTGATAAGGGTGGGCCCCACTTGTCAGGAGTAAGCAAGCGAATAATTTTAGAGTAAAATAAGAATGTTCTTGGGATCAAGTGGGACCCATACTTTATTATAGTGAGATAGAGGGAGAGCTGACACGTTGGTCCATAGGTATTTTGGTCCTTAACATTGCAAACGAGATTTGAGCTGACGTGTTTAGTGGAATTTTTTAGCATGCGCCTAGCGAAGCGATAGCTTTTTAACAGTTGAAATTCCTGGTGGAAAAGCTGATTAGTGGGACATAACCAGTGGCATAAAAGATAAAAACCCTAGAAACTAAACATAAATATGAATGTTCAAGAAAATCATGAATATAATTTACAAATTGAACTCAAAGTTTACAAACTGAATTATTCAATTTTAAACACATCGAATGATCCAAATGTAGCAAATAACATGTGAAAGAATAACTAGGAAGCACTATGAAGTTGCGAGCTCTCGGGGCCGGAGTCGGTAAGTTGGGACCGCCTGCGTGCTCTGATCGCTGACGTACGCCTGTCGAACTCTGCGGATTTGGTGTCTTGGCGGCTGTCGAGCTCTGGCAAGTTCTCGGTTAACTCTCTTTATCGAGAGCTGGCTCGCGATCCGGCCCTTCAGGCTGCCTCGGGGCTCTGGAAGGCGTGTATCCCGCTTAAAATCAAGGTTTTCTTGTGGCAATTGTGCCAAGACCGCCTCCCTACCTCCATTAATGTAGCTAAGCGCAACGGTCCGACCACCGGGCCTTGTGCTCTTTGTGGTACCCCGGAAGACGCTGACCACGTGTTCTTCCGGTGTTCTCTGGCGCGCTTCGCCTGGAGCGCGGTCCGCGAGGCCGCGGGTGTGGATTGGGATCCACGCTCCCGCACTGAGCTTGTGTCGTCTTTGTCCCTGGTTCAGGGCTCCTCGCGCCGTATCATGTGGACTTGTGCGGCTGCGATGTTGTGGGCCCTCTGGCGCATTCGTAACAAGTTTACTATTGAGGGTGTTTTCCCTTCCCACCCCGCTGACGTAATCTACAAATGCATCATTTTCCTGCAGCAGTGGGCACCGTTGGGAAGGCAGCAGGACAGTGATCTTCATCGCCATGCTCTTGACCGCCTCCGCATCGTCTACTCGGTGTCTCAAACTTCGTCATCTGCCGCCGATGCTACCTAGGGATATGTAGCCTCTTTTGGACAAGTTTCCCTCAAGCCTGCGCGCTCGTTTGTTGGCTGGATACGCCATGTAACGCACTTTGCCTTCTAGGTCGGCTTCTTTTGTGTTGTGTTTGGTCTTCAGGTTGTATGCTACCTCTTATGTGCACGCTGCCTTTGTTGTAGGCTTTATTAATTTGAAGCCGGATGCCTTTGGCATCTTTGTTCTAAAAAAAGTTGCGGGTGGTGCTCAATAAGATCATCTTGGAGCTAAGTATGAACTTGTCGGTTCTTGATCCTGCGATGCTCTTCAAGGAATACCAGGATCCTATTTGTATAATACTCTGGCTGAACCGAAGTCCCGTTGATGGTGTACCAAAAGTTATTAGGCATATACATCTCGTCTTCAACAATCATGTTATACAATATGATGCAACAGATCATGATCCGCCATAGAACCTGATGATTCCAAATTACGTGATTGTTTTGTCAGTATTTTTAGGCCTACCCGGTAGGCTTTGTGAGATTTTATCGCGTTCGCACACTTCTTTTTGTCGTTTTCCTCAGATAATGCTTTTTGGGCCGAATATAATTATATGGAAGAAATATCAGAAAATGGTAGTAGAATCACACAATTAAAGTGATAACCACCTACCATAAAAGGAAGAAGAAAATTTGGCAAAGAGGCAATTGCCACAGGACCTCCAGAGTAAAATACGGCGTTCCATACTTCCATACGACCACGCCCGCCTGTATGAGCGGTCATATGGAGTGCCATCGTCGTCTTCAGATCAACTATATTCACCCCATGAATATGGACCATGGATCAAATGCCCAGAGACACTAGAAACTCGTCCAGAAGCAAGAACCCTAGCCGTTGGAGTGATCCGAAGGGAGAAACCGGCAAGAGGGAGGTCGCCACCTCCACCATCATCGGCACGAAGGCCCCAACATCATCCCCATTGTCATCATCATCATCATCCATATCTTACTCATTGTAATCCCAAGAACCCTAGAGGAATAACTTGTGTATTACATGTGCGGTTCATTCATGTCCTCCATCTTTTGTGGTATGATGTTTGTTGCCTTCGTGAGCGAGTAGTTTGCCTAGTTCTCGAGGATATGGACGAACCCTAATGTGTAATAGGTCGATTGATATTAAAATTTGATATCCTCTTTGCATGTTTATGTTGATGATCTTCTTGACGTTGGGTGAAGTCGACCATCCAATGTATGCCAATTTTGGACGGAAGATTATTACTGTTGGCGAACCATGTGGTTGCGGAGGTGGGTGACGTGACAGGTCACATCTCCCTTCATAGTGGATCATTGCAGTAGGGGGTAAAACGGAGACCACTTTTCTTGCGTCCACGGGGACATCTTGCCCCTTAATTACCGTTTGATAACCAGAGTGGGGAAGAACGGTGGTGGCGTATGTGATACAGAGATGCCGTGTGTATGCACACATATCTGTACCGGCTCCTCCCATAAAGAGAAACATGTAAAGTGGCTTAGGAATCCGAAGTAGCATCGTGTTTAGACACCGCTAGATGCACACTAGAGCGGATTCCGAACTCCCCGGGAACGCTTTAATCCCATTTGTCTCAGAACTCTTATTTACAATTCTTGGTATTTACTTTCATAAGTTTCATTGAAACGTTCACCTTTATGCTTGCAATATTGTTTTGTACTCCTGTTTTGGGTCACTTACAACTTGTAGGCACATTATTTGCACCATTCAAGAGGTGAAAGATTGGTTACTATGCTTCCCGTGGGATCGGTACTCTTATTTAGAAAAAGCTATAACTAAACCATGTGCACTTGCAGAACATCAAGCTTTTTTCGGCGCCGTTGTCGGGGAGCTGAACGCTTATGGTATTAGTCATGAGTTTGGTTTGAATTTTGTGTACTAAGTTGTTTATAGATCCAGAGCAACAATGGCTGAGGTTGAACACAACTATGAACTATCAGCCATGCGTCTTACGGGACCACCTATGCGAGAAATGTTCACATAGTTGGGGTCCTAATCCTATTGGGGTCGCTTATGAGGTAGACCCAAGTGTTGTCGAACTATTGCAGAGTAAACAATTTAAAGGTGGGGAAAGTGAGGATTCTTATCCACATTTGCAATTCTTGCAGACTAAGGCATCAAAACATTAAGCAAAGAATATCCAGAAGATGAAGGTAATGATAAATGCAATGTTCAAGTAAAGCCCCCAAAAAGGAGGAAGCAAGAAAAACCCATTAAAACAATAGAAGAGGAAGTAACTTATATTGTGAAAGGTTGCATTGAGGTTGCCGACACGGGTAAACATGTGGTACCGTGTTCTTTTGGTACTACCTCCTACTTTGGTCTTTGCGATATAGTCTCTTCTATCAATGTGATACCTTACACTCTTTACACTAAGCTTCACGACGAAATTTATGCTTGTGATTTGCAGCCCACTAATATGGAGGTAAAATTAGCGGATGGCACAATGAGAAGATCTTATGGCATAGTCCCAGATGTTTATGTCATTTTAGGAACTTTTGCCTACCAAGTAGACTTTGTTGTAATGGAAATTCCCGAAGATGATCTTTGTCCCATAATTTTTGGTAGACCTTTTCTTAATACTACAGGTGCAAGCATTGATTGTAAGAGGGAAGTTGTTTCTCCCCGGTACGGGGATGAGGTAAGAGAATTTCATTTTCTTTTTTAGGTTCAAACATCGTCCCCAACCAAGAGAACATGATAACAATGAAGAGAAGACTGTTGCACAATTGGTTGCAATCTACTTTGAAACTCCAAATGATGATCTGGAACGGAGTTTGACTGATTATGAGAAGAGTCCAGAAGATCCGACCAAAGAAGAAATAAACCATCATTTGAATGAAGCACCAGTCTGAGACCCGGTAGCTAGTGAACAATACGAAGTCCCTGAAAAGAAAGGAGATGAGGAACCGCCACCACCTGAACTAAAACCTCACCAAAAGAGTTAAGGTACGAGTTTTTAGATGAAACTAATAATTATCTTGTTATTATCGGTGATAACCTCTCAGATGAAGAGAAAAAAAGACTAATGGATACTTGAAAGAAACATAGAAAAGCATTTGGATATTCAATGGATGATTTGAAGGGAATTAGCCCCTCCATATGCACTCACCGTATATTCATGGAAGAGGGAGCTGAACCAGTTTGCGACTACCAGAGGAAGTTGAACCCCGAAATGAAAGAAGTGGTAAGAAAAAAATTGTTCATCTACTTGATGCACGTATTATATACCCAATTTTTAAAAGTAAGTGGGTGAGTCCAGTTCATTGTGTACCTAAGAAGGGAACATTTACAGTAGTACCTAACAAGCATAATTAATTAATCCCCACTAGAACAATAGTTGGGTATAAAATATGCATTAGCCTAACAAGCATAATGAATTAATCCCCACTAGAACAATAGTTGGGTATAGAATATGCATTGGTTTCAGGAGGCTAAATAAGGAGACCCCTAAAGATCATTATCCACTACCATTTATTGATCAAATGCTCGAAAGGCTAGCCAAACATACTCATTTTTGTTATCTGAATGGATACTCGGGATTCTCACAAATAGCAGTGCATCCAGAAGACCAACACAAACCACTTTTATTTTTCCTCTCGGTATGTGCTCCTATCGACGTATGCCTTTTGGCCTATGTAATGCAGCATGTACATTTCAGAGAGGCATGAATGCTATTTTTGTCGATTTTGTTGAGGAAATCATGGAAGTTTTCATGGATGATTTTTCTGTCTATGAAACTTCTTTTGATGACTGCCTTCATAATCTTGATAAAGTTTTGTAGAGGTGCGAGAACACTATTCTTGTTTTGAATTGGGAGAAATGCATTTCATGGTCAACAAAGGTATTGTTCTAGGGCACAAAATATCTGGTGGATGTATACAAGTCGACAAAGCAAAGATAGGTGCTATATAGAACCTCTCTTACCCTCGATATATAAAAGGGCTAAGGAGCTTTCTCGGTCATGCCGGCTTCTATAGCCGCTTTATCAAGATTTTTTCTAGTATCTCGAAGCTCCTGATTAACCTTTTGTAGAAAGATGTTCCCTTCACATTCAACGATGAGTGTAAAATCGCCTTTGAGGGGCTCAAACATGCTCTACTTAAGGCCCCTACTATTACACCTCCCAACTGGGATATCCCCTTTGAAGTGATATGTGAAACAGATGACTACACGGTAAACGTAGTCTTAGGCCAGCAAGTAGGTAAGAAGTTTAATATTATTTACTATGCAAGTGATACTCTTATTGATGCTCAAAGAAACTATACTAAGAATGACAGAGAACTCTATGCAATGATGAAAGAACATGTGGTGCCCCATGTTTGGTTTTGGTAATTGATGACAATCCCTATGGACTAATGGTTGCCTTGAGTTATGTTTGAAGGATTTGTCCATAGGAATGTCTTGAAGTCCATGTGTTGGTTTCCAGGAGTTTATGTGTTGATCAAGGTGCTATTCAAGGAATTATATAAAGTTTAGTCATGATACATGGTTGATCAAGACTAAGCCAAGAGTGAATCAAGTTGATCAACACACAAAGCGTAAAAGATGTACCGGAAGAGATCAAGTGATCCCATGGTATGATGAAGATCTCATACAACCGATGGAGGATGACATCAAGTGGTGATCGTCATCAAGATTGCAGTGTGCAAGTTCAAGTGGAGCATCACGAAGAGATCATACTTCAAGCTTGCCGTCCATTGTGGTGACACTGGACTTGTGAAGTTGTGCCGAAGAGTGGCTCACCCATATTGGAGTATGGGGGCAATCATCTAGTCTTCACGGAGCCAACGCAATCAACAAAGGTGGTCCAACTTGAGGAAGTCAAGATCGTCATCATCCATGCATCTCAAGTGGACTATGTGCAAGCCGAAGGTTTTCCCTTAATAGGTTTTCTATTTTACCGGTCCCATGGTGGTAGTTGGGAGACCGGGTTATAGGATCGATTGTCGTAATATCAAGGGGGGATCTCAAGTGAGTAGCTTGATCATATCATTCGTAGAGCTCAAACCATTGCATCTTGCATCATATTTCTTGGTTCTTGTTTGGTGTTTCTCTTTGTCAGTTTTAGAGCTTATGGTCATCTTCGTGACAAGCTCGAGTTCATTGAAAACGGAGTTCATATGTGTCGGTGTACTAAGGTAGGGGTACCTCAGTACCCCAACTTGTGCACGGGCAGTAGCAGCTTCCCGCGGCAGGGCTCACCACGTGCTTGCCGGAAACCTTTCTGCTCCATATAAAGCCATTCAAAAACAAAGTATACAAGACAGAAGATCGAGGCCCCGGCAAGTGGAGCTTGCCGGGAAGGCCGTCCCAGGCTCAGGACTACCTCACTAACACAAGACCCTGACAAGAGGAGCTTGCCAGGAAGACTAGAAGATCACATTTCAGAAGACATGCCTCGGCGCGGCATGCGCCCCGGCAGGGCCCGGGAAGCGACAAGCTTCAGAGCCCGACAAGCTTCCGGGCCCGGCAAGGTCAAGGCCCCGGCAAGGTGCTTGCCGGGGATAGTCACGCTGTGTGCCCGCGCTCCAGCTCATCGAACCACGCGTCGCCCTGGGGCCACTCCAGGGACGCGTGGCGGATGGCTGTGCAGCCTGGGGGACACGGTGGCACTCCACGGTGGTAAAGTCATCGCCGTGGCAAACGGAGACGCAAGGGCGGGCGCTTTTGGGGTCGACGGCGACGGGCATTAAATGCTCTTGTCCCCCACTGTCAAAGTAGGTGGTGACCATTGTTCATCCACTGTTGCTCCACTATTCCCGCACTGTTACAACTACCACCACTATTACATTTTTACCCTTTCCCCTACGTTGACACCTGTCGGTGACCCCTTGAGCTATAAAAGGAGGCCCATGCACAACGTAGAAGGGGTTCGGAACCTAGATCACTCATTCGCTCGGTGTAGCTCGTTCTTCAAGCTCCCGAGCTCCAACACTCAATAACAAACTAAGCAGGAGTAGGGTTTTACGCGTCCATCGCGGCCCGAACCTGGGTAAACTGCCCGCGTGCTCTCCACGATCTGCTCTTCGTGCTCCCTCCGCTCCCTCACCGCAACGACAAGGGGCTCCGGTCCCATAGGTGCTCGTGGTGGACAGTTTCCCCCGACACCCCAGGGCGACGCATGGTTCGATGGCTGTGCAGCCTGGGGGACACGGTGGCACTCCACGGTGGTAAAGTCATCGCCGTGGCAAACGGAGACGCAAGGGCGGGCGCTTTTGGGGTCGACGGCGACGGGCATTAAATGCTCTTGTCCCCCACTGTCAAAGTAGGTGGTGACCACTGTTCATCCACTGTTGCTCCACTATTCCCGCACTGTTACAACTACCACCACTATTACATTTTTACCCTTTCCCCTACGTTGACACCTGTAGGTGACCCCTTGAGCTATAAAAGGAGGCCCATGCACAACGTAGAAGGGGTTCGGAACCTAGATCACTCATTCGCTCGGTGTAGCTCGTTCTTCAAGCTCCCGAGCTCCAACACTCAATAACAAACTAAGCAGGAGTAGGGTTTTACGCGTCCATCGCGGCCCGAACCTGGGTAAACTGCCCGCGTGCTCTCCACGATCTGCTCTTCGTGCTCCCTCCGCTCCCTCACCGCAACGACAAGGGGCTCCGGTCCCATAGGTGCTCGTGGTGGACAGTTTCCCCCGACATCTTTGCCACCACGAGCACCTATGGGACCGGAGCCCCTTGTCGTTGCGGTGAGGGAGCGGAGGGAGC
>LR738709.1:685425974-685488508 GCA_902687465.1 Secale cereale | reverse complement strand
TGTCGGGGGAAACTGTCCACCACGAGCACCTATGGGACCGGAGCCCCTTGTCGTTGCGGTGAGGGAGCGGAGGGAGCACGAAGAGCAGATCGTGGAGAGCACGCGGGCAGTTTACCCAGGTTCGGGCCGCGATGGACGCGTAAAACCCTACTCCTGCTTAGTTTGTTATTGAGTGTTGGAGCTCGGGAGCTTGAAGAACGAGCTACACCGAGCGAATGAGTGATCTAGGTTCCGAACCCCTTCTACGTTGTGCATGGGCCTCCTTTTATAGCTCAAGGGGTCACCGACAGGTGTCAACGTAGGGGAAAGGGTAAAAATGTAATAGTGGTGGTAGTTGTAACAGTGCGGGAATAGTGGAGCAACAGTGGATGAACAGTGGTCACCACCTACTTTGACAGTGGGGGACAAGAGCATTTAATGCCCGTCGCCGTCGACCCCAAAAGCGCCCGCCCTTGCGTCTCCGTTTGCCACGACGATGACTTTACCACCGTGGAGTGCCACCGTGTCCCCCAGGCTGCACAGCCATCCGCCACGCGTCCCTGGAGTGGCCCCAGGGCGATGCGTGGTTCGATGAGCTGGAGCGCGGGCACACAGCGTGACTATCCCCGGCAAGCACCTTGCCGGGGCCTTGACCTTGCCGGGCCCGGAAGCTTGTCGGGCTCTGAAGCTTGTCGCTTCCCGGGCCCTGCCGGGGCGCATGCCGCGCCGAGGCATGTCTTCTGAAATGTGACCTTCTAGTCTTCCTGGCAAGCTCCTCTTGCCAGGGTCTTGTGTTAGTGAGGTAGTCCTGAGCCTGGGACGGCCTTCCCGGCAAGCTCCACTTGCCGGGGCCTCGATCTTCTGTCTTGTATACTTTGTTTTTGAATGGCTTTATATGGAGCAGAAAGGTTTCCGGCAAGCACGTGGTGAGCCCTGCCGCGGGAAGCTGCTACTGCCCGTGCACAAGTTGGGGTACTGAGGTACCCCTACCTTAGTACACCGACAGGAGCCCCCGGGCCTGGGCCACACACGATGCCGAGCGCTGTTGGGCCAGGCCCAAAGCAGTGCACGAGCACGCGTGGCCCACGGCACGCCGAATCCCCTTCCGCATCCGCCGCGTCCCTCCGTAACGGCACGCGTCGATTGCGGCGTCGTGGGAGGGAACGTGGCCACGTTCTTTAATGAGAAATGCGGAGCGTCCCCCACTTCCCCCTTAAAAGCAGAGGGAGCAGGGGCCGTTACCTTACTTCGTCTTCATTGCTTCTTCTATCTCCAGAAATTCCCCTTTGCGCTCCGACTCCACACTTCCTCCGCCGTCTTCCGCATCTGCGGCGCCGCCGGACTCTTCGCTCTCCCCTCCTCGCCGCCTCCGCCATGGCCCCGAAGACCGAGAAGGCGAAGGCGGAGAAGACCAAGAAAGAGAAATCCGAGCAGGCGGCGAGGCTTGCCCTTCTGCGGAAGAGGAACGTCGTCTTCGCGCCAAGGCTCGGCGCGCGGGAGCTCTGGAACAAGTATTACTTGTTCTGGGCCAAGGAGACCAAGGCGCATCCTCGGACCAGAGCCTATCCCGCCGCCGCCAAGGACGCGTACCCCGGCGGGTACTTCTTCTTCGCTGTTTTCTTCCACTGCGGCCTTTGCCCTCCCTTTTCTGAATTTTTCTGCGATATCATGAACACCTACAACCTCCACCTTCTAGACTTCACCCCCAACGCCATCCTCACGATGGCGGTTTTCGCACATCTGTGCGAAAACTATATTGGGATCTATCCGAATGTAGCGCTGTTTAGGCATTTCTTTACGCCTAGAGTAGAGGCCGGCGCCCCCCTCTCCGGGGGGATTTCTTGGGTCTTCTGCTTGAACAAGAAGGAGTCCTATCTGCGAGGGGAGCTCCGCGGCAAGTGGGAGGAGTGGCGCGCGGACTGGTGTTGGATAGTAGAGGACGAGCCGCAGCCCTTCACCGTGCCGCGCACAACCGCCATAGTGCGCGGCAGGGACTGGAGTGAGCTGGACTCGGACGACGTCAAGCTCAACGTCGCCCTTGTCAGAGTTCTTCGTCTCCGGGCAGCCAGGTTGTCCATGGGAGAAGTAGGAGCAGACTTCCTCCGCCGCCACATTGCCCCTCTACAGGATAGGAAGAGGCCAGCGTGGGAGTACGGCAACGCGGCGGACATAATGAGACTGCGCCCGGGACTGAACTTCAACTTCACGTCGCTGGAGCTGAAGGGGATGGTCCGGGAACTTTTTAAGCACGACCCGGCCCACCCAGAGTGGTTTAGAGCTCCCCGGGGAGTGGTGCCCCTATGCAACAGCACGGCTCGGGATCCCCTACGCGCAATGATGCCCGCATGTGACTCGCATGGCGTCGACCGCACATGGATACCGCCCACGCCAGATGCCATCATGAGCTTCTTCGACAACCCGGTGGAGGTGCCGAAGAACAAGGAGGAGACCAAGGGGCTCACTCGGGACACCACCGAGCAGGAGATTGCTTATATAGCTTCTCGGGTAGAAGAGGCCGCTGCAGCCGCAGCGGCAGGAGAGTTTGGCTTCACAGTCGAAGAGGCAGAGGCTGCGGATGCGTCCTGTCAAGCAGAGGAGGCGGAGATCCGCAGGCTGCTGCAGCTTCCTCCCGACGAGCTCGCCGGGGTCCCTTCTTTGAGGCACTCCGGGATCCCCGGAATTGTGACCGAGGCCGCGGCGAGAGGCGAGGTTGCCGGAGGAAACAGAGGCGCCGGAGGGAGCACGGCCGCAGGGCAGGGCGCCGGGCCCAGCGAGCCGGCCGAGGAGGAGGAGGAGGACGCCGGAGCCGGCGAAGACTCCGACGGATCTCTGGGGCTCTACAACGACGACGTCTCTTCGTCATCGGAGACCTCCCCGCCTCGGGCAAGTCCCAGGCGATCTCCGCTGAAGCGTCTCCGCAAGGCGACGACGGGGACGAGGGCGCAGGCGCCCCGACAACAACCGACTCGCCGGGCAACGCGAGCTACCCGGGGGAGCCAAGCTGCGACGGGGGCGCCCGGCGCACCAACCACGGCGGGGGCGACCCGCACACAGGCCACGGCGGAGGCGCCCCGCACGTCAGCGCCAAGCGGAGAAGGGTCTTCTCAGAGCGAAGCGGCTGCTCCGCCCGCTCCCCGGGCCTCGGCGCCCACAGGGGCCGGGCCTACGCAGCCCCCAGCCCCGGGGACCGCCAAGCGCCCGAGGGAGTCTTCGCCTCCTGCTCCTCGCGCGGACGCACCTCAGGTGGCGTTCGACTTTTCCGCCTTGAGCGATGACGACGGCGACGAGGAACAGGAGTAAGGAGTTGAAGTCTTGTATCTCTTTTTCTTTGTCTTGATTCTTTCCTTGACGATTCTGATCTTGCTTTTTGCTTTGATTTCAGGACCCTGGCCCAGCGAGTGGCGAAGAAGGCCAAGGTTCCCGTCGTCGAGGTCGAGGACGACTCCCCCGTCGCGGCGACAGGGGACACGCCAGCGACGAGCTTGCCGGACCCGAGCGCTGCTCCGAGGAGCAGCCCCCAGCGCAGTCCCCAGCGCAGCCCCCAGCGTAAGTCTGGGCTTGATCTTTCCACTCGTCGGGCGCACTTGAGGATCTTGTTTATACTAACATCCTGTTGTTCTTGTCTTGTGCAGAGGTGGAGCCGCAGCCACAGGAGCACCCGGAGATCACTCCCGAGGAGCCGCTGGCCCCGCCGTCCCCGCCAAGGACGAACTCTCCGGCAAGGGAGAGCGCTCCGCCAAGGGCGGGTTCTCCGCCAAGGGCGAGTACCCCGCCAAGGGCAAGCAGCCCGGCGAGGGTGGCCACCCCGCCAAGGGAGAGCTCCCCGGCGAGGGAGCCTGCCGTCGACGAAGTCCGCCAAGGTAGATCTTGTAACTCCGTCTTCTCGGATTTGTCTTTTTTGGATATTTGCTTGAACTTCTTCTTTTTCTTCTTCTTCTAGATCCTCCTCCCCCAGAGCAAATGGAGACGGAGATCGTCGTCGAGGAGGAGGGCGCGCAGGGCGACGGCGGCAACGCCCCTGTCGTCGAAGACATGGCGGGAGCCGCCGAGCCCGCCGCGGAGGAGACTGCCCCGACCGCAGACGCAGCGGCCGGGGAGGGGGACGGCGACCGCACTGCCGGCCTGGAGGCGGCAGGAGCATCGAGTGCTGCACCGGCCGCCGACCCCTCCGCCGGAAAGGAGCAGTCGGGCTTCTACCTCGAGGCTCCCAACGGCGTCTTCATCCAAGTGCCGTGGGGATCCTCGTCGCGAGCCCCCGCGGAGGGAGAGGCCTTTGATGGAGAGGTCCTCGCCTCCGCGGGTCTGAAGATTGTCGAGGCGCCTGGCGGGAGTGACGAGCCCGAGGAGGAGAAGTTGCTCCACCGGCTCCTGGCCCTTTACCGGGCCAGGCAGGCGAAGCTTGAATCTCGGGAAGCCCTCACCGCCAAGGCCGCAGCTGACATGGAGAAACGCGCGGCGGAGCTCCGCGCCGCCAACCAAGCGGCTCTCCGCGACGTGGCGGAGGAGCACGAGAGGCTCGCCGGGGAGTACCAGGAGTGGCTTCTGGAGAAGGCCGAGGCCGAGGAGCAGCAGCGACTCGCCGGAGAAGCGCTGTCTCGGCGAGAAGGAGAGCTCACCCAACGGAAGGTCAACCTCGACGCTCACGAGGAAGACCTTACCGCCCGGGAGCAGGCCCTTGGCGGGGAGCTGAAGGAGGCGAAAGCCGCCGCGGAGACCGCGGAGACCGCCAAGAAGGAGCTCGAGGCCAAGGTGGCGCAGCTGGAGGAGTACTTAAAGGCGAGCACAGATAGAGTCACCGCGCTCAACATAGATCTGTACAGTTGAAGCAAGCGTTCCCGACAAGCCTCGCCCCGGCGAGCTTGCCGGGGGACCATCAGCTCCGGCAGAACGAGAGGTCCTTGCCGTAGAAGCTGGGGTTCCCGCAGCGGCCCTCATGCCTTTAGTCCTTGCCGTTGAGCCCCGGGCTCCGGCATGGGCGCAGCAGATCGTCCGTTTTCTGCAAACTGGAGAACTTCCCGATGACCCAGCAGAGATAGAGAAGATAACCAGGCAGTCAAGTATGTACCAGTTCGTGGATAACGAGCTGTACAGAAGAAGACTCAATGGTGTCAGGTTGAAATGCATCTCCAGGGAAGATGGACAGAAGCTGTTGGCAGAAATACACGGAGGCATATGCGGCCACCACGTTGGCGCAAGGGCACTTGCCGGGAAAGCTTTCCGGCAAGGGTTCTTCTAGCAAGAAGCCCTCCAAGATGCAACTGCACTAGTAACCAAGTGTGAAGCGTGCCAGTTCCATGCAAAGCAAATTCATCAGCCAGCTCAAGCTCTCCAGACGATCCCTTTGTCCTGGCCCTTCTCGGTCTGGGGGCTCGATATCCTCGGCCCCTTCCCCCGAGCTGTCGGGGGCTTTGAGTACTTGTACGTTGCAATCGACAAGTTCACAAAGTGGCCAGAGGTGGAACCAGTGAGAAAGGTGACAGCACAGTCAGCAGTCAGGTTCTTTAGGTCAATTGTTTGCCGTTTCGGGGTCCCTAACAGGATCATCACCGACAACGGTACGCAATTTACTAGTCGCACCTTCATGCAGTACGTCCAAGACCTTGGCGCCAAGGTCTGTTTCGCTTCTGTTGCTCACCCGAGGAGCAATGGTCAAGCGGAGAGGGCCAATGCTGAAGTGCTGCGCGGACTCAAGACAAGAACCTTTGACAGGCTGCGCAAGTGCGGAAAAAAACTGGATAGAGGAGCTACCGGTGGCTCTTTGGTCAATCAGAACGACACCAAGTCGAGCCACCGGACAGACACCCTTTGCTCTAGTCTATGGAGCAGAGGCAGTTCTCCCCACGGAACTCGTATACGGATCTCCTGGAGTGCTCGCTTATGATGAGCTCGAGCAAGAGCAACTGCGACAAAATGATGCATTGCTCCTCGAGGAGGAACGTCTCCAGGCTGCTGTACGAGCTGCTCGATACCAGCAAGCCTTGCGCCGCTATCATAGCCGCAAGGTTAAGGCCAGGAGTCTCGAGGAAGGCGACCTTGTTCTTCGGCGTGTTCAGTCCGCCAAGAATTCCAACAAGTTGACGCCGAAGTGGGAAGGCCCTTATCGGGTGAGACAAGTCACAAGGCCCGGAGCTGTCCGCCTTGAGACCGAAGAAGGCTTACCGGTGAGCAACTCCTGGAACATAGAGCATCTTCGCAAGTTTCACCCATAAGGCGCGGTTGCCGTGACCTGCTCCGGCAACCACCTTTTGTACAAGCCTTGCCGCTGTTGCATGTAACCCTTTGTACAAAGCCGGGCGCAGACCCCGTGCATCAGTAAAGCTTTTGAGTTTTGCGCTATTCGCCTTCTCCATGCTTTTCTTTGTTATTTGCATGCATTATTTGGCATATTGTGCAAACACACATATCCGGTAAGCATTATCACGCCGAAAGGCCATATATTTGTTCCCCCCTTCTTTTTCTTTCCCTCTTAAGCAGAAGGAACGTTCCTCGCGCACAAGTTTGCCGGGGGGGAAGGAGATGGAAGAGGAACCAAGTGCTGTTCAAGAAAGTGAAACCTTGCCGGAGAAACAAGCAATATATGAAAGCTAAGTTACCAGAATTTGAGCAGTTCAAATTTTTAAAATTTTTGGTTATTTTCCTTGAACAACCACACTTTGTATGGAAAACCTGTGCGCGGAGGAACCTACCCGTGGCTAGCCGCACCCTTATCTTGTTTTCGAGTACGCTCAACGACTTAAGAGAGCTGCGACAAGTGTCGCGCCCTTACTTCGTTTTCGAGTTCACTCAGCAAGCTAAGTGTGTTGCGACTAGTTGCGGTAAGGTTGCTTGCCGGTAAGGCCTTGACCAGCAGGCTGCTCAGAGTCCAGCACTCAGCGCTCGCGGCAAGGACCCTTTGCCGGCGAGCTCCCTGGAAGCGTAGGGTGAAAAGCATACAAAGTAAAGGACCAAGACAAGGGAGATAACATTGCACTGATTGATCAAAACAAGATAATATCTTACAAGGGATAACTTGTCGCAATCACTAATAAGTTCGTGCCCATGGCACACTTTGCAGTAACAAAGGAAATAAAAAGGAAGAGGCCTAATCTACGCG
The DNA here is from genome assembly GCA_902687465.1 of Secale cereale. Taxonomy (NCBI): domain Eukaryota; kingdom Viridiplantae; phylum Streptophyta; class Magnoliopsida; order Poales; family Poaceae; genus Secale; species Secale cereale. The sequence continues at coordinate 685,481,436 of LR738709.1, read as the reverse complement.
GTCGCCTTCAACCCTGGAGATCTTGTTCACCTTGGCGATAATATGGGCGACCTGCGCCTTCAGCGCCTCCATATCCGCGTCGGCCGGCAAGCTACGGAGAACGTTGACGAGATTTATGCCCGGATTGCGGTACACTATCTTCGTCAGGACGCGCTCCAAGGTTCCCGCGCAGAGCTGGCGCGACTCCTCGGCCAGTTGCGCGGGAAGCTTCTTCTGAAGATTTGCAAGGGCCGGCGTGACCCCTCTGAAGAAAAGGCTGAGCTTGGCGCTGTGGGGGAGGTTTGGATCCGGAGAGTATATAAGATGCTCAACCCTCAGCGCCATCAGCTCCTTGTCGATGGCAGCGGCGGAAGCCACCAAGTCATCAGTCCACACTTCGACGGTCCGGCGGAAGTTCTCAGCTGAAGTGGCGGCGCTCTCCACCAGGCCTCGCTCCTTGCGGAGCTCGTCCTTCAGCTTGGTTTCCCGGTCCCGGACGGCGTCGAGCGAGTCCTTCAGCGTGGAAACCTTCAGCTCTAGATCTGCAATTGAGTCCTTGGCGGCCTTCAGCTCGTCGCCTTGCTTGGAAAGACGCACCTGGAGTTCGGAGTTAGTGTGGGCATCCTTCTCGCGCTCTATGTTGAGCGCGGTGACTCTATCTGCGCTCGCCTTTAAGTACTCCTCCAGCTGCGCCACCTTGGCCTCGAGCTCCTTCTTGGCGGTCTCCGCGGCGGCTTTCGCCTCCTTCAGCTCCCCGCCAAGGGCCTGCTCCCGGGCGGTAAGGTCTTCCTCGTGAGCGTCGAGGTTGACCTTCCGTTGGGTGAGCTCTCCTTCTCGCCGAGACAGCGCTTCTCCGGCGAGTCGCTGCTGCTCCTCGGCCTCGGCCTTCTCCAGAAGCCACTCATGGTACTCCCCGGCGAGCCTCTCGCGCTCCTCCGCCACGTCGCGGAGAGCCGCTTGGTTGGCGGCGCGGAGCTCCACCGCGCGTTTCTCCATGTCAGCTGCGGCCTTGGCGGTGAGGGCTTCCCGAGATTCAAGCTTCGCCTGCCTGGCCCGGTAAAGGGCCAGGAGCCGGTGGAGCAACTTCTCCTCCTCGGGCTCGTCACTCCCGCCAGGCACCTCGACAATCTTCAGACCCGCGGAGGCGAGGACCTCTCCATCAAAGGCCTCTCCCTCCGCGGGGGCTCGCGACGAGGATCCCCACGGCACTTGGATGAAGACGCCGTTGGGAGCCTCGAGGTAGAAGCCCGACTGCTCCTTTCCGGCGGAGGGGTCAGCGGCCGGTGCAGCACTCGATGCTCCTGCCGCCTCCGGGCCGGCAGTGCGGTCGCCGTCCCCCTCCCCGGCCGCTGCGTCTGCGGTCGGGGCAGTCTCCTCCGCGGCGGGCTCGGCGGCTCCCGCCATGTCTTCGACGACAGGGGCGTTGCCGCCGTCGCCCTGCGCGCCCTCCTCCTCGACGACGATCTCCGTCTCCATTTGCTCTGGGGGAGGAGGATCTAGAAGAAGAAGAAAAAGAAGAAGTTCAAGCAAATATCCAAAAAAGACAAATCCGAGAAGACGGAGTTACAAGATCTACCTTGGCGGACTTCGTCGACGGCAGGCTCCCTCGCCGGGGAGCTCTCCCTTGGCGGGGTGGCCACCCTCGCCGGGCTGCTTGCCCTTGGCGGGGTACTCGCCCTTGGCGGAGTACCCGCCCTTGGCGGAGCGCTCTCCCTTGCCGGAGAGTTCGTCCTTGGCGGGGACGGCGGGGCCAGCGGCTCCTCGGGAGTGATCTCCGGGTGCTCCTGTGGCTGCGGCTCCACCTCTGCACAAGACAAGAACAACAGGATGTTAGTATAAACAAGATCCTCAAGCGCGCCCGACAAGTGGAAAGATCAAGCCCAGACTTACGCTGGGGGCTGCGCTGGGGACTGCGCTGGGGGCTGCTCCTCGGAGCAGCGCTCGGGTCCGGCAAGCTCGTCGCTGGCGTGTCCCCTGTCGCCGCGACGGGGGAGTCGTCCTCGACCTCGACGACGGGAACCTTGGCCTTCTTCGCCACTCGCTGGGCCAGGGTCCTGAAATCAAAGCAAAAAGCAAGATCAAAATCGTCAAGGAAAGAATCAAGACAAAGAAAAAGAGATACAAGACTTCAACTCCTTACTCCTGTTCCTCGTCGCCGTCGTCATCGCTCAAGGCGGAAAAGTCGAACGCCACCTGAGGTGCGTCCGCGCGAGGAGCAGGAGGCGAAGACTCCCTCGGGCGCTTGGCGGTCCCCGGGGCTGGGGGCTGCGTAGGCCCGGCCCCTGTGGGCGCCGAGGCCCGGGGAGCGGGCGGAGCAGCCGCTCCGCTCTGAGAAGACCCTCCTCCGCTTGGCGCTGATGTGCGGGGCGCCTCCGCCGTGGCCTGTGTGCGGGTCGCCCCCGCCGTGGTTGGTGCGCCGGGCGCCCCCGTCGCAGCTTGGCTCCCCCGGGTAGCTCGCGTTGCCCGGCGAGTCGGTTGTTGTCGGGGCGCCTGCGCCCTCGTCCCCGTCGTCGCCTTGCGGAGACGCTTCAGCGGAGATCGCCTGGGACTTGCCCGAGGCGGGGAGGTCTCGGATGACGAAGAGACGTCGTCGTTGTAGAGCCCCAGAGATCCGTCGGAGTCTTCGCCGGCTCCGGCGTCCTCCTCCTCCTCCTCGGCCGGCTCGCTGGGCCCGGCGCCCTGCCCTGCGGCCGTGCTCCCTCCGGCGCCTCTGTTTCCTCCGGCAACCTCGCCTCTCGCCGCGGCCTCGGTCACAATTCCGGGGATCCCGGAGTGCCTCAAAGAAGGGACCCCGGCGAGCTCGTCGGGAGGAAGCTGCAGCAGCCTACGGATCTCCGCCTCCTCTGCTTGACAGGACGCATCCGCAGCCTCTGCCTCTTCGACTGTGAAGCCAAACTCTCCTGCCGCTGCGGCTGCAGCGGCCTCTTCTACCCGAGAAGCTATATAAGCAATCTCCTGCTCGGTGGTGTCCCGAGTGAGCCCCTTGGTCTCCTCCTTGTTCTTCGGCACCTCCACCGGGTTGTCGAAGAAGCTCATGATGGCATCTGGCGTGGACGGTATCCATGTGCGGTCGACGCCATGCGAGTCACATGCGGGCATCATTGCGCGTAGGGGATCCCGAGCCGTGATGTTGCATAGGGGCACCACTCCCCGGGGAGCTCTAAACCACTCTGGGTGGGCCGGGTCGTGCTTAAAAAGTTCCCGGACCATCCCCTTCAGCTCCAGCGACGTGAAGTTGAAGTTCAGTCCCGGGCGCAGTCTCATTATGTCCGCCGCGTTGCCGTACTCCCACGCTGGCCTCTTCCTATCCTGTAGAGGGGCAATGCGGCGGCGGAGGAAGTCTGCTCCTACTTCTCCCATGGACAACCTGGATGCCCGGAGACGAAGAATTCTGACAAGGGCGACGTTGAGCTTGACGTCGTCCGAGTCCAGCTCACTCCAGTCCCTGCCGCGCACTATGGCGGTTGTGCGCGGCGCGGTGAAGGGCTACGGCTCGTCCTCTACTATCCAACACCAGTCCGCGCGCCACTCCTCCCACTTGCCGCGGAGCTCCCCTCGCAGATAGGACTCCTTCTTGTTCAAGCGGAAGACCCAAGAAATCCCCCCGGAGAGGGGGGCGCCGGCCTCTACTCTAGGCGTAAAGAAATGCCTAAACAGCGCTACATTCGGATAGATCCCAATATAGTTTTCGCACAGATGTGCGAAAACCGCCATCGTGAGGATGGCGTTGGGGGTGAAGTCTAGAAGGTGGAGGTTGTAGGTGTTCATGATATCGCAGAAAAATTCAGAAAAGGGAGGGCAAAGGCCGCAGTGGAAGAAAACAGCGAAGAAGAAGTACCCGCCGGGGTACGCGTCCTTGGCGGCGGCGGGATAGGCTCTGGTCCGAGGATGCGCCTTGGTCTCCTTGGCCCAGAACAAGTAATACTTGTTCCAGAGCTCCCGCGCGCCGAGCCTTGGCGCGAAGACGACGTTCCTCTTCCGCAGAAGGGCAAGCCTCGCCGCCTGCTCGGATTTCTCTTTCTTGGTCTTCTCCGCCTTCGCCTTCTCGGTCTTCGGGGCCATGGCGGAGGCGGCGAGGAGGGGAGAGCGAAGAGTCCGGCGGTGCCGCAGATGCGGAAGACGGCGGAGGAGGTGTGGAGTCGGAGCGCAAAGGGGAATTTCTGGAGATAGAAGAAGCAATGAAGACGAAGTAAGGTAACGGCCCCTGCTCCCTCTGCTTTTAAGGGGGAAGTGGGGGACGCTCCGCATTTCCCATTAAAGAACGTGGCCACGTTCCCTCCCACGACGCCGCAATCGACGCGTGCCGTTACGGAGGGACGCGGCGGATGCGGAAGGGGATTCGGCGTGCCGTGGGCCACGCATGCCCGTGCACTGCTTTGGGCCTGGCCCAACAGCGCTCGGCACCGTGTGTGGCCCAGGCCCGGGGGCTCCTGTCGGTGTACTAAGGTAGGGGTACCTCAGTACCCCAACTTGTGCACGGGCAGTAGCAGCTTCCCGCGGCAGGGCTCACCACGTGCTTGCCGGAAACCTTTCTGCTCCATATAAAGCCATTCAAAAACAAAGTATACAAGACAGAAGATCGAGGCCCCGGCAAGTGGAGCTTGCCGGGAAGGCCGTCCCAGGCTCAGGACTACCTCACTAACACAAGACCCTGGCAAGAGGAGCTTGCCAGGAAGACTAGAAGATCACATTTCAGAAGACATGCCTCGGCGCGGCATGCGCCCCGGCAGGGCCCGGGAAGCGACAAGCTTCAGAGCCCGACAAGCTTCCGGGCCCGGCAAGGTCAAGGCCCCGGCAAGGTGCTTGCCGGGGATAGTCACGCTGTGTGCCCGCGCTCCAGCTCATCGAACCACGCGTCGCCCTGGGGCCACTCCAGGGACGCGTGGCGGATGGCTGTGCAGCCTGGGGGACACGGTGGCACTCCACGGTGGTAAAGTCATCGTCGTGGCAAACGGAGACGCAAGGGCGGGCGCTTTTGGGGTCGACGGCAACGGGCATTAAATGCTCTTGTCCCCCACTGTCAAAGTAGGTGGTGACCACTGTTCATCCACTGTTGCTCCACTATTCCCGCACTGTTACAACTACCACCACTATTACATTTTTACCCTTTCCCCTACGTTGACACCTGTCGGTGACCCCTTGAGCTATAAAAGGAGGCCCATGCACAACGTAGAAGGGGTTCGGAACCTAGATCACTCATTCGCTCGGTGTAGCTCGTTCTTCAAGCTCCCGAGCTCCAACACTCAATAACAAACTAAGCAGGAGTAGGGTTTTACGCGTCCATCGCAGCCCGAACCTGGGTAAACTGCCCGCGTGCTCTCCACGATCTGCTCTTCATGCTCCCTCCGCTCCCTCACCGCAACAACAAGGGGCTCCGGTCCCATAGGTGCTCGTGGTGGACAGTTTCCCCCGACAATATGCATCTTCTATGATGTTTTCGATGTTGGAGGTTATGTCGGTTCTTCTCTGATGGAGGGTTCTCTCCTCTATATGTTAGGCATACCTCTTGTGCCTCTCCGGAACTTGAACCAGTCATCATACTTCTCAACGGCTTAGCAATGGGCATAAAAAGACTTGTGTGCATCCGAAAGCGTTGGCGAAAGTACTTCTCCGCATATGATGGATTTGGAGTAAAATAGTCTCTCGTGATCTTAGCATGACCCTCCGCTCTATCGCGGTTGATGTGTATGCAGCCAAACTGCGATCCTCTCCTAGGGCGCCGAATGTCATCATTGAAAATCATTCCTAAACCGGTTTCAAACTCTTCATCGTCTTCTTCCTCTTGAGATGACGATGAGTCCTCGAAGAGCATCTCCCTCAACCTCTTCATCTATAATTCAAACGGCTTGGTTAGGAAATGAACGAAAAATATCACGTAGGCAATCCGTCGAAAACTTGCGGTGTGATGGTGATGCACCGGCCAGCCGTCGTCGTTTTGACCAAATTGGCGGGCGGCAAAGCGTGGGCGTGACCTGCGGTGGTGCGCAAGCAAGGTCAGATGTGGCAGCCACCAAAGAGGAAGATGGTTCGAAGCAATCCAACGAATCGGCTATGGTGACGGCGATGTTTCACCTCAATTCCAGTGACAACGACGGGGGCCGAACGGGCTCTGTGTCGGGCAGAAGGGCGGCGGGGGCCAAAGGAGGCAACGAGGTAGCGGCGGGGATGGCGGGTGGTGATGTCTACACACGCTTCTACTCTTGTAGACTATGTTGGGCCTCCAAGCGCAGAGGTTTGTAGGACAGCAGCAATTTCCCTCAAGTGGATGACCTAAGGTTTATCGAACTCAGGGAAGTAGAGGTTGAAGATGGTCTCTCTCAAGCAACCCTGCAACTAAGATACAAGAAGTCTCTTGTGTCCCCAACACACCTAATACACTTGTTAGATGTATAGGTGCACTAGTTCGGCGAAGAGATGTTAAATGGCAAGTGATATGGATGACAAAACAAAGTAATATAAATCTGTAATAAAAAGTGCAGCAAGCAAACAAGTGGTAAACGTGAGCACAAATGGTATTGCAATGGTGGAAACAAGGCCTAGGCTTCATACTTTCACTAGTGGCAACTCCCAACAACATTAACATAATCGAATCACATGATATTTCCCATAAAACATGCAATGGAGACGCACCCGGAGGTCATTCCTTCGTGGTCAAGAGAGGACGAGAATTATGTAGGGCTACAAAAGCACACCTCAAAGTTCGTAGTTCTCAATCTAAGGATTTCGCAATGTCACCGCGGCCATCCAAAAAGAGTCCCACAATCACCACAACATATCTAAAGGATAGTCAAAGACAAGCACCAAGAGACTCTCAATCTTCTATCAACACACAAGAGAGGAAATCACTCATGAAAATATTTTTCTAATCCATGTCCAATAGACCGCTGTCACCTTGGTCTCGGGGATTATACTAGATAAAGACAAGTGAGTACATCAATCCAATAAATAGAGGAAGGGGAAATATCATGGGATCACCCTAGATTAACATAGCCTATGATCACAACGAAGATCACATCATGGGAGAGAGAATTGACCACATAGCTACTGGTAGAAACCTCAGCCCCGAGGAGGAACTACTCCCGCATCATGGAGGGAGGAAGCAACGTCGATGGAGATGAATCCGGGGGCACTTCCCCGTCCCGGCAGGGTGCCGGCACAGGAATTCTGGTCCCCCGAAGCTTGATGGCGATGGCGGCGGAGATCGGAATTGCGTCTGGAGAAAAGGGGTCTGGAATCAGGGTTTCCTCGACGGGTGTTAAATATATGCCAAAGGGGGGCATCAGCGGAGACCTGGGGGGCCCAGGCGCCCCCCCGGCGCGGCTAGGAGGGGGCCGCGCCACCAGGGCGCCTGGAGCCCTGGTGGGCCCGCTCCGGCCCTACTTCGGCCGTGTGGAAGCTTCCGGAACGCTGATTTTTTTATATAATTTTTCCGGGATTTTTCTGGCAGTTTACGTGACGGGAAAACCTGAAATACAAAAACAGCAGAAAACAGAAACTGGCACTGGGGGTGCACTGAGTTAATAGGTTAGTCCAAATATGATCAAAAGTGTATGGAAGTGTATAAATATCATAGCAATATCACCCAAAAGAGGCATGGAGCAAGCAGAAATTATAGATACGTTTTGGACGTATCAACATCCCCAAGCTTAATTCCTGCTCGTCCTCGAGTAGGTAAATGATAACAAGCATAATTTCTGTGGTGACATGCTATTAACCATATAAGAACTTTTAACAGTCACATGACAAGTGCTTACTGAGACAATGAATCTGTAGTAATTAAGTTGCCTCATGAGAAAATCACAAAGAACTGAAAGTTTTACAATATGAAACTGAGATACTCAATAGATTTGTAATGAGCATGGTGTGCAAATATGACAAAGTGATATCTCGCTTGCCCCCTTTAGTGAAGCAAAACATAAATGCAGGGGCACCTCCAAGGTTTAAGTGATGACTCGATACAATGATTTCAGAATAAACGATATCACAATCATGCAAAAGACAATGCTACTTTGGGACAATGCACATTACACTCAGAATGACAATCATGCTCTTAATAGTTGGTGCTTTAAAGAAGGTGGAGACTCTCGAACCGTGGCTTTTGTTGGCAAGGTTGAAAACCCGTGGTCGGAAACAACGACAAAACATGTACCAGAGCTCTTGGTTTTAAAAACAGAGTTAATAATTATTATTTTGAATATGCATGTTTCGTCAACGAATGCTAGCAGACAACTCAATCACTTCTTGAGATGGACAAGTTTCGAGGAACGGCTCCCGAATGAGGACGATCACATCCTCTTAATCTCCTTTGTTTATCACTGCCAAAGTTTTCTGATTTCTCATGAACAAAGCGTGAAGGAGGGTTTGTTTGTTTATATTATTTTTTAATGTGTCGGGCGCACTCTATGCCAGTTCCTTCTCGTATTATGGGTTTGCACATTAGACATGCAATCCCGGGGTGAAGCTTGTCCAACTTAAAAAGATCATGCATTAACTACTACTTCCTCATGAGCTAAAACAGAGGCACAAAAGAGAAATGCTTTTTTTTTGAATAATTTCGAGATGGTACATGAAAGTCTTCTTTAGGAATGGCAGGTAAATACCATGTATAGGAAGGTATGGTGGACTCATATGGCATAACTAGTTTAAAGGATTTTGGATGCACAAGCAGTCAGTCTGCTTAGTACAGGTGGAGGTTAGCAAAAGACTGGGAGCGACCAACTAAAAGAGCAATGACGGTCATAATCATGCAGAGCGACAAAGCAACATTGAATCAGGCATGGAAGTTATATCGCTACTCAGAAATAAAAGATCATCAAGGCTTGACAGACTTTCTTTACAGTCTTAAATATGCGTAAGCATACGCCAAGTCAATCAAAATAAATTCTTGAAGGAAGATATCACTAAACCATACCACATCATAGGCAAACAAATCATGTTGGTACTCCAATAACACATTGGGAACCCCCCATCTATTTGAGACTAACCATAAGAAAACGTGAACTACTAAGCACCATTATGCACATAGCATTTTATCATAGACATATCGACCAATGCAACAGAAGCCAACTCTCTTAATAAGATAAGCATGATAAATAAAGAGAGTTCCAATGACCAACTAAACAAAAGCTCTTTTAAAAGATAAGCTTGAAAACTAAGAGCTAAACATGATAGTAGCTATTGAAATACCAAGAACATACACAGCAAAGATAGACATGAAAATTCTATGTTGTGTTCTAGGTTGAAGTAGAGCGTGTTTCTCTCCCACACAAAGAAAGCTGAGTTCCGACTCGTTATGAAAAGCTAAAGAAAACTAAAAAGGAAACTAAAAGCAAGACGCTCCAAGCATAGCACATAACACATGAAGTGATAAAAATATAGTGGAACGAAAGACGAACTGATAATGTTGATGGAGAAGGGGATGCACGGGGGCATCCCCAAGCTTAGACGCTTGAGTCTTCTTGAATATTTCTTGGGGGTGCATGGGGGCATCCCCAAGCTTGAGCGTTTGACACTCCTGAATCTTTTTATCATCTTCCCTCGCACACTTGAAAACTCCCTTCATACATAACTCATCATAATCTGATTAGCGAGGTTAGTACCCATAATAATATAATTGTTCCTTGCTGGAAATAAGGATATTCTTGAAGGTCTACTGTTTCTCAAGATTGCCAAAAGGTTTTTGCAAAGAAAAAGCAAGCTCAAGGTTTGCAAAATGAAGGAAAGACAAAACAGGACAGAATCTGTGAAAAACAGACCAGCAGGTAGTAAATGATTTTTTCGGGGCACTTCTGCAATTCTAATCAAAAAACTCAGAACAGACGCCCGAAAGACAATTGTATAGAGCACGCTGTCGAAAAAATTCAGACCAAAAAGATGATCTGGTGATTTTATACGAATTTTTCTATCCAAGGACAGAATCTGTTTCCTGTACAGCACGTCACAACTTTTGAACTTTCTTGCAATCAGAGGCTACACTTGGCACAAAGCTGAAAAGTAAAGATACAATGATGATGCTACTGTAGTAACAACATCAAGACACAACAAAAGCAAAATAAAATTTTATTCATGTGGGCTGCCTCCCAAAAGCGCTTTCTTTTACGCCTTTAAGCTAGGCATAAGACTTTAATGATGCTCTCGTAGGAATAAGAGTTGAAGAACAAAAGAGAGCATCAAGAAGCAAATACCAAACACATTTAAGCCTAACATGCTTCCTATGCATAGGAATATTGCTATAGAATAATTCATTGAAGCACAAAGCAATAAGCATAGGAAGACAAAACAAGTGCAGCTTCAAAACCTTCAACATAAAGAGAGGGAACTTGATATTATTGAAATATCTATAAGCATATGTTCCCTTCTCATAATAATTTTCAGCAGGATCACGGATAAACTCAACAATATAAGCATCACATAAAGCATTGTTACCATGATCCACATGCAAAAGGGTACTCTTACTCTCCACATAAGCATAATCTTTCTCATCGGTAATAGTGGGAGTAGGACTATCATAAACAACTTGAACACTATAGATTAATTATGTATTAGGAAGATGGTGTTCAATAAGGGAGTAATTCCCTCCATGATTATGACAAGTTTCATAAGGATAATTTCTCCTTATGTCATAGGTACCTTTATAATCACTATAGATTGGAGTTATAACATCATCATAGTAGAGAAGAGCATTATCATTGCTAGCTGATACGTCCAAAATGTATCTATAATTTCTGCTTGCTCCATGCCACTTTTGGGTGATATTGCTATGATATTCATACACTTCCATACACTTTTGATCATATTTGGACTAACCTACTAATCCAGTGCACCCCGGTGCCAGTTTCTGTTTTCGGCTGATTTTGTATTTCAGGTTTTCACGTTACGAGAACTGCCAGGAAAAATCCAGAAAAAATTATATAAAAAATCAGCGTTCCGGAACCGACCTTGCGCCCGAAGTACAGCCGGGGGGGGCCACCGGGGCTCAGGGCGCCCTGTGGGCGCCCCCCCCCCCCCTGGGCCGCGCCGGGGGGGCGACTGGGCCCCCCGAAGCCCGTCCGGTGCCCCCCTTTGGCATATATTTAGAGGGTCCCTCGAAACCCTCGGGGGAGGAACTCTTTTCGCGATCCCATCTCTGTTCCGCCGCCGCCGCCGCTTCCAAGATCGGGAGCACCAGGAGAACTCTTCCCGGCACCCTGCCGGAGGGGAGGATCACCACCGGGAGCTTCTCCACCACCATGGACGCCTCCCGGATGACTCGTGAGTAGTCTCCCTTGGACCATGAGTCCATGACCAGTAGCTATGTGATGTTCTCCTCCCGTTCCTGTGCTTCACTAATTAGTCCTCGTGAGCTGCCCTACATGATCGAGGCACATATGTAATCCTTATGCTGTTGCTATGATGAGTTTGCTGGGATCCGATGGATTATGAGATTATGTTCAGATTGATCTTGAGTAATATATTGGATTCACCTCTTTTATATTTATGTTCATAAGTAATTCTTGCATGTTCTCCGTTGTTATTTATTACTTTGGCCGAGTAGTAGGTAGTGACTCCAAGAGGGAACGTTATGCTTGATTGTGGGTTCATGCCCCTCGATGACTAGCTTGAGTGACAGAAACATGAGTCTAGGGGATGTGTTGTTGCCACAAGGGGGAAAACAACGGTGCTTATGCCCGCGGGTGCAAGGATTGTTTACTTTACGCAAAGTTCTTTTAATGCAGTTTTCTGTTGCTTTGAGTTTACACTATGGGTGGGGCTCACAACTTAATACCAGCGAGATGTTCTGGATAGATATCTCAAGGTGGATGATTAGTAGTAGATATTGATGGATTTCGGTCTACTTACTTTGGCGTACCGCCCATGCTTTGAACCTCAACCTTTCTTGCAATGTAGTCAGCATTGGTTTGCATTCGTGGTCCTGTCAATTGCCCAGCTGTAATTCGTTTACCTCACATAGCTGTTTTATCGTCTTTTGGGAGAGAGACATCACTAGTGAACATCATGTGACTCCGGTCCATATTACCATCATTGATCACATTTGCTATTTACTTTTCATTATTATTTACTATTGCAAAACACTATCTATCACTACTATCATTTTGCGTTTAATCCTTTGTGAACTACAAGGCCGGGGGGATTGACAACCTCTCTGTACTCGTTGGGAGCAAAGTTATTTGTATCTGTGTGCAGGTCCACGTTGATTGCTAATTGCGCCGTTAGCAGTTGACACCTACTTGTTGAACCTAGGAGTCCCTGGGGATTCGATCCTTGGCATCTTTGCTAAGGGAAAACACTTCCACAACACTGCATCTTTCACCTTCCACTTGGGGTAACCAACGAGGGGTTAGAGGCCCATCACTAGCAACTATACTTGTAAACATGTTGTCTTTATTCTTACTAGCAAAAGAGTTATCAATTATCACATCACTAGTGGGTAAAGGATTTGCAATCCTATCATCCCCAAGCTTAGATCCTTCCATATCATCACTTTCAGAGTTGGTACCAAAAAGATTTTCAAGGTCATAAGCAGCATTATCATCATTTTCCCAATCACAATAAGTAACATGCATATCATAATCAAAATCATCTTCAATAGTACCTACGGACGTATCATCAAGGAGTATTTTCTGGCGCCGTTGCCGGGGACTCCACTCTTCAGGATAGGGGAGTTGCATGCTATCTTTTACCTTTGCTTTTTAGTCTTGTTAGTTTACCTTTCGGTTTTAGCTTTAGTATCCTTTATCACAAAATTACAAAAAAAAAATTACCTTCCTGTTAGTAGTCCTATCTGTTTAGCTAAACATGTTAGGATATGGTGTTTTGAGGGAATCAGAAGTTCTAGATTTCCATCAAAGGGATGGAGAAAATATGAAGAAGGCATGGGACAGAATTTCTGATGCACATAGGAGAATTATGCCTTGGATACCTATAAAAATTGTGCTTAGGAATTTTTACCAGGGTCTTTTTAAATGGTGTAAACACTCTCTTGACATTATAGCCGAGGGAGATTTCCTAGAGTGTGATGAAGCTAGAGCTCTTGAAATTATACATGGTCTATCTAGTTACTTTGTTTATGATCATAATTTTGATACTGTCATAGATAGACTTGCTAGTATTGAAAAGAGAATGGATGCTCTAGACTTAATGAAGGTAGAGAAACCCAAACCCAATAAGAGAGATATTTTGGAAATAGATAATGACTGGGAGCCTCTTGTTAGGATTAGCATCTCTAATCAATACTTCCTTGCTTATTGTGATATTGGATCTATGGTTTCTACTATGCCAAAAATTGTTCAAGATTCTTTAAAATTTAACATGGATAGATTATCATCTTATCATGAACACACTAATGGAGATATTTCTGAAATCCAGGGAAAAATAAAGGATGTGCCAGTTAAATTCCTTAAAGGGATTGCAATGGTTGATTTCTTCATCATGGAGCCAAACCAAGGAAATATAGTGCTTGGAAGGGACTTCCTCCGAGCGGTAAAAGGCTTCATCGATATAGGTAAGGGACAAATCCGCTTACGCGGGAAGGCAAAAGGTGTGTACCCCTTTCCTAGAAGGAACAAGAGTGAACTTGTTGAGGAACCTTATGAATCAATTTATAACTCCGATTATTATGATGGTTATTGATTCCTCTATGCATTATGCCTAGCTTAAAGGCATAAAAGAAAGCACTTTTGGGAGGCAGCTCACATGAATAAATATTTTGCTTTTGTTGTGTCTTGATGTTGTTTACTGCTGTAGCATCATCATTGTATCTTTGCTTTTCATATTTGTGCCAAGTATAGCCTCTGATTGCTAGAAAGTTCAAAAGTTGTGAGGTGCTGTCCAGGAAACAGATTCTGTCCTTGGATAGAAAAATTCGTATAAAATCACCAGATCATCTTTTTGGTCTGAATTTTTTCGACAGCGTTCTCTATATAATTGTCCTTCGTGCATCTGTTCTGAGTTTTTTTATTTAAGTTGCAGAAGTACCCCGAACAAATCGATTAATACCTGCTGTTCTGTTTTTCACAGATTCTGTCCTGTTTTGTCTTTCCTTCAGTTTGCAAACCAAGAGCTTGTTTCTTTGCAAAAACCTTTTGGCAATCTTGAGAAACAGTAGAACTTCAAGAATATCTTTATTTCCAGCAAGGTATAATTATTTTATTAAGGGTACTAACCTCGCTAATCAGATTATGATGAGTTGTGTATGAAGGGAGTTTTCAAGTGTGCGAGGGAAGATGATAAAAAGATTCAGGAGTGTCAAGCGCTCAAGCTTGGGGATGCCCCCGTGCACCCCCAAGAAATATTCAAGGAGACTCAAGCGTCTAAGCTTGGGGATGCCCCCGTGCATCCCCTTCTCCATCAACATTATCAGTTCGTCTTTCGTTCCGCTATATTTTTATCACTTCATGTGTTATGTGCTATGCTTGGAGCGTCTTGCTTTTAGTTTTCTTTTTAGTTTTTCATAATGAGTCGGAACTCAGCATTCCTTTATGTGGGAGAGAAACACGCTCCACTTCTACCTAGAACATAACATAGAATTTTCATGTCTATCTTTGCTGTGTGTGTTCTTTGTCTTTTAATAGCTACTATCATGCTCTGCTCTTAGTATTCATGCTTATCTTTTCAAAGAGCTTTGGTTTAGTTGGTTGCTTGAACTCTCTTTAATTACCATGCTCACCTTATTAAGAGAGTTTGCTTCCGTTGCATTGGTTAATATGTCTATGATAAAGATGCTACGTGCATAATGGTGCTTAGTAGTTCAGGTTTCTTATGGTTAGTTTCAAATAGCTGGGGGATTCCCAATATGTTATTGGAGCACCAACATGATTTGTTTGCCTATGATGTGGTATGGTTTAGTAATATCTTCCTTCGAGAATTTATTTTGATTGACTTGGCGTATGCTCACACATATTTAAGACTGTAAAGAAAGTCTGTCAAGCCTTGATGATCTTTTATTTCTGAGTAGCGATATAACTACCATGCCTGATTCAATATTGCTTTGTCGCTCTGGATGATTATGATCGTCATTGCTCTCTTAGTTGGTCGCTCCCAGTCTTTTGCTAACCTCCACCTGTACTAAGCGGAATGACTGCTTGTGCATCCACATCCTTTTAAACCAGTTATGCCATACGAGTCCACCATACCTACCTATATGTGGTATTTCACCGCCACTCCAAGTAATTTACATGTGCTACCTTTAAAACCTTCAATCTTTGCAATACATAGCTCATGGGAAAGTAGCTTACAAACTATTGTGGTAAAGAATATGTTGCTTATGTATCTTATTTCTTATAAGTTGCTTGCTGAGCGGTAACCATGTTTTTGGGGACGCCATCAACTGTCACACTTTTGTTGAATATCATGTGAGTTGCTATGCATGTTCGTCTTGTCTGAAGTAAGGGTGATTTGCCGTGGGTTGAATAAGTATGCATATTGTTAGAGAAGAACATTGGGCCGCCAACCAAAGCCATGTATCATGGTGGAAGTTTTAGCTTGGACCTTAATCCTCAATCTCTTATGAGAATATGCTTATGCATTAAAGAGGAGTCCATCATCTATTTTCTATGTTGTCCCGGTATGGATGTCCTCAAGTTGAGATCTATCAAAAACGAGAAATCAAATGCGATTTATCTCCTTGGACCTTTGTACAGGTGGCATAGAGGTACCCCTTTGTGACACTTGGTTGAAACATATGTAATGCAACGATAACCCATGGAAATCCAAGCTAATTAGGACAAGGTGCGAGCACTATTGGTATTCGATGCATGAGGCTTGCAACTTATAGGATGTGTTATGCATGACACATATGAAGTACTACTACCGTTGACAAAATTGCTTCTATGTTTTCAAAATAAAAAGCTCTAGCACATAATCATTCTTTTACTTTTATGTTGAGTCTCCACCTTCTTTTAAAAGCACCAACTACTGAGAGCATGATTGTCATTCTGAGTGTAATGTGCATTGTCCCAAAGTAGCATTGTCTTTTGCATGATTGTGATATCGTTTATTTTGAAATCATTGTATCTAGTCATCACTTAAACCTTGAAGGTGCCCTTGCATTTATGTTTTGCTTCACTAAAGGGGGAAAGCTAGATATCACTTTATCATATTTGCACATCATGTTCATTGCAAATCTTTTTGATGTTTCAGTTTCATATTGTAAAACTTTCAGTCATTTCTGATTTTCTCATGAGGCAACTTAATTACTATAGAATCATTGTCTCAGTAAGCTTTTGTCATATGACTATGAAAAGTCCTATATGGTTAATAGCATGTCACCACAGAAATTATTCTTGTTATCATTTACCTACTCGAGGACGAGCAGGAATTAAGCTAGGGGATGTTGATACGTCCAAAACGTATCTATAATTTCTGCTTGCTCCATGCCACTTTTGGGTGATATTGCTATGATATTCATACACTTCCATACACTTTTGATCATATTTGGACTAACCTACTAATCCAGTGCACCCCGGTGCCAGTTTCTGTTTTCGGCTGATTTTGTATTTCAGGTTTTCACGTTACGAGAACTGCCAGGAAAAATCCAGAAAAATTATATAAAAAATCAGCGTTCCGGAACCGACCTTGCGCCCGAAGTACACCCGGGGGGGGGCACCGGGGCTCGGGGCGCCCTGTGGGCGCGCCCCCCCTTGGGTCGCGCCGGGGGGGGGGGCGTCTGGGCCCCCCGAAGCCCGTCCGGTGCCCCCCTTTGGCATATATTTAGAGGGTCCCTCGAAACCCTCGGGGGAGGAACTCTTTTCGCGATCCCATCTCTGTTCCGCCGCCGCCGCCGCTTCCAAGATCGGGAGCACCAGGAGAACTCTTCCCGGCACCCTGCCGGAGGGGAGGATCACCACCGGGAGCTTCTCCACCACCATGGACGCCTCCCGGATGACTCGTGAGTAGTCTCCCTTGGACCATGAGTCCATGACCAGTAGCTATGTGATGTTCTCCTCCCGTTCCTGTGCTTCACTAATTAGTCCTCGTGAGCTGCCCTACATGATCGAGGCACATATGTAATCCTTATGTTGTTGCTATGATGAGTTTGCTGGGATCCGATGGATTATGAGATTATGTTCAGATTGATCTTGAGTAATATATTGGATTCACCTCTTTTATATTTATGTTCATAAGTAATTCTTGCATGTTCTCCGTTGTTATTTATTGCTTTCGCCGAGTAGTAGGTAGTGACTCCAAGAGGGAACGTTATGCTTGATTGTGGGTTCATGCCC
Source organism: Secale cereale (assembly GCA_902687465.1). Taxonomy (NCBI): domain Eukaryota; kingdom Viridiplantae; phylum Streptophyta; class Magnoliopsida; order Poales; family Poaceae; genus Secale; species Secale cereale. Next base: position 685,464,238 of record LR738709.1, on the reverse strand, counting down.
CTCGATGACTAGCTTGAGTGACAGAAACATGAGTCTAGGGGATGTGTTGTTGCCACAAGGGGGAAAACAACGGTGCTTATGCCCGCGGGTGCAAGGATTGTTTACTTTACGCAAAGTTCTTTTAATGCAGTTGTCTGTTGCTTTGAGTTTACACTATGGGTGGGGCTCACAACTTAATACCAGCGAGATGTTCTGGATAGATATCTCAAGGTGGATGATTAGTAGTAGATATTGATGGATTTCGGTCTACTTACTTTGGCGTACCGCCCATGCTTTGAACCTCAACCTTTCTTGCAATGTAGTCAGCATTGGTTTGCGTTCGTGGTCCTGTCAATTGCCCAGCTGTAATTCGTTTACCTCACATAGTTGTTTTATCGTCTTTTGGGAGAGAGACATCACTAGTGAACATCATGTGACTCCGGTCCATATTACCATCATTGATCACATTTGCTATTTACTTTTCGTTATTATTTACTATTGCAAAACACTATCTATCACTACTATCATTTTGCGTTTAATCCTTTGTGAACTACAAGGCCGGAGGGATTGACAACCTCTCTGTACTCGTTGGGAGCAAAGTTATTTGTATCTGTGTGCAGGTCCACGTTGATTGCTAATTGCGCCGTTAGCAGTTGACACCTACTTGTTGAACCTAGGAGTCTCTGGGGATTCGATCCTTGGCATCTTTGCTAAGGGAAAACACTTCCACAACACTGCATCTTTCACCTTCCACTTGGGGTAACCAACGAGGGGTTAGAGGCCCATCACTAGCAACTATACTTGTAAACATGTTGTCTTTATTCTTACTAGCAAAAGAGTTATCAATTATCACATCACTAGTGGGTAAAGGATTTGCAATCCTATCATCCCCAAGCTTAGAGCCTTCCATATCATCACTTTCAGAGTTGGTACCAAAAAGATTTTCAAGGTCATAAGCAGCATTATCATCATTTTCCCAATCACAATAAGTAACATGCATATCATAATCAAAATCATCTTCAATAGTACCTACGGACGTATCATCAAGATGATAATTAAGGCAATGGATTTCACCTTCTTCTTTAAACTTACAACCATTAGGATAAAAGTTGATGGGAGGAATATGCTCAGGCCAGGTTGATACCCATTCTTCCTCCTTTTTGCTCCTCTTCCTCCTCCTCTTCTTTTTCTTCTTCTTCACCTTGGGAGGGGGTGGTTGGAGATGAAGCTTCTCCACATATCCTGGTTTATCATTAGAAACAATAGGGGAAACTTGGGAGAAACTCTCCTTTTTATTAGCAGAAATATAAGAGACATTTTTATACTTTGGTAAAGTTCCCTCCTTTCTAATCTTCCTTATGTAATCATTTTCATGGCAATTAACAACACAATAGAGATGGAAATTTTGCAAAGTGTTTTTTATTCCTATGGCATTAACATCTAGCCAAGAAGTCTTTTCTCATAACTCCTCACACATCAAAAATAACATAAGCTCATCATAAAGATCAGAGGTGATCATGTTATCACACAACTGGTTAACAGTTATGTTTTGAAAGTGCATGCATTGAAAATTAAAGTGACCCTCTATACAGCAAAGTTCACAAGTAAAAGGATAAAGGTCACACAATTCTCTAGCAATTTCATTTAAATCTCTGACCCAAGTGATTGTTCTTTCATGCATATGTTGCTTACAATACTTCTCTTCTTCAATCATAGGCCTTTCACAAGGTCTATCCACTCCACAGAAATTAACATGCTTATATAAAACTTCATTTTTAGGAATTGGATCATGCATGTTGAAATCATCATGAACAATTTCATTTTCTTTGCAAATCTCTTTAAAAGGTTCATGATGCTTGTTCCAATCCTCCTTAGGCATATTAAGATGTGAAGCAAAAGATTTGAGGAAATCAACAAGGAGTTGAGAATCAAGCCCAAACTTAGCACTAGACTTATTAAAACTTGTAGTTTCAACAAAGGACTTAATGAAATCATACTCATAAATTATACCTGACTCTTTACCTTTGTCGATCTCCCAATCTTCAGGGTTGCTTGGAATTCTTTCAAGGAGTTCCCATCTAGCATCAATCTTTTCGTTTGTGAAAGAACCCATAGAGGAAGCATCGAGCAAATCTTTATCCTGTCGAGAGAGCCTCGCATAGAAATTAGTAATAATCATATCTTTGGGGAGCCCATGGTTAGGACATTTTAGCATTAACGTTTTCAGTCTCCCCCAAGCTTGAGCTATGCTCTCTCCGTCATGAGGGTAGAAATTATAAACATAATTCCTATTCTTATGGACTTCATGAAGAGGATAAAACTTGGAGTAAAAGAGAGACATAAGCTCTTGCCAGTCAAGAAAGTGCAAGTTATCGAGAAGCTTTATCTATAAGTGATACGGCGAACAATTTCCTCATGACAAACTCCTTTGATACACCTGCAAGCTTAAATAATGAACATAGTTGTGACAGATATAGCAAGTGTTCACCGGGATGTCTGTCTCCTACATAACGATTAGCCAAAACATAATCGATAATACCAGCTGGTATTTTATAGGGCACAATTTCAGTAGGGGGAGGAGCAACCACCACAGGTGTGGGGCGTCTTTCCGCAAGCAACGATCCAATAGCAAGGTTGTCCATAAGCATAACTAGTGAAATAAAAACAAGAAACAAAAAGATTTAATTGCAAGATCTAAAGATATACCTTCAAGCACTCACTTCCCCGGCAACGGCGCCAGAAATAGCTTGATGTCTACACACGCTTCTACTCTTGTAGACTATGTTGGGCCTCCAAGCGCAGAGGTTTGTAGGACAGCAGCAATTTCCCTCAAGTGGATGACCTAAGGTTTATCGAACTCAGGGAAGTAGAGGTTGAAGATGGTCTCTCTCAAGCAACCCTGCAACTAAGATACAAGAAGTCTCTTGTGTCCCCAACACACCTAATACACTTGTTAGATGTATAGGTGCACTAGTTCGGCGAAGAGATGTTAAATGGCAAGTGATATGGATGACAAAACAAAGTAATATAAATCTGTAATAAAAAGTGCAGCAAGCAAACAAGTGGTAAACGTGAGCACAAATGGTATTGCAATGGTGGAAACAAGGCCTAGGCTTCATACTTTCACTAGTGGCAACTCCCAACAACATTAACATAATCGAATCACATGATATTTCCCATAAAACATGCAATGGAGACGCACCCGGAGGTCATTCCTTCGTGGTCAAGAGAGGACGAGAATTATGTAGGTCTACAAAAGCACACCTCAAAGTTCGTAGTTCTCAATCTAAGGATTTCCCAATGTCACCGCGGCCATCCAAAGAGAGTCCCACAATCACCACAACATATCTAAAGGATATTCAAAGACAAGCACCAAGAGACTCTCAATCTACAATCAACACACAAGAGAGGAAATCACTCATGAAAATATTTTTCTAATCCATGTCCAATAGACCGCTGTCACCTTGGTCTCGGGGATTATACTAGATAAAGACAAGTGAGTACATCAATCCAATACATAGAGGAAGGGGAAATATCATGGGATCACCCTAGATTAACATAGCCTATGATCACAACGAAGATCACATCATGGGAGAGAGAATTGACCACATAGCTACTGGTAGAAACCTCAGCCCCGAGGAGGAACTACTCCCGCATCATGGAGGGAGGAAGCAACGTCGATGGAGATGAATCCGGGGGCACTTCCCCGTCCCGGCAGGGTGCCGGCACAGGAATTCTGCCCCCCGAAGCTTGATGGCGATGGCGGCGGAGATCGGAATTGCGTCTAGAGAAAAGGGGTCTGGAATCAGGGTTTCCTCGACGGGTGTTAAATATATGCCAAAGGGGGGCATCAGCGGAGACCTGGGGGGCCCAGGCGCCCCCCCCCCCGGCGCGGCCAGGAGGGGGGCCGCGCCACCAGGGCGCCTGGAGCCCTGGTGGCCCCCCTCCGGCCCTACTTCGGCCGTGTGGAAGCTTCCGGAACGCTGATTTTTTATATAATTTTTCCGGGATTTTTCTGGCAGTTTACGTGACAGGAAAACCTGAAATACAAAAACAGCATAAAACAGAAACTGGCACTGGGGTGCACTGAGTTAATAGGTTAGTCCAAATATGATCAAAAGTGTATGGAAGTGTATAAATATCATAGCAATATCACCCAAAAGAGGCATGGAGCAAGAAGAAATTATAGATACGTTTTGGACGTATCAGGTGGTCGCCGAGAGATGCGCCGACGAAGAGAAGTGGCCGGGGAGAGGCCAGAGAGAAGCTCCGTTCTTCCTCCAAGTGGTAGCGGTGGAGTAAATTTAGGCACATGATAGGCGTCGGAGTATAAAATATCCTCATCTATTCGGTTAGGGGATAGGCTAGGTGCCGACTAGAGGAGTAAAACCGAATTTATCCTCTAACGCTAGATAGGGGATCAGTTGGAGTTGGCCTTACTAGGTGGATTGAACTCTTCTACCATCTTGAATTTCCTATAGCTGCTGGCTAGTACCCCTTTGAAGTTGCATATATTTCCTTTCTCCTTGAGAGGAAAAGAAAAAGATGACTTCTAGCTTTTCCTAGAGGTAGTATAAGTTTATGGACTGAGTGGTGCAGTAATTTTTTATCTAAGTTTGCCCACCTGTAAAGATTATGCAATTGTGTTCGCGATAACAACTTTTAAGAAGGAAAATCATGAACGACTAGCACTTGCATGGTATCGCATGAAGGAGGCAATAAGGAATTGTCCTAAGCATGAATGGAAGAATGGTTAATTCTTCATATGTTTTATAATGCCTTAAATACTATGTCGAAAACTATGCTTAATATTGATGCTGGAGGAACTATTATGAGTACACTACTAGGAAAAGGCCTACTAATGGCGCACCTATTTTGGCCATTAATGGCGCATTAGTGGTGCGCCATTAGTGCCACGCCATTAGTATTTTTTACTAATGGCGCACCTGTGGTGCGCCATTAGTATCTGGTATACTAATGGCGCACCACAGATGCGTCATTAGTATAGACCACGGTGCGCCATTAGTATGCCTCCCAGGGGGCCATATATATACCCAGGTGCTTTGTCATACTAATGGCGCACTCTTGCGTGATGCGCCATTAGTAACTTTGGCATACTAATGGCGCACTGTTGGATGATGCGCCATTAGTATCCTTTGGCATACTAATGGCGCACTGTGATGTGATGCGCCATTAGTATGAATATTAGGTTTTTTATTATTTTTTTACTTTTCTGTTTTTTGCACAGGTTACAAAATGTATTATTGGACAGAATATAGACAGCAGCACACAACAACAACATATTCATCGAATACAATAGAAGATTAGTCTCTGAATACAATTCATCATATTAGTCTCCGAATACAATTCATCATATTAGTCTCCGAATTCAAAAAACCGAACAAAGATAGAACATTATATTACAAGTCTCGAGAGCGCGAGTAGCGAGTTTGTCTTCACATTACAAGTCGATATCGATCATCTAAACTACCATCACATAGAAGAGATCTGCGGTCATCACGATGAGCATCATCACAATGAAACTCGTCTTCATCCGGTTCCTCCAACGCTCCCTCCCCTCTCCCGCTAGATAGCGGGCGTATCTAGATTTCGCCTCGGCCCTAGTGGTGCACCCTTTGTAACTGTTACCGCTGAAATGGTGAACCTGTCTCCGACACTCCTCCCAGTCGTCGTAGACTCCGGGAACCTTACCCTTGTACACGACATACGACGGCATCGATATGCACTAGCCAAACGAAATGTTAGTACCAATTCACAGACAATACATAAGTGATATATAAGTATGCAACAGAACGATCGGAAGAGAAAAGCAAGACATTAATAGCATCGATTACATCTAAGTTGAACGACTGTCGAAACCAAAGAGACATACTACAAGTTCATTAAAGTTTAATTACAACATGAGCCAATCGATGTTTCAGAACTAGACACAGCATCACTACTTTCAACTCGACTCAAGGGACCAGAGCATGGATGAAGCCGCCGTCTATCGTGGGAGTCATGAAATTGCGGGCGTTGTCAGCCTGCATTTGTAGCATTGTGTCTATGTCACTGTTGGACAATTGATTTCTGAGGTAGAACTGCCCCGAGGTACGAAGGACATCTTGATGGATGATTTCCGCAAACTCCGACTGGATGCGAAAGAATTCTTGTCTGATGTCCGTGTCCTGGATTGCCGACACGCTCGCGGCCCAATCTTTGAGTTTACTCGGTAGCAGAAGGTGATGATGGTCCCGTCCGATCGCCCGCATGTGATGGATGGCGTAGTAGGCATCCTTCTGACCGCCAGGCAGCTGCTTGACGCAGCAGAATGTCGTATTGTGGGCGAACACGTGCTTGCCGTACTTACGAATAGGCCTGGTGAAGGTGCCTCCAGATTTGGCGTAGCCGGGGAGAACATCATCAAGAACTTTCTTGACATTTGTGTAGTCTACCTTCGACTGACGGTCCGAGTCGAAATACGTGGCCGTGGAATATTTCGGGCTTAGGAGGATGAGTGTGCAATGTGTGTCACTGCACAAAACACGGAATGTTAAAAGAAAAATGATCGAAATCTAAGAATTCATATGTTACGGGGCGGTTGAGGGGACGACTTACTCGGAAAAGTAAGGCACGAGGAAGTTATCCTTATCTCGGTTTGCCAGAATGACGCCTTCGAGGTAAGAACTCGCGACTTGCCGGTCCCCAGCGCTGCCCAAGATCTTGGCACGCATGTAGAAGGGGTCGACTATCACGATGTCCGGGGTCTTGTCTCTAATGATCCGCATCTCCATACTCCGCGAAAATAGCCGAACGAAGGTGTAGTGCAGCGGATGAAGGTTCAACATAGCGTAGATGTCATCAAACCACAGGACGATCGTACCCCCGATGGAGTTATCCACAAAGCCCTTGCCCTCTGGCACCTTGGCCGCGAAAACCGGGTATGCCACATCCTTCTCTCTGAGACGCCGCTTCTCCAAAGAAAGAACAATGTCATGCAGACTCCGCATAGCACCGGTTGTAGCATTGAGCATATTACTTGGTAGCATCGGCCTACCCGCCACATGCACCCTCCACATTATATCCTCAGGTGAAGGTTGCCCGTCCTGAGCACGGATCGTACTCGGTGTCGGCTGGCTCGCACCCTTGTTAGTCTTTCTTTTCCGTGCCTTCTTCTTCTCCTGTAATGGGACCGAGTTCTGCTCACAGACCGCCTTCTTGAGTGTGTTGGGGCTGACAATATTTCGCACCTCGCCTATCTGAGGCTCGGTGAAGTCGGCAGCTGGAGGCGTCTCCTGAGAACTGAACGGCAGACGACTCCTGTTACAACTTGGTTTCTCCGCGGTACCAGCTAGATCGCGCACGTCTTTTGTAGGGTTGGGTTCTTGAGAAGGAGGCCCCATGAAGTCGCCATCGTACCCATGATCGGCAAAGTACGGATCGACGTTGGCAAATGTATTGTCGTTGTTGCCGTCGTCGTCGTCTGGATCCTATGCCATATGCATGTTTGGATCCAGTGGCATAGGGATGTCCGGCACCGTTGCGGCGGTCTTGCCATGGCTTGGTGCCGGCACGACTGGCGGTGTTGTCTTTGGGGTGGTGTCCCCCGCCCCCAAACAAATATGGCTCTTCGGCCAAAGCAGGGGCCAGCTTAGGCAGGCGCTGAGGGTCATCACATCATCTTCGTCGGCCCCGACGGGTCGAATCGGAGGTAACAACTCGTCGCAGCCTGGCAGCACCCGAACCAGTTGAACCCTATACAAGGTGGGTGGCATCCTAGTATCGTGGAACACGGGGTTGCCTGGTTGAACAATTTTGCCCTTGGCGACATCGACCAACTCGTTGTTCACGAAGTGCAGGAGAGTGCACGGAACGTCGGCAGGCCCTGCGAAAACATGTAGGGCGTCAGGGATGCCCAGTCAAAGGCAAGGCCGGAGATGAAGTCCTCGGCCGAGAGAGGCTTAATTAGTTACCGTGATGATGGCGTCGAGCTCGGCTAATGTCGAGGCACCGCCAACGGCGGGCGTGCAATTGACGGAGGGGCCGCTTGCTGCAGAGGTGTCGGCCGGCGTACACCCGGGTGCATTAAGCTCCCGTGTCGGTGTCGGAGACACCAATGTCGCCTCCGCCGGAGACACCAATGGCCCCGCCATCGCGTTCTGCGAGTTGCTGGCCGTGAAGCTGGGAATCGGGGGCGGCCCCTGTTGGCCGCCCGCAATCCACGCATGCAACCCCTCAATCAAGGTAGGCACAATGGCAGTGATCGTCGCTCCGAGTTGTTGTTGCACTTGCTCTTGGACAATCTCCGGAATCCGCGCCACTTGTGCCTTGAGTTCTTGAACCTCGCGCGACTGGCTTTCCGAGCTGGTCTTTTTCTCCTTTCGCCCACCAGCATTATAGTATGACGACCATTTTGTGGACAAGCCTTTCCCGGCCACACGACCAGCTGACGACGGCTTACTGAGCTTATCCTTTTTTTTCATTACATTCAACGCCCTATTTAGAGTGGTGTCCCAAGGGTTGCTCTTAGTCGACCCCGCGCTACTGCTTTCAGTCGCCTGCGGAAGGAATGTGGACCATTTAGAAATTTGGCTTCATTAATTAGAATGCAACCATATGGAGCTAATTACGCGGGGGTGTATTCCTTACCAGAACAAGCTCAAGCGCCCTGGTCTTCGGATCCGTTGTAAGCTCCTTTGTTTTCGGGTCCTTCTTGTACCGGGCCCTGACAAAGTTCCTGGTCTGCTTGTCACCGTATTTATCGAAGAGGGGGGGTAGGCCTTGCTCAGCACGCTCCGCCTCCTCCTTGTCCCATATAGGCTTCGCCACTCTGTAACCGCCGGGACCGAGTGTGTGTTCTCCTAAGTTCAGCTCCCGCATTTCTTTCCCCCATTGACTTGATTCGGAGGTTGCGGTGCTCGAGCACTTGATCTTGAAGTCGTTGTAGTCATCTTCGGTGATCGAAGAATTTTTCTCCTTGATCTTCTCATAACTAAAACCTTCTTCAATCATTCTCTTCACCGTGCTTTTCCAAGTAGACAGGGCCGTGCTCATCTTCGTGAGGGCGGCATTGTTCACTTTATTCCCTTTGAGGCTTGTGTTTTCAAATTCAGCGGGGAACTTGTATCGTTCGTGCAGCTTCGTGAAGAGGAGGTTGCGCAAATTCCCTCGGTCAAGATGCCTCAGGTTCTCGGTGTTGATCGAGACGGTGCTCCGGAGAATGCACCCGAGCTGAAGCGAGTACCCCTTGACTATTCGTTCGGGCGCCGTTGGATTCCCGTCGGAGTCCACTTCAGTAAATTCCTCCTTGACTGTGCGGAGCACGGTCGGGCGCCGGTCCTTCCGTTGCCTCTTCGGTTGGCTGCCATATGTGCGTGCGCCGCCATCATCAGTGGTGGCATCCTCGGCGGCACCATCAGTGGTGTCATCCCCGACAGCACCATCAGTGGGGTCATCCTCGGCGGCACCATCAGTGGTGTCAGGATCGGTGTCTTTCGCGGCGTCCTCATACAAGTGAGGTTGTTCCTCCATATCCTGGGACAGCTCCCAGAATGCCTTGCCGCCCGAACCCCCGGCCTCATAGTTGTGGGCCATGTTTCTCTCTAAATAGGAAAAAAGTTTGGTCAAAAAGTTGGTTATTGTCAAGGAACAAGATCATGGTCTCATCATTTAGGGACGTAAACCTGAACCTAACCCAATTGAGGATGTGAAGATGATGAGAATTAGCGGAAAAAATGCATAAGATCTTGATAAGAGCCATGTGCCAGAGTATACATATACAATTGCAGACTTCATGAAGATGTCAGCAATGAAACATCGACTACCTGAAATATCAAATGATGAAGCATATAATGTCTTTGTTGATCATGTTGCAGCTAAGGTACGTGAGTAGGACGATGAAAAAAAGAAGTTATTAGGTCAACTACGTACTAACAAGAAGATATATTTGAGCCTGCTATTGAGATTCAGATTGGTTTGAATAAATTCAATGCTTCCGTGTTGTGTGGCCTCACCTGTCTCTTCCATGATCTTTCGACTAGACACGTCTTCTTTTTCCTTTTCTGACCATCCATGGAGGAGGTTAGTTTAGTCACCTATATTTTGAGGCTAGGACCACTAGTGAAACCAGAAAACGAGTCTCCTTGACTCGCTTGGGCCTCGAGACTGCAATGTGGGGCCCAAAATTGGTTCGTCGCCGACAAGCCCCTCATCACTTTATGTTTCCTCCAGTGAACTACGAGAGATAATGCCCCATCGGTCTTCAATGGTCGAGTTGTTCCGGCTTCGGAGATGGTCCCGTCCTTCCTATGAAGTTTCTTTTCTAACCATGGTGAAGGGCAGTATATGTCCCTTTTGTTTTCTTAGCCTCTTTGCATCCTTCTCCTCCCACATTGCTCTTGTAAGGTAGGTGCACTTTCTGGATGACCCCAAAGGAGAAGAAGGTGGCTAGGCCGGAGCGAGGAGAAAGATCTCGCTAACGCTCAATTTCGGGCTTATGTGCAACTCCGGTGCACCGCAATGGCCAGAATCTTTGGTTTCGCAGCAATGGCTACACAAGCTTGTTCGCTCTAGGATTCTTCCATATAATTACCCTTTCTTTTTGGTGGAGGAGCTCACGGTTCCCCATTCATCCCAGGATCAAACGGTATTTCTGGTCAAGCACATCCTCTGCGAGCTTTGCTTCCCCATTTCCAACTACATGTTTGAGATTTTGGATGCGTACGGATCTTATGTATCACCTGACCCGAGGCCAAACTTATATCTGGAAGTTTTTGTGCACCTATGTGAGGCTTTCTTCACCACCCTCCCAATGTCTGCTTGCTCTGGTACCTACAGGAGCTTCGGTCCATCTCTCCCCGATCAGGGTGGGTGGGATGTTGCACGTTGATATGCATAACATACATTTATCGAAGTTGAGTACCAGGACAATGCTTTGAGCTAAGGAGTAAAGCAAAGCCTTCAGCCTAATAACTTGAGTGAAGTAAGCCCGCAAAAGGGACATCGTGTCATCAGCATACCGGAGCACGGGATAGGGAAGGATGGGCATGATGGGGGTGTAGGAGCCCTTCGTCAAAGCTAATGTCCATCACAATACGTTGAAGAATGTCAGCGGCCAGGATGAAGAGGTAGGGTGACAAGGGGTCACCTACCAAAGCACATGTTTGCACGAGACCCACTTGCCGGGATGCCATTGAGGATGATGGAGGAGCGGATGGATGTGCTGAGGTCTGAGATCGAATACCATCATTGGGGATGGAAACCTTTTGCATCAAGCACACGGTAAAAAGCCAACCATGAGATCCCCCGCAAAAAAAAAGCCAACCATGAGACGGAGTTAAAAGCTTTCTGAAAATCAAGCTTGGGCATGGTGGCGGGCATGACATGCTTCCAGAAGTATTGAACCAACTCAATCGCAAAGATGAAATTTTTAGAGATGCACCTCCCTTTGAGAAACCTCGTATGTTCTAGATGAACCAAAGAGGGGTTTGGAGTCACTAGGTCTTAGAGAGCATCTTTCTGGGGGTACGTAGTTTCAAAGAGAGACGTGTCTAAAGTTCTTTGCCAACGTAGGGAAATCAGACTAGGGGAGAAGCATGATGAAGGACCGTATGAATCCAAAGAGGTCCACGCGGTGATGAAAGAAATCCCCGGCCAATTGGACAAAGACAAGCTCCATGAGTGGCCAGAGGCGTGCTTGGTGAAGACAGGGCAAGAACCATCGGGACGAGGAGCGAATGACATGGCAACGCAGGGCAAATGCATACATCAATGTGCAGAATGGGATGTTGAGATCAGATGAATGAATTTTACAAAAATAAATGGCATACTACCGATGTGACTATTTCACCATAAAGTGAGGAATGTAATCCTTATTTGGAAATATTTCAATGTACTAAAAATAGAGGGTTGACCTTCATCGATGTAAAGTGCAATGAATCCAAACAATGGCCTGAAAGTGCAGCCTTTTATCTAGGCAATTGGAGAAAAAGTACCTTGAGATTTCAACGACTCCGGATTCATTATTTCGGAAGGGAACCAAAATACTACTTTTCATCATGTATGAAAGCTAATCCATAGTTTGATTTGAAAAAAGTTTGGTGTTTGATTATCTTCATCATGGTACGTTCAAAATATATGAGCCTAAAATCAATTCTGTAAGAAACTTGGAAACATAGAACACAAGGCACGGTAGAAGATGACGGAAATTGATCTAGCTAAATTTGGAAGTACACATACCTGTCTTTATCAAACCCTCCCAGGAGTGTATCTTATCTTCAAACCAAATAATTGTCATACCGCAAGAGATCACAATATCAAACTCTACCATGAGTGTATCAATATCCTTCGTTCTTTTCGAACCTGGTAATCATCAGGCCGCAAGAGGCCACAATATCAACCCCTCGTCACACATACAGGAACTCAGTCAATTGTCAGGAAAACTATGAGTAAACATGCTAGTTGCACCAGCTTGATTGAAAAGTAGGTGAAGCGAGAAATTTACATACAAAACTACATGTATCTCTTCCTTGTCTCTGAATCTTCTGTTTTGCATGACCAACTATTTTTATGCATACACTTTTGTATACTACGATTTCATAGAAATTATGCTTGTTATCATTTACCTACTCGAGGACGAGCAGGAATTAAGCTTGGGGATGTTGATACGTCCAAAACGAAACTATAATTTATGCTTGCTCCATGCCTCTTTTGTGTGATATTGCTATGATATTTATGCACTTCCATACACTTTTGATCATATTTGGACTAACCTATTAACTCAGTGCACCACAGTGCCAGTTCCTATTTTCTGATGTTTTTGTATTTCAGGTTTTTCCATTACTTAAATTGCCAGAAAAATTCCGGGAAAAATATATAAAAAATCAGCGCTCCAGAAGCGTCCACGCGCCAGAAGTGGGGCCAGAGGGGAGCCAGGGGCAGCCCAGGCGGCCAGCCCACGCGGCCCCACCCCTGGCCGCGCCGGGGGGGCGCCTGGGCCCCCCTCTCCGCCTCTGGTGACCCCCTTTGGCATATATTTACCACCCGTCGCGGAAACCCTGATTCCGGAACCCTTTTCTCCAGAAGCTATTCCGATCTCCGCCGCCATCGCCACCAAGTTTCGGGGGACCAGAATTCCTGTGTCGGCATCCTGCCGGGACGGGGAAGTGCCCCCGGATTCATCTCCATCGACGTTGCTTCCTCCCTCCATGATGCGGGAGTAGTTCCTCCTCGGGGCTGAGGTTTCTACCAGTAGCTATGTGGTCAATTCTCTCTCCCATGATGTGATCTTCGTTGTGATCATAGGCTATGTTAATCTAGGGTGATCCCATGATATTTCCCCTTCCTCTATGTATTGGATTGATGTACTCACTTGTCTTTATCTAGTATAATCTCCAAGACCAAGGTGACAGCGGTCTATTGGACATGGATTAGAAGAATATTTTCATGAGTGATTTCCTCTTTTGTGTGTGGATTGAAGATTGAGAGTCTCTTGGTGCTTGTCTTTGACTATCCTTGAGATATGTTGTGGTGATTGTGGTACTCTCTTTGGATGGCCGAGGTGACATTGGGAAATCCATAGATTGAGAACTACGAACTTAGAGGTGTGCTTTTGTAGCCCTACATAATTCTCGTCCTCTCTTGACCACAAAGGAATGACCTCCGAGTGCGTCCCCCTTGCATGTTTTATGGGAAATATCATGTGATTCGATTATGTTAATGTTGTTGGGAGTTGCCACTAGTGAAAGTATGAATCCTAGGCCTTGTTTCCACCATTGCAATACCATTTGTGCTCACGTTTACCACTTGTTTGCTTGCTGCACTTTTTATTACAGATTTATATTACTTTGCTTTGCCACTCCTATCATCCATATTTTACCATCTCTTCGCCGAACTAGTGCACCTATACAACTCCTAGTTGTATTAGGTGTGTTGGGGACACAAGAGACTTCTTGTATCTTAGTTGCAGGGTTGCTTGAGAGAGACCATCTTCGACCTCTACTTCCCTGAGTTCGATAAACCTTAGGTCATCCACTTGAGGGAAATTGCTGCTGTCCTACAAACCTCTGTGCTTGGAGGCCCAACATAGTCTACAAGAATAGAAGCGTGTGTAGACATCATGGCCCCACCCGGTGGTCCCGGTACGCTACCGATAGCGCCCGAAACTTTTCTGGTGACCAAAACGGGACTTCCAATATAAGAATCTTTACCTCCGGACCATTCCGGAACTCCTCGTGACGTCCAGGATCTCATCCGGGACTCCGAACAACATTCGGTAACCGCGTACATGCTTTCCCTATAACCCTAGCGTCATCGAACCTTAAGTGTGTAGACCCTACGGGTTCGGGAACCATGTAGACATGACCGAGACAACTCTCCGGGCAATAACCAACAGCGGGATCTGGATACCCATGTTGGCTCCCACATGTTCCACGATGATCTCATCGGATGAACCACAATGTCAAGGATTCAATCAATCATGTATACAATTCCCTTTGTCTATCGGCATAGTACTTGCCCGAGATTCGATCGTCGGTATACCGATACCTCGTTCAATCTCGTTACCGGCAAGTCTCTTTACTCGTTCTGTAACACATCATCCCATGATCAACTCCTTGATCACATTGTGCACATTATGATGATGTCCTACCGAGTGGGCCCAGAGATACCTCTCCGTCATACGGAGTGACAAATCCCAGTCTCGATTCGTGCCAACCCAATAGACACTTTCAGAGATACCTGTAGTGCACCTTTATAGCCACCCAGTTACGTTGTGACGTTTGGTACACCCAAAGCATTCCTACGGTATCCGGGAGTTGCACAATCTCATGGTCTAAGGAAAAGATACTTGACATATAGAAAAGCTTTAGCATACGAACTACACGATCTGTGCTACGCTTAGGATTGGGTCTTGTCCATCACATCATTCTCCTAATGATGTTATCCCGTTATCAATGACATCCAATGTCCATGGTCAAGAAACCGTGACCATCTGTTGATCAACGAGCTAGTCAACTAGAGGCTTACTAGGGACATGGTGTTTGGCTATGTATCCACACATGTATCTGAGTTTCCTATCAATACAATTCTAGCATGGATAATAAACATTTATCACGAACAAGGAAATATAATAATAACCAATTTATTATTGCCTCTAGGGCATATTTCCAACAGTCTCCCACTTGCACTAGAGTCAATAATCTAGTTCACATCGCCATGTGATTAACACTCACAGGTCACATCGCCATGTGACCAACATCCAAAGAGTTTACTAGAGTCTAGTTCACATCAATATGTGATTAACACTCAATGAGTTCTGGGTTTGATCATGTTATGCTTGTGAGAGAGGTTGCAGTCAATGGGTCTGCAACATTCAGATCCTTATGTACTTTGCAAAACTTTATGTCATATCATAGATGCTGCTACCACTTTCCACTTGGAGCTATTCCAAACTATTGCTCCATTATACGTATCCGGTATCTCTACTCAGAGTTATCCGGATAGGTGTTAAGCTTGCATCGACATAACTCTTTACGTCGAACTCTTTATCACCTCCATAACCGAGAAACATTTCCTTATTCCTCTAAGGATATTTTTTTACTGCTATCTGGTTATCCACTCCTGGATTACTTTTGTACCCTCTTGCCAGACATGTGGCAATGCACACATCAGGTGCGGTACTTAGCATGGCATACCGTATAGAGCCTATGACAAAAAACATAGGGGATGACCTTCGTCCTTCCTCTTCCTTATGCCGCGGTCAAGCTTTGAGTCTTACTCAACTTCACACCTTACAACTCAGGTAAGAACTCCTTCTTTGACTAATCTATTTTGAACTCCTTCAAAATCATGTCAAGGTGTGTGTTCTTTTGAAAGTATCATCAAGCGTCTTGATCTATCTCTATAGATCTTGATGCCCAATTAGGTAAGCAACTTTATCTAGGTCCTCCTTTGAAAAACTCCTTTCAAATAACCCTTTATGCTTTCCAGAAATTCAACATCATTTCGGATCAACAATATGTCATTCACATATACTTATCAGAAATGTTGTAGTGCTCCCACTCACTTTATTGTAAATACAAGTTTCTAACAAACTCTGTATAAACCCAAATACTTTGATCACTCCATCAAAGCGTATATTCCGACTCCAAGACGCTTGCTCTAGTCCATGGAAGGATCGCTGGAGCTAGCATACCTTTTAGCATCCTTAGGATCGACAAAACCTTTCTGATTGTATCACATACAACCCTTCCTTACGAAAACTGGTAAGGAAACTTGTTTTTGACATCCATCAGCCAGATTTCATAAATGCAGCTAATGCTAACATGATTCCGACGGACTTAAGCATCGCTACGGGTGAGAAAATCTCATCGTAGTCAACTCCTTGAACTTGTGAAAAACTCTTCGCCACAAGTCGAGCTTCATAGACGGTGATATTACCGTTCACGTCCGTCTTCTTCTTAAAGATCCATTTATCTCAATGGCTTGCCAATCATCAGGCAAGTCCACCAAAGTCCATACTTTGTTTTGATACATGGATCCTATCTTGGATTTCTCGGCTTCTAACCATTTGTCGGAATACGGGCCCACCATCGCTTCTCCATAGTTCGTAGGTTCATTGTTGTCCAACAACATGACATCTAAGACAGGATCACCGTACTACTTAGGAGTAGTACATATCCTTGTCGACCTACGAGGTTCGATAGCAACTTGATCCGAAGCTTCATGATCACTATCATTAGTTTCCTCTACAACAGTCGTAGGTTCCACAGAAACATCTTCCTCCCACTCAAATCTTTCGAGAGAAACTCCTTCTCGAGAAAGGACCCGTTCTTAGCGACAAACATTTTGTCCTTGGATCTGAGATAGAAGGTATACCCAACTGTTACCTTTGGGTATCCCATGAAGATGTATTTGTCCGCTTTGGGTTCGAGCTTTTTCCGGCTGAAGCCATAAGCATCGCAGCCCCAAACATTGAGAAACGACAACTTTGGTTTCTTGCCAAACCATAGTTCATACGGCGTCGTCTCAACGGACTTAGATGGTGCCCTATCTAAAGTGAGTGCAACTGTCTCTAATGCATAACCTCAAAATAACAGCGGTAGATTGGTAAGAGACATCATAGATCGCACCATATCTCATAAGGTTCGATTACGACGTCCAGACACACCATTACGCTGTGGTGTTCCAGGTGGCTTCAACTGCGAAACGATTCCACAATGTATTAAGTGATTGCCAAACTCATAATTCAGAAAATCTCCCCTTGATCAGATCGTAGGAACGTGATCTTCTTGTTATGATGATTCTTAACTTCACTCTGAAATTTCTTGAACTTTTCAAACGTTTCAGACTTTTGCTTCATTAAGTAAATATACCCATATCTACTCAAATCGTCAGTGAAGATGAGAAAATAACGATATCCACCACACGCCTTAATTCTCATTGGATCACATACATCAGCATGTATGATTTCCAACAAGTCACTTGCCCGTTTCATTGTACCTGAACACGGGGTCTTAGTCATCCTGCCCATGAGGCATGGCTTGCATGTGTCATGCGATTCAAAATCAAGTGACTCCAAAACATCCATCAGCATGGAGTTTCTTCATGCATTTTATGCCAAAATGACCTAAGTGGCAGTGCCACAAGAAAGTGGTACTATCATTATTAACTCTACATCTTTTGGCGTTAATATTATTATCATGTGTATTACTATGATCGAGATTCAATAAACCATTGGGTGCATGACCATAAAGGTATTATTCATGTAAACAGAATAACCATTATTCTCTAACTTAAATGAATAATCGTATTGCAATGAACATGATCTAATCATATTCATACTCAACGTAGACACCTGATAACATTTATCTAGGTTCAACACTAATCTCGAAAATAGAGGGAGCGTGCGATGGTGATCTTATCAACCTTGGAAACACTTCCAACACACATCGTCACCTCGCCCTTAGCTAGTCTCCGTTCAGTCTGTAGCTTTTGCTTCAAGTCACTAATAATAGCAACTGAACCGGTATCCAATACCCATGTGCTACAAGGAGTACTAGTAAGGTACACATCAATAACACGTATATCAAATATACTTTGTTGAAGTTGCCAGCTTTTCTTATCTACCATGTATTTGGGGTAGTTCCGCTACCATGTGACGGTTCCCCTTACAATAGAAGCACTTAGTCTCGTGGTTTGGGTTCAACCTTGGGTTCCTTCATTAGAGCGACAACTGGTTTTCCATTCATGAAGTTTCCCTTCTAGCCCTTGCCCCTTTTGAAACCAGTGGTCTTGTTAAACCATCAACACTTGATGCTCCTTCTTGAGTTCTACTTTTGCGGTCTTAAGCACCGCTAATAACTCCGGGATCATCTCCATCCTTTGCATGTCATAGTTCATCACGAAGTTCTAGTAGCTTGGTGATAGTGTCTAGAGAATTCCGTCAACCACTATCTCATCTGGAAGATTAACTCCCACTTGGTTCAAGTGATTTTAGCACCCAGACATTCTGAGCACATGCTCACTAGTTGAGCTATTCTCCTCCATCCTTTTGGCAAAATAACTTGTCAGAGGTCTCATACCTCTCAACACGGGCATGAGCCTGAAATCCCAATTTCAGCTCTTAGAACATCTCATATGTTCTATGGCGTTCAAAACGTCATTGGAATCCTGATTCTAAGCCGTAAAGTATGGTGCACTAAACTATCAAGTAGTCATCAGGACGTGTCTGTCAGGTGTTCACAACATCCACAGACAACGTTGTAGGGGTCTGCACATCGAGCGGTGCATCAAAGACGTAAGCTTTCTGTGTAGCAGTGAGGCACTCCTCGGACTACGGAACCAGTCCGCATCATTGCTTACAATATCTTTCAACTTAGTCTTTCTCTAGGATCGTATTAAACAGGGAGCTACAACGCAGTTATTGGTCTACAACATAATTTGCGAAGACAACTTAGACTATTGTTCATGACAATTAAGTTCATCTAATGAACTCCCACTCAGATAGACATCTCTCTAGTCATCTAAGTGATACATGATCCGAATCGACTAGGTCGTGTCCGATTATCACGTGAGACGGACTAGTCATCAACGGTGAACATCTTCATGTTGATCGTATCTTCTATACGACTCATGTTCGACCTTTCGGTCTTCTGTGTTCCGAGGCCATGTCTGTACATGCTAGACTCGTCAAGTCAACCCTAAGTGTATCGCGTGTGTAAATCTGGCTTACACCCGTTGTATGCGAACGTTAGAACCTATCACACCCGATCATCACGTGGTCCTTCGGAATAACGAACCTTAGCAACGGTGCACAATTAGGGGGAACACAATTCTTGAAATTTTAGTGAGAGATCATCTTATTCACTACCGTCGTTCTAAGCAAATAAGATGTAAAACATGATAAACATCACATGCAATCAAATAGTGACATGATATGGCCAATATCATTTTGCTCCTTTTGATCTTCATCTTCGGGGCTCCATGATCATCATCGTCACCGGCATGACACCATGATCTCCATCATCATGATCTCCATCATCGTGTCTTCATGAAGTTGTCTCGCCAAACATTACTTCTACTACTATGGCTAACGTTTAGCAATAAAGTAAAGTAATTGCATGGCGTTATTCAGTGACACGCAGGTCATACAATAAATAAGACAACTCCTATGGCTCCTGCCGGTTGTCATTTCTCATCGACATGCAAGTCGTGATCCCTATTACAAGAACATGATCAATCTCATACATCACATATATATCATTCATCACATCCTTTTGGCCATATCACATCACACGGCACATGCTGCAAGAACAAGTTAGACGTCCTCTAATTGTTGTTGCAAGTTTTTTTTACGTGGCTGCTATAGGTTTCTAGCAAGAACGTTTCTTACCTACTCCAATACCACAACGTGACATGCCAATTTCTATTTACCCTTCATAAGGACCCTTTTCATCGAATCCGATCCGACTAAAGTGGGAGAGACACACACCCGCTAGCCACCTTATGCAACTAGTGCATGTCAGTCGGTGGAACCTGTCTCACGTAAGAGTACGTGTAAGGTCGGTCTGGGCCGCTTCATCCCACGATGCCGCCGAATCAAGATAAGACTAGTAACGGCAAGTAAATTGACAAATCCACGCCCACAACTACTTTGTGTTCTTCTCGTGCAAGAAACTACGCATAAACCTGGCTCTGATACCACTGTTGGGGATCGTAGCAGAAAATCAAAAAATTTCCTACGCATCACCAAGATCTATCTATGGAGTAATCTAGCAACAAGGGGAAAGGGAGTGCATCTACATACCCTTGTAGATCGCGATGCAGAAGCGTTGCAAGAACGCGGATGAAGGAGTCGTACTCGCTGCGATTCAGATCGCGGTTGATTCTGATCTAAGCGCCGAACAACGGCGCCTCCGCGTTCAACACACGTACAGCCCGGTGACGTCTCCCACGCCTTGATCCAGCAAGGAGAGAGGGAGAGGTTGGGGAAGCCTCCTTCCAGCAGCAGCACGACGGCGTGGTGGTGGTGGAGGAGCGCGAGACTCCAGCAGGGCTTCGCCAAGCGCTGCGAGAGACGAGGAGGGAGAGGGGTAGGGCTGCGCCAAGAGGGAGACGATCTCGTGTGTCTGGCAGCCCCAAAAACCCCACTATATATAGGGGAAGGGGAGGGGCTGCGCCCCCATCTAGGGTTCCCTCCCTAGGGGTGGCGGCAGCCCCCAAAACCCATCTAGGGTGCGGCCAAAGGGGGGAGAGAGAGGGGGCGCCCTAGGATGGGCCTTAAGGCCCATCTGGACCTAGGGTTTGCCCCCTTCCCACTCTCCATGCGCCTTGGGCCTTGGTGGGGGGGCGCACCAGCCCACCTGGGGCTGGTCCCCTCCCACACTTAGCCCACGCAGCCTTCTGGGGCCGGTGGCCCCACCCGGTGGACCCCCGGGACCCTCCCGGTGGTCCCGGTACGCTACCGATAGCGCCCGAAACTTTTCCGATGACCAAAACGGGACTTCCCATATATGAATCTTTACCTCCGGACCATTCCGGAACTCCTCGTGACGTCCGGGACTCCGAACAACATTCGGTAACCGCGTACATACTTTCCCTATAACCCTAGCGTCATCGAACCTTAAGTGTGTAGACCCTACGGGTTCGGGAACCATGTAGACATGACCGAGACAACTCTCCGGGCAATAACCAACAGCGGGATCTGGATACCCATGTTGGCTCCCACATGTTCCACGATGATCTCATCGGATGAACCACAATGTCAAGGATTCAATCAATCCCGTATACAATTCCCTTTGTCTATCGGCATAGTACTTGCCCGAGATTCGATCGTCGGTATACCGATACCTCGTTCAATCTCGTTACCGGCAAGTCTCTTTACTCGTTCTGTAACACATCATCCCGTGATCAACTCCTTGATCACATTGTGCACATTATGATGATGTCCTACCGAGTGGGCCCAGAGATACATCTCCGTCATACGGAGTGACAAATCCCAGTCTCGATTCGTGCCAACCCAACAGACACTTTCAGAGATACCTGTAGTGCACCTTTATAGCCACCTAGTTACGTTGTGACGTTTGGTACACCCAAAGCATTCCTACGGTATCCGGGAGTTGCACAATCTCATGGTCTAAGGAAAAGATACTTGACATATAGAAAAGCTTTAGCATACGAACTACACGATCTGTGCTAGGCTTAGGATTGGGTCTTGTCCATCACATCATTCTCCTAATGATGTGATCCCGTTATCAATGACATCCAATGTCCATGGTCAGGAAACCGTGACCATCTGTTGATCAACGAGCTAGTCAACTAGAGGCTTACTAGGGACATGGTGTTTGTCTATGTATCCACACATGTATCTGAGTTTCCTATCAATACAATTCTAGCAAGGATAATAAACATTTATCACGAACAAGGAAATATAATAATAACCAATTTATTATTGCCTCTAGGGCATATTTCCAACAAGGATTTCCTGGGATGCTTGGAAGCATCGACTGCATGCATTGGAAATGGAAGAATTGCCCATTTGGTTGGCAGGGGATGTACAAAGGCGCCAAAGGCGGTTGCAGTGTGGTGCTTGAGGTGGTGGCCACACGAGACCTCTGGATTTGGCACTCCTTCTTTGGTATGCCAGGAACTCACAATGACATCAACGTGCTGCAGTGCTCTCCTGTCTTTGCCAAGCTTGTTGAAGGTCATTCTCCTCCGGTGAACTTCGAGATCAATGGGCGGCACTACAACAAGGGGTACTATCTAGCTGACAGCATCTATCCGAGATGGTCGACATTTGTGAAGACGATCTCAAACCCTGCGGCAGGAGGCAAGAACGCCTGGTTTGCGAAAGTTCAGGAGGCTTGCAGGAAGGATGACGAGCGGGCATTTGGTGTGCTCCAATCTCGATTTGCTGTTGTTCGGTACCCCGCTCAGACCTGATCCAAATATCAAATGTGGGAGATTATGACTTGTTGTGTCATCTTGCACAACATGATCATCGAGAGCGAGCAAGAAGACCCAGTGTTTGACACTGAACCATACTACAGGCAGGGTCCTCTAGCCGAAGTTGATCACCAGCTACCGGCAACTTGGACTGCCTATCTCAGTATGCGTCAGGAGATCCGAGACCCACAGGTGCATCATCAACTGCAAAAAAATCTGATTGAGCACCTATGGAGGCTCAAGGGGGACGCCGTGTGATGAAATACGATTTTTATTTGTTGAACTATATAATTTGTATTGAACTATTTGTTGTTGTACTATTTTGTTGAAGTATTTGATTTTTCTGTGATTAAATATGTGATAAGAAATAATAGTGTTGATAATTGAACGCCGAGACACGGCGAAACCACGCCGAATATGGGCCTATTCTCGCCCATATGGGCCCTTTATTCGCCGAAATGGGACTGCAAAGTGGGCCAATTTCGGCGCCTGGGGGCGATGACTGGGCGCAAAACCGCCCCCAACGTCGATTGTATCGCCGGCTCGCCCCAGGGGGCGATTTTTACGGGTCCTAGGAGGCCAACGGCTGGAGATGCTCTTAAGTTTAGAGAGGAACGGGGGCGGCGTACGGTAGGGAAGGAGAAGATCTGATGGTTTGTTAGGTTTTCCCAAAGAAGATCAGGTGGTTGTTGTTTATCGTTTAATTGAGGGGTCCACCAAATCAATAGCCAGATGCTTCTGCCTTTTGTAGGATTTTCTGCCCTATGGCTATTTTTTCTGGTGTATAAATGGTTTTTCTAGGAATTTTTAGTCGGTCTCCCTTTTTCTTTTCTTTTTTCTTTTTTTTTTGCGGGAAATCTTCCGATCTATTCATCTTCAATCATGGCAGTACAACGAATACCGAAAATAATAAAATTACATCCAGATCCGTAGACCATCTAGCGACGACTACAAGCACTGAAGCGAGCCGAAGGCGCGCCACCGTCATCGCCCCTCCATCCTCGGAGTCGGGCACAACTTGTTGTAGTAGACAGTCGGGAAGTCGTCGTGCTAAGGCCCCATAGGACCAGCGCACCAGAACAGCAACCGCCGCAGATGAAGAACAACGTAGATCGGAAGGATCCAATCTGAAGACACACGAACGTAGACGAACACCAACGAGATCCAATCCGAAGACACACGAACATAGACGCACCACTGGAACGGGGGCTAGGCGGAGAGACCTTTATTCGATCTTCAGAAAGCCGCCGCCGTTTCGCCTTCTTGAGTAGAACACAAACTCTAACAAAATTGAAAGGAACGACTAAAAATGAAGCCCTCCCGCCGGCCCTTGGCAGGATCCAGCGCGCCTCCATGACCCTAGGGCCACCGGAGACGCGGCGAACCTGCTTCCGAGCCGGCGAGAGGCAGGAACCCTAGATGCTTTTTTTAGGAGTAGGAAGAGGCGACGGCTGTAGAAGGAAGAGGCGGCGGCTAGCAGGTTGTAGGTTTGTGTGAGTTAGTCTGTCTCCCTTTTCCCTTGGAGAGCCCGACAAGTACATACTCATATATGATGCAGCTTTGTGTTCTCCAAGGAAAAAGGGAATACATACAGATAAGTATGATGCAGCTTTGTGTTCTTCTCTCAAGAAAAAATGAATAATTTTTTTCTCGAATACGCACAAGCATGTGTATCATATATTCATAGAAGAAGAGCCAAGACGGTTGATACAACGCCTTTCGGCAATGTGCCACCCCGAGAGGTTAACACCCACAATCACCGTGACAACATCGGCAACTAACACCCTTGCCCAAACTCAAGCCAAACAATGGCGAAAAGTACGGACAGAGCACACAGGCCGCGTCCCCCGGTATCAAACACCTCATAGCACGACAAATCACCTAACCAAACTAGATCAACGCACTCTCCACCGATGGTGCCTAGAAGATCGGCCAGTGGACAGCGGGAGCTAGTTTGACTCGAAGAAGACGTCGCCGATGAGGCGTCGATGATGGAGTACATAGCACCCCGGATGCTCATGTCCACAGCAACATCCCGCACATGATAGCCCTGCACCCCAAGCCACACCGCCGAGGCGAGCGAGGCAACCCGCCAGCCGCGTCCCCGGATGACACCCCAAGCACCTAGGCAGCGCCTCCAAGAAGGGGACGGTGCCGATACGCCGCCGCTGCCTGGCCCGGTGAACCGAGCCTAGAGTTTCCTCCGGTGTCAGTAGAGCGGATGGACATGGCCAGGACAACGCCTCTAGGAAGGAGACGGCGCCACGAGCGTCGCCGTTGCCCGCAGCCGTAGCCGCGTCGGATTTCTCCTTGGCCACGCCCATCATCTCCGGAGCTCAGCAAACTGGAAGTGGGGGGGCAAAGCTGCCACCTTGGGCCATCACCGTGGAGAGGGGAACCGAATGTCGCCGCGCCACCACCCGCAGTCCACCACGCCGCCTAGAAGGCGCGTCCACCGCAGCCCCTAGTCGAGGAAGACCAGCGCCTGCCTCCACCCGCCACATCCCCGCCGCCCTCACGGCCAGGGACATCAGCGCCTCCGTCGGGACGCCGCCGCAACTCCCGACCAGCCACCACGACGTGCCTCCACTCCAGGAAGAAGAGAGCGAATCCGCCTCAGCCTGGGGCCGCCGCCCCAGCGTACCAGCACCGGACCACCCGCCAACGGCAGTCCTGGCGGTGCCCACGTAGCCCAGGCGGCCAGATCTGGCCGAGCCAGCCCGGCGGCCCCGCAGAGCCTCCACGCCTCGGCCAGGCGCCAGTGGGAGCAACAGGCCGCGCCGCTCGGCCCCGCGCTGCCCGCCATCGCGCCGCGCCGCCACCGCTCGATGCAGACGCCCGCGCCTGCCGACACCGCGCGGGCTTTGCCCCGCGGCGGCGAGGAGAGGGCAGGGGAAGGGAGAGCTCGCTTGGCGGCGCTGGGGTTTGCCCTCCCGCTCGCCGCGCGGGAGGGGAAGGGGGCTCCGGGGAAACTCAACTGCCTTCCCACGCCGATTTGAAGACTGTGAAAAATTGGATAATCAACCAAATCATATTTCATATTCATATCAAAGACACCTACGTCTTTGGCCACACGCTCTAGAAGTTAAATACTGTGTGGCCCTACCGGCCAATTAGAGCAAAAAATGCTCGAGGAACATTATCATAGCTTCTCACGGTAACTAGATTAACTTTGCTGCCGTGCACGACACAAGATGGATCCATTTGCGACAATTTTCATAAAATACGACTTGGCTTCAAATATATATGTAAGAGCATAGGCGAAAGCATCATCATACAGCCAGCAGTGATCTTTCATGAACCAAAAGGGACCATCTACAACGGCGAGGCCACATCGTCGGCAAAAACGGACTGTTTTACAGTAGGACGCACATATTCCACTACACACGTAGACAGACAGATAAACTAGCAGCAGCGCAGACACTTTCAGAGTTGAGACAACCATCGCACCCTTCAGCGAGCCTTGCAGCGTTAACTCAAAATTCCACACTTGCGTGATTCAGACAGACAGACTTCAGGACGGGCGCGTGTTTGTTCTGGCCGGTCGGTTCCAGCTATCTTGGGGCTGCAGGTACATGGGATAATTTAGATCAGATCAGGAAACGTGAAGGAACAGAGAAATACTATGTCAGATAACTGTCGAACAAGGGGGCAGCCGGTACTCACTTTGTATGATACAAATTGTACTCCGCCAAATTACCATATATAAATTGTGACTAATTATTTGATGAGATTTGAACTATGTATAATATTTAAGAACATCATGGTCAGATTGTAAGTCTGTTCAAAAGGATATTTCAGAGGCTATTTTCAGGTGAAATCACCACAAGTCCACAATAAGGATGAAACTATAGATATACTCTTATTGTGGACTTGTGGTTTAGTAATCAGGAATACCTGCACGGCATGAAACTGAAGATATACTAAAACCATGACAAACAATGGAGCCACTAATTTCACATGAAAGACTTTTTTTTCTTACAAAATCTTCAAAAGCAAAAATGGAGAAGTAGTAGACATGATAGTATGCGTACCCATTCCAGCAGCATCAGAGCCTCTCATGATTCTCAGTTTCCGACAAGTAGTGGTAAACAAGCTGCAATGATGGAATGATAGTAAGCATAAATGAATAGCTAAAGAATGCATTGACAGCTCATTCAAACAATTTATATGTCATATGCTGTGCAGCGGAAAAAATTAATAGCATACACATTATAGAAAGATGCACAGATGAAGGTAAGGGAATAAAAGGCTGAAACAGTGTATATACATTGTGTATCATCTCATAAAAAATGGTAGCTGAATTCCCAAAAGAGTTTTCCACAAAATTAATATGTATTGTTAATGTCAATATATTGCTAGGAAAATAAGCATGTTTATTACGATGCATATGGTTCTCTATTCATACAATTTCCTCAAATGATCAAGTGTTTGCAGTAAACCTAACCTATCTACACGTTAGCCAAGCGGAACTCTGATTCACAGAAGGGCAGTGTCCATCCATGACGCAGAGGCTGCAGGCAATATATATTCCATTTTCTAAAAGAAAAGAAGGGCAAACGAAGCTTCGGGGCTAAGAAGACTTGATTACCTAAATAGCTATTTTTACACATGGGGGCATCTCAAAAGTTCATCAAGTTGCAGAGTTTGTGTTGCAGATTTTTGGCTACCTCCAGATATCATCTCCGGAAGGCCAGCGTAAAAGGGTAAACCATTTGCAGTAAAAGTCTAGGCTACAATATTACATGTTCTATCAAGTTCATCACCCTAGTATCAAGATCTCCAAAGTTACATCAACAGACAACAGCAAAGCAATACTGCTGTCCGAGTGCGCAAAAATACTGTATTTAAGAGAAGAATACCACAATAAGACGTCATAAAAGCGTAATTACTTAAGGTGCATGTAAGAGAAGAATTAACACAATAAGACATCAATACTAAGTTAAGGTGCATGGATCTCACAAACCATAAAATTCAGGAACTTACTCCCAAGGAAGATCACCAACAAGCATCCAATCAGCATCCTTGTCTTCATAGGTAAGTACATACTCTTGGTCCTGAAGAGCATCAGCCCTAGAACCATCAGTGAGCCTGTCTCTCGTCGATGTTTTGCAGGAACTGCTTTTGCCTGTAATGCACAATTTTAAATATAAATATGCTTCGTTGAAACATAAATCTAGTTTACAGAAATAGTAAACACCTATTGTCACACAAAAGTTCCAGAAGTAAGGCTAAAAATGATACTTATGGAGGCAGAAGGCTATTCAATAGAGACAATGGAAAATACTGTATAAACATTTCACATCAACAGAGTTAACTGTAGACCATTTAGGAAAAAAAAAACGGAGTCAACTGAAGGCAGGTTACAAAAAGTTGCTTCTTTTACTCCTATACTAAGGAATGTAGTTAATGCCATATACTAGTACTATTGTTTTGCTTTTGATTTCCTGCCATTTAGGAAAGACCAGTCTATAGCACTCAATTTGCAATGTAGTTCTCTAATATTTTTCTCTCCCTTCTGAAAAGGATGTTATAGTTAACCCTACTTAGTAACTAGTTACTGGTCATTGACTAGGTTTGGTAACCATAGTTCAGCTAGTGGGATTCACAAGTAGTGATGCATCTTTTATCTTCTCAAGAGCTTCAGTAACCAGAAAATCCATCTGGAAATCTCATTCCTAGCCTCCTATTTGCTCAGTCTAGATATTAACCTACTTAATAATAGTGGTAACTTGCATCTAGCAGAAACAACAAAGGAGATGGATTAAATGAAAAGAGCAACACCCACCAGTGATGAAGCAGCTGAACATCTTCTCCAGCTCCAGGGAAAGATTGTCGTAGCTGGAGTAGGTCTTAAGATCGACCTTCCTTAGGTATGGGGCTCCATCCATGCTGACCTTGACATAGCAGCATCCTGCCTCACTTCTGCCTTGGTTCTCCGCCTTGGTCTTTGTGGCATTTGCGGCTAGTGTGTTCTTCCGGTAGCTCCGAACAGGCGGCCATCCAACAACTTGTGCCCTACAGAGTGCATAACACTTGATATCAGACCAGATCAAACCAAACATCAACTGAAACACATGGTTTTAAACATGCAATCCACATTCAGATTATTAGCCACTCCCCCCTTCCCCTTGTCAAATAGTACAACTCAGTTAATTTAAGTGACAGTTGTAGCAGGGGACGTGCTATTCTGCGTTTGACTCACAAGTAGTATTACTACTAGTTTGTTAAAACTGGTCCACTTGAGCACGAAAATAAGAGAACCATCACTATGATTTGTGCCATGCATAGTGCATAACACGGACTGGCAGACCAGAATAGATCGAACCAAATTAAGATAAGCAACCAACCCAGCTGGTTATACGCTAACAGAAACCTGTTAAGTGGCAGTTTTAGCAGGGAGCATCCTCTCGTGTGTTTGATTCACAAGTACTTGTACCAGTTGCTTAAATCTTGCACTCACATTTCAGGAAGAAAATCAAGCGAGGCATCACTATTATTGGACACTGCCGCTTATGAAGCAGTCCAAAAGTAACTCAACTGCCGAAATGAAATCTAGCAGATGCACATATCCAATGAGCTAGCTAGAAGTGCAACACCCAAGCAACCAAGCTCGAGCTGGAGCTCGAAATAAAATAAGAAGCTTACTTGGCAGCTGGCGGAGCTCCGGCTCCGGCGGCGGCGGCTTCAGCCTGCTTCTTGTCCTCCTCCCCGCCAGCCAGTGCAGCAGCGGCAGGGGAGCGGTCGAGCGAGTCGGCGAAGCCGCGCTTGGCGCCGCCCCTGTGCGGGACGGGAGCGGTAGCTGGAGACGGGCCGAGCGTGAGCGCGGCGTCGACGGCGGCCTCCGGCGAGTGGCAGCCGGGCAGGCCGAGGCGGAGCGCGAGGTGCGGGGCGGGCTCGGAGGAGGAGCAGGAGGAGGAGGCGGGCGCGGGCGCCGCGGCAGGGCCGAGGCCGATGTAGTCGCGCGCTTCGAGATTGGGCGGCGGCATTGGAAGGAAGCGAAGGCCGAGGAGGAAGGAGATGGGGAGGGGGAGAAGAAAAGAGAGCTCTTTTTGTTTGCTGCTGGCCTCGGAGAGGGAAGGGAAGGTGGGGCGTGATAAAGAAGAGAGACGAGTGGGAGGGAGAGAGGTGGTGGTGGCCGACCGGGCGGGCGGCTCTTTATTCTGCCCCCCTTTCCTCGGGCCGGGTTGGGTTGGGTTGGGTTGCCTATTCGCTCGCGGTGGGGACATGGTTTTTGGGAAATGGTGGGGACAGGGGTAGGAAAACGTGTGCATCCGCCCGCTGGCGACCGTGTGTGTGTGGGTGGGTGCTGGTCGTTTGTTTTCGGGGTCAAAAGGTGAAGTGCAACGGGGACTGACTGACTGACCGGCTGACCGACCGACTTGGTTAGCATGCCTAGCAGCGGATGTCTATGCTTGCTGGTTAAGCGGACGATGGCATGAGGGTCATGCAAAGTCACGTTGCCGTTGCTTCTAGAAGCGCACGGGCAGGCTCAGCGTAGCGTAGGCCTCAAGTGTGTACCAGTATATACAAATGTGTGCTGAGTGGTGCAACTCTACTGTTTAAACAAGAAACAAAACCCTGTAAGAGATAGTGGGTCTGCCTAGGTCCCAATCAAGTCTCAGTCAAGTGATACAGTATATATCAAAAATTGTACAAATCTCGATGGGAGATCAAAGGAATATAGGATCGACTGACTGAGGCATAACGAAATCTAAATCGACTGAGACCTAATAAATAAAACTGTAAAAAAATATAACAAACGAAAAAGTCTACCGTGGTGACAGACATAGAGACGATAGAATTGCCGTTTGAAATAAGCGGGCGGCTATCTCAAAAAACAAACAAAAAATAGAGACGATAGAAGAATTAGGCGTACCCTTGTAGTTGTAGTCATATATTCGATCATGTTGCATGGCCGGAGGCACCGCACGATTGTAGTACAAGAAAAGTGCGTAGTGAAAAATGAGGATTTCAAACTCACAGCCTCGACCCTTCCTTGTTGACCAAAAGTACACGCCGGCCTGCAGTTAGTACTCGTGGTAAGCATACGGATGTGATTAGTAAAGCCGGTTTTCCTTTGCAGCGACAGGATCTTGAGGAGGATTATGCTTTTTGGAGGCTTTGGGTTTTATAATCATGATCATCCGGGATTTCAGACACCTGCCGCTGCGCCACTCTTCCTACGCACGCTCGCTTCACTTCACTTCACCCCCGCGCAGTGAGCGGGCCCACTAAGTACTTGGTCCCACTTGCGCGTTGTGGTACGAACGGAAGCATTTCTTTTACCACCATCTTTCCTTGCTCGATCCTGGTCTCCGCCATAATTATTCCCTGCCACTGTACTCGACTCGATCCATGGCTATGGCTGCACCTGCACTTGTCTCGTGGGAAACGGAGCGGACGGAAGGATAAAAGTAATGGCGGGTGGTGGCGGCCACGTACGGCGCGCTGGCCGGCCGGGGCGCAGGGGCACGGCACGGCAACGGACGGACCGACCGACCGGCAGACACCCGGCCCGCGAGTCCACCCGACAGCGCCGCGCACACGTCGCTCTCCTCTATCTTCCCAGACCCACCACCTTCCCGTGCCCGGCTGCCCGCCTGCCCCGCCACCATCGCCGTGCCGTGCTCCGCTCCCACGCCGAGTCGCCGACGACGGCGACGGCTCATGCCGCGTCGTCGCGGTCAGCGCCCATCACCGGCAACGCCGCCCGCGATAGTGGACTAGTGGATGCCAGTCTCCGAGCGCGATCTTGCTCTAGCGCCATGCCGCTCCGCTCCATGCGCGTCCGCGGCTCGCGCGCTGGCTCCCGTGCGTGCGTGCCGGGGCGGCACTGCTCACCCCCATGGGCGCCCCGCGCGCGCGTGCAGGGGACGAGGACGCGTGCTGCTGGTGTGGTGCGCCGCGTCGGTCGTGCCGGCTATTCGGGCGCGTGGTACTGCTGAGCCGGGTCGCGTGGCGGTTTGTCATGAAGTTTCTGCGGGTGCGCCGGGACCGTGTACCGTGATTGATTGCTGCGGTGGGTTGGTGCACCCACCGGAATAATGCCGACCGAGCGCGTACGTACGTACGTAGTTGTATATGCTGCGTTTTCCACGGGAATTTCGCCTTCTTTTCTATTCTTTGCTCCAACAAACTCCACTGTTGCGGGTGCAGCCGAAAATATGCTTCCGGCGTACGTACCCAATTTCCCTTTTTTGGCTCATCAATGGATTCATTGAATCACCAGTCCACCGATGTCTGCTGCCACCAAACTTGCGACAAAACCCATACAATGTGATCGCACACTATCGCCAAGTTTGTACGAGTAATTAACTTTCTACTAGTTCTGATATCCTGTTTGGAGAAAAAAATGACGTAAACCTTCACGGATTTTGGTTTCTTCTGTTTAGGTGTAGTATAAGAGGAATTCTGGCAGATGCTCCAAAATGACAGCTGATTTAGAGGGTCCCCGATATTTGTTGGAAACTGCGGAGGCAGTACAAGGTTCTCAAAAAAAAAAAATATTTGGCAAACAGTTCTCCAAAATTGTTGACTCCATAATTTCCTCTCTTCTATTTCTTCCCCGCTGATGATGATGCATAGGCACTCTGCTCTATCCTCAATTGCGGATGAATATAAGAGCAAGTCTAGTAGAACAATCAAATTCTTAAAGCAGTTTTAAGAGTTGAGAAGTGCCAGTTTTTGGCACTTTTAAGGGTTGAAAATTAAAGACAAAGACTAGAACCATGAAATCCAACCCTTAAAGCATTTAAGGATTGGGTTTGAGGGTTCTAGTCTTTGCCTCAACCACAACCTTTAAATCTATCATTTGACATCTCATAATTTATGACTACAAGAACACAATCAACCTCTAAACAAACTACCAAATGACAATCATTGATGCATGGTTTAATAGTTTACATCACAAAATCATCATCTTCCATCTCTCATCGGCACCATCATCAAAAAGTTGCACCTCGGCGTCATCTTCTAGACCACATGCGGACTCCATCAAGCATCTCCATAGACGCCGGTGGAGTCGTCCACACCGCCATCGCCACAACTACTCATCGGAGTGTCACCTCGAAAAGTAGAGGACACACCACGGAACATCCTCTTCCTCTCCGCGATGTCCTCCTTGTAGTCCTTCCACCATTGCAATTGGTCTTCATCTATGTCCTTCTTGGACATCATCATGTGCTCCTTCTCTTCCACCATGAGTTCTTTCCATACCTTTGCCTCTTTGAGCTTGATCATCCTCTCCTTCAAGTCGGCCTTGAGCTTTGCTTCTTCACGCTTTGCTTCAACTTGTGCAAGATTGATCTCTTTCTTCTTCTCGGTGATAAGAAGCTTCGTCTCCAATGTCTTCGTTGTCAATTCCTCTCTTGCCTTCATCATGTGCTCCATCTTCTCCCTTAGGCTTGACGCCTCTCCTTCCATCTTCACCCTTAGCTTGCCCTTCTTGGTTCCCTCGGGCTTGCCCAAGTTCCTCTCCTCCTCATCTTCACTATCATCCATCCTAAGCATTGCCGACTTCTTGGGTGCGGTCTCTTGATCCCTCAACTTCCACTTGTCAAAGGTTTGAAAAATTGCCCAAGCTTGCTTAAATGGGAATGGCTTGCCCTTGGAAGCGGCCATCTCCTTGTACCTCATGCCGGCAATTGTCTCCTATCAACCACACATAATCACATAAGAACCCACCAATAGCATAGTACACACACATAATCAAAATAGTGAAGAGATATGGACTCACATAGTCACTCTCCACGGTTCCACTAGGTGGTGCATCCCTCACCTGGTCCATGGCCGCACTCCAACGAGCACAAGCGGGCTTCATCAACTCCCACCGGCCTTGAAGCGACCGGTAAATGCGAGAGATGAACCCACTATTCTTTAGCTTGATCCTACAATAGTTGTCCTTGATCCTTTGCCAATACCGTTTACCGGTTTGATCGGTGCCGGTGCTTGCATCCATCCCCACAGCTGCCCAAGCACGAACCAAGAGGATATCTTCCGCCTCGGTGTAGTTTGTCGACCGCGCGTGTGGGCGGGAAGCTGCGGTGAATGCCTCCTCCCCTATCTCGGCCACCTCCTCCTCGTCATCCCCTTCATCCTCCTCATCTTCCTCCAAGTCGTTACCAACCCTAAAGGGTTCTAGAGGCGGAGCCCCGAGGTCCACCTCCGCGCCTTGGAGGAGGTCCATGAACGAGGATGGGGTTGCCATTTTCTCGAACACCTCGTGCGTGACGGGAGGAGGTTCGGCGACGGCGGCGGGCGGGGCCGCGGGCTTCTTCCGCGGCTTCTTCACGGCCGGGAACGAGCCGGCGACCTTGGAGGAAGCCCCTCGCGGCCCACGGGTGGCCGCCTTCGGCCGGCTCTTCTTGGGGGCGGGAGCGACGACGGGGGTGGGCCGGGGGCGGGCCGGGAGCCGGGGAGGCGGGAGGAGGCGGTGCGAGGCCCGCCCGCCGCCGCTTGGCCCCGACGTGGGTCGCCGCCACCAAGTCGGCCACGGTCAGGTGCCGAGCGAGGGCGGGGCCCGAGTCGGGCGGGGCGTGCGAGGGCGCGACGGCGGCGGAGGCCTCCATGGCCGGCGCGGGGCGAGGCGACGGGAGGAGGCGACGGGAGGAGCCGGGGAGGCGGGGATGAAATTTCCCTCCCGCGCGAGAGGAAAGAGGAGTGCGGGTTGGAGGGAGTTTTTCCTCCCAACCCTCACTTCTACAGGTTAGGAAACAGTTTGAGGGTTGGACCTCTATTTTTTTTTACGGGTTTGAGGGTTTAAAGGTTCTAGTCTACGGTTTTTTTTCGGCGAAAACTGTAAAAAAAAGCAGTTATTAATAGGGGTTTGAGGGTATGAGGGCTCTACTAGACTTGCTCTAATGGATCTTCTCACCGTTGGCCATCACACGCTTTAACAAGAGTTCAATCAAACAAAACTATATTTTCCAGTTATAAATTCAAATTTAAACATAAGCATAGGCTCCAAATGCATGAGCAAAACATGAAGCATCATGAAAGGTCGAGATTCAACCATTTGACCGGGCCCGCCCGCCTCATCAGACTGATAACGGGGTCCCACGCGAAAACGGCCGAAAACCCGGCGGTCCGAAGCTCGTCTCCAACACCAGACCGCTCGCGCTGCGTGGTGCCGCTCCGGCGGGCCACGTACTGCCTAACCCGGCTATTTAAGTCTATCGGTGGCACGGAAAGCCTACCATCCATCCACATTTGCCTCCGCCTGTCCGCTGCCACCGCCACTTCCCACGTCATCCGTCCGCCTAGTGGCCATGCCCCCACGCCGCCTAGTGAGGAACGAGCCATTTCTAACGCCGGAGCGCCGGATAGAGCTCCTTGAGCAGATCCGGTCTAGGCACAAAGCCCGGATCGCCGCAGGGCTACCACCGGATGCAGAGGATTCAGAGGAGGAGGAGGAAGATGTGGGGGACGCCGGTGACGCAGATCTGCACGCGAAGCAACAAACCATCATCGATTTCCTTAGGTTGGAGTCAACTGCTGAGGCCAGTAGGAGATGGAGATGCAAGAGACCGCAGAGGAGGCGAATATGTTCGCCTACATGAATGAGGTCGAGTAGGAGGAGGATGAGCCGGAGCCATCCTACCCGCCGGTCCAGCCGGCACCCGGCACCGCTGTCGTGGACATCTCCGATGACGAAGACTAGCTAGGGTAGCACGTAGGATTTTCTTTTGCATGCTTGTATAGGTCTAGGGGATGAGAGACGGATGCAGAGTGACTCATCTACGGTGTGACCGGTCACTGTCCGCGGACGCGCCGTCTGAGGGACCGGATTTGCAATGTCAGGCTGAAGATGCTCTTAGGAGGTAACTCTGGTTTTTGACAGATGTTGAGCAATATATTAGGAGGGAGTAGTGGCGTAGTGGGCTATCGGGCCATGAGCGAGTGAGCGCCCCATGCCGTGCGTCCCCGTGCACGAGCCGGTCTGGTGTGGGCATGCCGTCTTCGCGCCATGCTCCCACCGGCGCGTCGCCTCGCCATGCGCCCATGCCGCTCTGGCTAGGACATGAACCAAGCCGGCCCTTTGTTTCCGTCGATCCCATCTGCTCCATCATGGGCGCGCGCGCGACGCACATCGGCACATGCAGCAGAGGATGCGAGAGGCCGCCGGCTTTGGGCGAGTATTGACCCGGATTGCATGGCGATTGTCACGAGATTTCTGCCGATGGTGCACCGCGTCCGTACATTGATTGCTTGCTGCAACGGTGGTGGTGGCTACACCAGCCAGATAAATGGCCTGTATACACACGCTGGCTACGTTTTCCACGGGCATTTCGCTTTCTTGGCACTGTGCGGCCGGCTACCGAACTCCGCTGTGCAACCGAGGGCATAGTTCCACGTACGCGGACATGAACAGCTCCCATTCTTGGCTGATCGATGAACCGAACCACCACTTGGTACCACCAAACACGGGACAAAGGTCAAGTAATGCAATCGCATATTCTCGATGTGAAACACACGCCGGTAGCTCTGCTCGGAATTGATGGAGCGCGCGGTGGCCAGGCGGCGACAGCGCATGCGGGCGGCGGGCCGGCGGCAGCGCCTGCAGCCCTCCCTCCCTCTCGATCTACGACGGCCGGCCACTACAAGCGGCAAGGCTAGCGAGCTAGCGTGCGTGCGTGCGTGCGTTAATACTCTGCTGCTTGCTGCTGTGTGTCTGTCACCCCCGTCCACGCGCGCATCATCACCGCCGGCCATCATCGTCTGGTAGTCGTGCCGTGCCGTGCCACGGGCGCGCTCGAGAGCACCGCATTAACTCCCCCTGACGCGCCGCTCCAGCTACCTCCACTCCACTGCGCCTGCTCTGTTCATCCACTGCTCGCTGCCGCTGCCAGCATAATTGTGCACCGAGAGCAGCAGCCTATGTCGACGTACGCTACTACCTGGCTAGCCTATTGTAAGATGAGCTGTGCTGTAGTACTTCCCCATGACCGTGCCGTGCTTGCCAAATGCTTTTGCTCGTCCTTTGACTTGGACAGCTCGCCGCGCACGGTCGTCGATCACTCCCACAAGGCCGTCAACTGAACCGTCCACGATAATCATCACCATACGCATTGTAATTGTATTGCTTACTGTAAGCGCGAGATTTTCCAGGTGAAAAGCTCGATCAATCGATGGATCGTCGTCTCCGTTCCCCATAAGCCAGAAGCCTGGGCGCGCGCACCTGTCTTGCCGGCCGGCCGGCAACCGAGAAGGACGGGGCCCGTGCAGCGGCAGCCATGATGACGATCCACCCCTGCACCCCGCCATGTTCCTTTCCAACGCGCACCGCCGGGTCCCGGCCTGGTTTGCGCCCACTGGCGGCAGGCACCACGGAGTGAGGTCGACGGATCGGCGCGCGCTGTCCGTTCCGGCGAGGACAGAGGAACAAACTGGACGGACGGCAGGGCCGTGCCCCGGCTCTGCAGCTATCGACTGTCTGTCACCCCGTGCCGTGCCGCGGTTCCGTGCGTGGCAACGGCGTGCGGTGTGGGGGACGGAACCGGGGTCTGGCTGGCTGGCACGCCAGCGAAGTGAACAGTCCCAGATGCCAGTGCCAAAGTAGGGTGTGGCCGCTTCCGGTCAACATACGTACGTACTCCTTGGCGTACCTGAAAGCTACACGTCGAGCGTATAGTTCGACGAGTGCACATAGTCTTTATTTACTGCAAATGTTTTGAGTTACAGAAAACATAAAAACCGGCCACATGCCAAAGAGAGAGAACAACCCGAATAGAGATTGCACGACCGCAATTCAACTAACGACCGCAATTCAACTTAAAGAAATAATCAATCTCTACCCTAGATTTTGTACATGTATCAAATTAACTACTCCATTCGTTCTGATTTACTCGTCATGATTTTGGTTCAAATTTGAACTAAAACCACGACGAGTAAATCGGAATAGAGAGAGTAGATGCTAACGTGCGTGCTTCGTCGCGCCGTTCTTCATTCGTGTTTTTTTTATCTAGTAGGTTATCTTGGTCAGTTGTGAAAAAACAGAGCGCTCAACCTCTCCCGCGAGCTAGGCTAGGGTTCCTCCCCCCTCTCCCAGCCGCGGGTGGCCGCCCTTCCCTCCCGCCGCCGGCCGCGCGCGCCCCGCCCCCTCTCCCCACGCCCTCACCCGCATTCCCGTCCGCTCGCTTGCCCCCCGCTGGTGATGGGTGGGCCCGTGCCGCTCCCTCTCCTCCGGCCCCCCTCTCCCTCCCCGTCGCCGCCGGCTTGGTCCGCTGGGCCCGCCCGCGCGACGCTGGCGGCGGCGAGCCGTTACTTCCCTGCATGCACATTAGGGGGGGGGGGCGCTCCCGATGGTGGCGGTGCAGCTCGGCCGACTGCGGTGTGGATCGGCGGCAGGATTCCGGCGGGCTTCGGGGTCCTTGGTGCGGGAGGTGCTGGTGGCCGACGAGGCCCGCGTGGCCTAGACTTGGGCCCTTTCAGGCTCCATCTGGGCCATGGCAGGCCGGCGACACGGTGTGCATCGACGCTGCTCCCTAGTTGGTGGCGAGGAGGCGGTGGTCTGCGGGCGGCGGCGGCTTTGTTGGCCGGCGAGCTGCAGCGTGACGGTAGGGGCTGTCCGGACCCTTTTCGGTCTGGCCGGGCATCGACGCCTGGCAGGCCCCTTGTCCGTGCTTCCGGT
This sequence comes from Secale cereale, assembly GCA_902687465.1. Taxonomy (NCBI): domain Eukaryota; kingdom Viridiplantae; phylum Streptophyta; class Magnoliopsida; order Poales; family Poaceae; genus Secale; species Secale cereale. Next base: position 685,426,182 of record LR738709.1, on the reverse strand, counting down.
CGGCTCTGCGGCGGCGGCGGTGGTTGTCCCCTCACGCCAGCTATGTTGCGGATGCCCCCGAGCCCACTATCTCTTCTCCCATCCTCCAGGTCTCGTGTCGTTGACCTCAGGGAGACGACGAAGTTGATTCGGTGATCGTGGTGGCACATGTTGGTGGGCGGCATGATAGGCGGTCGCCGGACCTTCCTGAAGGGTGTCAGGTACACCC
>LR738709.1:685386978-685424684 GCA_902687465.1 Secale cereale | reverse complement strand
ACGATGAGCACGCAGGCGCATCCTTCCGCCCGCCGACCACCGCATCCCCACTCACATCACTCTATCCTCTCCTCTATCACTCACTCAAACCCTCTCGCCCTTTCCCCTCCCCCCGCCGCATCGCCGCCCGCGACGACGAGCACTGTAGGATCGAAAGTAGGTCTAGAGGGGGGGTGATTAGACTACTTGACAATATAAAAAATCTGCCTTTGGGTCATGCAAAGTTTTTGGCAGTTTCACAATTAAGATCAATACAAGTATCACCCTACACATGCAATTCTAGAGTATAAGCAGCGGAAAGTAAATTGCACATGTAAAAGAGAGGTGGAGAAGATCAAACGCAGTTTGGTGACACGAAGATTTTTGTCGTGGTTCCGATAGGTGGTGCTATCGTACATCCACGTTGATGGAGACTTCAACCCACGGAGGGTAACGGCTGCGTGAGTCCACGGAGGGCTCCACCCACGAAGGGTCCACGAAGAAGCAACCTTGTCTATTCCATCATGGCCTACGCCCAGGGAGGACTAGCCTTACTCGGGGTAGATCTTCACGAAGTAGGCGATCTCCTTGCCCTTACAAACTTCTTGGTTCAACTCCACATCTCGAAGACGGAGGCTCCCAAGCGACACCTAACCAATCTAGGAGGCACCACCCTCCAAAAGGTAATAGACGGTGTTGATGATGATGAACTCCTTGCTCTTGTGCTTCAAATGATAATCTCCCCAACACTCAACTCTCCTCACTGATATGGCTGTGGTGGAAGAAAGGTTTGAGTGGAAAGCTACTTGGGAAGGCTAGAAATCAAGTTTCATATGGTGCGCTCTCCTTGAGGCATCCAGGAATACCTAACAGCCTTTGACTGAGCATGAAACTGCAAGTCAAAAAAATGTTTGCTTCCAACCAAGTTTGTGCCTGCATGTCTTTCTACTTCCGCGCTCACAAGCTTACGAACAACAAGATTGAAGCATGCTGGATGAAGACTTATGTTTGTTAAAAAGAGGGTGTCCTGTAGCATCCGGAGGCTGATTTCTATCAGGTATGGTGTATCGCTTCTTATCCAGATTGCGCTGCAACACAAAAAATGTGCAACAACAACTATCAACGAGTGTGTTAAATTGGCCGAAAAGTATGTAAAAAAAACAACTTTCTAAAATATATTGATTACTGTGACCAAGCAATCTTATTTACGGCAAATTAAGGGCAGCAAAAATTTGGTACCCAACTTTAACATATTGTCACTTAGTTACATCGTAAATGAAATAAGAAAAATGTTTCTTTTTAATAATATGTTAGCTGTCTAACACAATATGGCCATAGGTATAACATAGTGATGGAATAAATCTACAGTACAATATTTGTAGAGCAGATCATATAAGAATAATATATTCATACATTATAGTGTACGAGATATTTCTAACTACATGGCTAATGCATGAAATAAAAAAGTGTACTCGCACAATTATGTATGTACATACACACATTCCAGAATTGCTTGTAATTTAAACTTAATATATCTTACTCCAATGTCTGCTCGTCATGAACGCCATTGATAAAGTGAAAGATGTATTCGACTGCATCTTCCACGACATGCATTCGTGATGGAAGAAGTTGCATGGGAGCGGGCCCAGCCTCGTGCGGCTGAGGCACAACCACTTGCGTCTCAGGGACAGCACCCTCCAAGGGAGTGGGCACAGAAACCTCTAGCGGCGCAGTGTTTCCAGTGATCCCGTCCATCGACGATTCAAGAGGTGGGGTGGGTAGGGTAGGGAATATATGCGCGTAGTGATTGATCAGTTAATGCTGATGAAATATATGCGAACTGGGGTGGGAAGGGAATTAGCAGGTCAAGGGCGCGTATATAAATATATGTGCCATATATATGGATACTAAATATTACCTTCCAAATATCAAAATCGATCAAATTAATGCCATTTGTTTCTAATTAGGAAATCTTGTGGTTGTAATTGATATTGGAAACGTATCAGACCATTCTCAGGATTTATGAGTGAATAATATTTTCTAATTGCATAATATATATTTTATCATTCCTAGCGAAAAGAAAAAATGGACATCTGTATAAAACAAAAAATTTGAATAGGAGTATATGTATCATACATTCAACCATAATGTCCAAAGGGGTTCACTGTAAGTTGACGAGCAAAATATGCTGACACTTGCTCGTACTATTTTATTCATTATAATGGACTATTACACCAAAAAAAATTATAACGACTTTTGGCCACGAAATTTTGCATGCACCGTGTTGATACAAAAATTACTCTAGCGTCCGTTTTTCCTGGCTTGAACGCAATCTTTGACGTAAGAAAGTGTTTCGTCGTAAGTCATCAGGCTGGCTTCGTGCAAATCTTTGATAAAAATAAGTGTTAGAAATAATCACAGATTTAATACAGAATTTTATAAAATAATAAAACGAGGCAAAATATACTTTAGAAACCCTACCTTGTAGATAATGACCATCCTCATTAATGACAGGAGAGAAGAATAATGTGCTCTCCCTCATAGTTTGCAGGCATTGATCCCTACGATTTAACTGTACGTAAGTAACAGCAATCTTCTCAAAGAGATTCTCTCTGCATTGCAAATGGTACAAGTGACGACCAGCATGCTCTTGACTTAGGCGTAGAAAAAGTATCTCCCGTCTGCATATACTAACAAATGTTAGGAATAGGGAACAAGAATAACATTAAAATAACCATAGAAAAATCTCATATACTATGAGGGAGCGCTAACCGAAAATTCATTAGGCCAATCTCAACGAAAGGCACATGCCTTCTATATATCGAATCCCACTTATGTTGTATCTTACCAGCATAGACAACAATAGCAACAACATCTGAAAAAATGTAATCACAATGAGACGAGACTATGCTCGAAGCATAATGTGCAATAACAAAGCTTCAGGTGATGCACCAGTAATGGTTTTGTCACGTAGCGACAATATGGCCCCGAACTGTGGGAAGCACGGTGGACAAATTGTCGATGATATCCTGTGGGCCGACGCGGTAACCTCGGTCCTAGAATGTAGGGCAATGACAAACTCCATGCGTATGTACCAAAAATGACCATCTAGCATATCCGTGGGGTTGAACCCGACGGAAGTGAAGTCATAAGTCATCCCCGTCTGCAGCATGATATTGAAGCGTAATGCTTGGCTGCTGTAGGCAATTGCTTCCATCTTTGTTCCCTAATAATATTTTATAAACACTTTAAAAAATCTGGTTGAGGAACTCTTTATCACTTCTGTATTCTAAAAATAGTGCTATATGTGATGACGAGTAATGACTTACGTCCTGATCAAGTAGTATACAACGAAGGTATTGGTTTCCCATAGCATTCTCCTTAATCAGGGACTTCCATAACACCTTAGCCCGAATGATCCAACAATTATGATATATATGTTCCATATCGACGTTCTCAAATGTCAAGTTTCTGAATAACATAGAATGAAGTTATGTGGTAAATAAACGAGCGAGATGGCAGATAAACGTAAAGGAAGATATATCTTGCCTGTTAATCGGAGGTATTTCTACACGAGCGATGATAGGAACAAACGGATTTGCCATCACCCTCCTAGTTCTTGTCAAGTTGTAAGAGATCACCATGGTCGTAGAGGATGTAGAGGATATTGCTGAATTGATGAACCTGTGTAGATATATGGAGGCTCATGTATGGTGCTGCGTGACATTTATATATTACCATAGTGGGCGGCGGGAAAAGCAATAATTTTCAAATTTACTTTTGGGGCTGTGTCCCTTAGGAAGTTGAACAATATTTGGAAACCAAATAAATATTGATCAATATTTGACATCTTAATAAACAGAATTTATTATTTGCAGCAAACAAAGGAATCAATATCTGATGGCAATCGCGGCAAGTATCAAAATAATTAATGTTTATTTATATTTAGAAACACAATAATTGTGGATCCCATAATAATGAATCTCGATACCCTGTACCATAAGGGTACTCACGTATAATATGTCTCTTGCTTGAAGAAGATAAGTTTAATTTTTGACAAAATGTACTTTGCCTTGATTGCGTGCAATATTAAGTATAATGCTTACTAATTTTGCAAATAATTTGTGCTGATGATTGCGTGCAACCCAGAATTTTTTTAAGGGTTTTTTACTAATTGTAATAAAAAGAAATGGAGATGTCAACATTAGTACAAAATTCTTATTGTGTCAGCTTGCTCCCATTGATGGGTTCATGTCCAGAAAAATATTTGTTTGGCAGTGATTGGGGAGGAAACAACATGTTTTACATATTAAAATACTATATGAAGCGTCAACATCACGAACAAAATATTTTCATATAACCGTGAACAGTTCTCTATAAATTCCTTGCTAACCAGACAATGGCGTAGGCTTTTCAGCAAAGCAGTTAGATTCAGTTATTACGATCATGTACAAAGACATTTGAAGTATTGGACCAAATAAAAGCTATTATAGTTTATCGTTCAGTTCTATAAAACAGGTAAGTGATTTATTCTAAACAACGCACGGGCTTCGTAAATAAATTATAGTAATTGCTACTATGGATACACATTGTTGTGACCAAACAAATAAAATACATAGTTAGAAGCATGTGCATTGGCTACGACTATTAAATCGATAGAACATGACTGTTCTTGCTCTCTTCTTCTCGTTGATTCCTCTCTCTCTCTCACTTCACTGATAGGTGAGCTGGCCAAATATATATTCAACGTTATGCTAAATAGAATATTCAACATGCTCAACAAAGTTAATCATTGGAGAAAAGCGAGTATTTGAGAGAGTGGCTCACCAAATATATTAGATGCGCAAATACTTTGATAATGCAAAAAAGATACAGATCCACTCATAGGGTGTTCTACTATAATTGCTGGAGCAAAGTTTGATCACAGCCATTTAATTAATCAGTTATGATCATGGTAACAACACTTATATAGAGTACCAACTGCTGATTTGATTTGGAGCAATGATGATGTCCTTAATACAAATATGAAAATAACGCTCCAAAAACGATGGTAACCATAGAACTTCTAATTCCAATATATTTTCAATGTGCTTCTGATCCCGCAATTATCTTTTCGACGGGTCAATTCTTACTTATTTCCATTAATTCATGCCTCCTAATTTCCTTTAATCCATTCCTGTGATTGGCCTAAACTATCACTGTTATTTCCTAGACGCTGTGTGAGGGGTAGACGAAATTTCAGCTCCTTACGGATCCATGAGATGATCCTGTGGGAAAGAAAATCATGCAACTTACGCAAATCTTCTTTTCTTTTAAACATGTAGTGATAGAAAAGAAAATGACAATAGCATGTTTGCTCGGATAAATAATATAAAGCTATTCATTGCACCATCGTCGAGCATTTTTTAAGAGGAAAGAAGCTTTATTCAACCTTTATATTTTCACTCGTCCCGATTACATTGATAAATGCTCATAAGGAGCAAAGCAACATCAAATAGTTTAAGATATATAAATATAAATGTAGACCTCATAATGCTTGGTCCCTTGAAGGTGATGGTGGCTTCTTGTCGCATGCTTCGATATGCTGCGCGACCATCTCCGTCAACTGATTTATTAGGTTGATCAAATTTTGCACCAACATGGTAGTATGCTGTTGTGCCTGCAGAATATCATAGTTGCTGGTACCCCAAGTATCTTTCCTCCCTGCATTTGACCCCATGTCGCGCTGGACATCCCAGCCTGAGGGGACATGTGCACGAGGGATGTGTTCGACCTCACGACGTCGGATTAGGTTATCAAAATGGTTTCTGGAAAGCATGGTGGGAAACTGAATAGGAAGGTTGTAAACATCCTTCTTTAGTTTCTTACACTTTGGTGCAGAACCCTCACCGACATCAAGATCTCGGCACGGTTCTTCATAATCTTCCGGTTGACGTACATCATCATGGTGAAGTTGAGTCGTGTCTTTCTGATCTTGATGGCTATCATCCGAACTATCGGATGACGACATGTCAAACTAACTGGAGAGGAAAGGGTGCCGATTTCTGGTTTTGGTGATGCAAAGAAGGATTAATTTATAGATGTTTATAAGGTAATATTGATTACAAAATGTGTCTATGAATCGACAGAGATGATGCCAATCAGAAAATAAATCTTTTGGAATCAGAAAGGATGATTCGTCGGGATCAACCGAGCAGTCATTTACAATAAAAAACTGTTAACATGCCATTCCATAAACTAACACTTCCAATTTTTATGTCAACAACCAATTAGTAGATATAAAGGAAAATAATTTAAGTCTGATTGCCATGATCATTTTCCGTAATATAGAATATGTTTCCGGATATTAGACACTGATTTTGGATTGTTTTCTTATGGATATTTAATGATACTAACAATATAAAAAAAAATAGTCGTTAAATATTATAATACCAGTCCTAATAAATAATAAGCCGTTAAATACTAACAGCAAACCATGATAGCTAATCCAAACTGAACAACGTTTAATAAGGAGTGGTGCAAACAAAATATAAGACAGTCGTACACACTGATACACCTGAAGGCAGTAAAAGAACTTCAAATACATTAATATTGGACAGTGGACAGTATTTCCTCATGAAAAGTAAAAACAAGCCATTCCAGGCATATTTCCTCATGATAACCTGCATGATAAACGTTGACAAGATATGCATGACAGTCTTTAGAATTCAAACCTTAAAAAGTAAACTTAACAGCTTGACAGTCTTTCTGAACCCAACGATTCTTTTTGAATCTTTGATTACACATAAAAAAATATGCTGTGTCACATGTGCATTGCCAGAAACACTCGTACAGCTCAAGGGAGTACAAGAATTTCACAAACATTGTAACGATAAGTATAAAAACTGAATTACAGCAACTCTTGTCAATCTGAAAAATTAAATTCATATTTATAATTCCGGCAGCTACGACCGCACTTCAGCCTGTAAGTACTTCCTTGTAGACGATGTTTTTCGTGGAGGTGAGCAAGGAAAGAGTTGGTCGTTTCCGCTTCTTTGAATTGCTATTTGCTTCTTGGCCTTCTCCTTAGGCTTCTCCTTCTGAATGAGTATCTTTATGTTTCTCTTCGCAGTGGCTCGAGACAAAGCAACATAGAGTTGACCATGAGAGAACACATGATTAGGTAGGTAGACACCAACAATCGGGATGGTCTGCCCTTGAGCTTTGTTAATCGTCATAGCAAAGCTAAGCCTTATAGGAAACTGCTTCCTCTTAAACTTGAATGGAAACATGTCGTTGTCAGATGGGCACAGAGGTATTCGAGGAAAGAAGACCCTCCTACCAACGTGTTGTCCAACCACGATTTCCGCATCAATGGTGTTCCTCTCAAAACCTCTAACGACAAGCCTAGTCCCGTTACAAAGTCCATTAGCTGGATCAATGTTCCTTAGAAGTATGACTGGGCAGTTCAACTTTAGTTTGAGTGCATGCGGAGGAAGACCGTTGGGAGTCAATCCATTCAGAAACTCAGGAGCGTAATAGCCATATGGGTCATCCTCCGCACTGTCAAAGCTATGGTAGGTTACTTCATCTCCCTGAAAACGCTCTATCATGCGGATGTTTATCTTATCGACGTTGTCGTTTGTCGTTGAAAGGATTGCGCGAGATGTCATGTAATCTGAATCAGACATGTTGTCATCTAGACTGGGAAACACGTGGTCAATCAGCTTCTCCAGGTCGTCAACCTCACCTGTAGATGGCAGACAAATGTCAGCAGGGAGTAGTATGTTGCCTTGGTTATCAGTTTCCTCAGTGCCATTACCGAACCTGAGCAAGTAATCTGCAAACCAACTGTCATTATGAGCCCTCATGTTGGTGATCAGCCGAAGCTGGCGCATAGACTTCCATAGATGTGAACTTCGGAGGCTTGCATCAATTATCTGGCCCCGCGACCCCCTTCTGACGACCGGAAGCACCTGCCTAAAATCTCCACCAAAAACAACAGTCTTTCCTCCAAAAGGTCGGTCACGTATTCCCATGACATCGCGCAAGCTATTGTCCAATGCCTCAACCGCTTGTCGCTTAGTCATGCTGGCCTCGTCCCATAAGATCAATGAGGCCATCCTTAACAGCTTGGCTGTACCACTCTGCTTGGTGAAGCTGCATGAGGCTCCATCATCGCAACTTAGTGGGATTTTGAACCTCGAGTGGGCAGTCCTGCCACCAGGCATTATAGACGCAGCGACGCCAGACGTCGCGGTAGCGATAGCAATCTTGCCCTCGCCCCTCACCTTGGCAAGCATCGCCCTGTAGAGGAAGGTCTTCCCTGTACCTCCAGGGCCATCAACAAAGAATACACCTCCATCGCCGCGTTCAACAGCCAATAGTATCTGGTCGTATGCGGCCCTTTGCTCATAGTTCAGGGAATATGACAATTTAGTGTCATTATCGTCGAACTCAACAGTTGATTCCTCAATGACCTCTCTGGCCTCGCCCTCGGTCGGGTCAAACGCATCATCGATGGTTGGTAGAGCGAAATCAAGAATGTCTTTACCCATGGACTGCAACATACCACTAATGTCAAGCAAGACCATCTGCTCCACCTCGTTAGGGGATCTGCGTGTTCGACGGTAGTCATCAGACATGTTCTCGAGATGCCTATCCCATAAACCTCTGACATCGCCAGGCTCGCAGTGCACCAAGATGGTTGCGAACAGCCTCCTAAGAGAACATGGCATAGCCCACTGCTCCGCTTCAGTAAGACACTCGTCGAGCGTGTTGTCAGCCTCGATGAGTCCTAATCTTTCTGCAGCTTCCCTAAAGCTACCACATAACACGCCCTCCACGGTGAGCAAGTCCTCGAAGCCTGTTTTGCCAGTGACATGGTTCAACATAACGCGCAGGTAGTAGCGCTCCCCCTCAGCAGGATTGGCAGACACGATACGGCCTATTTGAAAACGCTCCTCCCTTGGCTTCCAGCATTTTTTCTTCTTCTCCCACGTGAAGCTTCCGGGAAAATCCTTGTACAATATATTCCTTGCCCAAGGGTGTTTTTCGTTAGCCTTGAAGTACTCCGTTAACATGGATTTTGAAGCATTTTGGGAAGAAACAACATTATTCAAGTCAGACTGAGCATTGAACACAACCCTGTGCATATTCGGCAGGTGAAGAGGCATCTGCAAGACAGGCGGGTGATTGGCGCACAGTGGAAATCCAAAAATCCTCCACATAGCCTCCGGAGGGGTAACCTATTATATCTACGTTGGTCAAGCCTTTTATCTGTGTTTAGGTCTATCCTATAATCATCTAGGTTGTCCTTGTGAGCGCCCAAACTTCTAAATTGTTGGGAGTATGGATTTTCTTTCAGTATGTCTACTAACCTCTTCACGACATCCTGGTCCAACTGCTGGGTGGCCACCTTACGATGAACAAGGTTTGGGTCGTCATCATAGAAGTACAACTGCAGATGTTCTGGACGGGAGCTAGGCCCGAATGAATGCACATTGTGGTAGATGCTGCCGTGTGCCCGGAATGTGTACACACCAGACCTCATGTTTGTGTAGGTATCATCAAGACTGACGCCAAGTGCTGTGAAGGCAAAATGGCCGTTGAAGAACCGTATGTTTTCCCGAAAATGTCTAGAATCTGCATCCATGCTGGACCATAGCCTCATCAGCTCTGGTATTGGTTCTGGTTGCTTAAGCTCGATCTGTCCATTGCGACAACAGAACCCGTCAGTCTCAGACACAAACTTCCTGGCTTTGCAGTGCTTGCAGTTTTCAGCGAGTTTGAGGATGTGAGTGCTGTCTAGGATGTTTGAGTAGACACTGTCAAATGGATCAACCTCGGATGGCGTAGCGCTATACATGCTAGCTTCATCGTCGTCATCAAATCTGTCTTCATCGGATCCTACACGCATTTGTTCAAAGTACACGTTTAAACCATCTATAACTATTAATTTTATCTACAACACAGCTACATAATATAGAGTTGCCGATACCTACCGTTGCGAAACATGTAGTACTCCTCATCCATCAATTCAGCAGCTGCTGGCTCATCGCCCATGGTGCCGTTCAGGAAGACATTTACGTCATCTGCATTGTCGTCATGCACAAAGCGACGGTAGAAAACATAATTTCAGCATGTGCTCGTTGTGAATGAGCGGAAGAATATGACAATACAAAATTCATACCATCAGCACCTGCAGTGTATATGGGAATGTTCGTCCTCGGATCGCCATCAGAGGAATCATCTTCAGCGCCCGGATAAACTGGTGATGCGCGGGTTGGTGAAGCGGGACATTCGGAGGTCAAGTTTCCTAGGTCTGTAAGTGGGATTGCTATGCATTCATTACAGGGGGTATTTTTCCTCTTCTCATAATTGGCCTTCCTTTGGGCACTTGACTCCCCCTTCTCAATAACAGACATGCTTCTGCGGCGTTGAACGCGCTTCTCACGTATTTTTTCGTTGCGCGTTTCTTTGACATCCACCGTTAATTCGTTCTTTTTCTTCTGATAACATGCTCTGCTGCCAGCGTTTTTCTGGTCCCTCTGCTGGATAGTTAAATTACTTTTTCTCTCTTTGTCACGTTGCCTCCTATCTACAACAGCGCTTTCGTTGACATCAGAATCGTGTAAGGTTATAGGGGGATTGGTTGCCTCCTCTTGCAATAACTGTGAAACATCTGAGTCATATAGGATGGCTGTTAGAACAATTAAATTATACGGCGTTGGGGCCAGTGTCAGCATGCACATTAGGGGCATAAAAAACGCAACTGAAAAAAAGGAAAGCAGATACCTTGCGTCGAAATTTCACTTATGTTTTCATCTTCGATGAGCTTTTCATTTTTCCTCCAATAAGAAGCTCGCCGCAGGGCGTTCCTATGATCTCTCCTGAGTTCATCCTCCGTTTTTTGCTCTGTTTGTTGTGTCTCATTCAAGATTACACCTGGATACGTTGAGGACAGGTCAGATACTCAGAGAACACATCTATAACACACAGCACATGTAATACACACATGAGTCATAAATATATGTCTACCTTGTAACACATTGTCATCTATGAGACCAGACGTGCTTGTACTTATGGCAAGACATGTATACGTAGTCATATTCGGGTTTTCTGGTGAACCAAAGACCTCAAAACATATTAATGATTAATGGATAAGATGATACAGAGATTAAATATTAATAAACTAACATCAATTATGTATTAAACACTCACCTCTATGAGCCTCCTCATGCACTCTTTCTGTAACGTTTGGGATATTCGGGTTGTCTGCATGAAACATGTTTTTAATACATAATATGACTAATTATATTTTGAGGTCTCGAAGGTAGACGAATGTTGCATGCTTTTCTGTGATGTATAAATTGATACTAAAGGTTAGCTTATACCTGATGTCGAAAGTGGAGCTGCGTTTTCTTTTTCTATAAGCTTCTCCTTTTTCCTCCGATAGGCAGCTCGCCTCAATGCGTTTCTACGATCTCTCTTCCGTTCTTCGTCTGTTTGTTCATGTGTTTCTTGTGTGCCATTCATTAATAAAACTGTATGTGATGCAGCGTATTGTATAAACTTATAGAATAAATTATAAACATTACAGAAATAGTGGTATGAGCAGCCCTAATATGATTACCTTGTACCTCCTTCTCAATATGAATATCAGATATGTCCGTAGTTGTGGCAGCAAATATTGATGCCTCTTCGCATAATAACGTATAGTTAGAAATATTAGGGCTGTCTGGTGACCAAAAATGTCCACACTTAATCTAAAAAATAATGTTTAAAAAATAATAAGCTAACCTGATAAAGTATGTGCATGCCCAATATGATTACCTTGTAGCTCATCCGCATTATTCATACCAGTTGTGGTACCAAATATCGATGCATCGTGATCGAATGATGCATAGTTAGAATTGTTTGTGCTGTCTGGTCAACCAAATTGTCCAATCATATTAATAATGAAATCTGGTTAAGATTTTAATGTTTGAAAGATTAAAAATGTACCTGATAAATTATGGGCCTGTGCATTTTTATCTTGGACGTTTTTTGTTTTTTTTCCGCCGATAGGCTTCCCGCCTCAAGGCGTTTCTATGGTCTCTTATGCGATCCTCTTCCGTGATTCGTTTGGTGTCATTCAACTCATCTAATGGTGCCATTGATGTCGTTGTCTTAAATGCCAAATGAAATAAATAAAAATTCAAATCAAACGAATTGCGTTGGTTTCTTTATTACCTGAAATATGTAGGGGTACAAGATCAATATTCAATTGACCATACTCTCGGGCTGGTCTGTTTATTTGACCAGCTTTAGTTAAATTCGTGACATCACATAGAGCTCGACGGGAAACACAATGCTCATCGTCTTCTTGGATATTCGATCCATCGGACATGTTTTTGTTTTTGAGATAAGACGCCCGCCTTCGAGCGTTGATTAGATCCTTATGGTCTACAATATATTAAAAAAAACATGCCAAATAGTGAATAACTAAACAACCAGTACTTCGCATGATAAATTAGATGAAGGCTACACGTAACAGCACCGAACAAACATATGTTAAAAAACTAAACAGCAAAAACCAATACTTCAACTAATTTTACAGTAGCCAACAACCAGTACTTCGCCTACTAACCAGATTTTGGAAATGAAGGATGATTCTCCTTTTGTAAACTGACATTATCATCATCTTTTTTCTTGCGATAAGCTGCTCGCCTAATTGTGTTAAACTGCTCCCTTGTTTCAGCAGAAAAGTGGCACGAAGAGGCATGATGCTCTGCCGGGCTTATCAATTTGGATACGTCTGCACATGTATAGGCACCGTTAAAATGCGACAATCGGAACGGAGGTGATAAAAAAGGTTTGTGTTATTAGTAACAAAGCATGCAGCAAATGAGGTACATACCTGCTGACGTTGTGTTATTACCATTAACATTTTCAATACTTGTACCTATAGTTTCAATGCTTACAACACTTTCAGCTATGGTTTCAATGCTTGCATCGTACTGCTGAACATTTGTACCAATCCTAGGGACTGCATAATATTGTTACGGTGCCAAAATTAAATGACTGGGAACTCATCACACTCGTAGAATGATTCTTACATGTCGATACGTCCTCTTCTTTTTGATGTTCACTCGGGTTGCTTTTTGAATTACCCATCTGCACATAGTGGCATATGATCACATAGAAAAATGTCATATCATTTATATCTGAGACATATTTTTCTAACTCTATAGGTACAAGTATCTACATTGCATACCAGTCAGGATCCAGGATCAGAAGAACAAACTGCAACAAGGCTGTATTTAACAGGCGGAATCAGGATCACAAGAACAAACTGCAAAAAGTGAGTGTACATCATGTGAAGATACCAGTTTTGAATTATGTTTGATCTAGATAAGGAGAACAAACTTGATTATGATGGATGTATAGATCTGGATCAGGTGATGCGACGAAACCTGATTTGTCTTGCATAGATCTGGCTGTATAGATCCACATGTAACCTGGCTGTATAGATCTGGCCGGACCTCGAACAGCGCCTGGATCAGCGCCTGGACTTGTCCCGGGACAGCGCGTGGTCTCCGACGGCCGAACCCGGAACAGCGCCTGGTCTTGCCCCGGAACAGCGCGTGGTCTCCGACGGCGAGATCGATGGCGCGGTGGCCGCGAAGGGAAGATGGATCCTGCAAGGGAATAGGCAAGACGAAAGCAGCGGAACGGTGGAGCGTTCGTGCTGTGGCGGCGAAGGGAGGAAGGATGGGCGAGAGGGTGAATAGAATCGTATGCGTGACTATTGCTCGCCCGACAGCGGTCTCACTCGGGCGAAGTTGCGGGATCAATCTTCGTTGGTTAATTTTCGTCGTTTTTTTTTCGCTGGTTAAATTTCGTAGATTTTTTCAGTTTGTTCGATAGTGGAAGGCGTCGTGGGGGGCTCGGCCGACGGTTTTCTTGGTTCTTAGATGCACAGCGTTTGGTGGGATCAGGTACCAAAAAAAGCCATGGTAGGTGGGACGAAATTAAACCCGGAACGGAGACTACCAACTGCTCCATTAGGAGTTTAGATATCGTTTACTTGGGAAGGCCCATGAAACTCCCGCTCGCTTAGCTCAACTCCATGCTCCACTCGCCCACTTAGCATTTTCCCGTTTGCTCCACTGCTATCTTATAAAAAAAACCAACTAACATTTTATTTTGAAAAATTTGTTAATTATTTTAAAGAATCCTGGATGTAAAAAAAGCTTCAAACTATAAAGAATTTTTTTAAATGATCGAGTGAAAAATTATTCATGGATGTTAAAAAATATTCACGAAAATTAAATATGTTCAAATACTTTTAAAATATTCGTGAACTATATGATTATTCATGAATTAAAAATATTCATATTTTTTAAACGCCGCAATATTTCCATACATTGTGAAAAAAGAAAAAGAAAAAGATAAGAAAAAGAAAAAGAAAAAATTACTTGGAATACTTGACTAAAGATATAAACCCTTACAGGTGGCCCCATTGATACCCCCAATGCACGAGGAGGCTCCAAATCTAGGGTATCTTAGTAGAGCATGGTTAATAATAAAGCCTGCTGCCGGCAATAAGCCAATGCCACATCATATACAGCCTTTATAAAAGCCCACTAATACAATAGTTTGGCTGTAAACTAACTAGTACTAATTAATGTTTGCATGTAAAGGGTGGCAAGAATACACTTTTGATTGGTGGAAGGGCCTGCTCACACCGCTGCATGCATTGCTTTTTCTTGTTTCTCGCGACGCGGCCGGCGATAGCTGAAGGGCCCGCTCCCTTGTCTTTCGTTCAATCTCTCTCCTCCAGCAGTGATTTTTGATGATGTGGTACTGCTTATAGCCAGCTGACTAGACCTGTTGTACTTGCTCGTATAGAAGGGTAGGGTGCGCTTCGCTGCGGCATAGATGTTGTTGGGATTTAATAAAGTTATAAATTGGTTTGGAGCGTGTGGAAGATGATGAAGTCTTTTTTTATAGTGCGGTGTTTTACTGGGCTTTCTTGGTGGTGTGATTATATGTTATCTGTTAATTTACAATATTATATGGAGAAGTTTTTTGTGCTGGTGGTGGTTGCATGCACTATATTAATGAGACAATGTAACATGTTGGCATTTTTTAATGGTGAGATGGTGCACATGATTGATATGTTTTTACAGACTAGTTTCTACCGATTATTTTGAAAAAAATTGACCTAGTAAAAATCATGAATTAAAATCAAAATTAAAGACTTCAATTGAATGAAACAGCTCGTAGAGAATTAGTTGTTCCGGTCAAAATTGTGAATCAAATCCAAAATTGAACACCACAATTGAATGGGGGCTCCAATATTAGAGAGCATTGTAAATTAGATGATTATATAAAGGAAAAAGTGTTATGAGGACTGATGTAGTTTTTAGATTGTGAGAGGGTGCACGGGACTGATGTGTTATTACAAGCTAACTGATACCGATTAATTTGAGAAATAGTTGATCCGGTGAGAATCGTAAACCAAATTTAAAATTAAACACCACAATAAAATGAAGGGTTAATTATCCTTTTGCCCTCAGTGGTGTCCATGTACTCAGTTTTGCCCTCAGATGTGAATTGTGCTCAGTTTTGCCCCTAGTCCATGCACAGCTACTCGTTCCGTGAATTCTACCGTCTCCGTCAGGTCAACCTTTTGACTCGACCCTTACAGGTGGGACCAGGCGGCAGAGACGACCAATTGTATTCATACCGTTGCACGCGTGGCTTGTGGGACCCAGCAGAGAGTCGTTGAGCAGAGAGCCGTTGCGGGTGTGCTATATAAGCGGGCGAAAGAGGCGGTGACCACGGCGACAGAGAGCACGACGACAGAGAGCACGGTGGTGACCACGGCGAGAGAGAGAGAGAGAGCACAGTGGTGACCACGGCGAGACAGAGCACGACGGTGGGAAGCTAGCTGTGGAGGGCGCGGCGGTGTTGAGATCCCCTTCGGCTCCGAGCTCCATGTCTTCCTCAAGCTCCCGCGCCACCTCACGGATGCAGAGCCGGGCGCGTGTGGACATTCCTGTCTTCATCTGTCCGCGGTGCCGGGCGGGCGTTGATCGGAGGGTTTCTCACACAACGAGGAACCAGAATCGTCCGTTCTACGTGTGCAGCGAGAATGGGGTAAGAATCAGGGCAATTGCACCATTTTCGTGATCGGGATCTTTGAGCAATGGGTTGATCTGTTTGGTGTTCATGCAGGTGACATGCTTCTTTCTTTGGGTCGATGCTCTGGCCAAGACACTGATGAATGAACTGTAAGAAGAGCATGAAGAATGGTTGCACATGCTGCCACGAACGGCAGTGGCCGCAGAAGAAGAGATGGAGGGCAAAGCACACACTGACAGAGAGCTAGTTGTTGAGCTTAGGATGTTGAAGAAGAAGGTTAGGAAGCTTGAAGATCAAGCACAAATACCAATACCCATTTGCAATTACTTTTGGGCACTGGTAGGTATGGTAATCGCACTGGTTGTAATGTTGAAAATGTATGGAAAGACATGAATTATGGAGGAATTTGTAAGCTTGAAATTGTATGAGAAATTCACCTAGTTTAAATGTTGAAAAAAAAAGAGAAGAAGTGACCAACATTTAAATATGTTGAAAAAAGGGAGAAGAAATGAGGAATTCATAAACTTTTGATCACCGCTCTCTACTCTGCCTTTCTGTCAAAAAAAAGGTTCATTAATGGGCCAAATTCAGAGCCTAGAGCCGAGTGCAGGCTAGACTAATGGGCGAACTGCATCCAATTAGGCACATTCGGGGTTCTCTTACGTGTTTTTCTATTTTCTGTTCTGATTTAATTTAGGCAGTAAATCATAATGCTGAAACTTTTTGTGGAAACTAATTGAATTATTCCAGAGCCAAACAATTAAGTTTAGAATTTTTTTGTAGCTGTTAAATATTTAATAGCAATTTAATTACTCCAATTCAAATACATCGTGATTTAAATCAAAGATCAAATTGTCATGGAAAATGTGCCTCAGCTCTGGTAGAGGTTTACACCTGGTGCCAAAATAAATGAACATTTTTTAAGGGCATTACATCGAGAAAAAATAATTTGTCTAGAAAAATGAAGGGTGGAAAATGCAAAAAAAATTGGTGCGGCTGGGGACTCAAACCCAGGACCGCGTTGGTTTGTGGCATTTAGGACTGCGCTGGTAACCGCTAGGACAGATGGAAAGACTTTGACATGGGTAGGGAAGGAATGTATACATAATGAGACAGTGAATGTTTGCACACGCGTGAGAGTGGTTTTCCTTTGTTTTGCACTGAAATTTTGGAGGGTTGGAAACGTATGTTTGCACTGCCACATGATTGTGGTTACAATGGCACTTGGTTTAGGGTTAGAGTGGCACTTGATTTAGGATTTAAATGGAATAAATTTGCATGTTAGTTCATGACTTGTTTTTTTTTGAATGAAAGAGAGGGCTTCTCACCCCCTTCAATTTTCATTTTTCATTAATGAAAGCCACAAGTTCTCGAACTTCATGACTTGGTTTAGGGGAAAAATGATATGTTTGGGCACGAACATTTTTTAACACACATAATAACTTAGATAAGATGCAACACACGTAATAACTTAGATAATAACTTAGATAATAACTTAGATAAGTTCACGGCACACACGATATAGAAAAGCAACAAAATAAAAACGATAAAACTAAGAACATCTTCATCTTGACCTCCTTCTTCCACCTTGGCCGCGCGCCCCTTCAACACCGTCTTCACTCCTCCTCCTCCTCGTCGTAGGGAAGGGAGTGCATCTGGCCTGGAGTGGGGAAGATGTTCTCGTAGTTGGTGAAGATGTTGTACGCCGTGAAGAAGATGGACTCGCAGCCGCACAAAAAGACTTGGCCGAGGAGTTCGCGCGCGTCAAACGGGTTGGTGAAGGTGACCGTGAGCAGTTGGAGGATGCCGCCGCGGTCACGAACCTCGTTGAGGGTGAACATCCTAGGCGAGCCCCGTGGGAGGTGGGCATAGCCGGCTCTGAGGAAGGCGCGGGTGAGTTCGACGGAACCCCTCCACCTAGAAGTCGCCCACACACAGAGCTCCCTCTCGACGAGCACGCCCGGTGGGTAGCGCAGCTCTGGCACGACAGGCGGACGGTTGAAGGTCGGCCTGTTGAACTGCATCTTCGCTTGGTCTCGCTTGGAGAGGGCTCGGTTGCTTGGGTGTTTGAAGTTGGAGAGAATGGATCGGATCTGGCTTGTGGGTGGGAGAGGAAGAGAGGCACCTCATTTATAGGCCTGTGGGTGGGAGAGGAAGAGAGAAAGGATGAGAACGGTGCGTGTGTGAATTCGGGCGCGTTTGTGAATCCGTTACGTTTTGGGCTTTTAAAATTTTGCACGAAAACGATGCATGGGGCGCGTGCGTGCATCTGAATCACTACATAGGAGGCTGCTGCTTGCATCTAAAATACGAAATAGCTTGCCTAGCTAGCCTAGCTGCCTCGCCTCGCTCTGAGTCAGTACGTGCATGGCCACTGCCTCGCTCGCCTCGCTCGCATGCATGCACGTCCGGCTCGCTCGCGCATGCAAACCACGTCGCCACCCTTCCCATGCATACAGGCCTGCAAAGGCTGAGACGGCCTATTAACTGCGGTCTCAGGCCCAGACAACGAGACGGCCCAACGGTCCATCCAGCGCGCCCGGTATTTCTTTAGAATAAATAATCTCCCAGCCAATCAGATTGCATCTCGCGGATCGCCCCCCTCCTCCCCGCAGATTCCTTCTAGAAGGGTTAGATCGACGGCCCTGGATCGCCGCTAGGGTTAGATGGACGGTCCTTGTTCAGCGCTAGGGTTAGCGGGGTTTGGGAGGGGTTTGGAGCAGTCAAAGATATGTTTGACCAGATTTCAAATGAGCATAATAAATTAAATAAAAATCAGAAAAATGAAAACCCTGCGCACATAGTCTTATTATGTCATATACTAATGATTTAAGTTGGTAAACAAGGTTTACATACATTTAAACGATAAGTTCATGTGTCTTATGTGATATCTCGAGTATCTCGAACTCTCTTGTATGAGGTGAAGAGAAGTGTATTGGTGAAATGAACATCAAAATTTCAAAAAACTCACCACAACTTCATTTTGGAGTGACTAAGAAGGATCCAGGCTTAGTTTTTCATTTTGATGTTTTAGACTTGTTTAAATCTTTGTCAAAGTTAAGTTTGACCAGAATTCAAATGAGCAAAACAAATTAAAAAAAAAATGAAAAAATGAAAATAAAACAACGCACATAGTCTGTATATATATAATATATGTGTAGGAAAGTTATTTAGCTGATTTAGACAAGGTCGAACCTTGCTTACAAATGAGGCTGTTTACCATACCTTTGGACCCCACTTTTTAGCACATTTTTCATGAAATTTCCAAAACCTCACCACAGCTTCCTTTTGGATTGATTAAGAAGGATCCAGGCTTAGTTTTTCATTTTGATGTTTTAGACTTGTTTAAATCTTGGTCAAAGTTAGGTTTGACCAGATTTCAAATGAGCAAAACAAAATTAAAAAAAAATCAAAAAAGGAAAAACATAGGTCCAACATCCATATAGCATGTCAAATTTGAAGTTCTAACATAGGTCCAACATCATTCAAACATACTTCTAACATAGGTCCAACATCATCCAACAGAAAATACAACATTATTTATAATGTTTCATAATTATTCATAAATAGCGTTGGGGCTTCTGTCTGTTCCTTGAGCTTCTTGCCATCACTTTGCTCCTCGTGCACCTTGTGCTCATCGCTTCTTATCTTCTCCTCTTGGTTGTCGGTACCTTGCGCATCTTCTTCAAACCTACCATAGAGCTGTGCAAAACATAAAGGGTAATGAGATCATGGCAAGTGATAAATGTACAGTAGTATTTGACCCTTGCAAGATTTACATACCTAGCAGAACTCACAACAACAGAAGGTTGGTCACCATTTGGAGCCTCACTTGGATCACCATGATCAACATTTGGAGCCTCACTTGGATCACCATTTGGAGCCTCACTTGGATCACCATGATCAACATTTGGAGCCTGACTTGGATCACCATTTGGAGCCTCACTTGGATCATCATTTGGAGCCTCACTTGAATCATTATTTGGAGGATATTTTGGATCATCGTCAAAATCATGCGGCTGTTGACCATCATCATTTGGAACCTCGTCAAAATCCTCATCTGATGCAACTGGGTCTTGACCATCATTTTCATCATTTGTTGAGGCAACCGTCTGCTGACCAACATTTTCATCGAAGCCTTCATCGAAACTCTCTCCGAACGCTGGATCTAATGTGTTATCACAATACTTACCGAAATGACCAGACCCACCACACCTTGTGCACTTACGCTTCCTCGCTCCAAGTCCAGCCCCTTCGCTGCGAGGTCTGATCCGACTCTTCCTTGGTCTACCTGCTGCTCTCTTCAGAACTGTAGCGCAAAGCTTGAATCCAGGGTCCACCATGTCCCATTGTTGTTTTCCCTCCATAGCAGGCAAGGCATAAGCATATGTGGCTTTGAACCTTGCAACAGAGTAGTAATCATGCACATACTGCTGTATGTTCCCTGCTGGACCTGGGAGAGAAGTGATGAAAAACAAGGCATGAATGCATGGCAACCCAGTTATCTGCCATTGCCTACAACTGCAAGTTCTAGCTTCTAAATCCACTGGATATCTTCATTCCCTCTTCTCTTTATCCAAATATGATATCTCTGCTGTGGTACGCGAGCAAAGAGTCATGTTCATTTCCAAGCCTGTTGTTTTCTGCTTCAGTTCATTCATCACGACTGGGATGATAATGTGGCCCATGAATTTTGCCTCGGCTATTCCTGCACGATAATGAAATTTCTGCATGTATTCTACCCTTATCCTGTCGAGCAAATCCACCACATAATGACCCTTTAGTTTCCGGATCGTTGAGTTGAAAGACTCTGCTAGATTATTGTGCACATAGTCAACTTTGCTCAGTTCACTGAATTGGCTTCTGGCCCATAACTTGGAGTGGTGTGTTTCCAAGTATTCTTTCACTTTGGGATTCATGTATAACTGTCTCAAGTGGTACTTGTGCTTCTTCACACTGCAAGTCAAAGATGCTGGCCATAAATTGTCGGTATACACCTTTGCTTTGAATTTCTTCATGAAATTTGCAGCAAGGTGACGCATGCATTCCCTATGCTCTACTCCAGGGAACACATTGTCCACGGACACTTCTAAACCTTTGCAGGCGTCTGTATGAATGACCAACCCATTGGGATGTGCAATAGCCCGTCGCATATTATGCAAAAACCAAGTCCAACTCTCCTCAGATTCTGTCTCCAGCACACCGTAGGCAACTGGAAATACAAAACTATGTGCATCAACTGCACAAGCTGCTACTAACTGTCCTTTAAACCTCCCTGTGAGAAAAGTGGCATCAATAGCCAAATAAGGCCTACAGCGTGCCAAAAAACCCCGGCGACAAGCCTCAAAGCAGACAAAAATCCTCCTAAAGCATTCCTTGGTCTTTGTCACTCCCCTGAATGTGTACTCCACGGTGTGGTGATCAATATGTACAATACTACCTGGGCTGGTCCTCTCCACTTCACATTTGAATGAATACAACAATTGAAAACTTTCCTGCCAGTTACCATAAATAGAATTCATAGCATGTTGTTTACCATTGAACAACCTCATGTGTGGTAAATCTATCTTGAACTTATCTTTAATGTTCTTCTGCAATTCCTTTGGACCCACTTGCTGGTTTTCTTTCACCCACTTCTTTACTTCTTCTGCCACCCATCTTGACTTGGCTCTACTGATTGTATCCTTCCTAAGGGTTGACTCCTGGCATGTGTGCTTAAAAGGGTTCACTTTGACCTGAACATTAGTGCTATTTCGCATTTTAGATGCAAGCAACCTCCATGGACAACCCTCAGTCGGACAATGCACTCTGTAACGTACTTGATCGCTCTTGTCAACTTTGAAAGTACGTTCTACCTTGATGCAGTATGTCACAAGTGCATTTCTACACTCAGTCATGGATGCAAAAACGGTACCTTCTTCCATATGAGGGTTCAAAGGGTCCCATTCAACAGCTGCAAGATCTTCGTCCTCACCCACCGCGTCACCGTCCACACGAACTACATTGTGAGCCTCATCTTGGTTTTCAGCCCGAGGTGCCCGTCGTAAATTCTGAATAACATCAGAATATAGCTTCTCTTCATCAACCCCAGAATTGTAGTCATCAGGCTCCACTTCTAGGGGGACCCTGCTAGGCTTCTCGCCCCTCGTTGGTTACCCCAAGTGGAAGGTGTGAGATGTAGTGTTGCGGAAGTTTTTCCCTTGGCAAAGATACCAAGGATCGAATCCCCCGAGACTCCTAGGTTCAACAAGAAGGTGTCAACTGCTACGGCGCCAGATATTAGCAATCAACGTGGACCTGCACACAGATACAAATAACTTTGCTCCCAACGAGTACAGAGAGGTTGTCAATCCCTCTGGCCTTGTAGTTCACAAAGGATTAAACGCAAGTGATAGTAGTGATAGATATAATTGCAATAGTAAATAAAAGCGAAAAGTAAATAGCGGATGTGATCAATGATGGTAATATGGACCGGAGTCTCATGATGTTCACTAGTGATGTCTCTCTCCCAAAAGATGATAAAACAGCTATGTGAGGTAAACGAATTACAGCTGGGCAATTGACAGGACCATGTGCGCAAACCAATGCTGATTACATTGCAAGAAAGGTTGAGGTTCAAAGCATGGGCGGTACGCCAAAGTAAGTAGACCTAAATCCATCAATATCTACTACTAATCATCCACCTTGAGATATCTATCCAGAACATCTCGCTGGTATTAAGTTGCGAGCCCCACCCATAGTGTAAACTCAATGCAACAGACAACTGCATTAAAAGAACTTTGCGTAAAGTAAACAATCCTTGCACCCGCGGGCACAAGCACCGTTGTTTTCCCCCTTGTGGCAACAGCACATCCCCTAGACTCATGTTTCTGTCACTCAAACTAGTCATCGAGGGGCATGAACCCACAATCAAGCATAACGTTCCCTCTTGGAGTCACTACCTATTACTTGGCCAAAGCAATAAATAACAACGGAGAACATGCAAGAATTACTTACGAACATAAATATAAAAGAGGTAGATCAAATATATTACTCAAGCACAATCTGAACATAATCTCATAATCCATCGGATCCCAGCAAACTCATCATAGCAACAGCATAAGGATTACATATGTGCCTCGATCATGTAGGGCAGCTCACGAGGACTAATTAGTGAAGCACAAGAACGGGAGGAGAACATGACATAGCTACTGGTCATGGACTCATGGTCCAAGGGAGACTACTCACAACTCATCCGGGAGGCGTCCATGGTGGTGGAGAGGCTCCCGGTGGTGATCCTCCCCTCCGGCAAGGTGCCGGGAAGAGTTCTCCTGGTGCTCCCGATCTTGGAAGCGGCGACGGCGGCGGAACAGAGATGAGATCGCGAAAAGAGTTCCTCCCTCGAGGGTTTCGGGAGACGCTTTAAATATATGCCAAAGGGGGGCATCGAAGGAGCCTCGGGGGCCCAGGCGCCCCCCTGGCGCGACCCAGGGGGGGGGTGCCGCCAGGGCGCCTGGAGCCCTGGTGGCCCCCCCGGCTGTCCTTTGGGCGCACGGTAGTTTCTGGAACGCTGATTTTTTATATAATTTTTCTGGATTTTTCCTGGCAGTTCTCGTAACGTGAAAACCTGAAATACAAAAACAGCCGAAAACAGAAACTGGCACTGGGGTGCACTGAGTTAATAGGTTAGTCCAAATATGATCAAAAGTGTATGGAAGTGTATAAATATCATTGCAATATCACCCAAAAGAGGCATGGAGCAAGCAGAAATTAGAGATACGTTTTGGACGTATCAACATCCCCAAGCTTAATTCCTGCTCGTCCTCGAGTAGGTAAATGATAACAAGAATAATTTCTGTGGTGACATGCTATTAACCATATAGGACTTTTTCATAGTCATATGACAAAAGCTTACTGAGACAATGAATCTATAGTAATTAAGTTGCCTCATGAGAAAACCACAAAGGACTGAAAGTTTTACAATATGATACTGAAACATCAAATAGATTTGCAATGAACATGATGTGCAAGTATGATAAAGTGATATCTAGCTTGCCCCCTTTAGTGAAGCAAAACATAAATGCAGGGGCACCTCCAAGGTTTAAGTGATGACTAGATACAATGATTTCAGAATAAACGATATCACAATCATGCAAAAAACAATGCTACTTTGGGACAATGCACATTACACTCTGAATGACAATCATGCTCTCAGTAGTTGGTGCTTTTAAAAGAAGGTGGAGACTCTCGAACCGTGGCTTTTGTTGGCAAGGTTGAAAACCCGTAGTCGGAAACAAAGACAAAACATGTACCAGAGCTCTTGGCTTTAAAACAGAGGTAATAATTTATTTTAGATCATGCATGTTTCGTCAACGAATGCTAGCAGACAACTCAATCACTTTTCGAGATGGACAAGTTTCGAGGAACGGCTCCCGAATGAGGACGATCACATCCTCTTAATCTCCTTTGTTTATCACTGCCAAAGTTTTCTGATTTCTCATGAACAAAGCGTGAAGGAGGGTTTGTTTGTTATATTATCTTTTTGAGCCGGGCGCACTCAATGCCAGTTCCTTCTCGTATTATGGGTTTGCACATTATACATGCAATCCCGGGGTGAAGCTTGTCCAACTTAAAAAGGTCATGAATTAACCACTACTTCCTCATGAACTGACAACAGAGGCACAAAATAAGAATGCTTTTTCTTTGAATAATTTCGAGATGGCACATGCAAGTCTCCGTTAGGAATGGCAGGTAAATACCATGTAGGAAGGTATGGTGGACTCATATGGCATAACTGGATTAAAGGATGTGGATGCACAAGCAGTCAGTCCGCTTAGTACAGGCGAAGGTTAGCAAAAGATTGGGAGCGACCAACTAAGAGAGCAATGACGGTCATAATCATGCAGAGCGACAAAGCAACATTGAACCAGGCATGGTAGTTATATCGCTACTCAGAAACAAAAGATCATCAAGGCTTGACAGACTTTCTTTACAGTCTTAAATATGCGTGAGCATACGCCAAGTCAATCAAAATAAATTCTCGAAGGAAGATATTACTAAACCATACCACATCATAGGCAAACAAATCATGTTGGTACTCCAATAACACATTGGGAACCCTCCAGCTATTTGAGACTAACCATAAGAAAACATGAACTACTAAGCGCCATCATGCACGTAGCATCTTTATCATAGACATATCAACCAATGCAACGGAAGCAAACTCTCTTAATAAGGTGAGCATGGTAATTAAAGAGAGTTCAAGCAACCAACTAAACAAAAGCTCTTGAAAAGATAAGCATGAAAGCTAAGAGCTGAACATGATAGTAGCTATTAAAAGACAAAGAACACACACAGCAAGGATAGACATGAAAATTCTATGTTATGTTCTAGGTAGAAGTGGAGCGTGTTTCTCTCCCACATAAAGAAAGCTGAGTTCCGACTCGTTATGAAAAACTAAAGAAAACTAAAAGCAAGACGCTCCAAGCATAGCACATAACACATGAAGTGATTAAAATATAGTGGAACGAAAGACGAACTGATAATATTGATGGAGAAGGGGATGCACGGGGGCATCCCCAAGCTTAGACGCTTGAGTCTCCTTGAATATTTCTTGGGGGTGCATGGGGGCATCCCCAAGCTTGAGCGCTTGACACTCCTGAATCTTTTTATCATCTTCCCTCGCACACTTGAAAACTCCCTTCATACATAACTCATCATAATCTGATTAGCGAGGTTAGTACCCATAATAAAATAATTACACCTTGCTGGAAATAAAGATATTCTTGAAGGTCTACTGTTTCTCAAGATTGCCAAAAGGTTTTTGCAAAGAAAAAGCAAGCTCTTGGTTTGCAAAATGAAGCAAAGGCAAAACAGGACAGAATCTGTGAAAAACAGAACAGCAGGTAGTAATTGATTTGTTCGGGGCACTTCTGCAACTCTAATAAAAAAACTCAGAACAGATGCACGAAAGAAAATTATATAGAGCACGTTGTCGAAAAAATTCAGATCAAAAAGATGATCTGGTGATTTTATACGATTTTTTCTATCCAAGGACAGAATCTGTTTCCTGGACAGCACCTCACAACTTTTGAACTTTCTAGCAATCAGGGGCTACACTTGGCACAAAATTGAAAAGTAAAGATACAATGATGATGCTACAGTAGTAACAACATCAAGACACAACAAAAGCAAAATAAATTTATTCATGTGGGCTGCCTCCCAAAAGCGCTTTCTTTTATGCCTTTAAGCTAGGCATAATGCATATAGATCAAGCTGTATGACTGTATCAATTGAACCGTCAATAAGATCATCAAAAAGCTCTTCAATAATACAACTAGTCTTAAGAGGACTTTCAAATAAAGGCCTCATAGAGATACTTCTAGGTATAAGACCAAAATGATAAAAGTCAAGGGAAGATTCATTTATAAATTCATCAAAGACAGGTGTTTCTTCCAAAGTCTTTACAGTTTCAACCCCTTTGGAAATAGGTGGATTACTTTTAGAGCGGGGAGCCTTTGGAACGTGAATGAACTTAGGCTCCTTCTTTGCCGGAGTTTCTACCTTTTTGGTTTTTATTGAGGAGAAGGTGGTTCCTAGAGTATCAAAGATATCCTCAATCTTGTCTATCCTAGAAGAGTCCAAGTCATGGAATTTGACGGTCTCCAAAATTTTGAAAATTTTATGCATGGAGCTATCAAGTATATTCAAATTCCCTTGGATCTTACGATCCAACTCATTTATCTTATTAATGCTTGGCATCTCTAGCTCTATCTTTTCAAGTTTTTTCATAATGTGAGCTAGGGTGATGTCCTCTCGAATGCTAACAACAGGGAGATTCTCAACAAGATTTTCAATAATATTAAGGGACTCCCAAACTGGGGCCTCTAGGAAATTCCCATTGATAGCAGTATCTAGAATAAACCTATTCCAAGAAGTAATTCCAACATAAAAATTTCTAAGCAGGATAGTAGTAGGTTGCTTCTTGGTGGCTCTTTTTTGTGAATCATTAATTCTATACCAAGCATCTTCCAAACTTTCCCCACCTCTTTGTTTAAAGGTGAGAACTTCTGCCTCGTCAAAGACAAAAGGACCCGACATAATGGCAACTAAAGAACGAGATAACTATTTTTGTGATTTTCGATAAAAAGGTACTAAAGCAAAAACTGAAAGGTAAACTAACAAGACTAAAAGCAAAGGTAAAAGATAGCGTGCAACTCCCCTATCTTGAAGAGTGGAGTTGATACGTCCAAAACGTATCTATAATTTCTGCTTGCTCCATGCCTCTATTGGGTGATATTGCTATGATATTTATACACTTCCATACACTTTTGATCATATTTGGACTAACCTATTAACTCAGTGCACCCCAGTGCCAGTTTCTGTTTTCGGCTATTTTTGTATTTCAGGTTTTCACATTACGAGAACTGCCAGGAAAAATCCAGAAAAATTATATAAAAAATCAGCGTTCCAGAAACTACCATGCGCCCGAAGGACAGCCGGGGGGGGGGGCACCAGGGCTCCAGGCGCCCTGGCGGCGCGCCCCCCCTGGGCCGCGCCGGGGGGGCGCCTGGGCCCCCCGAGGCTCCTCCGATGCCCCCCTTTGGCATATATTTAAAGCGTCTCCCGAAACCCTCGAAACAGGAACTCTTTTTCGCGATCTCATCTCTGTTCCGCCGCCGCCGCTGCTTCCAAGATCGGGAGCACCAGGAGAACCCTTCCCGGCACCCTGCCGGAGGGGAGGATCACCACCGGGAGCCTCTCCACCACCATGGACGCCTCCCGGATGAGTTGTGAGTAGTCTCCCTTGGACCATGAGTCCATGACCAGTAGCTATGTGATGTTTTCCTCCCGTTCTTGTGCTTCACTAATTAGTCCTCGTGAGCTGCCCTACATGATCGAGGCACATATGTAATCCTTATGCTGTTGCTATGATGAGTTTGCTGGGATCCGATGGATTATGAGATTATGTTCAGATTGTGTTTGAGTAATATATTTGATTCACCTCTTTTATGTTTATGTTCGTAAGTAATTCTTGCATGTTCTCCGTTGTTATTTATTGCTTTGGCCAAGTAGTAGGTAGTGACTCCAAGAGGGAACGTTATGCCTCGATTGTGGGTTCATGCCCCTCGATGACTAGTTTGAGTGACAGAAACATGAGTCTAGGGGATGTGCTGTTGCCACAAGGGGGAAAACAACAGTGCTTGTGCCCGCGGGTGCAAGGATTGTTTACTTTACGCAAAGTTCTTTTAATGCAGTTGTCTGTTGCTTTGAGTTTACACTATGGGTGGGGCTCGCAACTTAATACCAGCGAGATGTTCTGGATAGATATCTCAAGGTGGATGATTAGTAGTAGATATTGATGGATTTCGGTCTACTTACTTTGGCGTACCGCCCATGCTTTGAACCTCTACCTTTCTTGCAATGTAGTCAGCATTGGTTTGCACACATGGTCCTGTCAATTGCCCAGCTGTAATTCGTTTACCTCACATAGCTGTTTTATCGTCTTTTGGGAGAGAGACATCACTAGTGAACATCATGAGACTCCGGTCCATATTACCATCATCGATCACATCCGCTATTTACTTTTCCGCTATTTACTTACTATTACAATTATATCTATCACTATTATCACTTGCGTTTGATCCTTTGTAAACTACAAGGCCGGAGGGATTGACAATTTCTCTGTACTCGTTGGGAGCAAAGTTATTTGTATCTGTGTGCAGGTCCACGTTGATTGCTAATATCCGGCGCCGTTAGCAGTTGACACCTTCTTGTTGAAACTGGGAGTCTCTGGGAAATCGATCCTTGGTATTACCAAGGGAAAACTTCTGCTACACTGCATCTCAAACCTTCCACTTGGGGTAACCAACGAGGGGTGAGAAGCCACCTAGCAAAGCAATTTCTGGCGCCGTTGCCGGGGACTCCACTCTTCAGGATAGGGGAGTTGCACGCTATCTTTTACCTTTGCTTTTAGTCTTGTTAGTTTACCTTTCAGTTTTGCTTTAGTATCTTTTATCGAAAATCACAAAAATAGTTATCTTGCTTGCTTGCTACAATGGGTTCCACCGAGAACACCAAGTTGTGTGACTTCACTAGTCACAACAACGATGACTTTATCAGCACACCTATCACTACACCTGCCACTTCAGCACCTTCATATGAAATTAAACCTGCTTTACTGAACTTAGTCATGAAAGATCAATTCTCCGGTGCTGGAGATGATGCTGTTTTACACTTGAACAACTTTGTTGAACTTTGTGATATGCAAAAGTACCAAGAAATAGATGGTAATATTGTTAAGCTTAAGCTTTTTCCTTTCTCCTTGAGAGGAGGAGCTAAAATTTGGTTTCAGTCTTTGCCTAGAAATAGCATAGATTCATGGGACAAGTGCAAAGATGCTTTTATCGGAAAATACTGTCCACCTGCTAAAATTATCCAACTGAGAAGTAACATAATGAATTTTGAACAATTGGATAATGAACACATTGCCCAAGCTTGGGAACGTATGAAATCTCTTATCAAGAACTGCCCTACTCACGGTTTGACTACTTGGATGGTTATCCAAACTTTTTATGCAGGCTTGAACTTTACCTCGCGAAACTTGTTAGATTCGGCCGCGGGAGGAACTTTTATGTCAACTACACTTGGTGCTGCCACAAAACTTCTCGATGAGATGATGACCAACTATTCCCAATGGCACACCGAACGCGCTCCAACAGGTAGGAAGGTAAACTCTGTCGAGGAGATTTCCTCCTTAAATGAAAAAGTTGACTTGATCATGTCTCTACTTTCGAAGCAATCCTCTGTTGATCCTCGTGATGTTCCTTTAAATTATTTGATTGCTCAAGAACAAGTAGATGTGAACTTTATCTCTAGAAACAATTTTAACAACACTGCTTATAGGAGTAATTCTGGTAGAAATCCTAGACCGTTCCCCTCTAATTCTTATGGGAACAACAATGCTTATCCTAGCACCAGGAACTCCACTACTGAACTAGAGATTATGCTTAAAGATTTCATCACTACCCAAAAAGCTTTTAATAATAGATTTTTTTTCAAAACTGTGCCTAAATTTATACAAAATTTGAAAACTGTTAGTCTGTTAGACAAAAAATCGAAAATATTACCCCGTCGGCCTTAACTGGGCCGACCAGCCAGCCGTCGGCCTCGGCTGGGCCGACCAGGGGCCCGTCGGCCTCGCCCTGGCCGACCAGGGGCCCGTCGGCCTCGCCCTGGCCGACCAGTGCCCGTCGGCCTGGCCCTGGCCGACCGGTGCCCGTCGGCCTGGCAGCGCCCGAGCAGCGGCTGGATAAGGCAGCACCCTGGGTATCTCTCTTTCATACATGCTTGCGTGTTCATACAATGCATGGGCCATGCACGTCCATGCGGTAGTAACTAGTATTTGCACATGACACTAAGGGCATGCACACGTGAGGAGGTTGTGCACTTAGGGAATTCATTCATTTCTATGAGTATTTTTTATTATTAAACCATGTGCAAAAGTACGTCAAACAGGAGGCACGCCACGCCCGTGCGCACGGGCACGACGGGCATCCTCTTGATGTGCACCGGCCGGCCAAGGGGTAGAAAAGGAGAAGGGCTCTTGCAGGTGGAGCTGCGGGTAATTTGTATCGGAACTTGATGTGGCAATGCGTCCTTGGTTCAGCTGACGTCAACTTTTTTTCTTTCATTTATCGAAAAATACAGTATTAATAAATCGACCCATCGGCAGGCCTACGTAATCATGCTTGCTTGCACCGGTCCTCGTTGCTTTGGTTGGTTTCTCGCTAATTATTTATTAATAATGCTAAGCTTTTTATTAAAAAACAAAACAAACCTTTCCTAGTTATGCATGCAGAGTGCACGTACATGCCCTAACGGCACCGAGAGAGCCACCTCAAGATTTTGGTGTGGCGCAGACGGGCCGTGGCCCATGGAAGAGCACCCGGCGTGCACCCTGGCCGACCGGTGCCCGTCGGCCTGGCAGCAGCCTAGTCTGGGCCGACCAGTGCCTCTGCCAGCTAGCACATCAGCCACTTTTTTTTTTAGACGAGTGCATCAGCCTCAAAATTCTTCCCGCCTCATTTTCCCGCCATAATTCTTCGCACCTATTTTTTCCATATTTTCATTGCCGCCAAAATTCTTCCCGCCTCTGTTTCCCGCGAATATTGTTCTCGCCTTTCATTGCCGCCAAAATTCTTCCCGCCATTTATTCCCGCCAACATTCTTCCCGCTTCGGTAGTTCCCGCCATATTTTCCCGCTCTCTACTTCCCGCCATATTTTCCCGCTCTCTACTTCCCGCCATTTTCTCTCGCGCCGTGCTGTTGCTACCGACAACACATTGCTCCTCATCTTTATATACGACATGCCGTTGCCTGCTCTCTCACGGTCTTCTCTTTGCTTCTGCCCACACTGCTTGCTCTTTCTCCCTGTCTTCTCTATAGTCCAGCCGCACTTGAAAACACCAACGCGCTAGTCATTATGAGTTTGCCTTGCTCGGATCAAAGCATTAGGCCTACGAAAATGAAGAGTGCGAGTTTGCCTCGGGGGGTGGAAGTACTTCGTTGTTGGTGTGGCGATCTCTGTAAGGTGAAGGAGGTGACGGATTTTTCAGATTGGTTGGGCATGAAGTTTTTCATGTGCGCCAATTATGAGGAAGATCCACCCGTTGCTCTTTCACCGTACATCAGGCCTCAGGTGTGTTTCAGTCATGAAGAATAAACACGTTGTTGATATTATTGTTGATTTGATATTTCTATTTCTATTTTGGTTGTAGTCTCCTCCGCCTCTGTGCATGTACTATCGTTGGATTGACACGAAAAAACCGGACTGGGCGGTCACCGAGATTCGTGAAAGAGGTCGTCGTGCATGGGCAAGTTTGGACTTAGAAGAGCGCCAAGCGAAGGAGGCAGCAAAGGAGAAAGCAGAGCAGGAGAGAGAGTGGCAAGAGTACTGTGTGAAGCAGAGGGCTTTTCTTGATGAGATGAAGAAGAAAAACCGAGAAGAGGGACTTCGACTGGCGGAGGTGTATCGACAGCGAGAGGAGGCCCGTGAGACTGAGAGGCAGATAAAAAAAGAAAGGGCTCGTGCAGCCAAGGCAGCAGAAGAAGCTGGTGATGGAAAAGGAAAATATCCCCGTTGGACTCAGTAGATTTATGTTATTGTATCGTAACCTTCGCATTGCAGCAAGTTGTATCTTAAAATTCGTAAGATTTATATTATGAAGTTTAGTAGTACCTTGTAAGTCAGATGTACCTTTATTTTAATGAACTATTGCAGTTTCTTAATAGTAATATGTCTCATACTCTGATAGAAGTGCGATAATAAAACATACATCAATCATGTCTCATACATAGATAATGACTCTACATAGATAATGTCTCATACATAGATAACCATATCACTGCTGTGGACGACGACGAGTCTGGGTCTTCCTCGGACGAGGACCGGAAGGCGATAAGCGCGAAGGCGGTGGACGACGCTGACGATTACCACGACCATAGATAATCTCGTCTGTCTGTGACTCCTGCGTGAACGGTGGTGGTGGAGTGTGAAGAACTGTCTGCGACAAGTCATAGGTGTTTGCAGCTCGGTCGTCGTCATCGTCGTCGCCGTCTAAATACGAACCACCACTAAGCATCGGTGACTGGACTGAATGCATGAACTGCTGCGGCTGACTACCGACTGCAGTAAAGTAAAACATGTGAAATTGATTGGCGAACCTACACTGTTTAAAAGAATGTACAAAGTAGTGTTACCTATGTCCATCTGATGATGATGCGAGGAAAAGCCACCTAGTTGTGAAGTAGGTGGCTGCTGATAGAAAGAGCTCCCCGCTAAGTCCGGAGGTGGCTGCTGCCAGGAAGAGCTCGGTGGCTGCTGATAGAAAGAGCTCCCCGCTAAGTCCGGAGGTGGCTGCTGCCAGGAAGAGCTCGGTGGCTGCTGATAGAAAGAGCTCCCCGCTAAGTCCGGAGGTGGCTGCTGCCAGGAAGAGCTCGGTGGCTGTTGATAGGAAGTGCTCCCTGGTTGTGAAGGAGGTGGCTGCTGCGAGGAAGGTCGTGGTTCTACACGCTCCTGCATAGAGCGTCGAGGTTCTGAACGCTGCACCGAGGGTCGACCTTCTGAACGCTGCACCGAGGGTCGACCTTCTGAACGCTGCACAGAGTGGCGTGGTGGACGATGTGATGGAGGAGGAATAGCAACATCTGAAGATCGTCTACATGCAACAGATGCGTAAATCCCGCGTAGCTTCTCAACATGACGCCTCAACCATGAGACGTTCTCATGCCGTGGGATATTATCTCCCCTCTCAAATCGTTGCATTAAATCGGAAGCCTCCTGTATCGCCTCGCTTGTCAAGTCAACCTGTACACGGAGAGTTAACCAATTACATCATCGTTGTATGGGAACCAATTGTATATGTTCAAGTTATGAACAAAATTGACATGCGAGAACCATAGCACGTACCGCGTGGTGTCTGGTACCCACAACTGAGGCAGTTGGGAACATATCGCTGGTGAGAGCGGTTTCGATTTGATCAGGAGCTGCTGATGGAACCAAGTAGATCCTCGTGCTATGCCGGTAACGCTGCAGATACAACCCGAACTTGTTCCAGTCGAAGGCCCCAACCTCATCCCAGATATTTGTCGGCGCAGTAATCCATTCGTCCACGTAAGGGCTAATGTCGCGAAGCCAAGATGCATGGGACTTGTTTCCTCCTACGCGACTAAACCTGAGATTGACAAGCACGTAACATGATTAGTTTTATTCTGAATGCAGACATGACAACAAAAACAATATTACTTACTTGTGCACGTGATCTGGTAAGTGTGGAATAACTGGAATGATAGGCTCTTGGCATAGACCGAACTGTCTCATAACCCTATGAAGAGCCATCTCCTCAACTGTCACGTCGAACACCACCTTGGCCTTGGTCATCCAATAGTGTCGATCTCTAGTGCATAATCCAGAAATCCCAACTGGATACCTCGTTGATATAGCCTCATGGGAGTATGGTTCCCATATAACTTGAGCCTCGTGCAAACTATCAAACTGCGCCGTGAAGGAGGGGTAGCAGCCCCTCACCTGGCTATGATGAAACTGTCTCTGTGCATGACAACAAATTAGCATTAGTAATACTATTGAATGGCAAGAAATAAACACTCGTAATTCGTATTGTTATTAAATATGAAAATACCTCTCTACGTGTCCAAACAGATCCCATAGTTGGCAAGTCGCCGATTTCACGCACATAAGTCCAAGCTATGTCTTCCAAATCAAAAGGCTTCTCGACGTAGACATAGGGTCGACCAATCGGGAATCTCTCGTATGACCAGAGCTGCAACAATAGTGGACATCCAACAAGACCTGATTTTCTAGACTTCAACATACAAGCTTTGCACAGGCCTCTGTACGTAGCTGCTAACACAGCAGAACCAAAACTCCTCTGCTGAATGTCCTCAGGGGAACGTGCGTCGGCTATCTCTCGTGCAATACTGACGAGTCGTGCATCGACGGTGGTCACGTGGTTCTCCGTGAACATCGTCTTGCCGAACAACCACAAAACATATGCCTCTAGAGATCGATCAATCTGTGCCTCTGAGAGCTCAACACCAGGATATCCTAGGGCTACAATCTACATAGAAAGCAAATGATTCTATGAACTATGCAATTAGGACAACAATGAAAAAAAACATTTTTTAAACTAGCCGTGAAGGTTACCTGAAACTGGGCCAACCACCTAAAATGAGGGCCGTGTTTATCGTCGCCTAGGCACTTAGCAGTTGGCACCGCAGCCAAAAAACGGTTCTGCATCGATGCGTGCCAACCAGGATCTAATTCTATAGGACCTATGGCAGCACCAGCCAGAGGTAATCCCAACAAGTAAGACACATCCTGTAAAGTAGGCGCCATCTCTCCCCAGGGAAAGTGAAACGTATGTGTCTCTGGTCTCCATCTATCTACTAAGCAGGTAAGGAGTGACCTGTCGTAAGAGAAGCGTGCAATATGCTTCTTGTGTAACTGTATAGGTTCACCTGCCTCATCTAAGTCCGGACCATCAACCCACTCATCCAATATTCCCTCAACCAGTCGTGCCAAGGGTAGAAGTCCAGCCCAACTTAACCTACAAAATAAAGAGAATGTAGCATGCAGTTAGCGGCTATCAAAAGTATGTCAGACATACTAAGTCATTATACCGACACGTACCTATCAACCCATGCAGAGTGTATCATCCAGTTAGTCTTTGGGGTGCGAGTTACCAACACGTCTAAGTGCTTGCCCTCTGCCATAAGTGCGGCCCGGTGCCCTCTATCAATAATACCATTCAGCAACGGATACGAAGCCATATCTGCAGTTCGAATAAAAAATATCAGGTGCAAATTAAAACATAGTCCTTCCGACATATTACAAATTCAAACGTTGTCCGACATATTACAAACTAAAACATAGTCCGCACTTATTACTAATTAAAACATAGTCCGACATATTACTAATTAAAACATAGTCCGACATATTACTAATTAAAACATAGTCTGACATATTACAAACTAAACCACTTGGCAGCACATTATATAGCTTCTGAGTTATTCCTTCCTCGTCCGCCCCTTCGACCTCGACTGCCACGAGCACCACGACTGCCACGACCACCACGTGC
This sequence comes from Secale cereale, assembly GCA_902687465.1. Lineage (NCBI taxonomy): Eukaryota > Viridiplantae > Streptophyta > Magnoliopsida > Poales > Poaceae > Secale > Secale cereale. The sequence continues at coordinate 685,388,955 of LR738709.1, read as the reverse complement.
TGCTACTGTCGTCGATGTGGAAGCACTCGTCGATGTGGAAGCACCGTCTTTCTTGAGTTCAGGACAATATTTCATCCTATGCCCATAAGCCGCACATAGCAAACATTGTCTGGTTGCTCCACCAGCTTCAGATTGGTCCATATCGTTTCGGATGCGTTTTACCTTACGTCTGCCCCTGCTTGTTCGCCGAAGTCCTGGATCCGGGATGTATACTCTATCCCCGTCGTTTACCTTGTTGAAATTGCCGACTTCAATATACCAGCATGTCTGTCATGAATGACACACACGTTTGGTCGGTCCTTCACGATCGCAATTTTCACTTGCCGGAAGAACCATACCCAGCTTGGAAAGTTCTCACCCTCCACAAATGCCATGGCAAGTGGGATGATTTGATTGTTCCCGTCCACACCAATTGCGGTCAGGATTTGCCCTTTGTACTGACCAGTCAGGAATGTACCATCCACAAACATCACAGGAGGACAATGCCGGAAAGCTTCGATGCACATAGCGAAAGAGAAGAATACTCGTTTCAACACCTTGAAATCAGGTATACTCTCCAACCTCGTGTGCTGTATGTTTACATAAGTGCCGGGATTCCTCTCCTTTAGTATGGCAAGGAGACGGACAACATTATCATATGAGTCGAAGAACGTCCCAAACCTTTCCTCCATAGCCTTCTGCTTAGCCCTCCAAGCCTTCCCATAAGGAATGTCATATTTCCATCTGACCTTCACTGCTGTCTGGATGTGTTTTGCTTCCATATCTTTCTTCTCCACTATCTCAGTGTACATGAGTTGCGCAATGAGAGTTGAAGTCAGATTTGGATGACGAACCAATAGGTTTCTCCTCACACAATTATGTGGGATCACATTGGTGACAACCCAGTGGATGTTATACTTCGGCACGTGCCCGTGCACCTTCGCAGGACAGCCTTTTTCAACACACTTCACGGTATAGTTTGTTGGACTTGATATGTGTGTCCGAAAAACCCTTTGCGTAGACATAGCCCACTTTGTCACCGCATACTTCAATTTTTTCTTTGTATCAAACATAGCCCCTATCTGGACTTGGTTCAGATTATACTGCCATGGAGTCTCATGGACATCGTTGACCGTAAGGCCGGTGGATATGTCCTGATCCCATGCAGAAGGAATCGGTACCTCCACTTCATCCTCGGAATTTTCAGAATCCAGATCCTCAGCCAATCCATCCTCATCCTCTTCCTCCATCACCCTCTGCATTTCCTCCTCTTCCTCATCCACAACAGAATCCAGATCCTCCGCCAATATAATCGACCGACTACTCTGCCCAGTATTATGACCACAAACATTGTCGGACACGAACTCTGACTCTTTCTCGACTTGGATAGCATCCACATCCGGTGGCTGTGACCCGGATAAATAATTCTCGTTAGCCACTTGACTACCTTGGCCGGGTTCATACCCCACGTGAAGTTGTACAGTATTCTCCTCCTTCGCCACAGGTTGCACTAGAACATATGGCTGGATTCTTCGGTCTCGGCAACGACTTAACAGAGTCAACCAATGCTGGCTCCTATTTACCGGCATCAACTCCCACTTCACATTTTTACAGGATTTGGTCCACAATGCATGAATGTTGACGGAACATACTTCAGGATTCAACCCAAAACTAGTAGTCAACCAGTACTTCAACTGTCTAATGTCCAGTCTGTTCGGGTCAGAAAGTGTCATGACGCCATTTTTAAACTCGCTAAGATCAACCCCCAACTCATTATATCGAACATTACCAGGGCCGTAGTAAACTGTCAAATTTATTGATTCAGACATTTTCACCTGTCAGACATTGCCACCATCTCAATAATCGCAATGAAAAAAAATATTGCCGGCTACACTAACAAAATATGTTACCGGGTACACTAACAAAAATATTACCGGCTACACTAACAAAAATATTACCGGCTACACTAACAAAATATGTTACCGGCTACACTAACAA
>LR738709.1:685272434-685386968 GCA_902687465.1 Secale cereale | reverse complement strand
TGGCTCCTCCTCAAATACGCACAAATAACTACCCCATAGCAAAAAATAATTGGATGGATCGGTGAAGAATGCTATGATCTATTGATTCTGCTACTTGGAACAGAAAATGGCTGGAGCAATCAATAGATCGGGGAGGGGGTGAAAGAACAGAGAGAAACGAGAGAGAGAGAGAGGAGCAGGAACGAAGAACAGAGGAAGAGGAAGATTGGCGTCGGTGGCTTATCCAGCACCGGTCGGCCAGGGCCAGGCCGACGGGCACTGGTCGGCCAGGGCGAGGCCGACGGCCCCCTGGTCGGCCAGGGCGAGGCCGACGGGCCCCTGGTCGGCCAGGGCGAGGCCGACGGGCCCCTGGTCGGCCCAGCCGAGGCCGACGGCTGGCTGGTCGGCCCAGTTAAGGCCGACTGGGTAATATTTTCGATTTTTTGTCTAACAGACTAACAGTTTTCAAATTTTGTATAAATTTAGGCACAGTTTTGAAAAAAAATCTTAATAATAGTGTAGAAGAAAAACTAAACAAACTAGGTGATCTCTCTTCAAAGGTAGACAATTTAGCCAATGAGGTAGAATTCCTTAAAATTAGAACTTCTCCTCTTGAGGAGAGGAAGGTCACTCCTATGAATGCTATTCAAGTGCAAATTAATGAAAATATTAGGATGATGGCTAAACTTAAAGAGAGATGGGCTAGAGAAAGGGAGGAAGAGGATAGAATTAAGAGCCTTCCTACCCACCACGCTGTTGCTACTATCCAAGTTGTTGAGGATATCCAAACTCTTAGCACCCAATGTACTCCTGGTCCCGATGGACCTATTAATGGTGATGCTATGACTATAGAAACTACCAAACATGTGAACCTAAAGGACACCACTACCACTTTACTTGATGCTAGTGACCTTGATTTTGATAGTTTCACTCTTACCGAAGTTATTGATTTCCTTCACAAGATGTCTAGAGACCCCCGCACTAGCACGATTATCCTTGCCTTCACAGAGCATATCACTAATGCTCTCATCAAAGCTAGGGAGGAGAAACTTAGAGTAGAAGCCTCCATACCTAGAAAGCTAGAAGATGGTTGGGATCCTATGATAAAAATTAAATTGAACGACTTCTCTTGCTATGCATTATGTGATGTTGGAGCTAGTACCTCTGTTATGCCCAAAAGAATATATGATATGCTTAAATTGAAACCTTATGACTCTTGTTCTTTTGGTGTTCGTCTCGTTGATTCTTCCATAAAGAAACCTTTGGGGAGGATCGACGATGTTCTTATCGTTGTCAATGATAATTATGTTCCCGTTGATTTTACTATTATGGATATTGAATGTGATCCTTCTTGTCCAATTATTTTGGGACGTCCCTTTTTACGCACCGTTGGTGCTATCATTGACATGAAAGAGGGTAATATAAAATTTCAGTTTCCTCTCAAGAAAGGGATGGAACACTTCCCTCGAAAGAAGATCAAGTTACCTTTTGAGTCCGTTGTACGGGCTAGCTATTCTTTTACTCTTGATAAAACTTGATCTATATGCATTATGCCTAGCTTAAAGGCATAAAAGAAAGCGCTTTTGGGAGGCAGCCCAATGAATAAATTTATTTTGCTTTTGTTGTGTCTTGATGTTGTTTACTACAGTAGCATCATCATTGTATCTTTACTTTTCAGTTTTGTGCCAAGTATAGCCTCTGATTGCAAGAAAGTTCAAAAGTTGTGAGGTGCTGTCCAGGAAACAGATTCTGTCCTTGGATAGAAAAATTCGTATAAAATCACCAGATCATCTTTTTGGTCTGAATATTTTCGACAGCGTGCTCTATATAATTGTCTTTCGTGCGTCTGTTCTGAGTTTTTTGATTTGAGTTGCAGAAGTGCCCCGAACAAATCATTTACTACCTGCTGGTCTGTTTTTCACAGATTCTGTCCTGTTTTGCCTTTCCTTCATTTTGCAAACCTTGAGCTTGCTTTTTCTTTGCAAAAACCTTTTGGCAATCTTGAGAAACAGTAGACCTTCAAGAATATCTTGAAGGTCTACTGTTTCTCAAGATTGCCAAAAGGTATTCTTGAAGGTCTACTGTTTCTCAAGATTGCCAAAAGGTTTTTGCAAAGAAAAAGCAAGCTCAAGGTTTGCAAAATGAAGGAAAGGCAAAACAGGACAGAATCTGTGAAAAACCGACCAGCAGGTAGTAAATGATTTGTTCGGGGCACTTCTGCAACTCAAATCAAAAACTCAGAACAGACGCACGAAAGACAATTATATAGAGAACGCTGTCGAAAAAATTCAGACCAAAAAGATGATCTGGTGATTTTATACGAATTTTTCTATCCAAGGACAGAATCTGTTTCCTGGAAAGCACCTCGCAACTTTTGAACTTTCTTGCAATCAGAGGCTATACTTGGCACAAAGCTGAAAAATAAAGATACAATGATGTTGCTACAGTAGTAACAAACATCAAGACCACTAAAACTGAAAGCAAAGATAACAAGGGTTGTCTCCCTAGAGCTCTTTCTTTATAACCATAAAGATAGGCTTAAGACTTTAATGATGCTCTCGTAGAAATAAGAGTTGAAGAACAAAAGAGAGCATCAAGAAGCAAATACTAAATACTGTTGGGGAACGTAGTATTTTAAAAAATTTCCTACGATCACGCAAGATCTATCTACTAGATGCATAGCAACGAGAGGGGAGAGTGTGTCTACGTACCCTCGTAGACCGGGAGCGGAAGCGTCAAGTGACGCGGTTGATGTAGTCGAACTTCTTCGCGATCCAACCGATCAAGCACCGAACGTACGGCACCTCCGCGTTCAGCACACGTTCAGCTTGATGACGTCCCACGAGCTCTTGATCCAGTTGAGCTTCACGGGAGAGTTTCGTCAACACGACAGCGTGGTGACGGATATGATGTATCTACCGGCGCAGGGCTTCGCCTAAGCACTGCAACGGTATGACCGAGGTGTGTTTCTGTGGAGAGGGGCACCGCACACGGATAAAACAATTCAACTTGTGTGTCCTAGGGTGCCCCCCTGCCCCCGTATATAAAGGAGCAAGGGAGAGGCCGGCCCTAGAGGGGGCGCGCCAAGTGTGGGGAGTCCTACTAGGACTCCCAAGTCCTAGTAGGATTCCCCTTTCCTTTCCGGAGTAGGAGAGAAGGAAAGAGGGGGAGAGGGAGAAGGAAAGGGGGGCTGCACCCCTTGTCCAATTCGGACCAGAAGGGGGGCACGCGCCTCCTTCCTTTTGGCCTCTCTCTTCTATTCCCGTAACTCCCCGGTACTCCGAAAATACCCGAATCACTCGGAACCTTTCCGATGTCCGAATATAGTCGTCCAATATATCGATTTTTACGTCTCGACCATTTCGAGACTCCTCGTCATGTCCCCGGTCTCATCCGGGACTCCAAACTCCTTCGGTACATCAAAACTCATAAACTCATAATACCGATCGTCATCAAACGTTAAGCGTGTGGACCCTACGGGTTCGAGAACTATGTAGACATGACCGAAACTCATCTCCGGTCAATAACCAATAGCGGAACCTGAATGCTCATATTGGCTCCTACATATTCTACAAAGATCTTTATCGGTCAAACCGCATAACAACATACGTTGTTCCCTTTGTCATCAGTATGTTACTTGCCCGAGATTCGATCGTCGGTATCTCAATACCTAGTTCAATCTCGTTACCGGCAAGTCTCTTTACTCGTTCCCTAATACATCATCCTGCAACTAACTCATTAGCTGCAATGCTTGCAAGGCTTATAGTGATGTGCATTATCGAGTGGGCCCAGAGATACCTCTCCGACAATCGGAGTGACAAATCCTAATCTCGAAATACGCCAACCCAACAAGTACCTTCGGAGACACCTGTAGAGTACCTTTATAATCACCCAGTTACGTTGTGACGTTTGGTAGCACACAAAGTGTTCCTCCAGTATTCGGGAGTTGCATAATCTCATAGTCATAGGAACATGTATAAGTCATGAAGAAAGCAATAGCAGTAAAACTTAAACGATCATAGTGCTAAGCTAACGGATGGGTCTTGTCCATCACATCATTCTCCTAATGATGTGATCCCGTTGATCAAATGACAACTCATGTCTATGGCTAGGAAACATAACCATCTTTGATCAATGAGCTAGTCTAGTAGAGGCATACTAGGGACACTCTGTTTTGTCTATGTATTCACACATGTACTAAGTTTCCGGTTAATACAAATCTAGCATGAATAATAAACATTTATCATGATATAAGGAAATAAATAATAAATTTATTATTGCCTCTAGGGCATATTTCATTCAGTCTCCCACTTGCACTAGAGTCAATAATCTAACTCACATCGCCATGTGATTTAATACCGATAGTTCACATCGTTATGTGAATAACACCCATAGTTCACATCACCATGTGACCAACACCCAAAGGGTTTACTAGAGTCAATAATCTAGTTCACATCGCTATGTGATTAATACCCAAGAGTAATAAGGTGTGATCATGTTTTGCTTGTGAGAGAAGTTTAGTCAACGGGTCTGTCACATTCAGATCCGTATGTATTTCGCAACTTTCTATGTGTACAATGCTCTGCATAGAGCTACTCTAGCTAATTGCTCCCACTTTCAATACGCATCCAGATTGATACTTAGAGTCATCTGGATTTAGTGTCAAAGCTTGCATCGGCGTAACCCTTTACGACGAACTCTTTATCACCTCCATAATCGAGAAACATTTCCTTAGTCATCCAGTTACTAAGGATAATTTTGACCGTTGTACAGTGATCTACTCCTGGATCACTATTGTACCCCCTTGACAAACTCATGGCAAGGTACACAACATGTTTGGTACACAGCATGGCATACTTTATAGAACCTATGGCTGATGCATAGGGAATGACTTTCATTCTCTCTATATTTTTCTGCTGTGGTCTGGCTTTGAGTCTTACTCAACTTCACACCTTACAAGTCAGGCAAGAACTCTTTCTTTGACTGATCCATTTTGAACTACTTCAAAATCTTATCAAGGTATGTACTCATCGAAAGTCTTATCAAGCGTCTTGATCTATCTCTATAGATCTTGATGCCCAATATGTAAGCAGCTTCACCAAGGTCTTTCTTTGAAAAACTCCTTTCAAACACTCCTTTATACTTTCCAGAAAATTCTACATCATTTCCGATCGACAATATGTCATTCACATATACTTATCAGAAAGGTTGTAGCGCTCCCACTCACTTCTTGTAAATACAGGCTTCACCGCAAGTCTGTATAAATCTATATGCTTTGATCAACTTATCAAAGCGTATATTCCAACTCCGAGATGCTTGCACCAGTCCATAGATGGATCGCTGGAGCTTGCACATTTTGTTAGCACCTTTAGGATTGACAAAACCTTCTGATTGCATCATATACAAGTCTTCTTTAATAAATCCATTAAATAATGCAGTTTTGTTATCCATTTGCCAGATTTCATAAAATGCGGCAATTGCTAACATGATTCGGACAGACTTAAGCATCGCTACGGGTGAGAAAGTCTCATCGTAGTCAACTCCTTGAACTTGTTGAAAAACTTTTGCAACAAGTCGAGCTTTGTAAACAGTAACATTACCGTCAGCGTCAGTCTTCCTCTAGAAGATCCATTTATTTTTGATGGCTTGCCAATCATCGGGCAAGTCAACCAAAGTCCACACTTTGTTCTCATACATGGATCCCATCTCAGATTTCATGGCCTCAAGCCATTTTGCGGAATTTGGGCTCATCATCGCTTCCTCATAGTTCGTAGGTTCATCATGGTCCAGTAACATGACTTCCAGAACCGGGTTGCCGTACCACTCTGATGCAGAACGAACTCTGGTTGATCTACGAAGTTCAGCAGAAACTTGATCTGAAGTTTCATGATCATCATCATTAGCTTCCTCACTAATTGGTATAGGAATCACTGGAACTTGTATCTGTGATGTTCCACTTTCCAATTCGGGAGAAGGTACAATTACCTCATCAAGTTCTACTTTCCTCCCACTCACTTCTTTCGAGAGAAACTCCTTCTCTAGGAAGGATCCACTCTTAGCAACAAAGACCTTGCCTTCGGATCTGTGATAGAAGGTGTACCCAACAGTTTCTTTTGGGTATCCTATGAAGATTTACTTCTCTGATTTGGTTTGAGCTTATCATGTTGAAACTTTTTCACATAAGCATCGCAGTCCCAAACTTAAAGAAATGACAGCTTAGGTTTCTCGTCAAACCACGGTTCATACGGTGTCATCTCCACGGATTTAGATGGTGCCCTATTTAACGTGAATGTAGCTGTCTCTAATGCATAACCCCAAAGGCGATAGTGGTAGATCGGTAAGAGACATCATCGATCGCACCATATCTAATAAAGTACGGTTATGACGTTCGGACACACCATTACACTGTGGTGTTCCAGGTGGCGTGAGTAGTGAAACTATTTCACATTGTTTTTACTGAAGGCCAAACTCTCTAACTCAAATATTTTGCCTATACGATCATATCGTAGAAACTCTTATTTTCTTGTTACGATGATTCTCCACTTCACTCTGAAATTCTTTGAACTTTTCAAATGTTTCATACTTGTGCTTCATTAAGTAGATATACCAATATCTGCTCAAATCATCAGTGAAGGTCAGAAAATAACGATACCTGCCGCGAGCTTCAACACTCATTGGTCCACATACATCTGTATGTATGATCTCCAACAAATCTGTTGCTCGCTCCATTGTTCGGGAGAATAGAGTTTTAGTCATCTTGCCCATGAGGCATGGTTCACAAGCACCAAGTGATTCATAATCAAGTGATTCCAAAAGTCCATCACTATGGAGTTTCTTCATGCGCTTTACACCATTATGACCTAAATGGCAGTGCCACAAATAAGTTGCACTATCATTATTAACCTTGCATCTTTTGGCTTCAATATTATGAATATGTGTATCAGCACGATCGAGATCCAACAAACTATTTTCATTGGGTGTATGACCATCGAAGGTTTTATTCATGTAAACAGAATAACAATTATTCTACGACTTTAAATGAATAACCGTATTGCAACAAATATGATCAAATCATATTCATGCTCAACGTAAATGCCAAATAACATTTATTTAGGTTTTACACTAATCCCGAAAGTATAGGGAGTGTGCGATGATGATCATATCAATCTTGGAACCACTTCCAACACACATCGTCACTTCACCTTTGACTAGTCTCCGTTCATTCTGCAATTCTCGTTTCGAGTTACTAATTTTAGCAACTGAACCGGTATCAAATACCCAGGGGTTGCTATGAACACTAGTAAAGTACACATCAATAATCTGTATATCAAAATACAACTTTGTTCACTTTGCCATCCTTCTTATCCGCCAAGTATCTAGGGCAGTTCCACTTCTGGTGACCATTTCCTTTGCAGTAGAAGCACTTAGTTTCAGGCTTGAGTTTTAGCTTTGGGTTTCTTCACGGGAGTGACAACTTGCTTGTCATTCTTCTTGAAGTTCCCCTTCTATCCCTTTGCCCTTTACTTGAAACAAGTGGTCTTGTTAACCATCAACACTTGATGCTTTTTCATGATTTCTACCTGCGCCGACTTCAGCATCGCGAAGAGCTCGGGAATTCCTTTCGTCATCCCTTGCATATTATAGTTCATCACGAAGTTCTACTAACTTGGTGATAGTGACTAGAGAACTTTGTCAATTACTATCTTATCTGGAAGATTAACTCCCACTTGATTCAAGTAATTGTAGTACCCAGACAATCTGATCACATGCTCACTGGTTGAGCTATTCTCCTCCATCTTGTAGGCAAAGTACTGTCAGAAGTCTTATACCTCTCGACACGGGCATGAGTATGAAATACTAATTTCAACTCTTGGAACATCTTATATGCTTCGTGGCGTTCCAAACATTTTTGAAGTCCCGGTTCTAAGCCGTAAAGCATGGTGCACTTAAACTATCAAGTAGTCATCATACCGAGCTTTTGTCAAAACGTTCATAACATCTACATTTGCTCCTGCAATAGGTCTGTCACCTAGCGGTGCATCAAGGACATAATTCTCTATGCAGCAATGAGGATAATCCTCAGATCATGGAACAATTCCGCATCATTGCTACTAACATCTTTCAACTTAGTTTTCTCTAGGAACATATAAAAAATAAATGGGGAGCAACATCGTGAGCTATTGATCTACAACATAGATATGCAAAAACTATCAGGACTAAGTTCATGATAAATTAAAGTTCAATTAATCATATTACTTAAAGAACTCCCACTTAGATAGACATCCCTTCTGTCATCTAAATGATCACGTGATCCAAATCAACTAAACCATGTCCGATCATCACGTGAGATGGAGTAGTTTCAATGGTGAACATCTTATGTTGATCATATCTACTATATGATTCACGCTCAACCTTTCGGTTTCCAGTGTTCCGAGGCCATATCTGCATATGCTAGGCTCGTCAAGTTTAACCCGAGTATTCTGCATGTGCAAAACTGGCTTACACCCGTTGTATTTGAACGTAGAGCTTATTACACCCGATCATCACGTGGTGTCTCGGCACGACGAACTTTCGCAACGGTGCATACTCAGGGAGAACACTTATACCTTGAAATTTAGTAAGGGATCATCTTATAATGCTACCGTCGAACTAAGCAAAATAAGAAGCATAATAAGATAAACATCACATGCAATCAAAATATGTGACATGATATGGTCATCATCATCTTGTGCTTTTGATCTCCATCTCCAAAGCACCGTCATGATCACCTTCGTCACCGGCGCGACACCTTGATCTCCATCGTAGCATCGTTGTCGTCTCGCCAACTATTGCTTCTACGACTATCGCTATCGCTTAGTGATAAAGTAAAGCAATTACATGGCGATTGCATTTCATACAATAAAGCGACAACCATATGGCTCCTGCCAGTTGCCGATAACTTTACAAAACATGATCATCTCATACAAAACCGTATATCTCATCATGTCTTGACCATATCACATCACAACATGCCCTGCAAAAACAAGTTAGACGTCCACTACTTTGTTGTTGCAAGTTTTACGTGGCTGCTACGGGCTTAGCAAGAACCGTTCTTACCTACGCATACAAAAACCACAACGATGTTTCGTCAAGTATGTGCTGTTTTAACCTTCACAAGGACCGGGCGTAGCCACACTTGATTCAGCTAAAGTGAGAGAGACAGACACCCGCCAGTCACCTTTAAGCAACGAGTGCTCATAACGGTGAAACCAGTCTCGCGTAAGCGTACGCGTAATGTCGGTCCGGGCCGCTTCATCTCACAATACCGCCGAAGCAAAGTATGACATGCTGGTAAGCAGTATGACTAGTATCGCCCACAACTCATTGTGTTCTACTCATGCATATCATCTACGCATAGACCTGGCTCATGATGCCACTGTTGGGGAACGTAGTATTTTAAAAAATTTCCTACGATCACGCAAGATCTATCTACTAGATGCATAGAAACGAGAGGGGAGAGTGTGTCTACGTACCCTCGTAGACCGGGAGCGGAAGCGTCAAGTGACGCGGTTGATGTAGTCGAACTTCTTCGCGATCCAACCGATCAAGCACCGAACGTACGGCACCTCCGCGTTTAGCACACGTTCAGCTTGATGACGTCCCACGAGCTCTTGATCCAGTTGAGCTTCACGGGAGAGTTTCGTCAACACGACGACGTGGTGACGGATATGATGTATCTACCGGCGCAGGGCTTCGCCTAAGCACTGCAACGGTATGACCGAGGTGTGTTTCTGTGGAGAGGGGCACCGCACACGGCTAAAACAATTCAACTTGTGTGTCCTAGGGTGCCCCCTGCCCCCGTATATAAAGGAGCAAGGGAGAGGCCGGCCCTAGAGGGGGCGCGCCAAGTGTGGGGAGTCCTACTAGGACTCCCAAGTCCTAGTAGGATTCCCCTTTCCTTTCCGGAGTAGGAGAGAAGGAAAGAGGGGGAGAGGGAGAAGGAAAGGGGGGCTGCACCCCTTGTCCAATTCGGACCAGAAGGGGGCACGCGCCTCCTTCCTTTTGGCCTCTCTCTTCTATTCCCGTAACTCCCCGGTACTCCGAAAATACCCGAATCACTCGGAACCTTTCCGATGTCCGAATATAGTCGTCCAATATATCGATTTTTACGTCTCGACCATTTCGAGACTCCTCGTCATGTCCCCGGTCTCATCCGGGACTCCGAACTCCTTCGGTACATCAAAACTCATAAACTCATAATACCGATCGTCATCAAACGTTAAGCGTGTGGACCCTACGGGTTCGAGAACTATGTAGACATGACCGAGACTCATCTCCGGTCAATAACCAATAGCGGAACCTGAATGCTCATATTGGCTCCTACATATTCTACGAAGATCTTTATCGGTCAAACCGCATAACAACATACATTGTTCCCTTTGTCATCGGTATGTTACTTGCCCGAGATTCGATCGTCGATATCTCAATACCTAGTTCAATCTCGTTACCGGCAAGTCTCTTTACTCGTTCCCTAATACATCATCCTGCAACTAACTCATTAGCTGCAATGCTTGCAAGGCTTATAGTGATGTGCATTACCGAGTGGGCCCAGAGATACCTCTCTGACAATCGGAGTGACAAATCCTAATCTCGAAATACGCCAACCCAACAAGTACCTTCGGAGACACCTGTAGAGTACCTTTATAATCACCCAGTTACGTTGTGACGTTTGGTAGCACACAAAGTGTTCCTCCGGTATTCGGGAGTTGCATAATCTCATAGTCATAGGAACATGTATAAGTCATGAAGAAAGCAATAGCAGTAAAACTTAAACGATCATAGTGCTAAGCTAACGGATGGGTCTTGTCCATCACATCATTCTCCTAATGATGTGATCCCGTTGATCAAATGACAACTCATGTCTATGGCTAGGAAACATAACCATTTTTGATCAATGAGCTAGTCTAGTAGAGGCATACTAGGGACACTCTGTTTTGTCTATGTATTCACACATGTACTAAGTTTCCGGTTAATACAAATCTAGCATGAATAATAAACATTTATCATGATATAAGGAAATAAATAATAAATTTATTATTGCCTCTAGGGCATATTTCCTTCAAATACATTTAAGTCTAACATGCTTCCTATGCATAGGAATATTGCAATGGAATAATTCATTGAAGCACAAAGCAATAAGCATAGGAAGGCAAAACACGTGTAGCTTCAAAACCTTCAACATAAAGAGAGGGAACTTGATATTATTGAAATATCTATAAGCATATGTTCCCTTCTCATAATAATTTTCAGTGGGATCACGAATAAACTCAACAATATAAGCATCACATAAAGCATTGTTACCATGATCCACATGCAAAAAGGTACTCTTACTCTCCACATAAGCATCTTTGGGGAGCCCATGGTTAGGACATTTTAGCATTAACGTTTTCAGTCTCCCCCAAGCTTGAGCTATGCTCTCTCCGTCACGAGACCTAAAGTTATAGATATAGTTCCTGTCTCGATGAATTTCATGAAGAGGATAAAACTTAGTATAAAAGAGAGACATAAGCTCTTGCCAATCAAGCAAGTGCGAGTTATCAAGAAGTTTATACCAATCCGAAGCTTTATCTATAAGTGATATGGCGAACAATTTCCTCATGACAAACTCCTTTGATATACCTGCAAGCTTAAATAATGAACATAGTTGTGACAGATATAGCAAGTGTTCACCGGGATGTCTGTCTCCTGCATAACGATTAGCCAAAACATAATCGATAATACCAGCCGGTATTTTATAGGGCACAATTTCAGTAGGAGAAGGAGCAACCACCACAGGTGTGGGGCGTCTTCCCACAAGCAACGAACTAAGAATGCGGTTTTCCATAAACATAACTAGTGGAATAAAAACAAGAAACAAAAAGATTTAATTGCAAGATCTAAAGATATACCTTCAAGCACTCACTTCCCCGATAACGGCGCCAGAAATAGCTTGATGTCTACACACGCTTCTACTCTTGTAGACTATGTTGGGCCTCTAAGCGCAGAGGTTTGTAGGACAGCAGCAATTTCCCTCAAGTGGATGACCTAAGGTTTATCGAACTCAGGGAAGTAGAGGTTGAAGATGGTCTCTCTCAAGCAACCCTGCAACTAAGATACAAGAAGTTTCTTGTGTCCCCAACACACCTAATACAACTAGGAGTTGTATAGGTGCACTAGTTCGGCGAAGAGATGGTAAAATATGGATGATAGGAGTGGCAAAACAAAGTAATGTAAATCTGTAATAAAAAGTGCAGCAAGCAAACAAGTGGTAAACGTGAGCACAAATGGTATTGCAATGGTGGAAACAAGGCCTAGGGATCATACTTTCACTAGTGGCAACTCCCAACAACATTAACATAATCGAATCACATGATATTTCCCATAAAACATGCAATGGAGACGCACCCGGAGGTCATTCCTTCATGGTCAAGAGAGGACGAGAATTATGTAGGGCTACAAAAGCACACCTCAAAGTTCGTAGTTCTCAATCTAAGGATTTCCCAATGTCACCGCGGCCATCCAAAGAGAGTCCCACAATCACCACAACATATCTAAAGGATAGTCAAAGACAAGCACCAAGAGACTCTCAATCTTCAATCAACACACAAGAGAGGAAATCACTCATGAAAATATTTTTCTAATCCATGTCCAATAGACCGCTGTCACCTTGGTCTCGGGGATTATACTAGATAAAGACAAGTGAGTACATCAATCCAATACATAGAGGAAGGGGAAATATCATGGGATCACTCTAGATTAACATAGCCTATGATCACAACGAAGATCACCTCATGAGAGAGAGAGATAACCACATAGCTACACGTACAAGCCCTCGGCCCCGGAGGAAACTACTCACGCATGGACATGGTGAGGAGGAGGTTGATGATGGTGTTGATGGAGAGGTGCAGCCCCGCGAGGAGGAGACGGCCGGCGGCAGCCACGGAGGCGGCGGCGGCGGCCCTTGGGGGCGCGGCGGCGGCCCTCGGGGCGGTGGCGGCCCTAGGGGCAGCGGCTCCTTGGCCCCCCTTCTTCCTTGTGGATGGTGCTGAAATGGTGCTGGTCATCCCCTCCAAGACGGCGGCTCGGGAGGAGGAAAATTCGTGGCCCTTGGTGACCTAGGTTTCCTCTCTTTATATAGACTCTCGGATTCCCGTCATCAGATTTTGGGCCTCAGTAAAACGGGCTTTACTTGGCCGTCCGGATTCCGATTTGGACGAACTTTATATCCAGAAGCATCGCCTCGAAATTCCCCACAACTTTCGCAACTAGACTTTTTCCGTTTGACGTCGTCTTAGGACCGGAACGTGACCATCTTTAAAAAACGTTCTCAGACAGATTTCAGGAAAGTCAGAGTCCTACTCCAATACGACTTCTTTTGCGTTTTTGTCAATTTCCAAGTAATTCCTACACAATAAAGTGTAAAACAAGAACATTGTGCACTTTTGCAACCATTAGTAGGTTAGTCCAAATATGATCAAAAGTGTATGGAAGTGTATAAATATCATAGCAATATCACACAAAAAGGGCATGCAGCAAGCAGAAATTATAGATACGTTTTGGACGTATCAACACCTAGCAGGAGTCCCCGGCAACGGCGCCAGAAAAACTCTTGCTAGGCTTCTCGCCCCTCGTTGGTTACCCCAAGTGGAAGGTGTGAGATGTAGTGTTGCGAAAGTTTTTCCCTTGGCAAAGATACCAAGGATCGAATCCCCAGAGACTCCTAGGTTCAACAAGAAGGTGTCAACTGCTACGGCACCAGATATTAGCAATCAACGTGGACCTGCACACATATACAAATAACTTTGCTCCCAACGAGTACAGAGAGGTTGTCAATCCCTCCGGCCTTATAGTTCACAAAGGATTAAACACAAGTGATAGTAGTGATAGATATAATTGCAATAGTAAATAAAAGAGAAAAGTAAATAGCGGATGTGATCAATGATGGTAATATGGACCGAAGTCTCATGATGTTCACTAGTGATGTCTCTCTCCCAAAAAATGATAAAACAGCTATGTGAGGTAAACGAATTACAGCTGGGCAATTGACAGGACCATGTGCGCAAACCAATGCTGATTACATTGCAAGAAAGGTTGAGGTTCAAAGCATGGGCGGTACGCCAAAGTAAGTAGACCGAAATCCATCAATATCTACTACTAATCATCCACCTTGAGATATCTATCCAGAACATCTCGCTGGTATTAAGTTGCGAGCCCCACCCATAGTGTAAACTCAATGCAACAGACAACTGCATTAAAAGAACTTTGCGTAAAGTAAACAATCCTTGCACCCGCGGGCACAAGCACCGTTGTTTTCCCCCTTGTGGCAACAGCACATCCCCTAGACTCATGTTTCTGTCACTCAAACTAGTCATCGAGGGGCATGAACCCACAATCAAGCATAACGTTCCCTCTTGGAGTCACTACCTATTACTTGGCCAAAGCAATAAATAACAACGGAGAACATGCAAGAATTACTTACGAACATAAATATAAAAGAGGTAGATCAAATATATTACTCAAGCACAATCTGAACATAATCTCATAATCCATCGGATCCCAGCAAACTCATCATAGCAACAACATAAGGATTACATATGTGCCTCGATCATGTAGGGCAGCTCACGAGGACTAATTAGTGAAGCACAAGAACGGGAGGAGAACATCACATAGCTACTGGTCATGGACTCATGGTCCAAGGGTGACTACTCACAACTCATCCGGGAGGCGTCCATGGTGGTGGAGAGGCTCCCGGTGGTGATCCTCCCCTCCGGCAGGGTATCGGGAAGAGTTCTCCTGGTGCTCCCGATCTTGGAAGCGGCGGCGGCGGCGGAACAGAGATGAGATCGCGAAAAGAGTTCCTCCCTCGAGGGTTTCGGGAGACGCTTTAAATATATGCCAAAGGGGGGCATCGGAGGAGCCTCGGGGGGCCAGGCGCCCCCCCCGGCGCGGCCCAGGGGGGGCGCGCCGCCAGGGCGCCTGGAGCCCTGGTGCCCCCCCCCCCGGCTGTCCTTCGGGCGCACGGTAGTTTCTGGAACGCTGATTTTTTATATAATTTTTCTGGATTTTTCCTGGCAGTTCTCGTAACGTGAAAACCTGAAATACAAAAACAGCCGAAAACAGAAACTGGCACTGGGGTGCACTGAGTTAATAGGTTAGTCCAAATATGATCAAAAGTGTATGGAAGTGTATAAATATCATAGCAATATCACCCAAAAGAGGCATGGAGCAAGCAGAAATTATAGATACGTTTTGGACGTATCAGACCCTACTGCCGTTGCCCACACTTGCCGAGCCACCACGTCGCCGTGCACCAATCGAACTGTTCTGGCTAGAGATGCCATTACGACGACTTGATTATCCCTGAGATGTTGCACCCGTCATCCTAGGCTGCTCAAGCACATCAATTTGCAACCTCACATGAAAATTATCTTTCTCTTTATGCCTAGCAAACATGGTAGCCAGCTCCTCATCATTACTAACTGTCACCCATTTCTTTTTCCCATCATAGTATTTGTATACCACTTCATCACGCAAACCCCAAGGATATTGGCTACAAATTACCTTCCCAAATTGTCTGAAACTCCAATTACTAGCGATTGGCAACCGATAATCGAAACCTCCTTGGTATTTCTTCTTATCCTTTGCATCGAACATTTACCGGTCCCTTCTAATGTGCACCAAGAAAGCAAATCGCAACTCCATCTTAACCGACGAAAAACAGAGACGCAATTAGCATACTAATTGGGCAAACCTAATCGAATCGACTGTTCAAGTGCACAACTAAGCTCAATCTAAACAAGAGGCGTGACTTACCCCTCGGGAACCCAGTCGTGGACGCGGTGGATCTCCGGCCCGACGCCTACCTCGCAGACGCATGCCTCGCCAAATACTCCGGGGTCACCGCTGCTCGCCATTTCGCCCTGGGGTTCTTCCTCCTAGCTCAAACAGCTCCAGCAGCCCCCTACCTTTGAGCGCTCCGGCCGGGTGCATGGAAGGAGGCCACGCCGCGGGTCGAGCAGGTGGATGGCGCCCCACCCGTGGCGTCGCAGGAAGGTGGCGGGCGTCGCAGGTAGCGGTGGAGCGTCGGCGCAGGACGGTAGCGGCGGAGCAGGCCGTGCAGCTGGTGGCGGGGCAGGTGCTAGCCGCGGCGCAGGTGGCGACCGTGGCGCAGGACGGCCGGCCGGCGGATGGGCAGAGTGGGCGTCGATTTGGCCGGCTAGAATCCAACGAATGATTTGGGGATTTTTTTGCAAGGGCCCACATGTCAGTTCCGGACCGACGTCCATGCGATCCCACATGTAAGGTCCGGACCCACTACCCCTAACGACGGCGGACGGAATGGACTCAAATCTGGCCGTTTGGCCTCGTCATAGTAGCTGTGCATGGACTAGGGGCAAAACTGAGCACAATTCGCATGTGAGGGCAAAACTGAGCATATGAACACCACTGAAGGCAAAAGGATAATTAACCCTAAAATGAAAGGGCTTTTAAATTAAGGAACATAGTGAATTACTAGATGATAGATTACATACCCTTTTCCATCTTCACCGTTCTAACATGGACGCTCATATGTTTGCCACGTTGTTGGACAAAGGAGATATGTATGCGTATGGATTTGACGTCGACCAATTTTTTTCGTACAAGTCATAATTTCTTCGAAATGGCAAAATAGTGATGAAAATATGCCCTAGAGGCAATAATAAAATGGTTATCATTATATTTTCTTAATCATGATAAAAATTTATTATTCATGCTAGAATTATATTAATCGGAAACCTTAATACATGTATGAATACATAGTCGCCTCACATCCCTCCTTTGCAAAAGGAGAAAATGGCAGAAACCTGCAGTCTTTTTTGTGCAATTGATTAGATTTATTATAAAAGTTTATCAGAATTATAAAGCATCTCAAACACAATAAAAGTTACATCGAGATTCTGAGACCACCGAACGACCACTACTGCCACCATAACGAGCCACCGACGTGCCGCTATTGCCGCTCCCCTACCGGAGCCAGCTTGACCTTGTCGATGACAGCTGTGAAATCTTCGTGCACGTACCCCTAAGAACCAGAGCCATGGAATCGTAGTTGTCATTGTTGAACCCATGTATAGATCTGAAAGACCAGACACCAAATCTCGCCACATGACGAGAAACTCTAATCTCTCCGCCCCAAGAAGATGACAAGAATCTACGCTGGCGCTCCGTCGACTACGTCCCTAGATGGACGAACTCAAGTAGGATCGAGGCCCGGAAGACAAATTCAAAGAAGAAGCGCCGCCATCCGCCCGACCGCATTACTAACCGGAGCGGAGGTACAATGATTCACATCCCTGCCACCAGCCGCCAGAGCTATAGGCAGAGGGAAGGCGAATCCACAGGTCACGTTTCATGGTCGACACGTTAAACTAGCAAATACTACATGCTAGTGTCACAGATTTGAGACTTAAG
This sequence comes from Secale cereale, assembly GCA_902687465.1. NCBI lineage: Eukaryota > Viridiplantae > Streptophyta > Magnoliopsida > Poales > Poaceae > Secale > Secale cereale. The sequence goes on along the minus strand of LR738709.1, from coordinate 685,369,520 downwards.
AAAAGATGCACTCTAATTTCACGAAAGGAACAGAGAAAGAAAACAAAAAGAGAAGATGAACGAAAAGGTCAAGTTTCATCACCATCTTTCTCAGTTTGACATAAATTCATTAGCACATGTTTCTCAAATCTTGGATCAAATTTTGCTATGAGACTTGCTTCGGTAGACCCCCCTCACAAACCGTATAAAGGGCATCATGGTCATTTGACCATAACGTACATCCACCATCCGTATGTCACACATACTGTACATTGACGTACACCACCGATCCGCCCACCACATACACACCCCTCTTCCTGGGCCTGGCCCATTTCTTTTCTTTTTTTTAACCCTCAAAAAATAGGTGTATGAGTAGGATTTGAACTCCAGACCTTACGGTTCATTTCCACCCACCATAACCAACTTGGACAACTCACTTGTTATGCATAAATTCTTCTTTTACTCTTATTATTGTTTATTCTGTCAGACTACTAATGAGAAAGCTTTTGCTGGTTGGATTTGACTTGAGAACGCGGCTTTCCATAGATAGTTTGCACATAACAAACGGAATTGGTTCCAATTTGTTCCCTAAAACTGTCCAGCGGAAATTAAGTGCCCTCCTAAAATCATGTGAGTCTGTTTATTTCTCTTTTGTTTTTTTAGGAAATTATGTTCAATGAAATTTTGTACGCCATACATGTTACTAAAATCAGACGCATATTAAATTTGCTTCCGCCGTCATGAACTTGTGCTTCCTTTAGTTAATCAAATTTAAAATATGTTCGAACTTAACCAAAAGTTGTTTTGTGTTGCTTGCTTCCGATGCGTACCAAATTTTCTTTGAGGCAACACGCGTTTTCAACACAATGAAATCATGTTTCAACTAATTCGATAATTTACTCCTGGTGCAACTAAATATGCTTCTCTTTTTTTTTGCAAGGAACTGAAATATGCATCGACTTAACACAAAATATTATTCATATAATTATTATTTTCGTCCATCATAGCTCAATTAGAAAATTTGCTTCCATGAGATAGATACATGAGTCCAATGTAATATAATATTCTCGTTTCCAATCACAGTAAAAATTCGGCGCTCTAATTGTACATTTTGCTTCCATCATGGTTCAAAATTTTATTGGCATCCATCAAATGAGGCCAATATTTATTTCCATGAGCTTATATGACCAATTAAAGGCACCGTACCAAGTTGTTTTAGTTTTCGCCAAATTTTGCATTTTTGTGGAGTTTTCTCGGGCAAAAAAACACATAAATGGGCGAACGTGTCACAACTTGCATACGATTTTGGAAATCATTCAAATCTGACCTGGATGCCTACCATGGGCATTCCCACCTACTTGCAAGTTTTGGAATCATTTGAAGGATGTAAAAACATGGACCATGTCTAACGGAGGGTGCCCGGCTAGGCCAGAAGGCTTCATCTGAAAACACGATGTTCCCGATATCCTTCAAATGACCCCAACTTTTTTCTATGCCTTGTATGTGAAGGAAATATGCCCTAGAGGCAAGAATAACACCTTGTGTGCTATCAAACGTCACAACATAACTAGGTGATCATAAAGATGCTCTACAGGTGTTTCCGAAAGTGTTTGTGGTGTTGGCATAGATCAAGATTAGGATTTGTCACTCCGAGTGCCGGTGAGCCCTCTCGGTAATACACATCATAATAAGCCTTGCAAGCAAATGACTAATGAGTTAGTCACGAGATGATGTATTCTTGCTTCTAAATATCACGAGCGGCAGCGTAGTCGGGTGGCAAACAGTGTAATCTGGATGATGAGGTTACAAAATTTGTTCCCAAATTCAAAAAATATTCTTGATTTCAAGAGTTGTTCGCAAATTCAATACATGTTTGGAGAATTTAAAAATAATGTCCGCACTTTAAAAAAATGTTTGTACTTTTCTAAAATGTTCGTGTTTTCAGTTTTGTTCCTGTTTTTCGAAATGTTCTACTTTTCAATGTTTTTTTCCTTTCTAAACCAAATGTTTGAGATTCCCAAAAAATCATGTTTTCACAAATGTTTTATTTTTTAAAATCACAAATTTTAAAATGTCGCATTTCCCAAAAGTTGTACACAATTTAAAAAAATGTTATCATTTTTCAACCGCAAAAAATGTTATCATTTTCAATTTTGTTAATTTCCTATTTCCCAAAAAACTTTCGTGTTTTCACAAAATGTTATAGTTTCTTTTAATCACAGATTTTTAGATGACCGCCTTTGTAAAAAAATCCCAAAAGTAAATGAGATCTGATTAAAAAAATCGCGGCTTATGGTTCATATAGATCGGGCTACCATTTTGGACACCAAATCTCATTTTGTATAGTGGCGACTCAAATGGTAGACTGGCACGAGGTCCCAAGTTTGTTCCCTGTCGCACAATTAAGTTTCTTAAAGATTCGCGTTGATAATTTGACACCAAATGTGTGATGGCACAGCGGCTAGTACAGCGCACTCGTCAAGTAAAGGTTGCACGTTCGAATCCTATCGGCATTGTTTTTTGTAACGAATTTTCTCCCCGCGCCAATAAATGGGCCGGCCCAGGTGAGCCGCCCTTGCGCAAAACACACCAACACAACCGCTACTTGCCTCTACGATTAGCTTGTACGGAGGACGTATTTTAAAAAAAGGACCATCCTATCCTTTATTACGAAAGGGTATGGAGTAATCTCAGCCATCGATGTGTTTAAGGGGGGTCTACCGAAGCAGAAGTGTTTTGCTATATGGTTGATGCTGTGGATTTTTATAGGAATATATCATGCATTCTTGGACCTCCATCCGGGTGTCAATGTTGATTAAACATGCAAACAAGCTACGAGCAAGCCTTTACCATTGCTCTTCATTCAAGAAATGGGTAGAAGGATAAGATTCACCGGTGACCTGTTGGTTTTCCAAATGCTTCAGGTCGTACGAAAAAGGAGTCTCTTTGGTTTTGCTCTTATGGTAAGAAAGGTATCAAGGGAACAGCTAGGAGATCTGGTTCACTTTACACCTTCCATCTCCTATGTAAGAAAGGAATAAGGGGTAGAGCATGTACAGAAGCAATGCACTCGCCACAAATTAGACAACACAATATCTCTGATACGCCACATATATTCAACTAACTGACCAAATCATCCATCTATTTGGTTCTAAGGTAAGTTTCCAACTCTCTTCTTTTCATAGCTTCCTTCTATAGTTGCAATATTAACCATGCCAATAGCTTACAGGGAATGAACTGTTGATAGCCGTGTGAAAGCAATATCGAAAGAAAATTGGGCCGAAGAAATGTCGACTTGAAGAGATGAAGTAAAATTCATCTAAAATTGTGTGCGACGGTAAGCGAAGGAACACACAAACAAATTAGTTGTGCATTTGCCTTTTGATAGTATTACTTATGCATTTGCCTTTACCCAATTCCAAGCATGGTTAATTGGGTCCAATACCAAATCAGTCTAGTTTTGAAATGAGTCACACTACCAAATCTGCTGTTTGGTTAGATAAAATTGCTAGTTGAAATATGGTAAGATGGCAAATATGAATTCATGTTTGGAAGTGCATATGGTTGAATTGAACGGTTATCTTCTCCCCACCGCGCTCAGCTTCTAATGCGATCCCCGTCCTGGCCGGCCGGCCGGCCGCTTGCCCACGCTGCTGCTCACCCCACTAGCTGCAGTTTCCAATGAAATACGCTCCCCAGCAGGACCACCGAGGGCCAGTCCACCGCCTCTCCATTGTCCGGCCGACGACGACCTGGCGAGCGCGGGCGGCGCCTGGATGAATGCCACCGACGAGGACCTAGACAGCGCCTTGCCGCTGCTCTGCCTCATCTCATTGGACTTCCCCGCAAAGTTCCTCTCATGGATGCAGAAGAAGATGAGGAGGTGGGTCGCGGCTGCCAGCAAGGAACCGACAGCGGCGGCCAGCGAGGAAGGCGGCGAGGTGGCCCTGGCAGTGGGAAAGAAGGGACGGCTGGCGGGGGTGTACCGGCAGCCGGCAGGGGAAGAACATAATTGGGTAGAGGCGGCGGGTGGCGGGGAAAAGTGGTCAAGTGTTGCCGGCCGTGAGGAAGAAGAGGCGGAGGCGGAGGCGGTGGTCGGCGGGAGACACCCATCTCTTCTCGTTTGCGTACAAACCCAATTCCAACCAAAACAGAGGGGTTGTGCGCAGGTGTTATGAGCCGCTCGGTATTTGGGTTGGTGTTTTCATCCTCCAATTCCATGATCATCCAAACTACCGCATTCGACAAGACCAAATAACAATTCCAATTTATCATTTAACATTCTAAAGTTCTTTTTATGCTAAGGGATCTATTTGAAAAAGATCATACAATGGCATATGAGTTTTTTGTACAAAATTTTATTGTAGCACTAATAACTCGGTTGTTTGGTTAGATGGAGTTCTAGTGTAGTTCCCATGTCCTCTTAATTTTTCATTCCTTACAGCACCTGCATTCGTTTGCCCGACCCCTCCCCGGAGGCATTTTTTTTAAAAACGCTTGGGAGGTTGCCGATGAAAATTTTGGCCTGGGGCCCCCAGGAGCAGTGTTGGGGCTCACGGAGGCAACGCCATTTCGTCGAGCAGGTCGCAGACGGCGTCGTGGCGGCCCTCGCGACGAGCATCTTGAGCGTGGCGGGTGGGTGGTTGGAGAGCTCAAGCGCCTTGAGCAAGGACGGCAGGTCGGAGGCGCGCAGTATGAACGATGTCGCGCCCGTCGGCTGGGTGGACGGGCTCTCCATGGAAGACCTCAGCTGCGTGTGTGCCCCGTCGGCTCCGTCCTCCCCATCCGAGTCGGGTCCTCTCCCGTGCCCCTCGCCACCATCCCCTGGGTTTCGTTGCCGTCCAGCGCACGGGGAAGGAGGCGATGAGAAGCTCGAGGAGACGCGCAGTGGTACGCTGGCGCGCCTCGGCGAGCACGACGGCCGGGTGGCTAGGCGTGGGCGGCCCTCCGGCGACGCTCTGCCCCGGCGATGCTTCCTCGTCAAGTGCCTCGAGGTCTTCCACAATATCCCTGCTGAGCGGCGACGGCGGTGTGTGCGTGCTGGGCGTGGGCTGCCATGGTTGTGTCCGTGTGTGCGTGAAGGGAAAGAGAGAGGATGGGTATGTGTGGAGGGGAGCACGTGGGTGGGCCAGGGAGGAGAGAGAGACACTGGCAGGTGGGCCAGCGCCTGCAAAACGGTGAAATTACCCCCCCCCCCCACGGTGCCCCCACCTCACTGGGTTTGCCTTGGGACGCCGGTTCAATTTTTTTGCCAAATCCGGCACTAATCAAGTTCGTGGGGACGCGAGTGGGACTTTTTTCGTTCGCCGGCGTCGAAAAAGTGCTCCTGAGAACGGGTGGAGATGCTCTTAGATGAGTAGTCAGGATACATTCTAGAGTACCATATCCAGTCATATGCTTTCATACAAAACACGTTAATTTAACATTTTTAAGCATTATGTCTATCACGGATCACACAACCTGCTAAATGGTGTGCCGGGCGAGCCCATCTGGCATGGTGGTGGACTTCGGCAGGGCGATCCTTTATACCCTCTGCTATTTGTCCTCACCATTGATCCCATCCAGAGCATCCTTGACATCGCCACTAGGCAGGGTAAGCTGAAGCGGATCGGCGTCATGACAACCCACATGCGCACCACTTTGTATGATGATGATACGGTAATCTTTGTGGCACCCTTTAAGGAGGACATACATCAGCTCACTTCCATCCTGGCTAATTTTGGGGAGGTCACTGGCCTGGTGACAAACTTGAAAAAGAGCACCGTCGCGCCTATCAGGTGTGATGGTATCAACCTCGACGATGTGCTTGAGAGCTTCCCGGCCACGCGCTAGGCCTTCCCCATGCGCTACCTTGGCCTTCCGCTGTCGGTTTACCGACTTAGAAAGATTGACCTACAACACTTAGTGGACAAGGCCACATGAAAGCTTGTGCCGTGGTAGGGCCGATTTTTCACGGCTATTGTGCGCACGGAGCTGGTTAAATCTGTCCTCATGGCCCATGCAACCTTTCATGCTACTGCAATTAAGCTACCAGAAAGCATAGTCGGCGCCCTCAAGAAGATCGAGAGAGCTTTTCTACGGGTAGGATCTGATAAAGTATCCGGTGGGCAATGCAAGGCCAGCTGGAGGCTAGTATGTAGACCGAAGGGGCTCGGTGGCTTGGTTGTCCTTGACCTAAATAGGTATGCTCGAGCTTTGCGATTGAGGTGGCTCTAGTACGAGTGAAAAGAGCCAGATAGAGCCTGGGTAGGCATAGGAAACCCATGCGACTCGATGGACAGAGAGCTTTGCTATGGTGCCTCAACTATCACTGTGGGGGATGGCCGGAAGGCAAAGTTTTGGCACTCCCCTTGTCCCGAGGGAAGAAATAAGCCCAAAGATATAGATCCATCCATTTTTGCGATCTCGGCTAACAAGAACAAGTCAGTTAGGGATACCCTTCAGGACCGTGATTGGATCTAATGGATCAATATGACTGACGGACTAGCGGTGCGTCATATTGGGCAATTTTGCGCACTACCTGAGAGGATTCGGCACATATAGCTGCATGATGACAGGGCGGGTGACATAGTATGGAACCTCACGAACATTGGAGTTTACTCCTTGCCCTCGGCCTACAAGGCATAGTTCGAGGGGACAGTGACCTCCAACATGACACGGTCCCAGGTGCAAATTCTTAGCATGGCTTGTCATCATGAATCGGATTTGGACGACGAATCGGCTTCAGAGCAGAGGATGGCCAAATTGTAACTTATGTCAACTCTATAAGATGGAGCTTGAGACGGCGGAACACTTCCTCTCGCATTGCGGGTTCTCCACACACATTTGGAATGCGGTTAAGTGTTGGCTCGACATTTCGGAGTTGGATGTCGCCGCCTGGGATGGGATCCCAACGGTCTAGCAGTGGTGGGAGAAGACCGTCCTTGGACGAGGCCACACGAGGAAGGTCGTGTCCTCTCTTCTAATGCTTGTATCATGGGAATTGTGGAACGAGAGAAATGCGAGGGTGTTCGAAAAGAAACCTACGATGCCGACCGTTGTGGTCGATCGTATCAAAGCGGAGTCCAGAAATTGGGTTCTGGCCGGGGCAAAACACTTGGGATCTTTGATGCCGTCAGAGTAGGCTTTTGTTTTCTCATTTGTCGAGGAGTAATGACCCTTGAGACCTTGTTACCCTTCTTCTTTATTAGTGATACGAGGCTCAAAAAAATAGTAAAAAAATCATCATATCATCCGATAGGAGTCTACTAAATTTATACTAAAATACAAATTCAAACTCTCATGCTTTCGAAATAAATTTAGTTGAAGTTTTTTGGACTGACATTCAACACAACTTTTCGAGTATTTACACCAAAATACATTTTAATAGAATAACATATTTACAAAAGAATGTGAGACCGTCTAATTTTTTTTATCCAGTACTCCCTTCATTTCTTTTTTGTCTGCATATATAATTTTAGTAGTTTCGATGTTGATATTTTTATATAAATTTGGTAAAACTTTGTTTAGTTTGACTTCAAACAAATCTTATATGCGAAGTAAAAAGAAACGGAGGGAGTACTGAGCAACAAGCATAAAAAAAAGGTGCATGCTAGTTTTTTTCATTTTTAACATAAGTGCTATATATTTCAATTCAACTCAAAATCCAACCACCAAAAGTGAGAGCAACAAGTTTTTTTTTTGCACGGTTTTTTTTTTGCGCGAGAGAGAGCAACAAGTTAACATGAGCTCATTCGGAAGCCTCGCAACGATAAGCGTCACTTGGCGCGCTCTCAGCCATTCGCCATGTGTCGCGCTCTCAGCCATTCGCCACGTGTCGTGCTCTGGGCGCTCTCTTCGGATTTTATTTTTGTATTTTTCCGCACGCGTTTTCGGTTTTTTAAATGGTTTTCCAGGTTTTTTCTACGCTTTGGTTTTCCAGCGGTTTTCCTTAGCTTTTCGATCAATATTTTTTTCGAATAAACGCGTTTTTCCCTTCCGCGAGAGTCACGGTTTTGCTTCCGCGAGAGGCACGGTTTTGCTTTCGTGAGAGTCGCGGTCATGCCTCTTGGAAACGAAAAATAACGCGTTTTTTTTTGTTTATTTTCCTTTCGCGAGAGTGACGGTTTTGTTTCCGCGAGAGGCACGCTTGTGCTTTAGCATGAGTCACGGCCGTACCTCTCGAAAAAAATAAAAAACACGTTTTCTATTTTTTTCCTTTCGCTAGTGCCACGGTTTTGCTTCCGCGAGAGGCACGGTTGTGCTTTCGCGACAGTCACGGCCGTGCCTCTTGGAAACGAAAAAAACACGTTTTTTCTTTCGCGATAGTCACGGTTTTGCTTCTGCGAGAGGCACGGGTGTGCTTTCGCGAGAGTCACGGCCGTGCCTTCTCGAAAACGAAAAAACACGTTTTCTCTTCTTCTTTTCCTTCCGCTAGAGGCACGGTTGTGTTTTCGTGAGAGGCACGGGCGTGTCTCTTTTGGAAAGGAAAAAAAATCCGTACTCCGTTTTTTCGTCCGGTTTTTTGCGTCCGGTTTTTTTCATGATTTTTTTTTCATCAAAACCTATTAACATGGGATCTAGTTTTGAATATCTCAACCCGAGGAATCCAACGGTGAAAGCGGTTCAAGATTTGGACACATGCTTTAATAGATAAAACGTTTTGAATAAACGAATCTACGTAAAAGGAAAGGTTCCCCCCTTGTCACAACCTGGAGAGATTGGAGTGATCTTTACGACGAATACTCCTCAACTAGTGATTTCCACCAAAAGTGCTACATATTGCAGGCCTAGCTTATAAGACATTTTGGAAAATGTTCCATCGTTCACCGTCGAAAAGATTTTTTCTTCTATCCGAGGTGTTACTAAATTCTTATGCGTACGTCTGTTAAATGATTTTTTTGTGAGAATTTCGTACATACCCGCTCGTTGTGGCCGAGCGAAGCCAGCCCACCTATTTTTGTGCTCACGCTGCTAGGAAAATTTTATTTTCTACACTTGGTGACAATAGTCAGAACTTCGCAGAGGATAACCAATAATGGACTGGCCCATTTTCTTTCTTTTTGTGTTTTATTTCTAATTTTATTCACCTCCCCTATCTCTTTTTTACTTTCCAAGATAATTTTTTCTTATAGAATTTATTTCATAAATACAAAATTCTCAATTTTTTTTCAGAATTTCAAAAGATAAATAAATCAAATTATAGAAAATGTTCATAACTCCATTTTTTGCTATTTTGAAATAAATTCAGAACTTGAAAAAAGTTTCCCATTTTTCAAAAACCAGTATTGTTTTTCAAAATTGTTCGAGATATTTAAAAATAAAATGGCATTTTAAAACATTCTCCAAATTCAAAAAATATTCTTGTTTTAGTGAAATTTTCATAATTCGGATTAAAAGATACATATTTTCCAAAAATGTTATGAATTTTCAAAACATGTTCCCGTTCCAAAAATGTTCACAAATTCAAATAATGTTCATGTTTTTATAAAAAAAGTTTTCAGAACATGTTTACGAATTTTAAAAGGTATTTATGTTTCAAATGTTTTTTGCGTTTTTTTGAAAGAGTACATAATTTTCTCGAGATTTAAAAAATGATACATGTTTCTTACAATATACAGAAACTTCATACCTTACAATCTCCTCAATTGAAAGAAAAAATAGATTGAATAATTCACTGGGCATTCTCTGGCGTACAGCGAGTTAACAAAACTCTTAAATGCCCTCGATTAATGAGTGATAAAATAGTGATTGATTACTTCACACCCGGTGAAACCGAGAACCTTTTTCACGTGCACACATGGTTTTACTTGCACATATAATTATCACTAAGCTCTCCTTTGATTCAAAGAAATTTCATAGGATTTCTGGAGGACTGAAATCCTTAGGATTTTTTTCTATGTTGGTCCTTTGATTTATAAGATTTGATCCCATAGGATTTTTTTCTACGGAATCTTTTGTACTATATTTCATAGAAAATTTAACATTTACTCCAACCTCCTTTTAAATTTACTTTGTTTTTTGTGTGGCATCAAACACTCGTTGCTAATCCTATAGGATTCAAGTGGGCATGCCACTCCAACCCTATACTTTTCCTATTCATATGTTTTCAAAATCCTACGAATCAAAGAGGCCCTAACTTTAAATGCATACTATTTTTTTCTCTAGTTGCAACGCACGGGCATATGTGCTAGTAATATCAAATGCAACAAATTTATGTGTATCAATTTGTGCCAGTCTTAATTGCATGTTTAATGTGCAAGGGGTTGCATGAGCGCAATTGGCAAGTTGGTGAAAACATTTAGGAACTCCTATGTAACCACTATGTAGTTAAGCAAACATGAATTTCATTATTTTGAAAGAAAACTCACATTGATATTATAACATTATTTGCAACAACAGGGCGCTAAATATTGGACATCCAATTACCAATGGAGAGCCTACTACAACAGCTTAATGAATGGGAGATCCGCTTGCTGGTGCTCGTCAGTTTCATACTACAGATGCTTCTCTTCTTTACTGGTGGCCTTCGCCTTCGTAGCAGAAATATGCCGCTTAGGTTTTGCATGTGGATAGCATACTTGGGAGCAGATCTAGTAGCAATTTATGCCCTTGGTTTTCTCTCTCGGCACAAACATGCCGACACTGGAACGGAGATATTCTGGGCAGCCCATCCACTTGCTTTTCTTTGGGCCCCTTTCCTACTGATGCATCTTGGTGGGCAGGACACTATAACTGCATTTGCCATCGAGGACAACAACTTGTGGTTAAGGCATTTCTTAAATTTGGTAGTCCAAGTTGGCCTGGCTTTATATGTCTTCTGGGAATCTGTAGGTCGCAGCAATGTGCTAATTCTAGTTCCAGGCATCTTTGTCTTTATTTCTGGAATTATCAAGTATGGAGAGAGGACACTGGCTCTTATGTATGGGGACCTAAAAAGCATCAACAACTCCAGTGAAATTGAGCTGAATTTGCATGCACATGGATATTTGGGCATTATTTCTTCAGCTTTGAAATCGACACCAGGCATCCGAGTACTCTTTAAAGGCCGCACCTTGTCCCAGATGGAAGACAGACACCGAAAGGCACTGACATCCCACATTGATCAGGAACATTTGCCCAAGTTACTAGAGGTAGAACTTAACTTGATGTATGATGACATCTACACTAAGGCTATGGTGCTTCGGTCAAGGAGTGTCATAATACTCCGGTGTGTATCTCAAGTATCAATGGTGGTTGCTTTTGTGGTCTTCACCGTGAACAGCAAACATGGATATAGTACTGCAGACGTTGCAATCACATATGTGTTATTTACAGGAGGCCTTTGCCTTGAAGGTTGTGCAGTATTTATCTTATTGATGTCGCCAAGAACTTGGGCATGGTTAGAGTCTCGGAGGTGCCATAGACTCGGTCGCATCTCCTCTTTTCTTCTATCTAGCAAGATTGGACGGCCTGAGGGAAGGCCGCTGTGGTCAAATTGCATGGGGCAGTACAGCTTTCTGAGCTATGTGGATTATGATACACCAATGATGTCCATGATGGTGAAGAAAGTGGCAAGGAAAATGATGAGCATAGCCGGTGTTGGAGATGGGAAGTCATTCCTGTGGTTGAGCAAGTTACTTGATAGCAAGTACATCGAGGTTGATAAGGAGATCATGGATTCAATTGTAATGATGGTCGGTCGTTCAGATAGATCAGGAGCCATGAACCCCGAAGATTGGCCAAATCTTGGTCCGTCGTTACTGTTACTAGTTCCGGACTTTGGTTCAAGCTTTGGTTATGGCATCGTCTGCTTCCATATGTTCACAGAGCTGCACCTAAGAACGTACCATCATCCCGACGACTTAAAGTTGGTCAGTGTTTGCCGAAAGTTGTCAAACTACATGCTCTACCTTCTAGTCACACACCCAGAAATGTTGCCGGTTAGTGGCACTACCGAACCTACCATGATATTCTTCCTTGACGAACTTACTAAAATCAGATCCAGGTACGGTCGGAAGAGTTTCTTTACTTATAGCAACACTACCGATAGCATTCTGATTAGCGCCCGCTCTGTGCTGCAAGATGGTTTGGGTTTACATCAGCCCATGAAATCCCAAGAAACATTACATGAGATCAGAGACCTGTGGACAAGGCTCCTTCTCTTCTCCGCCGGCAAGTCTCGGGCGGAAATGCATGCGGCACAACTGAGCAGAGGAGGTGAGCTCCTCACCTTTGCTTGGTTGCTCATGGCCCACAATGGATTAGGGGACGTCGGTGGGGCACCCGCCTTCAGGTTTGATTTGCCGTCGGAAGTTCGAGATTTGATAGATAAAACAGGAAGGACAAAGTTGGGAAGCTACAGAAAGCTGCCACAGTTGGGAAGCCGTGTCCCTTAATTTATATAGTACTGTATATGTTTACATGCTTGTGGCGAATGATTATATGCATTCTGAATTTCTGATGCTTGAAATTGTCAACTGTATTGAGTTTCTGCCCTGGTGTGTATCTATGAATCTATGCACACCTTAATTAGGCGGAAGCCACAAGCACATGTGCAGAATGTAGAAAATGAACATGTAATCATTTGAACCCGATTCACTATTTTTCATTTATTTTTGTGAGCAGTTAACTGAAGTTTATGAGACACAATTGAAAGTTTCACTACTTGAGCGTGGTCACAGGTTTCTTATGTGCTCGCAGAAAATAAAAACGTTGAACATCAATAAATCGTACCAAACGTTTACAGCTGGAGCGGACTCTGATTTGAAACATGTAACCAGGCTTAGAGCATCTACAATCGGACCTCTCAGATCCGTCTCAAACATCCGGGCAGACTATTCGGTTACTGCCCGGTCATGATTTTTTTGATCCAGACAGGCCTCTCAAATGGTCCTCAAATGCCCGGACTGACCATGACCCCCATATCCAACTCAAACTAGTAGACTGCCCGTGCGTTGCCACGGGCCAAAAATTAAATTTATAAACAATGCTCATATTTTTCTTCCCGAATGAAGACATTGCACGCATTGTTCAATCGCAATACAAACGCAAGTATCTTCTCTCTATTTCAACAAACGCCATGCACCCATCTAGCCTCTCGTTTTTGTTGAAGTTGTTCTCCCTAGCCCTCTTTGTCCATACATCAACCATCATCTCAATCTATTGCCCCTTGACTTTGCATGTGGCTTCTATGCTGTTGCTTTGTTATCTCGCTCTACTATGTATGTCGTGCACCATGGAACATGGTCAACAAAGGATGAGATACAAGGCACCTCACCTTAGTACAAATCACAAGAAAATATGGCATATGAACATGAAAACATTATTTCCACCACAGGTTCATTCACAAACTAATAATGCTCTGTTTAACTGGGCTTTGCTTTCATCTTCACCTAAGATGCATCTCCATCACTTTATCTCAATAATACTTATTTTCCTATGGACCTCAAATATACATACAAGAATCAGATGACAAGGTTGCATCATTGTCATTCCATCTCTTCTTTCACTTCAGCTCTTTTGGTCATTGCAACACCAGTCTGCTCCATTGTCACCCTACTCCAAATCTGCCCATGTTTCCATCCGGCTCCAAATACGGCCATTTTTTCTCCAAGTCTTTCATCTCGTATCAAGTTTGTACTTTCAACCTCAGAATTTTCATTGTTCAAAATGAGGAGGGTTTTCAGAGTTCACTTCTCTCAGAGATAACACAACACATATTGATACAGATTAGTGATGAACACAAATTTCTTTGTGTTATTTATAACGATGAATACCAACACATGGTATGTTATTCAATGGAGTAGCTAAGTTGTTGTGTTTGGAAAAATAAGTCTAACATGTGTATATTGAAGTGAATCCCTGAATTAACAAACGCAAGAGGAAAAGATGACTACTCCCTAGTTTAGGAAAAGATAACAACACAAAAACTATATGTTTAAGAATTTTATCCGAATACGAATTCAGTGTCTATTGCCCGCACCCTAGTCATTCCAATCATTGCCCCCCTTACATCATCTCACTGTCACCGTTTTTTCTCTCCCCCACCTCTCTCTCTCTCCCATTGCATCTCATCCTAACATTGTCCCCTACAACCATCCGTCCACTAAGACCGTCTCTGACGATGGGCGAGTGCTATGGTGCCTCTACTTGCACGAGGAAAACCCCGGGTGGGCACGAAAATGTACCCAACACACCTATGTTGCACCTCCTATTTGGTGTCGTCTCCTGCTCCTCCCTCTCCTACTTCGGGGAGTTCGGAGATAAGCCAGTTGCAATGAGAGCGATGTGCCATGCCTGCACCCCGTGCGTTGCAACGGGGGCATAGATATTCTATTGGTTCAACATCAATCTTATCCGACATATACCTTACATCCACCATATTCTAGATTTTGATAACATTTAATTTGATTATATTATGATAAGAGAAGGCAAGGAAAGTTTAGATTCAGTTAAAATTCTGGTAAGATTGATTTGATATGATTGAGTTAGTGCAGGACACGTGTCGATTTCGTTTCGATTATTCCAATTTACTATATTTATGTTGGTTTTTATTTTGTGCCGCATTGGTTGGGGATACCAAAAACCAACAGGAAAACAAAGAGGGGAGGGGAATGTGGGGAGGAAAAAACCGAGAATGAGGGGAGGCAACGGAAAAAAGTCCCCTTTAAGAGTAGAGATATCATACATTTCGCTTCCATAGGTGTAAATTACTTCTCTACAAAAATATATTTTGTTTCAAATCTTGATAATCCTTGCTTCTAGAACTTTAGTTTCCTTCCTATGGTTTTTCACTTCGTTTTTTATGGTAAATTTTTTATTTCCGATCAAATTACTTCTATGTCATTATTTCATTATCTCTACTCATTTTATGACTTCGAGGATATGAGAATAATCTAACACGTAAAATAATTCTTTCTCAGGTTCCAAATAAGTCACCAGTAAGTCAAAAGTAGAGGTGAAACCTTGCTAGGCTGGCAGACACACAACAACAGCCCATGATTGCCGCTTAAGGTCCAATGAGAATTACATAAGTAGTGGAAAACATAATTGTGAACTCTCTATGCTAGTTTTGCGACTTTGTACATGAAATTTAGATACATTTTACTTATCTTCCGTTATTTGTCAACATTCGCGCGGACGCCGCGCTCCGGCAGCGCTGTCATCCAGGTGGATGCGGCCGTCTGCGAGACGATGTGGATGACATCATTTGCGCCACCACCCGGAAGAACGCCGTGGACCGGCAGGAGGCCGCCCTGCATGAGCACATACATCATCCTCGGTGTGGCCACCGCCGAGTTGTCGTTGTGGTCGAGTGCGTGGACCACGCCATTGTGAGAAAGTTAATGTCAACACAGATGGATCTCAACCATGGCAGCAAGCACATCAAACAAACACACATCAGCAAGCAATCACACGTACCTCCATCTTGGGGTCCGGCCGCCTAACGTTGACTTGCCCGTCGGGACAATCTGGCCGCTGCCATGCTCAATATAGCCGAATCCACTACCCCGGCCAAGCAACCATAACCTCACCCATGCACATGTACCTCACGGGCACAAAACCTCACCCATACCATGCCCGCGGGCCCGAAATCCCACCCATACCAAAACCCACCGGGTACCCATACAGGGTGGGTACCCATCGGGCAACTCGACAATATGCGATATTATACCATCAACAATGGCAAATTAAGCAGAAAACAATGATTTTAATTCACAGTTGACAAGCTCATAATCACAACCACATATAAATAACATGTCTATGTCGCAAAAATGGTAGCCTAACCATAGTAAATAACACGTTCACATGTGTAACCAAGGGGCAAATGGCAACCACAAATTATTTAAAACAAAGTACAGCTCCAAGTCTCCAAACATGATTTTAGTAAATAACAAGTGCACTGTCCACACAACGCTAACCAGTAGCTCCAAGTCTTCATTCTCGAGTGATGACTGAAGTAGGTTCGTCCTACACGTGGTACAGACCAAAAGTACATGCTTTATTTAGTTACGCAGAGAATCTTACAATTTAAGCGAAAAATATCTGAAGTGCAAACAACAAGGTTGAAATTTTATTTTTACCATTTGTTCTTCGTCATCCTCTAGAACACTCTGAAATTCTGCAAAGCGAGTAGAATTTCAATCACCTAATGTCTAACCAACAATTATTGTATAAATAACAAGGTATTTGCACAATAAAAATAAGAGGCAAGTGCAAATATTGAGTACCTAACAGGTCCGCATGAGACCAATCTTGCGTACACTTCAGAGCTTCTGAAACATTAGGAGTAAGACGTGAGATTCAGACGCTCGAGTGACTTGAGATTCAGACGCTCCATCTTGAGAAGCCAGTCAACCTTTCCTTATCACAGCTGAGCCTTGCACTCCATCTTGAGAAGCCAGTGAGCTGTACATAATACACAACAAATACGTTTAAGAATTGTATAGAAAATAGTATTCAATTTTAGTAAAAGAGAACCAAATACGTAGAATGTAAAACTCGAATTATGGTGATCCCATAGCAGTCTTCACAATCATAGGTACCAAACCAGTCAGTAATTAATTTTCTTTCGAGCAAACATGCAACACCTGAATCTTAATTTAAGATGATAGTAATCGATTAGTTAACCAAACATGCACACATGGATAGATCCACGTACTTGCATACAGTAGTAAAGGAATAAGATCCCACAAAGAGTAGTACATGAATACGAATCTGTACTACTACGTATTCATATTACAGGAATATAAGCAAGAATCATGCCTTGAATGAAGCCTGGTCCTCGATGCGGCCATGCTCTCCGCCATGGTACATGCTCCCAGCCTGCCTTCCCGGTGTGGCCTGCCTTGTCGTCACTGAACCCTTGTACCTCGCTTGCCGTCACAACCTTTAACTTCTTCGTAACCGTGAATGGTGATCTAGGGGGGGGGGGGGTATCTATTGATGGCTGCCAATCAGAGGAGAATGATTCGAGGAGACGAAGAGAGGAGAATGTAATCAGGATAAGATACGGTGGACTAATGGAATAAGGAAAGTTAAGATTTTTGCCATAATTTTTTTGGGTTTTGGGAAGCGTGGCCCACAACCACGCTTGATTGTTAGAAAATCAGTAAGACGGAGATCTTTATTCCAAGAAGGAAAGAATCATACGTAATGAGGAAATACCATTGCCAAGATGGAAAAAAGAAAGGAAGGGTTATGGGAATTGATTTGGTTTTTAATGCGATGTGTGGTGGGATGTGAGACAAAAATAAAACTCTGTTATTTGTTTCCTAAAACAAATTGCATTAATAGAAGGATCGGTTGATTAGAATAAATTAGGAAAATAAGATCCGTGATCTTTTCTATGTTACGAAACTGCTGATTTGCAATAAAAGAGTGGAGAGAAAAATAAACCGATAGATAAAAAACCAGCATGGTAGGGGTGGTGGTGGGACCAAAAAAATCGGACGAAAATAAATCGTACCAGGCTACCAACTGCTCCATTAGGAGTAGAGAAGATATGGGGCAGATATGGGCGCCCGGGATCGCCTGTGCACGCCCGTCATGTCGGACCCGACCCATGGAGGCCCACCCGACCCCACACAAAATACTCCCCATCCACTCGCCGGACCAAACCCTAGCCACTTCACTTCCCTTCCCTCCACTCCCCTCCGCTACCCAAACTCGTCTCCTGCTCCTTCCGATCCTCTCCGGCGTGACGGGGAGCTGACCCGAGTCCTTCCCTTCCAGATTTGTCGACCCCGAGCTCATCCCGCGCGACCCCGAATAGGAGATGGCCGTCCGGCTTGCGCTCCACCGCGCCCAGGAGGAGGCCCGTGGACGGCTGTGCTCGGACTCCATCCGTCGGGAATCCATTGCGTCCGCCCAAATGGGGCATGTATCTGATGCTAGGCCGGCCATAGCTACCTCACCGGAGGCGGGGCGGTCCGTCTGGCATCCGAACGCGCTGGCGACCGCGTTTTTTGAGGGGTGACCGGTCACTGTCCGCGGAGACGCACGGGCGCGTCCATGGGCGTTTGAGTGGTTGGATTTGCCAAGTCCGGCTGTAGATGCTCTTACTCGGAATGAAAGCAACCATTGGGGACAGCCTCCTAGCGCAATGGCGAGTGCGTTCTGTTTCCACTCAAGCCACCTGGGTTCGAATCTCCCCACCTACCTAACAACGAAAAGTTAAGGGAGGGAGCTTCCCCCCTTAGCCTTGTTTTTTTCATTGTGTAAAGATTTACATGCACATAATAAAAATTCCAATCTCCCAAAATATATACAAGGTCTCAGGAATCTTCCGCAAACCCTTCTTTCAAACGTATCTACAGTGCTTCACGAGCCTTCTGAAGATCAATTTTCAGCGGTCCTGCAACTTGTATATATCATAAATATAATCTTTCAGTATCCCAAAGGAAGGAACCAAACGCAATGTCTTCAATCCACAGTCATTTCGGGGACATGCCGGATCAAGTATCGCCGCCTCGTCGATCTCTGCGGAACCCATCTTTTCTTCAAAAAGTTCCCAGCTGTACTGTGCTTCTCGATGAGACGGTGAGATTACAAGCTCCGTTTGTGCGCAGCTTCACACATAGCTCCAAGGTCTTTGGGTCGATGAAAGGAAAAAAACATTATCTGCCGGACATTGCAGATCGAACAAAAGAAAAAAAAACATTATGCACAAATTTCCCTACATATATATTGTAAACAGTGCTATTCTATGAAGCACAAGGCCGTCATATTTTGAAGATTGTGTATCAAACATAGAAAAAAAATGGATGCATTTAATGCAAGTTGAATATGCTATTTGAAGAACAAATGCATTTGATGTCGCCTGATGATGAACCCAGAAACATGAAAGACTTATCTGCCGGAACTATACCAATATCTTGGTCCAGTAGAATAAAGTTTAGTATGATCTAGTTGTGCGCTTTGCTTTATGATCTTTATCTTGGTAATCGAGTCCGTAAGCTATATATAATAAAGATTAGTTTTGAGGGCTTGATTTTCTCGCTATGATCATGAGAGAACAAAAGAAAATATAAAAAGTATCAAAGAGATCATATTGATGTTATGGAAGGTAATGACTTCACATATAAATATTATGATGAATAAAAGTTGTTGAGAGTTGACAAAGTTTTGGTCATCATTGCAATTAATAGGAAGTAATAAAGAAAGAGAAGTTTTTACATACAAATATATTATCTTGGACATCTTTTATGATTGTGAGCACTCATTAAAATATTACATGCTAAAGAGTTGAGGTTGGACAAGGAAGACAACATAATGAGTTATGTCTTCTTATATCAAAAGTAAAGTATATTGTCATGGATCATCCAACATGTTGAGTTTGCCTTTTCCCCTCATGCTAGCCAAACTCCTTGCACCAAGTAGAGATACTACTTGTGCTTCCATACATCCTTAAGCCCAGTTTTGCCATGAGAGTCCATCATACCTACCTATGGATTGAGTAAGATCCTTCAAGTAAGTTGTCATTGTTGCAACTCTCTAAAATATGTATGATCTATTAGTGAGGAGAAAATAAGCTTTATATGATCTTGTGATATGGAAGTAATAAAAGTGACAGACTGCATAATAAAGGTCCCTATCACAAGTGGCAATATAAAGTGATGTTCTTTTCCGCTAAGATTTTGTACATCCAACCATAAAAGCACGTGACATTCTCTGCTTCCCTCTACGAAGGGACTATCTATTGTTCTTACCTTCTAAGAGTCAAGGTGATCTTCACCTTTCCTTTTTACATTTTATCCTTTGGCAAGCACATTGTGTTGGAAAGATCCTGACATATATACCCAATTGGATGTAAGTTATCATGATCTATTACTGTTGACATTACCCTTGAGGTAAAAGATTGGGAGGCAACACTATAAGCCCCTATCTTTCTGTGTGTCTGATTAAAACTCCATACCTATAAGTATTGCGTGAGTGTGAGCAATTGTGAAAGACTAAATGATAGTTGAGTATGTGGACTTGCTGATAAGCTCTTATTTTGACTCTTTCTGATGTTACGATAAATTGCAATTGCTTCAATGACCGAGATCATAGTTTGGTAGTTTTCTATGAAGTTTCTGATTCACACTTGCTATTGTGAATAGATTGTTACTTTAGCATAAGATCATATGACTATATATATATATATATATATATATATATATATATATATATATATATATATATATATATATATATATATGCGTTGCTGTTATAAGATTGATCATGATGCCTTCATGTCCATATTTTATTTTTATCGACACCTCTATCTCTAAACATGTGGACATATTTTTCGATATCGGCTTTCGCTTGAGGACAAGCAAGGTCTAAGCTTGGGGGGAGTTGATACGTCCATTTTGCATCATGCTTTTATATTGATATTTATTGCATTTTGGGCTATTATTACACGTTATATCACAATACTTATGCCTTTTTCTCTCTTATTTAACAAGGTTTACACGAGGAGAGAGAATGCATGCAACTGGAATTCTGGGCTGGAAAAGGAGCAAACATTGGAGACCTATTCTGCACAACTCAAAAAGCCCCGGAACTCCACGAAACACCGTTTCAGAAAATATAAAAAATATCTAGCGAAAGAGATACGAGAGGGGGGCCACCCACTGTCCACGAGGGTGGGGGGCGTGCCCCTTGGGGAAATCGTCACCGCCATCATCACCAACAACTCTCCCATCTTGGGGAGGGTTATCTTCATCAACATCTTCACCAGGACCATCTCCTGTCAAACCCTAGTTCATCTCTTGTATCCAATCTCTGTACCAAAACCTCAGATTGGTACATGTAGGTTGCTAGTAGTGTTGATTACTCCTTGTAGTTGATGCTAGTTGGTTTACTTGGTGAAAGATCATATGTTCAGATCCATTATGCATATTAATACCCCTCTGATTATGAATATGAATATGCTTTGTGAGTAGTTACATTTGTTCCTGAGGACATGGGAGAAGTCTTGCTATAAGTAGTCATGTGAATTTGGTATTCGTTCGATATTTTGATGAGATGTATGTTGTCTTTCCTCTAGTGGTGTCATGTGAACGTCGACTACATGACACTTCACCATTGTTTGGGCCTAGAGGAAGGCATTAGGAAGTAACAAGTAGATGATGGGTTGCTAGAGTGATAGAAGCTTAAACCCTAGTTTATGCGTTGCTTCATAAGGGGCTGATTTGGATCCACATGTTTCATGCTATGGTTAGGTTTACCTTAATACTTCTTTTGTAGTTGCAGATTCTTGCAACAGAGGTTAATCATAAGTGGGATACTTGTCCAAGTAAGGGCAGCACCCAAGCACCGGTCCACCCTGATACGTCTCAAACGTATCTACTTTTCCAAACACTTTTGCTATTGTTTTGACCTCATTCTTGCATGATTTGAACTAAACTAACCAGGACTGACGCTGTTTTCAACAAAGCTGCCTGTATGGTTTTATTGTGTGTAGGAAAACGGATTTTTAGGTGTCTCAGTAAATTCCAAGAAAAATCACAGAAAATCCACGCACCCGAAGGACCATTGTGCCAGAAGTGGGGCCAGAGGGCAGCCAGGGGGGGCCCAGGCGCCCTGGTGGCGCGGCCCCACCCCTGGCCGCACCGGGAGGCTGCCTGGGCGGGTCCTTCCCCCTCTGGTGCCCTACTTTGACCCGTATTTATCCCCGTGACGAGAAAACCCCAGAACAGAAGTCGTTTTCCCAGTTTCCGTCGCGGA
The DNA here is from genome assembly GCA_902687465.1 of Secale cereale. Lineage (NCBI taxonomy): Eukaryota > Viridiplantae > Streptophyta > Magnoliopsida > Poales > Poaceae > Secale > Secale cereale. The sequence goes on along the minus strand of LR738709.1, from coordinate 685,347,866 downwards.
GCCGCCGCCACCCTCGGTTCTTCTTCGGGATGGCTAATCTGGAGGCTGATTTGGCCTCCGAAGAGGGGAGATCGTCGCCATCGTCATCATCATCACCACTCCATCCTCCCTCCATGACTTCTCCTTCCATGTGTGAGTAATTCCCTGCTGTAGGCAAAGGGGATGGTAGGGATTGGATGAGTTAGATCATGTAATAGTTTATCAGATTGTTGGGGGCATGTTGCCTATCATCTACTATGGTGTTTATCATATTTGCTTCAACTTGTTGCTCTTAATGCTTGTCACTTAGGGCCCGAGTGCCATGATTTCAGATCTGAACCATATGTGTTTGCATGAATATATTTGTGTTCTTGATCCTATCTATGAGTTGTTTGCACCTATTACGGTCCGGAACCGGCGATCCCAAAGGTGACAGGTTGGGACACCAAAGGGGATGGTCCATAATTTGAGGATTCCATGTATCCATTGAGTTTATTGCTTTGTTCCGGTGCTCTTTGACAGGAGCACCTTAATCTCCATAAGTTCCTTTTGGCCCCGTTAGTAGCGGGATGGTAGGAGAAAAGATGTTGTGCAAGTTCTTATTGCAAGCACGTACAACTACCTGTGGGATACATGCCTAATGTTTGATATTTGCCTAGATGATCATTACTTTTCTGTGTGCCTTGCCCCAAGTTAGATTCATGATGTATCTCATCCATGCAGCGCCCAACCATCCATCTCCCTAGCCTACAGTGTTTCAATCCTGCTAGTTATTAGTTGTTACTTCTGCTGTTTACTTTTACTGTCACCACCATCACTATCATATCACCGTTACCACTTATCTTTTGTTGCAAGTAAGTATATTTCAGGTGCGGTTGAATTGACAACTCAACTGTCAAAGCTTATAAATACTCTTTGGCTCCCCGTGTGTCGAATCTATAAATTGGGTTATTCTTACCCGCGAAGACTATCTCGATCCCTTACGGTTGAGGGTTATCAAGTACCGTTTTCTGGCGCCGTTGCCGGGGAGCATAGCAATATTTACAAGTCTACTTGAAGTATCCTACCTGCTGCACTTCATCCGCTATGGGTAAGAAAGGAGACCCCAAGGTTCCGATCTTACTATCCACTACAAGAAGAGGTACTGTTCTAAACACTAGTGCTACACTTGATTCACCTTCTGTTATGAGTAAGTTTGCCTCACCGCCACCACATGATGCTTCTAATGAATCTGTTACTATGTCCGATACTTTTGATGATACTTCTACTACTCTTGATGATATTAGTTCACTTGGTTATGCTCTTGAGAAACAGATCGCTACTGCTGCAAAAAATCTGGAATTGAAATTCCTGTTACTCGCTACCCCATTGGTGGAACTTATGATTATCCTGATTTGAGTAAACTCAAGGAGAGACTCCTTGATGATGATTACATTATGCTTGATGATGATTTATGCAGGGAACTGACAGAGTTTGCCGACTCTGACCCTGAAGCTATTAAGAAGCTGCTTGAAAAACACTCCTTGAAGAACAAGACTTTTCCTGATCCTGAATTTGCTACATCTCCTATATGCATCAATGATCCTGATTATGATTTCTCTGTTGATCTTTCACTTATATCTATGGTTGAAGCTGACCCCTTTTATGGCAGAGAAAATGATGATGCTATTGCACACCTGACCAAACTCACTGAGTTGGGTGGCTTGTTTACCACGGATGAAAAGATATGAAACTTTTATGTGACTAAGCTTCTTCCTTTCTCTTTGAAGGAAGGTGCTAAAACATGGTATGATGCACTACCATGTGGTTCCATTAAGAGTCCTCAAGACTTAGCTCACTCTTTTGTTGATAAGTACTTTCCTGCTGATATGCAACATGCTGCTTTACAAAGAATTTATAACTTTAAACAGTTGCAGGATGAGCACCTCCCTAAAGCTTGGGGGAGGTACTGTAGTCTGATCCAGGCTAGACCAGGACATGGAGTCCCTAAGAATGAATTAATCGATATATTTTATGCTGGTCTAACCGATGAATCCAGGTCCTATTTGGATAGTTGTGCTGGTTGTGTTTTCAGGAAAAGAACACCGGACGATGCAGAAGAATTGATGGGCAGGATTGCCAAAAACCATGAAGATTGGTCCGTCCCTGAACCACCTCCACCACCAAAGAAGAGGGGCATGCTTGTTCTAAGCCCCGAAGATATGCAAGAAGCAAGGAAGTCTATTAAAGAGAAGGGTATTAAAACTGAAGACGTGAAGAATCTACCCCCTATTGAGAAGTTGTGTGAGCCTATCACTCACCCTCCTATGGTAGAGGTACACTCTCTTTTAGATTTCAACGCAAGTGACATCCCTCATGGTAAGCCTCCTGATCAATGTTTAGATGAGCTTGATAATTTTATTATGAAACAAAATCATTTTAATGAGAGGATACAAAATCAATTGCATGATAATTCCCTTGCTATCAAAAGTTTGCTTGATGTTCTAGGTAGAACAGTTAATGATGTTAAATGTCTTGTGAAGCATTTTCATATGGTTCAAACTCAGCTTGAACAAATTTCTAATGTGCAAAAAGTTTTGCTTGCTAACAATGCCAAACAAGATGATTTGCAGGCCTTCGGGATTAAGACCCGAGGAGGAACTAGCACTCAAGATCCTCTCTATCCAGAGGGGCATCCGAGGAGAATCGAGCAAGATTCTCAAATGCAGGAAGAAGAAATTGTTGGCTCTCCAAAGAAGAAGAATAAGAAACACAAGGAGGCTGACAATTCCAATGATCCTATTACAAGTGAAGAGCCAGCTGTTGATCCAAATAGTATATCTACCTCCGATGCTGAGACTGAAGACGGTGCCGAACCTGAAGGTAAGGATAAGGAGAAGAATGATCCGCCTGAAGTTCGAGAAGAAGAGGCACCTGACAAACGCAAGAAGTACACTAGAGAAGACTTCGTCGCAAGAAGACATGGGAAGGAAAGAGAACCATGGATACAGAAACCCATGCCCTTTCCAGGCAAGTCTCTCAAATCTAAAGAAGAAGAGCATTACAATAAGTTTTGTGAGTGGATGAAACCTGTTTTTCTTCAAATCCCTTTGACTGATGCTATTAAGTTACCTCCCTATTCAAAATATATGAAATATATTGTTACTAATAAAAGAAAAGTTCCTAATGAGGCAATATCTACTATGCTTGCTAACTACTCTTTCAGTGGCAACATTCCTGAGAAGCTTGGTGATCCAGGTATACCCACCATTCCTTGCTCCATAAAGAATAATTATGTCAAAACTGCTTTATGTGATCTTGGAGCAACAGTGAGTGTTATGCCTTTCTCTCTTTACAAGAGGCTTTGTTTAGAGAAACTAATTCCTACAGATATCTCTCTTCAGATGGCTGACAAGTCAACAGCCGCCCCGATAGGTATTTGTGAGGATGTGATGTCTACACACGCTTCTACTCTTGTAGACTATGTTGGGCCTCCAAGCGCAGAGGTTTGTAGGACAGTAGCAATTTCCCTCAAGTGGATGACCTAAGGTTTATCGAACTCAGGGAAGTAGAGGTTGAAGATGGTCTCTCTCAAGCAACCCTGCAACTAAGATACAAGAAGTCTCTTGTGTCCCCAACACACCTAATACAACTAGGAGTTGTATAGGTGCACTAGTTCGGCGAAGAGATGGTAAAATATGGATGATAGGAGTGGCAAAGCAAAGTAATATAAATATGTAATAAAAAGTGCAGCAAGCAAACAAGTGGTAAACGTGAGCACAAATGGTATTGCAATGGTGGAAACAAGGCCTAGGGTTCATACTTTCACTAGTGGCAACTCCCAACAACATTAACATAATCGAATCACATGATATTTCCCGTAAAACATGCAAAGGGGACACACTCGGAGGTCATTCCTTCGTGGTCAAGAGAGGACGAGAATTATGTAGGGCTACAAAAGCATACCTCAAAGTTCGTAGTTCTCAATCTAAGGATTTCCCAATGTCACCGCGGCCATCCAAAGAGAGTTCCACAATCACCACAACATATCTAAAGGATAGTCAAAGACAAGCACCAAGAGACTCTCAATCTTCAATCAACACACAAGAGAGGAAATCACTCATGAAAATACTTTTCTAATCCATGTCCAATAGACCGCTGTCACCTTGGTCTCGGGGATTATACTAGATAAAGACAAGTGAGTACATCAATCCAATACATAGAGGAAGGGGAAATATCTAGATTAACATAGCCTATGATCACAACGAAGATCACATCATGGGAGAGAGAATTGACCACATAGCTACTGGTAAGAACCTCAGCCCCGAGGAGGAACTACTCCCGCATCATGGAGGGAGGAAGCAACGTCGATGGAGATGAATCCGGGGGCACTTCCCCGTCCCGGTAGGGTGCCGGCGCAGGAATTCTGGTCCCCCGAAGCTTGATGGCGATGGTGGCGGAGATCGGAATCGCGTCTGGAGAAAAGGGGTCCGGAATCAGGGTTTTCTCGACGGACCTTAAATATATGCCAAATGGGGTCACCGGGGGAGTCCTGGGGGGCCCAGGCGCCCCCCCGGCGCGGCCTAGGGGTGGGCCGCCTGGGCAGGCCGCCTGGAGCCCCTGTGGGTCCCCCCGGCTGTACTTTGGCCGCACGGTAGCTCCTGGAACGCTGATTTTTTATATATTTTTTCTGGATTTTTCCTGGCAGTTCTTGTAATGTGAAAACCTGAAATACAAAAACAGCCGAAAACAGAAACTGGCACTGGGGTGCACTGAGTTAATAGGTTAGTCCAAATATGATCAAAAGTGTATGGAAGTGTATAAATATCATAGCAATATCACCCAAATGAGGCATGGAGCAAGTAGAAATTATAGATACGTTTTGGACGTATCAACATCCCCAAGCTTAATTCCTGCTCGTCCTCGAGTAGGTAAATGATAACAAGAATAATTTCTGTGGTGACATGCTATTAACCATATATGACTTATTCATAGTCATATGACAAAAGCTTACTGAGACAATGAATCTGTAGTAATTAAGTTGCCTCATGAGAAAATCACAAAGAACTGAAAGTTTTACAATATGATACTGAAACATCAAATAGATTTGCAATGAACATGACATGCAAATATGATAAAGTGATATCTAGCTTGCCCCCTTTAGTGAAGCAAAACATAAATGCAGGGGCACCTTCAACGTTTAAGTGATGACTAGATACAATGATTTCAGAATAAACGATATCACAATCATGCAAAAGACAATGCTACTTTGGGACAATGCACATTACACTCAGAATGACAATCATGCTCTCAGTAGTTGGTGCTTTAAAAGAAGGTGGAGACTCAACATAAAAGTAAAAGAATGGCCCTTCGCAGAGGGAAGCAGGGATTACTCATGTGCTAGAGTTTTTTATTTTGAAAACATAGAAGCAATTTTGTCAACGGTAGTAATACTTCATATGTGTTATGCATAAGACATCCTATAAGTTGCAAGCCTCATGCATCGAATACCAATAGTGCTCGCACCTTGTCCTAATTAGCTCGGATTTCCATGGGTTATCATTGCATTACATATGTTTCAACCAAGTGTCACAAAGGGGTACCTCTATGCCACCTGTAGAAAGGTCCAAGGAGATAAATCGCATTTGATTTCTCGTTTTTGATAGATCTCAACTTGAGGACATCCATACCGGGACAACATAGAAAATAGATAATGGACTCCTCTTTAATGCTTAAGCATTCATAAGAGGTTGAGGATTAATGTCCAAGCTAAAACTTCAACCATGATACATGGCTTTGGTTGGCGGCCCAATGTTCTTCTCTAACAATATGCATACTCAAACCATTCAACCATGGCAAATCACCCTTACTTCGGACAAGACGAACATGCATAGCAACTCACATGATATTCAACAAAAGTGTAACAGTTGATGGCGTCCCCAGAAACATGGATACCGCTCAGCAAGCAACTTATAAGAAATAAGATACATAAGCGACATATTCTTTACCACAATAGTTTTTAAGCTACTTTCCCATGAGCTATGTATTGCAAAAATGAAGGTTTTAAAGGTAGCACATGTAAATTTACTTGGAGTGGTGGTGAAATACCACATATAGGTAGGTATGGTGGAATCATATGGCATAACTGGATTAAAAGAATGTGGATGCACAAGCAGTCAGTCCGCTTAGTACAGGTGGAGGTTAGCAAAAGACTGGGAGCGACCAACTAAAAGAGCAATGACGGTCATAATCATGCAGAGCGACAAAGCAACATTGAATCAGGCATGGTAGTTATATCGCTACTCAGAAACAAAAGATCATCAAGGCTTGACAGACTTTCTTTACAGTCTTAAATATGCGTGAGTATACGCCAAGTCAATCAAAATAAATTCTTGAAGGAAGATATTACTAAACCATACCACATCATAGGCAAACAAATCAAGTTGGTACTCCAATAACACATTGGGAAACCCCCAGCTATTTGAGACTAACCACAAGAAAACATGAACTACTAAGCGCCATTATGCACGTAGCATCTTTATCATAGACATATCAACCAATGCAACGGAAGCAAACTCTCTTAATAAGGTGAGCATGGTAATTAAAGAGAGTTCAAGCAACCAACTAAACAAAAGCTCTTTGAAAAGATAAGCATGAATACTAAGAGCTGAACATGATAGTAGCTATTAAAAGACAAAGAATACACATAGCAAAGATAAACATGAGAATTCTATGTTGTGTTCTAGGTTGAAGTGGAGCATGTTTCTCTCCCACACAAAGAAAGCTGAGTTCCAACTCGTTATGAAAAACAAGCAAAGCTAAAGAAAACTAAAAATGAAACTAAAAGCAAGACGCTCCAAGCATAGCACATAACACATGAAGTGATAAAAATATAGTGGAACGAAAGACGAACTGATAATGTTGATGGAGAAGGGGATGCACGGGGGCATCCCCAAGCTTAGATGCTTGAGTCTCCTTGAATATTTCTTGGGGGTGCACGGGGGCATCCCCAAGCTTGAGCGCTTGGCACTCCTGAATCTTTTTATCATCTTCCCTCGCACACTTGAAAACTCCCTTCATACATAACTCATCATAATCTGATTAGCGAGGTTAGTACCCTTAATAAAATAATTGTTCCTTGCTGGAAATAGAGATATTCTTGAAGGTCTACTGTTTCTCAAGATTGCCAAAAGGTTTTTGCAAAGAAAAAGCAAGCTCTTGGTTTGCAAAATGAAAGAAAGGCAAAACAGGACAGAATCTGTGAAAAACAGAACATCAGGTAGTAAATGATTTGTTCGGGGCACTTCTGCAACTCTAATAAAAAAACTCAGAACAGACACACGAAAGACAATTGTATAGAGCACGCTGTCGAGAAAATTCAGACCAAAAAGATGATCTGGTGATTTTATACGAATTTTTCTATCCAAGGACAAAATCTGTTTCCTGGACAGCACGTCACAACTTTTGAACTTTCTTGCAATCAGAGGCTACACTTGGCACAAAGTTGAAAAGTAAAGATACAATGATGATGCTACTGTAGTAACAACATCAAGACACAACAAAAAGCAAAATAAAATTTTATTCATTGTGGGCTGCCTCCCAAAAGCGCTTTCTTTTATGCCTTTAAGCTAGGCATAGGACTTTAATGATGCTCTCGTAAGAATAAGAGCTGAAGAACAAAAGAGGGCATCAAGAAGCAAATGCCAAATACATTTAAGCCTAACATGCTTCCTATGCATAGGAATATTGCAATAGAATAATTCATTGAAGCACGAAGCAACTAGCATAGGAAGGCAAAACAAGCATAACTTCAAAATATTCACCATAAAGAGAGGAAACTTCTTATTATTAAGATATTTAGAACCAAGCCTCCCTCTCTCATTATAAATTTCAGTAGCATCATGGATGAACTCAACAATATAAGCATCACATAAAGCATTGTTACCATGATCCACATGCAAAAAGGTACTCTCACTCCCCACATAAGCATAATTTTTCTCATTGGTAATAGTGGGAGTAGGACTATCATAAACAACTTGAACACTATAGATTAGTTGTATATCAGGAGGGTGGTGTTCAACAAGGGAGTAATTCCCTTCATGATTATGACAAGTTTCATAAGGATAATTTCTCCTTATGTCATAGGTACCTTTATAATCACTATAGATTGGAGTTATAACATCATCATGGTAGAGAAGAGCATTATCATTGCTAGCAACTATATTTGTAAACATGTTGTCTTTATTCTTACTAGCAAGAGAATTATCAATTATCACATCACTAGTGGGGATAGGATTTGCAATCATATCATCCCCAAGCTTAGAGCTTCCCATATCTTCACTTTCAGAGTTGGTACCAAAAAGATTTTCAAGATCATAAGCAGCATTATCATCATTTTCCCAATCACAATAAGTAACATGCATATCATAATCAAAATCATCTTCAATAGTACCTACGGACGTATCATCAAGATGATAATTAAGGCAATAAACTTCACCTTCTTCTTTAAACTTACAACCGTTAGGATAAAAGATGATGGGAGGAATATGCTCAGGCCAGGTTGATACCCATTCTTCTTCCTTCTTGCTCCCCCTCCTCCTCTTCTTTTTATTCTTCTTCACCTTAGGAGGGGGTGGTTGGAGATGAAGCTTCTCCACATATCCTGGTTTATCATTAGAAACAATAGGGGAAACTTGGGAGAAACTCTCCTTTTTATTAGCAGAAATATAAGAGACATTTTTATACTTTGGTAAAGTTCCCTCCTTTCTAATCTTACTTATGTAATCATTTTCATGGCAATTAACAACACAATAGAGATGGCAATTTTGCAAAGTGTTTTTTATTCCTATGGCATTATCATCCAGCCAAGAAGTCTTTTCTGATAACTCTTCACACATCAAAAATAGCATAAGCTCATCATAAAGATCAGAGGTGATCATGTTATCACACAACCGGTTAACAATTATGTTTTGAAAGTTCATGCATTGAAAATTAAAGTGACCCTCTATACGGCAAAGTTCACAAGTAAAAGGATAAAGGTCACACAATTCTCTAGCAATTTCATTTAAATCTCTGACCCAAGTGATTGTTCTTTCATGCTTATGTTGCTTACAATACTTCTCTTCTTCAATCATAGGCCTTTCACAAGGTCTATCCACTCCACAAAAATTAACATGCTTATATAAAACTTCATTTTTAGGAATTGGATCATGCATGTTGCAGTCATCATGAACAATTTCATTTTCTTTGCAAGTCTCTTTAAAAGGTTTATGATACTTGATCCAATCCTCCTTAGGCATATTAAGATGTGAAGCAAAAGATTTGAGGAAATCAACAAGGAGTTGAGAATCAAGCCCAAACTTAGCACTAAACTTATTAAAACTTGTAGTTTCAACAAAGGACTTAATGCAATCATACTCATAAATTATACCTGACTCTTTACCTTTGTCGATCTCCCAATCTTCAGTGTTGCGTTGAATTCTTTCAAGGAGTTCCCATTTAGCATCAATCTTTTTGTTTGTGAAAGAACCCATAGAGGAAGCATCGAGCAAATCTTTATCCTGTTGAGAGAGCCTCGCATAGAAGTTAGTAATAATAATATCTTTGGGGAGCCCATGGTTAGGACATTTTAGCATTAACGTTTTCAGTCTCCCCCAAGCTTGAGCTATGCTCTCTCCGTCATGAGGATAAAAATTATAAACATAATTCCTATTCTCATGGACTTCATGAAGAGGATAAAACTTGGAGTAAAAGAGAGACTGGATCTCTTCCCACTCCAGCAGGTGAGAATCATTTAGTAGCCTATACCATTCCAATGCTTTTCCTTTCAGTGACAAGGCAAATAATTTCCTCATGACAAACTCCCTCGATACACCTGCAAGCTTAAATAATGAACATAGTTGTGACAGATATAGCAAGTGTTCACCGGGATGTCTGTCTCCTGCATAACGATTAGCCAAAACATAATTGATAATACCAGCCGGTATTTTATAGGGCACAATTTCAGTAGGAGGAGGAGCAACCACCACAGGTGTGTGGCGTCCTCCCGCAAGCAACGATCCAATAGCAAGGTTTTCCATAAACATAACTAGTGAAATAAAAACAAGAAACAAAAAGATTTAATTGCAAGATCTAAAGATATACCTTCAAGCGCTCACCTCCCCGGCAACGGCACCAGAAATAGCTTGATGTCTACACACGCTTCTACTCTTGTAGACTATGTTGGGCCTCCAAGCGCAGAGGTTTGTAGGACAGTAGCAATTTCCCTCAAGTGGATGACCTAAGGTTTATCGAACTTAGGGAAGTAGAGGTTGAAGATGGTCTCTCTCAAGCAACCCTGCAACTAAGATACAAGAAGTCTCTTGTGTCCCCAACACACCTAATACAACTAGGAGTTGTATAGGTGCACTAGGTCGGCGAAGAGATGGTAAAATATGGATGATAGGAGTGGCAAAGCAAAGTAATATAAATATTTAATAAAATGTGCAGCAAGCAAACAAGTGGTAAACGTGAGCACAAATGGTATTGCAATGGTGGAAACAAGGCCTAGGGTTCATACTTTCACTAGTGGCAACTCCCAACAACATTAACATAATCGAATCACATGATATTTCCCGTAAAACATGCAAAGGGGACACACTCGAAGGTCATTCCTTCGTGGTCAAGAGAGGACGAAAATTATGTAGGGCTACAAAAGCACACCTCAAAGTTCGTAGTTCTCAATCTAAGGATTTCCCAATGTCACCGCGGCCATCCAAAGAGAGTTCCACAATCACCACAACATATCTAAAGGATAGTCAAAGACAAGCACCAAGAGACTCTCAATCTTCAATCAACACACAAGAGAGGAAATCACTCATGAAAATACTTTTCTAATCCATGTCCAATAGACCGCTGTCACCTTGGTCTCGGGGATTATACTAGATAAAGACAAGTGAGTACATCAATCCAATACATAGAGGAAGGGAAATATCTAGATTAACATAGCCTATGATCACAACGAAGATCACATCATGGGAGAGAGAATTGACCACATAGCTACTGGTAAGAATCTCAGCCCCGAGGAGGAACTACTCCCGCATCATGGAGGGAGGAAGCAACGTCGATGGAGATGAATCCGGGGGCACTTCCCCGTCCCGGCAGGGTGCCGGCGCAGGAATTATGGTCCCCCGAAGCTTGATGGCGATGGCGGCGGAGATCGGAATCGCGTCTGGAGAAAAGGGGTCCGGAATCAGGGTTTTCTCGACGGACCTTAAATATATGCCAAAGGGGGTCACCGGGGGAGTCCTGGGGGGCCCAAGCGCCCCCCCCGGCGCGGCCTAGGGGTGGGCCGCCTGGGCAGGCCGCCTGGAGCCCCTGTGGGTCCCCCCGGCTGTACTTTGGCCGCACGGTAGCTCCTGGAACGCTGATTTTTTATATATTTTTTCTGGATTTTTCCTGGCAGTTCTCGTAATGTGAAAACCTGAAATACAAAAACAGCCGAAAACAGAAACTGGCACTGGGGTGCACTGAGTTAATAGGTTAGTCCAAATATGATCAAAAGTGTATGGAAGTGTATAAATATCATAGCAATATCACCCAAAAGAGGCATGGCAAGCAGAAATTATAGATACGTTTTGGACGTATCAGGATGTTCCCGTAGAAGTTGCTAATTGTTTGATCCTTACTGATTTTGTCGTGCTTGACATGCCCGAGGATGGGAGCATGTCCATTATTCTTGGTAGGCCTTTTCTTAACACCGCAGGTGCTATTATTGATTGCAATAAAGGAAAGGTTACCTTCAATGTGAATGATAAAGAACACACAGTGTATTTTCCAAAGAAGACCGATAAGAGGCATGGCCTCAACTCTATAGAAAATATCGAGACCGTGAAGATTGGAGAATGGGACTGTCCACTACATGTGCACCACAAATACAAAACTATTATGGTGGGGACAATGTCCATTAAAGTAAAAGTGCAATGATCACTTCGTAAGAGGTGGGACTTTCTGCTCTATATATCACCGGTTTGTTGGTAAGACTTGATCAACCTTACTAGTGAGCATGTTTTATATAGGTAAAAAGTTGAGCTTGTTATGTTTTCATTTGTTTTAGCTTTTGTTTTCCTTGCTGTACCAAGTGTTTATGTTTTTGAAGCTTCACAATACTAATCACTGCTTTAAGTTTTCAGAAAGTTTTGCAGCTTTTGAACTTCGAAAATTTTTCAACAGTGAAGTTTTCAGAAAAATTCCAGAAAAATAAAAACAAAAATTTCCATGCCGGGAGTGACCCAGAGGCACCTGGGGCTGACCAGGGGGGGCCACCAGTGGCCCAGGCGGCCAGCTGGCGCGGCCTGCCCCCTGGCCGCGCCCATAGGGCGCCTGGGGCCCACAAGTCCCTCCTCCAGGTGAGTCTTCTTTCTCTCTCTCTCTTTCTCTCCAAAAACACGAGTTCTGCACCTGTTCTTGCGTTCTTGCTGTTCTTGGAGGCAATTTTCGATCTCTCTCTACAGCCTATCATTCGAGTTGAGATTTTGAACAAATACTCCCTGGTATGCAACTCCTCCACCCCTCCAATTAGATTTCTGCTTGGTGGCTTCATTTGTGAGTATTTAGTAGTTCTTGGTGCTGTGTAGATGAGCTTGCATGCATGTGTAGAAATTTATTTTCCAAGTTTTGATGCAAGTTTATGCCTTAGGTAAGTGAGTTGAGTAGTTTGCCTTAACCCACTTTGTTTAAATCCTTGTTTTTGTAATTTGTCAAAAATTTCAGAAATGAGTTTGTTAGGAAGGGCAAAGGGGTGGCTTGAGAAGAAGAAGCCCACGCGCTCCGATCGAGTTACTAGAGCCGCAACTTCACCCTCGACTGCTAGGGTGAGCTACAATGAAGATCATGTGCCCCTAGAGTTGTTGGAAGACACAAGTCCAGCACGTGCTATGATGTTCCCATGTGATGAATTCCTTGAAGCTGCCGGAATTAAGAATGAGTTTTATAATCTTTGTGCTAATGCAGGTCTGACACGGCTCGTCACATGCCGTGTTACTCAGTATCAAAAACTCACCTCCGGTTTCATTAACAGTTTTAGATATAACCTTGATACTGGTTCTATTGAGTTTAAAATTTACAATGATCTTTTGACCATGCCCTTGGAAAAGTTTTGTGAAATAATAGGTGTGCCAAACATTGGGCGGACGGCGAAGATGACCTCTCAGCCCTCCGAGCTGAAAACCGTCTTCAACTCTCTCTGCAGCATGGGTACGAGGGATATTCATCGGTCAAAAATCTCCAGCATCTTATTCCCTCACCTCAGGTATTTTGCGTATTATGTTGCTAGAGGAGTGTTAGCTCGTGACAACACGAGCAACACTTCTGCGCCGGATATTGCTATCCTGGCAACCGCCCTCTCAGAACTTCGCAGAGGATAACCAATAATGGACTGGCCCATTTTCTTTCTTTTTGTGTTTTATTTCTAATTTTATTCACCTCCCCTATCTCTTTTTTACTTTCCAAGATAAAATTTTCTTATAGAATTTATTTCATAAATACAAAATTCTCAAAAAAACTTTCAGAATTTCAAAAGATAAATAAATCAAATTATAGAAAATGTTCATAACTCCATTTTTTGCTATTTTGAAATAAATTCAGAACTTGAAAAAAGTTTCCCATTTTTCAAAAACTAGTATTGTTTTTCAAAATTGTTTGAGTTATTTAAAAATAAAATGGCATTTTAAAACATTCTCCAAATTCAAAAAATATTCTTGTTTTAGTGAAATTTTCATTATTCGGATTAAAAGATACATATTTTCCAAAAATGTTATGAATTTTTAAAACATGTTCCCGTTCCAAAAATGTTCACAAATTCAAATAATGTTCATGTTTTTATAAAAAAAGTTTTCAGAACATGTTTACGAATTTTAAAAGGTGTTTATGTTTCAAATGTTTTTTGCGTTTTTTTGAAAGAGTACATAATTTTCTCGAGATTTAAAAAATGATACATGTTTCTTACAATATATAGAAACTTCATACCTTACAATCTCCTCAATTGAAAGAAAAAATAGATTGAATAATTCACTGGGCATTCTCTGGCGTACAGCGAGTTAACAAAACTCTTAAATGCCCTCGATTAATGAGTGATAAAATAATGATTTATTACTTCACATCCGATGAAACCGAGAACCTTTTTCACGTGCACACATGGTTTTACTTGCACATATAATTATCACTAAGCTCTCCTTTGATTCAAAGAAATTTCATAGGATTTCTGGAGGACTGAAATCCTTAGGATTTTTTTCTATGTTGGTCCTTTGATTTATAAGATTTGATCCCATAGGATTTTTTTCTACGGAATCTTTTGTACTATATTTCATAGAAAATTTAACATTTACTCCAACCTCCTTTTAAATTTACTTTGTTTTTTATGTGGCATCAAACACTCGTTGCTAATCCTATAGGATTCAAGTGGGCATGCCACTCCAACCCTATACTTTTCCTATTCATATGTTTTCAAAATCCTACGAATCAAAGAGGCCCTAACTTTAAATGCATACTATTTTTTTCTCTAGTTGCAACGCACGGGCATATGTGGTAGTAATATCTAATGCAACAAATTTATGTGTATCAATTTGTGCCAGTCTTACTTGCATGTTTAATGTGCAAGGGGTTGCATGGGCGCAATTGACAAGTTGGTGAAAACATTTAGGAACTTCTATGTAACCACTATGTAGTTAAGCAAACATGAATTTCATTATTTTGAAAGAAAACTCACATTGATATTATAACATTATTTGCAACAACAGGGCGCTAAATATTGGACATCCAATTACCAATGGAGAGCCTACTACAACAGCTTAATGAATGGGAGATCCGCTTGCTGGTGCTCGTCAGTTTCATACTACAGATGCTTCTCTTCTTTACTGGTGGCCTTCGCCTTCGTAGCAGAAATATGCCGCTTAGGTTTTGCATGTGGATAGCATACTTGGGAGCAGATCTAGTAGCAATTTATGCCCTTGGTTTTCTCTCTCGGCACAAACATGCCGACACTGGAACGGAGATATTCTGGGCAGCCCATCCACTTGCTTTTCTTTGGGCCCCTTTCCTACTGATGCATCTTGGTGGGCAGGACACTATAACTGCATTTGCCATCGAGGACAACAACTTGTGGTTAAGGCATTTCTTAAATTTGGTAGTCCAAGTTGGCCTGGCTTTATATGTCTTCTGGGAATCTGTAGGTCGCAGCAATGTGCTAATTCTAGTTCCAGGCATCTTTGTCTTTATTTCTGGAATTATCAAGTATGGAGAGAGGACACTGGCTCTTATGTATGGGGACCTAAAAAGCATCAACAACTCCAGTGAAATTGAGCTGAATTTGCATGCACATGGATATTTGGGCATTATTTCTTCAGCTTTGAAATCGACACCAGGCATCCGAGTGCTCTTTGAAGGCCGCACCTTGTCCCAGATGGAAGACAGACACCGAGAGGCACTGACATCCCACATTGATCAGGAACATTTGCCCAAGTTACTAGAGGTAGAACTTAACTTGATGTATGATGACATCTACACTACGGCTATGGTGCTTCGGTCAAGGAGTGTCATAATACTCCGGTGTGTATCTCAAGTATCAATGGTGGTTGCTTTTGTGGTCTTCACCGTGAACAGCAAACATGGATATAGTACTGCAGACGTTGCAATCACATATGTGTTATTTACAGGAGGCCTTTGCCTTGAAGGTTGTGCAGTATTTATCTTATTAATGTCGCCAAGAACTTGGGCATGGTTAGAGTCTCGGAGGTGCCATAGACTCGGTCGGATCTCCTCTTTTCTTCTATCTAGCAAGATTGGACGGCCTGAGGGAAGGCCGCTGTGGTCAAATTGCATGGGGCAGTACAGCTTTCTGAGCTATGTGGATTATGATACACCAATGATGTCCATGATGGTGAAGAAAGTGGCAAGGAAAATGATGAGCATAGCCGGTGTTGGAGATGGGAAGTCATTCCTGTGGTTGAGCAAGTTACTTGATAGCAAGTACATCGAGGTTGATAAGGAGATCATGGATTCAATTGTAATGATGGTCGGTCGTTCAGATAGATCAGGAGCCATGAACCCCGAAGATTGGCCAAATCTTGGTCCGTCGTTACTGTTACTAGTTCCGGACTTTGGTTCAAGCTTTGGTTATGGCATCGTCTGCTTCCATATGTTCACAGAGCTGCACCTAAGAACGTACCATCATCCCGACGACTTAAAGTTGGTCAGTGTTTGCCGAAAGTTGTCAAACTACATGCTCTACCTTCTAGTCACACACCCAGAAATGTTGCCGGTTAGTGGCACTACCGAACCTACCATGATATTCTTCCTTGACGAACTTACTAAAATCAGATCCAGGTACGGTCGGAAGAGTTTCTTTACTTATAGCAACACTACCGATAGCATTCTGATTAGCGCCCGCTCTGTGCTGCAAGATGGTTTGGGTTTACATCAGCCCATGAAATCCCAAGAAACATTACATGAGATCAGAGACCTGTGGACAAGGCTCCTTCTCTTCTCCGCCGGCAAGTCTCGGGCGGAAATGCATGCGGCACAACTGAGCAGAGGAGGTGAGCTCCTCACCTTTGCTTGGTTGCTCATGGCCCACAATGGATTAGGGGACGTCGGTGGGGCACCCGCCTTCAGGTTTGATTTGCCGTCGGAAGTTCGAGATTTGATAGATAAAACAGGAAGGACAAAGTTGGGAAGCTACAGAAAGCTGCCACAGTTGGGAAGCCGTGTCCCTTAATTTATATAGTACTGTATATGTTTACATGCTTGTGGCGAATGATTATATGCATTCTGAATTTCTGATGCTTGAAATTGTCAACTGTATTGAGTTTCTGCCCTGGTGTGTATCTATGAATCTATGCACACCTTAATTAGGCGGAAGCCACAAGCACATGTGCAGAATGTAGAAAATGAACATGTAATCATTTGAACCCGATTCACTATTTTTCATTTATTTTTGTGAGCAGTTAACTGAAGTTTATGAGACACAATTGAAAGTTTCACTACTTGAGCGTGGTCACAGGTTTCTTATGTGCTCGCAGAAAATAAAAACGTTGAACATCAATAAATCGTACCAAACGTTTACTTCTGGAGCGGACTCTGATTTGAAACATGTAACCAGGCTTAGAGCATCTACAATCGGACCTCTCAGATCCGTCTCAAACATCCGGGCAGACTATTCGGTTGCTGCCCGGTCATGATTTTTTTGATCCAGACGGGCCTCTCAAATGGTCCTCAAATGCCCGGACTGACCATGACCCCCGTATCCAACTCAAATAGTAGACTGCCCGTGCGTTGCCACGGGCCAAAAATTAAATTTATAAACAATGCTCATATTTTTCTTCCCGAATGAAGACATTGCACGCATTGTTCAATCGCAATACAAACGCAAGTATCTTCTCTCTATTTCAACAAACGCCATGCACCCATCTAGCCTCTCATTTCTGTTGAAGTTGTTCTCCCTAGCCCTCTTTGTCCATACATCAACCATCATCTCAATCTATTGCCCCTTGACTTTGCATGTGGCTTCTATGCTGTTGCTTTGTTATCTCGCTCTAGTATGTATGTCGTGCACCATGGAACATGATCAACAAAGGATGAGATACAAGGCACCTCACCTTAGTACAAATCACAAGAAAATATGGCATATGAACATGAAAACATTATTTCCACCACAGGTTCATTCACAAACTAATAATGCTCTGTTTAACTGGGCTTTGCTTCCATCTTCACCTAAGTGCATCTCCATCACTTTATCTCAATAATACTTATTTTCCTATGGACCTCAAATATACATACAAGAATCAGATGACAAGGTTGCATCATTGTCATTCCATCTCTTCTTTCACTTCAGCTCTTTTGGTCATTGCAACACCAGTCTGCTCCATTGTCACCCTACTCCAAATCTGCCCATGTTTCCATCCGGCTCCAAACACGGCCATTTTTTCTCCAAGTCTTTCATCTCGTATCAACTTTGTACTTTCAACCTCAGAATTTTCATTGTTCAGAATGAGGAGGGTTTTCAGAGTTCACTTCTCTCAGAGAGAACACAACACATGTTGATACAGATTAGTGATGAACACAAATTTCTTTGTGTTATTTATAACGATGAATACCAACACATGGTATGTTATTCAATGGAGTAGCTAAGTTGTTGTGTTTGGAAAAATAAGTCTAACATGTGTATATTGAAGTGAATCCCTGAATTAACAAACGCAAGAGGAAAAGATGACTACTCCCTAGTTTAGGAAAAGATAACAACACAAAAAACTATATGTTTAAGAATTTTATCCGAATACGAATTCAGTGTCTATTGCCCGCACCCTAGTCATTCCAATCATTGCCCCCCTTACACCATCTCACTGTCACCGTTTTTTCTCCCCCCCACCTCTCTCTCTCCCATTGCATCTCATCCTAACGTTGTCCCAACGTTGTCCCCTACAACCATCCGTCCACTAAGACTGTCTCTGACGACGGGCGAGTGCTATGGTGCCTCTACTTGCACGAGGAAAACCCCGGGTGGGCACGAAAATGTACCCAACACGCCTATGTTGCACCTCCTATTTGGTGCCGTCTCCTGCTCCTCCCTCTCCTACTTCGGGGAGTTCGGAGACAAGCCAGTTGCAATGAGAGCGATGTGCCATGCCGGGGGCATAGATATTCTATTGGTTCAACATCAATCTTATCCGACATATACCTTACATCCACCATATTCTAGATTTTGATAACATTTAATTTGATTATATTATGATAAGAGAAGGCAAGGAAAGTTTAGATTCAGTTAAAATTCTGGTAAGATTGATTTGATATGATTGAGTTAGTGCAGGACACGTGTCAATTTCGTTTCGATTATTCCAATTTACTATATTTATGTTGGTTTTTATTTTGTGCCGCATTGGTTGGGGATACCAAAAACCAACAGGAAAAGAAAGAGGGGAGGGGAATGTGGGGAGGAAAAAACCAAGAATGAGGGGAGGCAACGGAAAAAAGTCCCCTTTAAGAGTAGAGATATCATACATTTCGCTTCCATAGGTGTAAATTACTTCTCTACAAAAATATATTTTGTTTCAAATCTTGATAATCCTTGCTTCTGGAACTTTAGTTTCCTTCCTATGGTTTTTCACTTCGTTTTTTTATGGTAAAATTTTTATTTCCGATCAAATTACTTCTATGGCATTATTTCATTATCTCTACTCATTTTATGACTTCGAGGATATGAGAATAATCTAACACGTAAAATAATTCTTTCTCAGGTTCCAAATAAGTCACCAGTAGGTCAAAAGTAGAGGTGAAACCTTGCTAGGCAGGCAGACACACAACAACAGCCCATGATTGCCGCTTAAGGTCCAATGAGAATAACATAAGTAGTGGAAAACATAATTGTGAACTCTCTATGCTAGTTTTGCGACTTTGTACATTAAATTTAGATACATTTTACTTATCTTCCGTTATTTTTCAACATTCGCGCGGACGCCGCGCTCCGGCAGCGCTGTCATCCAGGTGGATGCGGCCGTCTGCGAGACGATGTGGATGACATCATTTGTGCCACCACCCGGAAGAACGCCGTGGACCGGCAGGAGGCCGCCCTGCATGAGCACATACATCATCCTCGGTGTGGCCACCGCCGAGTTGTCGTTGTGGTCGAGTGCGTGGACCACGCCATTGTGAGAAAGTTGATGTCAACACAGATGGATCTCAACCATGGCAGCAAGCACATCAAACAAACACACATCAGCAAGCAATCACACGTACCTCCATCTTGGGGTCCGGCCGCCTAACGTTGACTTGCCCGTCGAGACAATCTGGCCGCTGCCATGCTCATTATAGCCGAATCCACTACCCCGGCCAAGCAACCATAACCTCACCCATGCACATGTACCTCACGGGCACAAAACCTCACCCATACCATGCCCACGGGCCCGAAATCCCACCCATCCCAAAACCCACCGGGTACCCATACAGGGTGGGTACCCATGGGCAACTCGACAATATGCAATATTATACCATCAACAATGGCAAATTAAGCAGAAAACAATTATTTTAATTCACAGTTGACAAGCTCATAATCACAACCACATATAAATAACATGTCTATGTTCGCAAAAATGGTAGCCTAACCATAGTAAATAACACGTTCACATGTGTAACCAAGGGGCAAATAGCAACCACAAATTATTTAAAACAAAGTACAGCTCCAAGTCTCCAAACATGATTTTAGTAAATAACAAGTGCACTGTCCACACAACGCTAACCAGTAGCTCCAAGTCTTCATTCTCGAGTGATGACTGAAGTAGGTTCGTCCTACACGTGGTACAGACCAAAAGTACATGCTTTAATTAGTTACGCAGAGAATCTTACAATTTAAGCGAAAAATATCTGAAGTGCAAACAACAAGGTTGAAATTTTATTTTTACCATTTGTTCTTCGTCATCCTCTAGAACACTCTGAAATTCTGCAAAGCGAGTAGAATTCCAATCACCTAATGTCTAACCAACAACTATTGTATAAATAACAAGGTATTTGCACAATAAAAATAAGAGGCAAGTGCAAATATTGAGTACCTAACAGGTCCGCATGAGACCAATCTTGCGTACACTTCAGAGCTTCTGAAACATTAGGAGTAAGACGTGAGATTCAGACGCTCGAGTGACTTGAGATTCAGACGCTCCATCTTGAGAAGCCAGTCAACCTTTCCTTATCACAGCTGAGCCTTGCACTCCATCTTGAGAAGCCAGTGAGTTGTACATAATACACAACAAATACATTTAATAATTGTATAGAAAATAGTATTCAATTTTAGTAAAAGAGAACCTAATACGTAGAATGTAAAACTCGAATTATGGTGATCCCATAGCAGTCTTCACAATCATAGGTACCAAACCAGTCACTAATTAATTTTCTTTCGAGCAAACATGCAACACCTGAATCTTAATTTAAGATGATAGTAATCGATTAGTTAACCAAACATGCACACATGGATAGATCCACATACTTGCATACAGTAGTAAAGGAATAAGATCCCTCAAAAAGTAGTACATGAATACGAATCTGTACTACTACGTATTGATATTAGAGGAATATAAGCAAGAATCATGCCTTGAATGAAGCATGGTCCTCGATGCGGCCATGCTCTCCGCCATGGTACATGCTCCCAGCCTGCCTTCCCGGTGTGGCCTGCCTTGTCGTCACTGAACCCTTGTACCTCGCTTGCCGTCGCAGGCTTTAACTTCTTCGTAACCGTGAATGGTGATCTAGGGGGGGGGGGGTATCTATTGATGGCTGCCAATCAGAGGAGAAGGATTCAAGGAGATGAAGAGAGGAGAATGTAATCAGGATAAGATACGGTGGACTAGTGGAATAAGGAAAGTTAAGATTTTTGCCATAATTTTTTTTGGGTTTTGGGAAGCGTGGCCCACAACCACGCTTGATTGTTAGAAAATCAGTAAGACGGAGATCTTTATTCCAAGAAGGAAAGAATCATACGTAATGAGGAAATACCATTGCTAAGATGGAAAAAAGAAAGGAAGGGTTATGGGAATTGATTTGGTTTTTAATGCAACGTGTGGTGGGATGTGAGACGAAAATAAACCAGACTCTGTTATTTGTTTCCTAAAACAAATTGCATTAATAGAAGGATCAGTTGATTAGAATAAATTAGGAAAATAAGATCCGTGATCTTTTCTATCTTACGAAACTGCTGATTTGCAATAAAAGAGTGGAGAGAAAATAAACCGATAGATAAAAAACCAGCATGGTAGGGGTGGTGGTGGGACGAAAAAAATCGGACGAAAATAAATCGTAACAGGCTACCAACTGCTCCATTAGGAGTAGAAAGATATGGGGCAGATATGGGCGCCCGGGATCGCCTGTGCACGCCCGTCATGTCGGACCCGACCCATGGAGGCCCACCCGACCCCACACAAAATACTCCCCATCCACTCGCCGGACCAAACCCTAGCCACTTCACTTCCCTTCCCTCCACTCCCCTCCGCTACCCAAACTCGTCTCCTGCTCCTTCTAATCCTCTCCGGCGTGACGGGGAGCCGACCCGAGTCCTTCCCTTCCAGATCTGTCGGCCCCGAGCTCATCCCGCGCGACCCCGAAGAGGAGATGGCCATCCGGCTTGCGCTCCACCGCGCCCAGGAGGAGGCCCGTGGACGGCTGTCCTCGGACTCCATCCGTCGGGAATCCATTGCGTCCGCCCAAATGGGGCATGGATCTGATGCTAGGCCGACCATAGCTGCCTCGCCAGAGGCCGGGCGGTCCGTCTGGCATCCGAACGCGCTGGCGACCGCGTTTTTTGAGGGGTGACCGGTCACCGTCCGCGGAGATGCACGGGCGCGTCCGTGGGCGTTTGAGTAGTCAGATTTGCCAAGTCCGGCTGTAGATGCTCTTACTCGGAATGAAAGCAACCATTGGGGACAGCCTCCTAGCGCAATGGCGAGTACATTCTGTTTCCACTCAAGCCACCTGGGTTCGAATCTCCCCACCTACCTAACAATGAAAAGTTAAGGGAGGGAGCTTCCCCCCTTAGCCTTGTTTTTTTTTCATTGTGTAAAGATTTACATGCACATAAAAAAAATTCCAATCTCCCAAAATATATACAAGGTCTCAGGAATCTTCCGCAAACCCTTCTTTCAAACGTATCTACAGTGCTTCACAAGCCTTCTGAAGATCAATTTTCAGCGGTCCTGCAACTTGTATATATCATAAATATAATCTTTCAGTATCCCAAAGGAAGGAACCAAACGCAATGTCTTCAATCCGCAGTCATTTCGGGGACATACCGGATCAAGTATCGCCGCCTTGTCGATCTCTGCGGAACCCATCTTTTCGTCAAAAAGTTCCCAGCTGTACTGTGCTTCTCGATGAGACGATGAGATTACAAGCTCCGTTTGTGCGCAGCTTCGCACATAGCTCCAAGGTCTTTGGGTCGACGAAAGAAAAAAACATTATCTGCCGGACATTGCAGATCGAACAAAAGAAAAAAAACATTATGCACAAATTTCCCTACATATATATTGTAAACAGTGCTATTCTATGAAGCACAAGGCCGTCATATTTTGAAGATTGTGTATCAAACTTAGAAAAAAATGGATGCATTTAATGCAAGTTGAATATGCTATTTGAAGAACAAATGCATTTAATGTCGCCTGATGATGAACCCAGAAACATGAAAGACTTATCTGCCGGAACTATACCAATATCTTGGTCTAGTAGAATAAAGTTTAGTATGATCTAGTTGTGAGCTTTGCTTTATGATCTTTATCTTGGTAATCGAGTCCGTGAGCTATATGTAATAAAGATTTTGAGTCAAGGGCTTGATTTTCTCGCTATGATCATGAGAGAACAAAAGAAAATATAAAAAGTATCAAAGAGATCATATTGATCTTATGGAAGGTAATGACTTCACATATAAAGATTATGATGAATAAAAGTTGTTGAGAGTTGACAAAGTTTTGGTCATCGTTGCAATTAATAGGAAGTAATAAAGAAAGAGAAGTTTTTACATACAAATATACTATCTTGGACATCTTTTATGATTGTGAGCACTCATTAAAATATGACATGCTAAAGAGTTGAGGTTGGACAAGGAAGACAACAAAATGAGTTATGTCTTCTTATATCAGAAGTAAAGTATATTGTCATGGATCATCCAGCATGTTGAGTTTGCCTTTCCCCCTCATGCTAGCCAAACTCCTTGCACCAAGTAGAGATACTACTTGTGCTTCCATACATCCTTAAGCCCAGTTTTGCCATGAGAGTCCACCATACTTACCTATGGATTGAGTAAGATCCTTCAAGTAAGTTGTCATTGTTGCAACTCTCTAAAATATGTATGATCTATTAGTGAGGAGAAAATAAGCTTTATACGATCTTGTGATATGGAAGTAATAAAAGTGACAGACTGCATAATAAAGGTCCCTATCACAAGTGGCAATATAAAGTGATGTTCTTTTCCGCTAAGATTTTGTACATCCAACCATAAAAGCACGTGACATCCTCTGCTTCCCTCTACGAAGCGACTATCTATTGTTCTTACCTTCTAAGAGTCAAGGTGATCTTCACCTTTCCTTTTTACATTTTATCCTTTGGCAAGCACATTGTGTTGGAAAGATCCTGACATATATACCCAATTGGATGTAAGTTATCATGATCTATTACTGTTGACATTACCCTTGAGGTAAAAGATTGGGAGGCAACACTATAAGCCCCTATCTTTCTGTGTGTCCGATTAAAACTCCATACCCATAAGTATTGCGTGATTGTGAGCAATTGTGAAAGACTAAATGATAGTTGAGTATGTGGACTTGCTGATAAGCTCTTATTTTGACTCTTTCCGATGTTACGATAAATTGCAATTGCTTCAATGACCGAGATCATAGTTTGGTAGTTTTCTATGAAGTTTCTGATTCATACTTGCTATTGTGAATAGATTGTTACTTTAGCATAAGAGTCATATGACAATATATATATATATGCGTTGCTATTATAAGATTGATCATGATGCCTTCATGTCCATATTTTATTTTATCGACACCTCTATCTCTAAACATGTGGACATATTTTTCGATATCGGCTTTCGCTTGAGGACAAACAAGGTCTAAGCTTGGGGGGCAGTTGATACGTCCATTTTGCATCATGCTTTTATATTGATATTTATTGCATTATGCGCTGTTATTACACGTTATATCACAATACTTATGCCTTTTTCTCTCTTATTTAACAAGGTTTACATGAGGAGGGAGAATGCAGGCAGGTGGAATTCTGGGCTGGAAAAGGAGCAAACATTGGAGACCTATTCTGCACAACTCGAAAAGCCCTGGAACTCCACGAAACACCGTTTCAGAAAATATAAAAAATATCTAGCGAAAGATATACAAGAGGGGGGCCACCCACTGTCCACGAGGGTGGGGGGCGTGCCCCCTGGGCGCGCCCCCTGCCTCGTGGGCCACCTGGTGACTCCCCGATGCCCATCTTCTTCTATATGAGGTGTGTTGACCTGGAAAAAATCATAAGGAGGCTTTCGGGACAAAGCGCCATCGTCTCGAGGCGAAACCTTGGCGGAACCAATCTAGGGCTCCGGCGGAGCTGTTCTGCCAGGGATACTTCTCTCCGGAAAGGGGAAATCGTCACCGCCATCATCACCAACAACTCTCCCATCTTGGGGAGGGTTATCTTCATCAACATCTTCACCAGCACCATCTCCTGTCAAACTCTAGTTCATCTCTTGTATCCAATCTCTGTACCAAAACCTCAGATTGGTACATGTAGGTTGCTAGTAGTGTTGATTACTCCTTGTAGTCGATGCTAGTTGGTTTACTTGGTGAAAGATCATATGTTCATATCCATTATGCATATTAATACCCCTCTGATTATGAATATGAATATGCTTTGTGAGTAGTTACATTTGTTCCTGAGGACATGGGAGAAGTCTTGCTATAAGTAGTAATGTGAATTTGGTATTCGTTCGATATTTTGATGAGATGTATGTTGTCTTTCCTCTAGTGGTGTCATGTGAACGTTGACTATATGACACTTCACCATTGTTTGGGCCTAGAGGAAGGCATTGGGAAGTAACAAGTAGATGATGGGTTGCTAGAGTGATAGAAGCTTAAACCCTAGTTTATGTGTTGCTTCATAAGGGGCTGATTTGGATCCACATGTTTCATGCTATGGTTAGGTTTACCTTAATACTTCTTTTGTAGTTGCGGATGCTTGCAATAGAGGTTAATCATAAGTGGGATGCTTGTCCAAGTAAGGGCAGCACCCAAGCACCGATCCACCCACATACCAAATTATCAAAGTAACGAACGCGAATCATATGAACGCGATGAAAACTAGCTTGACGATAATTCCCATGTGTCCTCGGGAGCGCTATCCTTCATATAAGAGTTTGTCCAGACTTGTCCTTTGCTACAAAAAGGATTGGGCCATCTTGCTGCACCTTATTTACTTTTACTATTATTTACTTGTTACCAATTATCTTATCACAAAACTATCTGTTACCGATAATTTCAATGCTTGCAGAAAACACGTTACTGAAAACTGCCTATCATTTCCTTCTACTCCTCGTTGGGTTCGACACTCTTACTTATCGAAAGGACTACGATAGATCCCTACACTTGTGGGTCATCAAGACCCAGAATAGCTTCTTGTTCCTCTTTCCCTGAAATTACCATTTGAGGTCATTTAACTATGTACTGCAAGCATGTAAAGAGATAAGCAAAACAGAGGAAGAAAAGTCTGTATCTTACCATGAACAATATGGAAAAATGGTAAGATACAGTTGCCCTATTCGTTCATTGAAAAAATACATGCCCTCCCGTTACAGTTCAAGAGTTGCAAAGAAAAATAGAACAAATGTTACATCAATTTGTTCTCAAACTCAGATAAAGATCTGATGGTGGACGAATACCAGTAGTAATATTTATAAGTAGGGGGAAGGCAGCACGTCATCGCCATTTGCTCGGACATGCGTATTAGAAAACATCAAGCCTGACCATCCCTTTTAAATAATGATCAAAATCAAATCATGTAGATGCCTCACAATTTTCATGAATTTCACATAGTCATCATTCAAATGTCATACACACACACACTATCCATACAGAAGGAGGTTGGAAATAAAATAAAACCTGTACTGAACTTGCAAAATTCAAAATTGGAACCTTTGTATGGCCGGCAATGGATCATCATATACAGTAAGGTCTTGTGGGCAATGTAGGCATACACATACAGAAGAGTCAGCAAACCTGATTCGCACTTCAGTTTAACACAAAATGGTTGAGTTAGCAAGGTCTAGTAAGTGATATAGGCATACACTTTTTCCATGCAATCAGTTCAGAATGTTGTAGTGAATTTTCAATATTTAGATATGCAACAATGTTTGCAAGTTTTAAATCAATGCCATGCTCCATTATAGAATCAAAGAAAATAGCAACCTAGCAGGAACATACACTCAATATATAATTAACCAATCTATACTATATAATTAACCAATTTATACACTCAATATATAATATGTAAGTGCCCGTGCGTTGCAACGGGGTCATCTATACTCAACAACTCAACACTAAATGTGCCTAACTTATACTTTTAGAATCCTCATGCACAACGGAGCATACATATGCTAGTAGTACCAACGGTGTTAAATATGCATACCTATAGTATCTAGGACCGTCATGCATATGAGACAACTTTTTATTTTTTATTAACAATTTAATCAGTCATTTTTTCATCATTATCTTCTATTTTATCCTTTTCTTCCACCCACTATCTTTGTCGCCTTACATCCCTATGTAGAATGGATATGTGGAATTTCATTTGCTATGAAGAACTACATATAAGAAATGTAAGAAAAATAATAATAAGCTACCATAATAGAAAATGCTGGAGTTACACACAATGTAAGAAAAGGTGTACTTTAAGTTACTAAATTAATTTAGCAACTGAGTGTGTCTCCCTGGCCCTTAGCTTCAGCTTGTAAGTCCATATGTCTAGTCAATATTGGCCTAAGGAGTCCTGTTGGTCATTCTTGTTAGCTAGTACCTAATACGTCTCCAACGTATCTATAATTTTTGATTGTTCCATGCTATTATTTATGATGTCTTGGATGTTTAGTGGGCTTTGTCATACACTTTTATATCATTTTTGGGACTAACCTACTGATACGTCTCCAACATATGTACTTTTCCAAACCCTTTTTCCCTTGTTTTGGACTCTAACTTGCATGATTTGAATGGAACTAACCCGGACTGACGCTGTTTTTAGCAGAACTGCCATGATGTTATTTTTGTGCAGAATAAAAAGTTCTCGGAATCGCCTAAAAATCAACAGAGAGTTATTTTGGAAAATATAAAAATACCCGCAAGAAGATCCACACCAGGGGGCCTTGGGCCTGTCCACGAGGGTGGGGGGCACGCCCCCTGCCTCGTGGGCCCCCTGGTGCCTTACCGACGTACCCCCAGATCCTATATCTTCCGTTTCGGGGAGAAAAAAAATCAGAGAGGAAGAATTATCGCGTTTTACGATACGGAGCCGCCGCCAAGCCCTAATCTCTCTCGGGAGGGCTGATCCGGAGTCTGTTCGGGGCTCCGGAGAGTGGAGATCGTCGCCATCGTCATCATCAACCTTCCTCCATCACCAATTCCATGATGCTCACCGCCGTGTGTGAGTAATTCCATCATAGGCTTGCTGGACGGTGATGGGTTGGATGTGATCTATCATGTAATCGAGTTTGTTTTGTTAGGGTTTGATCCCTAGTATCCACTATGTTCTGAGATTGATGTTGCTATGACTTTGCTATGCTTAATGCTTGTCACTAGGGCACTCGCATGATTTCAGATCTGAACCTATTATGTTTTCATGAATATATGTGTGTTCTTGATCCTATCTTGCAAGTCTATAGTCACCTACTATGTGTTATGATCCGACAACCCCGAAGTGACAATAATCGGGACCAGTGCCGGTGATGACTATAGTTTGAGGAGTTCATGTATTCACTAAGTGTTAATGCTTTGGTCCGGTACTCTACTAAAAGGAGGCCTTAACATCCCTTAGTTTCCAATAGGACCCCGCTGCCACGGGAGGGTAGGACAAAAGTTGTCATGCAAGTTCTTTTCCATAAGCACGTATGACTATATTCGGAATACATGCCTACATTGCATTGATGAACTGGAGCTAGTTCTGTGTCACCCTAGGTTATAACTTCTACATGATGAATTGCATCCGACATAATTTCCCATCACCGATCCAATGCCTACGAGCTTTTCCTATATTGCTTGTTGCTTATCTACTTTTTCGTTGCTACTATCACAAAAACTACAAAACACTATCGTTACTTTTATTGCTGCTACCGCCACTATCATATTACTTTGCTACTAAACTATCTTGCTGCAGATACTAAGTTTCCAGGTGTGGTTGAATTGTCAACTCAGCTGCTAATACTTAAGAGTATTCTTTGGCTCCCCTTGTGTCGAATCAACAAATTTGGGTTTAATACTTTACCCTCGAAAACTGTTGCGATCCCCTACACTTGTGGGTTATCAAGACTATTTTCTGGCGCCGTTGCCGGGGAGCATAGCTCTATTCTTTAAGTCACTTGGGATTTATATCTGTTGATCTCTATGAAGAATTTGAAGGACTCAAAAACCAAGATCTTATCCTCAACTACGAGGGGAGGTAAGGAACTGCCATCTAGCTCTGCACTTGATTCTCCTTCTGTTATGAGTAAACTTGCGACACCTACTCCTGCTATTGTATCTAATATGTCGTATGTTCTTGATGATGCTACTTCTGCTATGTATGATGAAACTACTCTCAATAGATATGAATTGCCTGTTGTGCCTGAGGGTTATGTTATGGATGAAGAAACTGCTAGAGACTTTCTTGCTTGCAATGATAGATTTAATCTTAAGAAGTTATTAGCTAAGCTGAAAAAAAGTCCTTGAATGCTAGAATGAAACATGACTCTGCTTTTGCTACTTCACCTATCTGTGTCACTGATAAGGATTATGAATTCTCTGTTGATCCTGAGTTAATTACTTTGGTTGAGTCTGATCCTTTCCATGGCTATGAGTCTGAAACTGTTGTGGCACATCTTACTAAGTTGAATGATATAGCCACCCTGTTTACCAATGATGAAAATATTCGCTACTACTATATCCTTAAGTTGTTTCCGTTGTCGTTAAAGGGTGATGCTAAGACTTGGTTTAATTCTCTTGATCCTGGTTCTGTGCGTAGTCCCCAGGATATGATGTATTACTTCTTTGCTAAATATTTTCCCGCTCATAAGAAACAAGCTGCCTTATGGGAAATATATAACTTTGCTCAAACTGAAGAAGAGAGTCTCCCACAAGCTTGGGGGAGGCTTCTCCAGTTACTTAATGCTTTGCCCGATCATCCTCTTGAGATGCATGATATACTTGATGTCTTTTATAATGGACTAACCGATGCTGGATAGTTGTGCTGGTTGTGTTTTTAGGGAAAGAACAGTTGAACAAGCTGAACTACTATTGAATAATATGCTGGCCAATGAAAATAAATGGACACTTCCTGAACCAGCCCCTAAGCCAACTCCGAAGAAAAGAGGTGTTCTATTTCTCAGTCCTGAAGATATGCAAGAGGCAAAGAAATCTATGAAAGAAAAAGGTATTAAAGCTGAAGATGTTAAGAATTTACCGCCTATTGAAGAAATACATGGTCTTGATAACCCGACACGTGTAGTAAAGGTAAATTCTCTTTATAGATTTGATGAAGGTGATATTCCTCGTTATAAGTCTGCTAGCCAATGCTTAGACGAGTTTGACAATTTTATTGTGAAACAAGAAAACTTCAATGCTTATGTTGGTAGACAATTACAACACAATGCTTATATGATTGAACGCTTGAGTGATTATCTGTCTAGAGCTAAAGGTGAACTGAAACTTATTAGTAAACATGCTTCTATGGTCACCACTCAAGTAGAACAAGTACTTAAGGCTCAGAATGATTTGCTCAATGAATTAAATAGTAAGAATAATGACTATGCTGTTAGAGTTGCAACTAGAGGTGGTAAAATGACTCAGGAACCTCTGTATCCTGAAGGCCACCCTAAGAGAATTGAGCAAGATTCTCAGAGAGCTAATTTAGATGCACCTAGTTCTTCTAAGAAGAAGAAAAATAAAAATGATAGGACTTTGCATGCTTCTAGTGAACCTGTAGCTGACAAATCTGAGAATCCTAATGATATATCTGTTTCTGATGCTGAGACACAATCTGGTAATGAACATGAGCCTAGTGATAATATTAATGATGATGTTCATGATGATGCTCAACCTAGCAACGATAATGATGTAGAGATTGAACCTGCTGTTGATCTTGATAACCCACAATCAAAGAATCAACATTATGATAAGAGAGACTTTGTTGCTAGGAAGCACGGTAGGGAAAGAGAACCATGGGTTCAGAAACCCATGCCTTTTTCCTTCGAAACCATCCAAGAAAAAGGATGATGAGGATTTTGAGCGCTTTGATGAGATGATTAGACCTATCTTTTTGCGTATGCGTTTGACTGATGTGCTTAAAACAAATACTTATGCTAAGTATAAGAAATATATTATTACCAACAAAAGAAAGATACCTGAAGTAGAAATTTCCACCATGCTTGCCAATTACACTTTTGAGGGTGGAATGCCTAAGAAATTAGGAGATCCAGGAGTACCTACTATACCTTGCTCCATTAAGAGAAACTACATTAAAACTGTTTTGTGTGATCTTGGAGCCGGTGTTAGGGTTATGCCTCTCTCTTTATATCGTAGACTTGACTTCAGTAAGTTGAAACCTACTGAAATATCTTTGCAAATGGCCGATAAATCAACTGCTATACCTGTCGGTATTTGTGAGGATGTGCCTGTTGTAGTTGCAAATGTTACTATTCTAACAAACTTTGTTATCCTTGATATTCCCGAGGACGATAGTATGTCTATTATTCTTGGAATACCTTTTTTGAATACTGCAGGGGCTGTTTTTGATTGCAACAAAGGCCATGTCACCTTTCATGTCAATGGTAATGAGCATACGGTACATTTTCCGAGGAAACAACCTCAGGTCCACAGTATTAATTATATTGGAAAAACTTCAACTATCACTATTGGAGGTTTTGAGTTTCCTCTTCCTACTATCAAGAAGGCATATGACATTCTTATTGTTGGGGACATACATATCCCTATCGAGGTAACCTAGTGTTATTCGAAAATTCTCCGGTTTCATGTTACTCGGAAAGAGTTTATTAACAAGACCTGATCAACCTTGTTAATGGATTCCTTTTGATGAGCATGGGATAGGTGAATCTAGATAGCACAACCTTCTGTACCCTCCTTTTACTTCCCGTTACTCAGGATAAATAAAAGAAAAATAGCATTTTCTGTCTGTTTCCAGACTTATCCGTGCAATAAAAAATATCTCGAAAATAAAAGTTCTCCAAATGCCATGAAAATGAAATATGATTTTTTCTAGAATATTTGAGGAAATATGGCACAAAACACACAACGAGGGGAGCCAACACGTGGCCACGAGGGTCCAGGGCGCGCCCCCCTGCCCAGGGCGCGCCCCCTGCCTCGTGGACCCCACGTTTCCTCTCTCCGCTTATTCCTGCACCCATGCTCTTCTTCTTCCTCCCCAAAAAAATCACCAACCAGCTCAAACCCAAGTTCTAGCTCATCTTGCTGCCATTTTCGATCTCCTTGCTCAAAGCACCATTCACCAAACTGTTTGGGGAGATTGTTCCTTGGTATGTGACTCCTCCATTGGTCCAATTAGTTTTTGTTCTAGTGCTTTATTTGTTGCAAATTTATGCTGCTGTGGTGACCTTGTTCTTGAGCTTGCATGTCAAATTTTCTTGGCCCCAAGTAGTTCTAATGCATGATATAGCCTCTAGGCACTTATAGGAGTTGTTGCTATCAATCTTGTTGAGTTTGGTTAACTCTTATTTTGAAGTTACTAAAAATTTCAGAAAATTTCAGAAAAATGTCTAGGAGAAACTTCCAGGGTGGTCCTTCAAGGAAGCAAGAACTGAGGCTCGCCTTCCGTGAGCCGGACGATGAACCAACAAGGGATGCTGATGTGCGGCCTTGTGAATGGCCGTCAGATGAATTCATGGGTCAAGCTGGAATCAAAGATGAATTTTACTCATACGTGCGCAATGCTGACCTCGAGGACTTCATACAAGATAAGTGTCCTCAATACCATGGCTTAAATGATAGCTTTGTGAGAAGGTTTAAATTTTCATCTTCATGTAATTCTCACACTGTGCTGTTTGACCTATATGATAAATCCTATACCATGGATTTAGAGGATTTTAATGTTGCTTGCAAGCTCCCATAGTGGGGCAGTATGAATGATCCTCGCAAATATGAATTTAGAGAATTCCTAGCTAGTATTACAGTGGGGGAATCCAGGGAAATCAAACAGGCTACCATGGGGAGCATACATTTTCCTGCCATTCATTACTTTGCTCTCTTTATCGGTAGATGCATAAATGGTAAAGATGAGGCTTGTCACATTTGTGTCCCTGATCTTAGCGTTCTCAGGAGTGCTGTACTAGGTGATAGGCAGTATAACTTGGGAGCAATCGTTGCACGTAGGTTACACCATAATGGGTTGCATGAAGATTTATTTGGTGGGATCTATGCTACTCGCATAGCCCGCTTCCTTGGTATACCCGTGCACGTGAATGATGAACCTTTACCTCCTGCTTAATTTGACTGCCATGCCATGACTAGTCACCGGTTTATAGAGTGGGATAATCAAACCCTCAAATATCGACTAATCTTTAACACGCAGCATGCCATCCCTATTGTTCTTCCTGCCCCTACTTTGTTTAACTTTCAGGAAAAAAAGGAAGATACACTATAACTATGGAGGAGGCAAATGCTTATTATAACATGACGGTGGCAGCCCGCCTTCGAGCTGCAGCTCAGCATGCAGCATCTGCTGCGTCTCAGTACGACCCCAACTACAACTTTGGATATTCGTCAGGCCAACACTGGCCATAGACCAACTTAGGCCAAAAGCCTAAGCTTGGGGGAGTACGTGTTTCTCACCGACTTACATTCATGTTCGCACACTTATTCAAGTTGTCGGTGCTCACACTCTTTCACTGTACCATCCATGCTTAGTTTCAATTTCTTTTTCTTAGTCTTGTTCTTGCGTGCTAGAAAAAACCCAGAAAAACAAAAAATAATATTAGTTGTAGCTTCTAGCTAGTTTACTTTCTTTGCTTGTAGTAGTAGTTAAAACGAAAACCCAAAAAGATTTCTCGTTCTTCTTTTGCTTGTTGGGAGCTTTCCCGTGTAAATAGTTTCTTTTCTTTTCTTGTGTTAAGAGTAGAAGACCATGATTAAAATGCTTAATGACTCTCTTATGCTTTGTTGTTGATTTAACCTTGAGCCATATTACCTTGTCTTCTCTCTTGTATTAAATGCCTGCAGATTCGAGCTTAGTCCAATGCACATGCACTATTATTATTATTTTCCACATCGTTCGGTCGTGCGAGTGAAAGGCAATACGGATGATATATTATGAACTAATTGAGATGAGAAAAGCTGGTATGAACTCGACCTCTCTTGTTTTTGTAAATATGATGGCTCATCGTTCCTGATTCAGCTTGTTATCAATGAAACATGCTTGCAATGACAATTAGAGATCATAGCTTCTTATGCCATGCTTAATTAGCTGAGAGTTGATAATGGTCTATCTTGCGTGCCAACATGATATTAAAATGGTTGTGATGTGGTATGATGGGTGGTATCCTCCTTTGAACGATTTAAGTGGTCTGACTTGGCACATGTTCATGCATGTAGTTGAAACAAATCAACATAGCCTTCACGATATTTATGTTCATGGTGATTTATATCCTACTCATGCTTGCATTCATTGCTGATTAATTTTAATGCATGTTCATGACCGTTGTTGCTCTCTAGCTGCTCGCTTCCCAGTCTCTTTCTAACCTTCACCTATAATAAGCGGGAATACTGCTTGTGCATCCACTTCCATATACCCCAAAGTTATTCCACATGAGTCCACTATACCTTCCTATATGCGGTATTTACCTGCCGTTCCAAGTAAATTTGTATGTGCGAAACTCTAAACCTTCAAATGAAATTCTGTTTTGTATGCTCGAACAGCTCATGTATCAACTAGGGATGTCTATATCTTCCATGCTAGGTGGGTTATTCTCACGATGAGTGGACTCCGCTCATCATTCATGAGAAAATGGCTGGTAACCGGGATGCCTAGTCCCATGCTCAAAATCATAATAATTAAACAAAACTCCCCCAGGGCTGTTGCTTGTTTGGACGGTACCCCGTGGATTCGGATGGCCGTGGTGTGTGCTTGTTGGTGGTTGGGGGAGTATAAACTTTAGCATTCTGTTTGGGAACCGCCTATAATGTGCGTAGCATGGGAAATGTCGATATTCTTGGTTGTTATGTTGACAATGAAAGTATACCGCTCAAAATGTTATTCATCTCTATTTCAAAATCGAGCTCTGGCACCTCTACAAATCCCTGCTTCCCTCTGCGAAGGGCCAATCTATTTAGTTTTATGCAGAGTCATCATCCTCTTATCAAAGAGCACTAGTAGGAGAGCACCTCCGTCATTGCATGTATTACTATTAATTTGCATTGAGTATG
This sequence comes from Secale cereale, assembly GCA_902687465.1. Lineage (NCBI taxonomy): Eukaryota > Viridiplantae > Streptophyta > Magnoliopsida > Poales > Poaceae > Secale > Secale cereale. The sequence continues at coordinate 685,312,722 of LR738709.1, read as the reverse complement.
ATCATGACTGGATCTCTTTTACCATGAATTACAATGTCTAGTCAGTCCTTGATCCATAAAGGTGCTCTGCATTTATGTTTTGCGGTCTCAGAAAGGGCTAGTGAGATACCATCTTGTTATATCATATCATGATTGTTTTGAGAAAGTGTTGTCATCCGAGGTTTATTATTATTGCTTGCTAGTTGATTATGCCATTGATTTGAGTAGTCTTGAGACCTGAAAGTTATTGTGAATGTGGTTAGTTCATGATCTTGTTGAAAACCTGAATGATAGCTTACATATTTACAACAACAAGAGCAAACCGAGTTTGTCAAAGTTTTTCTTTATCACTTTCAGTTTATCAACTGAATTGCTTGAGGACAAGCAAAGGTTTAAGCTTGGGGGAGTTGATACATCTCCAACGTATCTACTTTTCCAAACCCTTTTGCCCTTGTTTTGAACTCTAACTTGCATGATTTGAATGGAACTAACCCGTACTGACACTGTTTTCAGTAGAACTGCCATGGTGTTATTTTTGTGTAGAATAAAAAGTTATCGGAATCTCCTGAAAATCAACGGAGAATTATTTCGGAAAATATAAAAAATACCTGCAAGAAGATCCACACCAAGGGGCCTTGGGCCTGTCCACGAGGGTGGGGGGCGCGCCCCCTGCCTCGTGGGCCCCCTGGTGCCTTACCGACGTACCCCCAGATCCTATATCTTCCGTTTCGGGGAGGAAAAAAATCAGGGAGAAGGAATTATCGCGTTTCACAAGACGAAGCCGCCGCCAAGCCCTAATCTCTCTCGGGAGGGCTGATCTGGAGTCCGTTCGGGGCTATGGAGAGTGGAGATCGTCGCCACCGTCATCATCCACCTTCCTCCATCACTGATTCCATGATGCTCACCGCCTTGTGTGAGTAATTCCATCGTAGGCTTGCTGGACGGTGATGGGTTGGATGGGATCTATCATGTAATCGAGTTAGTTTTGTTAGGGTTTGATCCCTAGTATCCACTATGTTCTGAGATTGATGTTGCTATGACTTGGCTATGCTTAATGCTTGTCACTAGGGCCCGAGTGCCATGATTTCTGATCTGAACCTATTATGTTTTTATGAATACATGTGTTCTTGATCCTATCTTGCAAGTCTATAGTCACCTACTATGTGTTATGATCTGGCAACCTCGAAGTGACAATAATCGGGACCACTCCCGATGATGACTATAGTTTGAGGCGTTCATGTATTCTCTATGTGTTAATGATTTGGTCCAGTACTCTATTAAAAGGAGGCCTCAATATCCCTTAGTTTCCAATAGGACCCCGCTGCCACAGGAGGGTAGGACAAAAGATGTCATACAAGTTCTTTTCCATAAGCACGTATGACTATATTCGGAATACATGCCTACATTGTATTGATGAACTGGAGCTAGTTCTGTGTCACCCTAGGTTATAACTTCTACATGATGAATTGTATCCGACATAATTTCCCATCACCGATCCAATGCCTACGAGCTTTTCCTATATTGCTTGTTGCTTATCTACTTTTCCGTTGCTACTATCACAAAAACTAAAAAACACTATCGTTACTTTTATTGCTGCTACCGCCACATTCATATTACTTTGCTACTAAACTATCTTGCTGCAGATACTAAGTTTCCAGGTGTGGTTGAATTGACAACTCAGCTGCTAATACTTAACAGTATTCTTTGGCTCCCCTTGTGTCGAATCAACAAATTTGGGTTTAATACTTTACCCTCGAAAACTGTTGCGATCTCCTACACTTGTGGGTTATCACCTACTAACCCGAAGGCACAGTCCAGATTGCTGTTTTTTGCCTGTTTCAGGGTTTTGCAGAAAAAGAATATCAAATGGAGTGCAAACGGAATGAAACCTTCGCGAGAGATATTTTTGGAGAAAATCACGCACGGGAGACTTGAGAACCACGGAAGGGGAGCCACGCGGTGCCCACGAGGGTGGGGGGCGCGCCCCCCTTCTCAGGGCGCGCCCCTACCTCGTGGGCCCCTCGAGCGTCCCCCGGTGTCCTCCTTCCTCCTATATAAGTCTACGTACCCCAAAACCATCAGCAAAAGAGAGAAAACCCTAATTCCACCGCCGTAAACTTCTGTTCCAGTGAGGTCCCATCTTGGAGCTTGTTCCGGAGCTCCGCCGGAGGGGGGATCCATCACGGAGTGCTTCTACATCATCTTCATCACCCTCACCATGAGTTGTGAGTAGTTTACCTTAGACCTTCGGGTCCATAGCTAGTATCTATATGGCTTCTTTTGTCTCTCTGGATCTCAATACAAAGTTCTCCTTGGTCTTCGAGGAGATATATTCGATGTAATCTCTTTTTGCGGTGTGTTTGTCGAGATCCGATGAATTGTGAGTTTATGATCAAGATTATCTATGAGAAATATTTGGTTCTTCTCTGAACTCTTTATGTGTGCTCATAATATCCTTGCAAGTCTCTTCGAATTATTGGTTTGGTTTGGCCCACTAGATTTATAGTTCTTCAATGGGAGAAGTGATTGGCTTTGGGTTCAATCTTGCGGTGTCCTTTCCCAGTGACAGTAGGGGAAGCAAGGCACGTATTGTATTGTTGCCATCGAGGATAAAAAGATGGGGTTTATATCATATTGCTTGAGTTTATCCCTCTACATCATGTCATCTTGCTTAAGGCGTTACTCTGTTCTTATGAACTCAATACTCTAGATGCATGCTGGATAGCGGTCGATGTGTGGAGTAATAGTAGTAGATGCAGGCAGGAGTCGGTCTACTTGTCTCGGACGTTATGCCTATATACAATGATCATGCCTAGATAGTCTCATAATTATTCGCTTTTCTATCAATTGCTCGATAGTAATTTGTTTACTCGCTATAGAATATCGCTATCATGAGAGAAGCCACTAGAGAACACTATGCCCCCCGGGTCTATTCTCAACATATCAATCTACATCTACTTTACTTTTCCCGCTTTTACTTTCTGTTCTTATAAACAAAAATACCAAAAATATAAACTATCATGTCTATCAGATATCACTTTCGTAAGTGACTCTAAAGGGATTGACAACCCCTTATCGCGTTGGCTGCGAAGTTCTTATTTGTTTGTGCACGTGCGAGGAACTCGCGCGTGGTCTCCTACTGGATTGATACCTTGGTTCTCAAAAACTGAGGGAAATACTTACGCTACTGTGCTGCATCTCCCTTTCCTCTTCGAGGGAATACAACACAAGCTCGAGAAGTAGCAAGAAGAATTTCTGGCGCCGTTGCCGGGGAGGCTTACGCAAAAGTCATTTGCCAAGTACCTATCACAAACCCTTATCCTTCACATTACATTTTTTCCTCTCGTTTTCCTCTCCCCAACTTCACCCTTGTCGTTTTATTTGCCCATCTTCTGTCGTGTGTTTATCGTTCGCTTGCTTCTTGTTTGCTTGTGTGTGTTGGATTGCTTGCTTGTCACTATGGCTCAGAACAATACCAAATTGGGTGACTTCTCCAATACCAACAATAATGATTTTATTAGCACTCCGATTGCTCCTATTGCCAATGCTGAATCTTGTGAGATCAATGCTGCTTTGTTGAATCTTGTCATGAAAGATCAATTCTCCGGCCTTCCGAGTGAAGATGCCGCTACCCATCTAAACAACTTTGTTGATTTGTGTGATATGCAAAAGAAAAGGGATACAGATAACGATATTGTTAAATTGAAGTTATTTCCGTTTTCACTTAGAGATCGTGCTAAAACTTGGTTTTCCTCTTTGCCTAGAAATAGTATTGATTCGTGGAATAAGTGCAAATATGCTTTTATCTCTAAATATTTCCCTCCTGCTAAGATCATCTCTCTTAGAAACGATATTATGAACTTTAAGCAACTAGATCATGAGCATGTTGCACAAGCTTGGGCGAGAATGAAATTAATGATACGTAATTGCCCTACTCATGGTTTGAATCTATGGATGATTATTCAGAACTTTTATGCTGGCTTGAATTTTGCTTCTAGAAATCTTTTAGACTCGTCCGCAGGAGGCACTTTCATGGAAACTACCTTAGGAGAAGCTACCAAACTCCTAGATAATATTATGGTTAATTATTCTCAATGGCACACCAAAAGATCTACTAGTAAAAAAGTGCATGCTATTGAAGAAATTAATGTCTTGAGTGGAAAGATGGATTGTCGGTGTACTAAAGTGGGGGTACCTTAGTATCCCGAACTTGTGCACGGGCAGTTGCAGCGTCCCGCGGCAAGGCTTGGCAAGCGGCCGCCAAGATCCTCCGAGGTCCCCTTGGGGCCATTCAAGAACAAAGTATCAAGTCAAGGAGACAAGACCCCGGCAAGTGGAGCTTGCCGGGAAGACCACTCAAGGCACAAGACCCTGGCAAGAGGAGCTTGCCGGGAAGGCCAATCGAGGCATCTCAAGGAACTTGCCGCGACGCACCACACGTCCCGGCAAGGCCTGGTGAGCGACAAGCTCCCAGGCGCGACAAGATAGCCACCGCAGCAAGGCGTTTGCCGCGGCAAACTTCCACTCAGCACCCGCGCTCCAGCACATCCATCAACGTGTCGCTCTGGGACCCTTCCAGGCGCACGTGGCGGAAGGCTGTGCAGCTGATACGTCCAAAACGTATCTATAATTTCTGCTTGCTCCATGCCTCTTTTGTGTGATATTGCTATGATATTTATGCACTTCCATACACTTTTGATCATATTTGGACTAACCTATTAACTCAGTGCACCTCAGTGCCAGTTTCTGTTTTTTTGCTGTTTTTGTATTTCAGGTTTTCCCATTACGTAAATTGCCAGAAAAATCCCGGGAAAAATATATGAAAAATCAGCGTTCCGGAAGCTTCCTTGCGGCCCAAGTAGGGCCGGAGGGGGGCCACCGGGCTCCAGGCGGCCAGAGGGCGCGGCCCCCCCTCCTGGCCGCGCCGCCAGGGCGCCTGGGCCCCCCAGGCCTCCTCTGACGCCCCCTTTGGCATATATTTACACCGCGTCCCGAAACCCTCGAGGACGGAACCCTTTTTCGCGATCTCATCTCTGTTCTGCCGCCGCCGCGCTTCCAAGATCGCGAGCACAAGGAGAACTCTTCCCGGCACCCTGCCGGAGGGGAGGATCACCACCGGGAGCCTCTCCACCACCATGGACGCCTCCCGGATGAGTTGTGAGTAGTCTCCCTTGGACCATGGGTCCATGACCAGTAGCTATGTGATGTTCTCCTCCCCTCTTTGTTCTTCACCGATTAGACCTCGTGAGCTGCCCTACATGATCGAGGCACATATGTAATCCTTATGCTGTTGCTATGATGAGTTTGCTGGGATCCGATGGATTATGAGATTATGTTCAGATTGTGTGTGAGTAATATATATATTTGATTCACCTCTTTTATATTTATGTTCTTGAGTAATTCTTGCATGTTCTCCGTTGCTGTTTATTGCTTTGGCCAAGTAGTAGGTAGTAACTCCAAGAGGGAACGTTATGCTTGATTGTGGGTTCATGCCCCTCGATGACTAGCTTGAGTGACAGAAACATGAGTCTAGGGGATGTGCTGTTGCCACAAGGGGGAAAACAACGGTGCTTGTACTCGCGGGTGCAAGGATTGTTTACTTTACGCAAAGTTCTTTTAATGCAGTTGTCTGTTGCTTTGAGTTTACACTATGGGTGGGACTCGCAACTTAATACCAGCGAGATGTTCTGGATAGATATCTCAAGGTGGATGATTAGTACTAGATGCAGATGGATTTCGGTCTACTTGCCTTGGCGTACCGCCCATGCTTTGAACCTCTACCTTTCTTGCAGCATAGTTAGCATTGGTTTGCGCACATAATCCTGTCAATTGCCCAGCTGTAATTTGTTTACCTCGCTTAGCTGTTTTATCGTCTTTTGGGAGAGAGACAGCACTAGTGAACATCATGGGACCCCGGTCCATATTACCATCACTGATCACATCCGCTATTTACTTTCTGTTCTTACTTACTAGTTGCAGTTATACCTATCACTATTATCTCTTGCGTTTGATCCTTTGTAAACGACAAGGCCGGAGGGATTGACAACCTCTCTGTACTCGTTGGGAGCAAAGGTATTTGTATCTGTGTGCAGGTCCAGTCAATTGCTAAATATCTGGCGCCGTTAGCAGTTGACACCTTCTTGTTGAACCTTGGAGTCTCAGGGGAATTCGATCCTTGGTATCTTTGCCAAGGGAAAACTACCCGCTACACTGCATCTCAAACCTTCCACTTGGGGTAACCAACGAGGGGCGAGAAGCCATCAAGCAAAGTTTTCTGGCGCCGTTGCCGGGGACTCCACTCTTCAAGATAGGGGAGTTGCACGCTATCTTTTACCTTTGCTTTTTAGTCTTGTTAGTTTACCTTTCAGTTTTGCTTTAGTTCCCTTTATAAAAAATCACAAAAATAGTTATCTTGCTTGCTTGCTGCTATGGGTTCCACCGAGAACACCAAGTTGTGTGACTTCACTAGTCATAACAACGATGACTTTATCTGCACACCTATTACTACACCTGCCACTTCAGCACCTTCTTATGAAATTAAACCTGCTTTACTGAACCTAGTTATGAAAGATCAATTCTCCGGTGCTGGAGATGATGCTGCTTTACACTTAAACAATTTTGTTGAACTCTGTGATATGCAAAAGTACCAAGAAATAGATGGTAATATTGTTAAGCTTAAGCTTTTTCCTTTCTCCTTGAGAGGAGGAGCTAAAATTTGGTTTCAATCTTTGCCTAGAAATAGCATAGATTCTTGGGACAAGTGCAAGGATGCCTTTATTGGAAAGTACTATCCAGCTGCTAAAATTATCCAACTAAGGAGTAACATAATGAATTTTAAACAATTGGATAATGAACACGTTGCCCAAGCTTGGGAACGCATGAAATCTCTTGTCAAGAACTGCCCTACTCATGGTTTGACTACTTGGATGGTTATCCAAACTTTTTATGCATGCTTGAACTTTACCTCGCGGAACTTGTTAGATTCGGCCGCGGGAGGAACCTTTATGTCAACTACACTTGGTGCTGCCACAAAGCTTCTCGATGAGATGATGACCAATTATTCCCAATGGCACACCGAACGCGCTCCAACAGGTAGGAAGGTAAACTCTGTCGAGGAGATTTCCTCCCTAAATGAAAAAGTTGACTTGATCATGTCTCTACTTTCCAAGCAATCTTCTATTGATCCTCGTGATGTTCCTTTAAATTCTTTGATTGCTCAAGATCAAGTAGATGTGAACTTTATCTCTAGAAACAATTTCAATAACAATGCTTATAGGAGTAATTTTGGTAGCAATCCTAGACCGTTCCCCTCTAATAACTATGGGAACAACAATGCTTATCCTAGCACCAAGAACTCCACTTCTGAACTAGAGATTATGCTTAAAGATTTCATCACTACCCAAAAAGCCTTCAATAAGAGTGTAGAAGAAAAACTAGCCAAACTAGATGATCCCTCTTCGAAGGTAGACAATTTAGCCCATGAGGTAGAATTGCTTAAAATTAGAACTTCCCCTCTTGAGGAGAGGAAGACCACTCCTATGAATGCTATTCAAGTGCAAATTAATGAAAACATTAGGATGTTGGCTAAACTTAAAGAGAGATGGGATAGAGAAAAGGAGGAAGAAGATAGAATTAAGAACCTTCCTACCCACCACACTGTTGCTACTATCCAAGTTGTTGAGGATATCCAAACTCTTAGCACCCAATGCACTCCTGGTCCCATTGGACCTATTAATGGTGATACTATGACCATAGAAACTACCAAACAAGTGAGCCTAAAGGACACCACTACCACTTTACTTGATAGTAGTGACCTTGATTTTGATAATTGCACCCTTACCGAAGTTATTGATTTCCTTCACAAGATGTCTAGAGATCCCCGCACTAGTACACTTAATCTTGCCTTCACAGAGCATATCACTAATGCTCTCATCAAAGCTAGGGAGGAGATACTTAGGGTAGAAGCCTCCATACCTAGAAAGCTAGAAGATGGTTGGGATCCTATGATTAAAATTAAGTTGAATAACTTCTCTTGCTATGCTTTATGTGATGTTGGAGCTAGTACCTCCGTTATGCCCAAAAGAATATATGATATGCTTAAATTGAAACCTTTTGATTCTTGTTCTTTTGGTGTTCGTCTTGTTGATTCTTCCATAAAGAAACCTTTGGGGAGGATCGACGATGTTCTTATCATTGTCAATGACAATTATGTTCTCGTTGATTTTACCATTATGAATATTGAATGTGAACCTTCTTGTCCAATTATTTTGGGACGTCCTTTTCTTCGCACCGTGGGTGATATCATTGACATGAAAGAGGGGAATATAAGATTCCAATTTCCTCTCAAGAAAGGGATGGAACACTTCCCTAGAAAGAAGATTAAGTTACCTTTTGAGTCCGTTATACGGGCTAGCTATTCTTTTACTCTTGATAAAACTTGATCTCTTTGCATTATGCCTAGCTTAAAGGCATAAAAGAAAGCGCTTTTGGGAGGCAGCCCACAATGAATAAAATTTTGTTTTGATTTTGTTGTGTCTTGATGTTGTTACTACAGTAGCATCATCATTGTATCTTTACTTTTCAGCTTTGTGCCAAGTTTAGCCTCTGATTGCAAGAAAGTTCAAAAGTTGTGACGTGCTGTCCAGGAAACAGATTCTATCCTTGGATAGAAAAATTCGTATAAAATCACCAGATAATCTTTTTGGTCTGAATTGTTTCGACAGCATGCTCTATACAATTGGCTTTCGGGCGTCTGTTCTGAGTTTTTTGATTTGAGTGGCAGAAGTGCCCCGAAAAAATTATTTACTACCTGCTGGTCTGTTTTTCACAGATTCTGTCCTGTTTTGCCTTTCCTTCATTTTGCAAACCTTGAGCTTGCTTTTTCTTTGCAAAAACCTTTTGGCAATCCTGAGAAACAGTAGACCTTCAAGAATATCCTTATTTCCAGCAAGGAAAAATTATTTTATTATGGGTACTAACCTCGCTAATCAGATTATGATGAGTTATGTATGAAGGGAGTTTTCAAGTGTGCGAGGGAAGATGATAAAAAGATTCAGGAGTGTCAAACGCTCAAGCTTGGGGATGCCCCCATGCACCCCCAAGAAATATTCAAGAAGACTCAAGCGTCTAAGCTTGGGGATGCCCCCGTGCATCCCCTTCTCCATCAACATTATCAGTTCGTCTTTCGTTCCACTATATTTTAATCACTTCATGTGTTATGTGCTATGCTTGGAGCGTCTTGCTTTTAGTGTCCTTTTTAGTTTTCTTTAGCTTTGCTTGCTTTTCATAACGAGTTGGAACTCAGCCTTCTTTGTGTGGGAGAGAAACACGCTCCACTTCAACCTAGAACACAACATAGAACTTTCATGTTTATCTTTGCTGTGTATGTTCTTGGTCTTTCAATAGCTACTGTCATGCTTAGCTCTTAGTTTTCATGCTTTTCTTTTTAAAGAGCTTTTGTTTAGTTGGTTGCTGGAACTCTCTTGAATTATCACGCTTATCTTATTAAGAGAGAGTTGGCTTCTGTTGCACTGGTTGATATGTCTATGATAAAAATGCTATGTGCATAATGGTGCATAGTAGTTCATGTTTTCTTATGGTTAGTCTCAAATAGCTGGGGGGTTCTCAATGTGTTATTGGAGTACCAACATGATTTGTTTGCCTATGATGTGGTATGGTTTAGTGATATCTTCCTCCAAGAATTTATTTTGATTGACTTGGCATATGCTCACGCATATTTAAGATTGTAAAGAAAGTCCATCAAGCCTTGATGATCTTTAATTTCTGAGTAGCGATATACTTCCATGTCCGATTCAATGTTGCTTTGTCGCTCTGCATGATTATGACCGTCATTGCTCTCTTAGTTGGTCGCTCCCAGTCTTTTGCTAACCTTCACCTATACTAAGCGGACTGACTGCTTGTGCATCCAAAATCCTTTAAACCAGTTATGCCATATGAGTCCACCATACCTTCCTATACATGGTATTTACCTGCCATTCCTAACGAAGACTTTCATGTACCATCTCGAAATTAATCAAAAAAACATTTCTCTTTTGTGCCTCTGTTTTAGCTCATGAGGAAGAAGTATTTAATACATGATCTTTTTAAGTTGGACAAGCTTCACCCCGGGATTGCATGTCTAATGTGCAAACCCCTAATACGAGAAGGAACTGGCATAGAGTGCGCCCGGCTCATTAAAAAATAATACAACAAACAAACCCTCCTTCACGCTTTGTTCATGAGAAATCAGAAAACTTTGGCAGTGATAAACAAAGGAGATTAAGAGGATGTGATCGTCCTCATGCGGGAGCCGTTCCTCGAAACTTGTCCAGATCGAGAAGTAATTGAGTTATCTGCTAGCATTCGTTGACAAAATATGCATACCCCAAAAATAATTTTTACCTCTGTTTTAAAAACCAAGAGCTCTGGTACATGTTTAGTTTTTGTTTCCGACCACGGGTTTTCAACCTCGCCATCAAAAGCCACGGTTCGAGAGTCTCCACCTTCTTTAAAGCACCAACTATTGAGAGCATGATTGTCATTCTGAGTGTAATGTGCATTGTCCCAAAGTACCATTGTCTTTTGCATGATTATGATATCGTTTTTCTGAAATCATTGTATCTAGTCGTCACTTAAACCTTGGAGGTGCCCTGCATTTATGTTTTGCTTCACTAAAGGGGGCAAGCGAGGTACCACTTTGTCATATTTGCACACCATGCTCACTAGAAATCTATTTGATGTTTTAGTATCATATTATAAAACTTTCAGTTCTTTGTGGTTTTCTCATGAGGCAACTTAATTACTACAGATTCATTATCTCAGTAAGCACTTGTCATGTGACTGTGAAAAGTCCTTATATGGTTAATAGCATGTCACCACAGAAATTATGCTTGTTATCATTTACCTACTCGAGGACGAGCAGGAATTAAGCTTGGGGATGTTGATACGTCAAAAACGTATCTATAATTTCTGCTTGCTCCATGCCTCTTTTGTGTGATATTGCTATGATATTTATGCACTTCCATACACTTTTGATCATATTTGGACTAACCTATTAACTCAGTGCACCTCAGTGCCAGTTTCTGTTTTCTGCTGTTTTTGTATTTCAGGTTTTCCCATTACGTAAATTGCCAGAAAAATCTCGGGAAAAATATATAAAAAATCAGCGTTCCGGAAGCTTCCTTGCGGCCAAAGTAGGGCCGGAGGGGGGCCACCGGGGCTCCAGGCGGCCAGAGGGCGCGGCCCCCCTCCTGGCCGCGCCGCCAGGGCGCCTGGGCCCCCCAGGCCTCCTCTGACGCCCCCCTTTGGCATATATTTACACCGCGTCCCGAAACCCTCGAGGACGGAACCCTTTTTCGCGATCTCATCTCTGTTCCACCGCCGCCGCGCTTCCAAGATCGGGAGCACCAGGAGAACTCTTCCCGGCACCCTGCCGGAGGGGAGGATCACCACCGGGAGCCTCTCCACCACCATGGACGCCTCTCGGATGAGTTGTGAGTAGTCTCCCTTGGACCATGGGTCCATGACCAGTAGCTATGTGATGTTCTCCTCCCGTCTTTGTTCTTCACCGATTAGACCTCGTGAGCTGCCCTACATGATCGAGGCACATATGTAATCCTTATGCTGTTGCTATGATGAGTTTGCTGGGATCCGATGGATTATGAGACTATGTTCAGATTGTGTGTGAGTAATATATATATTTGATTCACCTCTTTTATATTTATGTTCTTGAGTAATTCTTGCATGTTCTCCGTTGCTGTTTATTGCTTTGGCCAAGTAGTAGGTAGTAACTCCAAGAGGGAACGTTATGCTTGATTGTGGGTTCATGCCCCTCGATGACTAGCTTGAGTGACAGAAACATGAGTCTAGGGGATGTGCTGTTGCCACAAGGGGGAAAACAACGGTGCTTGTACTCGCGGGTGCAAGGATTGTTTACTTTACGCAAAGTTCTTTTAATGCAGTTGTCTGTTGCTTTGAGTTTACACTATGGGTGGGACTCGCAACTTAATACCAGCGAGATGTTCTGGATAGATATCTCAAGGTGGATGATTAGTAGTAGATGCAGATGGATTTCGGTCTACTTGCCTTAGCGTACCGCTCATGCTTTGAACCTCTACCTTTCTTGCAGCATAGTTAGCATTGGTTTGCGCACATAATCCTGTCAATTGCAGCTGTAATTTGTTTACCTCGCTTAGCTGTTTTATCGTCTTTTGGGAGAGAGACATCACTAGTGAACATCATGGGACCCCGGTCCATATTACCATCACTGATCACATCCGCTATTTACTTTCTGTTCTTACTTACTAGTTGTAGTTATACCTATCACTATTATCTCTTGCATTTGATCCTTTGTAAACGACAAGGCCGGAGGGATTGACAACCTCTCTGTACTCGTTGGGAGCAAGTTATTTGTATCTGTGTGCAGGTCCAGTCAATTGCTAAATATCTGGCGCCCTTAGCAGTTGACACCTTCTTGTTGAACCTTGGAGTCTCAGGGGAATTCGATCCTTGGTATCTTTGCCAAGGGAAAACTACCGCTACACTGCATCTCAAACCTTCCACTTGGGGTAACCAACGAGGGGCGAGAAGCCATCAGCAGCCAGGGGTACACGGTGGCAAGCAGCGATGACAAGGCTACCGTCGTGGCGGACGGTGGCGCCCCTGACGGCCACTTTTTGCACTATTTGGGCGACGGCGACGGGCATTTAATGCCCTTGTCCCCTGCCGTCAGGGTTAGGTATAGAGCACTATACAAACACTGTTCCAACTACCACTCTTTTTACATTTTTACCCTCATCTGTGTTGCCACCTGTCGGTGACCCCTTTGACCTATAAAAGGAGGCCCATGCGCAACGTAGAGGGGGTTCCGAACATCGATCATTCTCCACGCTCGGTCTTGTTAGCGGTTAGAGTGTAGTGTTGCTCTCCTCGCTCCCGAGCCAAGAACTCAATAACAAACTAAAGCAGGAGTAGGGTTTTACGCATCCATGCGGCCCGAACCTGGGTAAACTGCTCGTGTGCTCGCCTCGATCCGCTCTTTGTGCATCCTCCGCCCCTGCCATACCGAGAAGGGGCTCCGGTCCCATAGGTGTTCGTGGGCGATCAGTTTCCCCGACATCTTTGGCGCGCCAGGTAGGGGCTGCGTCGAGGTTGTGTGAACCTGATCCGGCGTCCACACGAGCTAGATCTTCACCAACTTCACCAACTTCATCAACTTCATCGACTCCATCAGCATGTCGCCGAAGAAGAAGGCTTCGGAGGCAGCAGGTCCGTCCGCGTCGATCCCGCCACCGCCGGAGCCAACGGCTGGTGGAGTAGACGCCGACGGAAGAACGGACGTCGGCGAGGAAACTCACGGCGCCGCCAAGTCCAAGGACAAGACGGACGACCGGGCGCATTCCAAGGCCTCGGCGTCCGTACATGCATCGCGCCCATCTCAGGAGGCGCGGGACCGACAGCGACGTGGTACTCAAGGTACCATACGCTTGCTGAGCCAAGGTCAAGCTGGCGGATCTCGGGACGCTCAAGGCCAGCATGCACATCAACATGCTGGCACGAGCAAGGCGCGGTCGCCGGGACGGGATGCTGCTCCTTCTAACGTAGTTAGTAGTCCGAGCATATCCCGCTCCTCGCACCGTTCGCCACCACTACCCGCCACTCCAGCAGAAGCTCTAGCACGAGCTCAACTGCTTCTAGACTTCCCTCCAGCGGCAGACGAGGCCGACGACTGGAGGGCCACCATCCAGAGCCTCATCGCCTTCGCCAACGGCGACACCCCGCAGCAGCCAAGCACGTCGCGGCCGCGGCAAGTCAGCCAGGCGCAGGCCGATGGCGGCAAGACCGGTGGGGGTGCAACCACCGTGCACTCTCCGCCCCGGAGGCCAAAATCGCCGACTCGCCGGATCAACCTCGACGACGACTCCACCGCGTCATCAGATCCGCGAGCTCGCCGCGATCAGCGCCAAGTTCTCGACGATCGACAACAAGAGGACGCTCGAACCCGCATCGAGCGCCGGAGAGAAGAGCGGCGTCAATCCGACCAGCGCGCTGGGCCCGCTATTGACATGCACGCGCCCGGGGGACCAGGCGACTTGCCGTACGCGGTAGGTTGCCCTGCGTTCACTCGTGAGCTGCGGCAAGTCCAGTGGCCCAGCATGAAGAACTTCAAGCCCGACGTACCGGAGAAGTACGACGGCAAGACACATCCGTCGGAGTTCCTCAGCATCTACACCATCACGGTGCAGGCTGCTGGGGGACGAGACGAGAAGATACTCGCCAATTACTTCCCGCTGGTGCTCAAGCCAAACGTCAGGTCCTGGCTCATGCACTTGCCGGACAACTCCATTTCTTCTTGGGCTGACCTGTGCCGCCAGTTTGTCGGCGCCTTCATGGGCGGCCACAAGCCACATGGTCAGGAGAGTGACCTTCACCTGCTCGTCTAGAAGGAAGGAGAGCCCCTGCGCAAGTATATCCAAAGATTCAGCCGTGTCCAGCACAACATCCCAGACGTCCACCCTGCCGCGGTTATCAGCGCGTTCCACTAGAACGTGCGTAACCGTAGGATGAGGGAGGAGATGGCGATGTGCAAGATCAGGGACGTCAGCGAGCTGTACGCCCTGGCCGACAAGTGTGCATGCGCTGAAGAGGGGAGGAAACTCCCCGGAGAGGATACAGGAGCAGGGGGATTTGACAGTGAAGATGCCGCCCCGGCAAAGAAAAACCGGCGGCGGAACAACAGGAAGAAGAAGAACAAGGAAGTGCTAGTCATTGAGCAGTCCGGCAAGGAGGCTGGCGCCAAGAAAGCCCAAGTTGGTAGCTCCGGCAAGGAGACTGCCGCATGCACCAACTGCCAGGCTGTGGCGGCCGCCGACAAGCAGGACGGCACCGACAAGCAGTATTGCAAAATCCACTGCACCAAGGGCCACAACCTCCAGAACTGCAAGAGGGTCGAGTACCTCGTCGAGCAGCAAAAAGCTGAGTACGAGCGACGCGACAAGGAGAAGGCTTAAGGAGGTGATGGCGGATTCGGTAAGAAGCGGCCTTTCAATGGCCTGGGAGGACGCCGCGGCAAGGCCAAGCAGCGACAAGGAGATAGACCTCCCCGCGGCCGCGACAAGGATGAAGACGACGACGAAGATGAAGACATGGATGAAGGAGAGACCAGCGAGCAGGAGTTTCAGAAAGCAACGGAGGTTTTGTGCGTTGACGACGGTGCTTCTCTGCATACTTTGCACCGCCAACTCAAGCAGTGGGTGCGTGAAGTCAATGCGGCAGAACCACCTGTCGAATCACGCAAACTTCTGAAGTGGTCCAACACGCCTATCATCTTCGATATTGAGGACCACCCTGATCGCACGACTGCGGTCGGGTGCTTGCCGATGTTGGTTTCACCAACTATCCGCAACCTCAAGGTCACCAAGATGTTAGTTGATGGCGGGGCCGGCCTGAACTTGATCTCCTCCGCTGTGGTCCAGAAGCTTCAGATCCCCGACAGTGAGCTCGAAGAAACTGGCACATTCCAAGGAATTAACCTGGGAAGGAGCAAGCCGAAGGGGAAGATCACGCTGCCAGTGACGTTTGGCGGCGAGCTAACCTTCAGGACTGAGAGGATCACTTTCGACGTTGCCGATATCCCATTGCCCTACAATGGGATACTTGGCCGTCCAGCGCTCGCCAAATTCATGGCAGCCTCTCATTACGCCTACAATATGCTAAAGATGCCAGGCCCGATAAGCATCATCTCTGTCTCTGGCGACAAGAAGGATGCCCTTATCTGTGCCAACAAGATTTACCGGGATGCGGCAGCCGCAACAGACAGCAAGACACTTGCCGCTGAAGCTCCCGAGGGGAAGAAGACCAAGTCCGGCAAGAGCTCTGGGGCCCACTCCGGCAAACGCACCTCTTCGGAGTGCTGCGCTGCCGTCGAGGACGCACCATCGAGCTCCACCGGCAAGTGCAAGAAGACGATGGCAGCTCCACCAGAGCCGAAGAAGGTGCCCGCCAAGGAGGACGGCACTGGTGGTACTTTCACCATCAGTGCCACGCTTGGCCCCAAATAGGAAAGCACGCTCATTACTTTCCTGCGGGTGAACGTCGATGTGTTTGCATGGCAACCATCTGGCATCCCCGGTGTTCCCAGGAAAGTGATTGAGCACAAGCTTGCCGTTTGTCCTCACGCGCGGCCCGTCAAGAAGAAGGTTAGAAAGCAAGCAGTGGAGCGCTAAGAGTTCATAGCAGAAGAAATCAAGAAACTGGGAGCAGCAGGCCTTGTCAGAGGTGTACTCCATCCCACGTGGTTGGCCAATCCTGTTGTCGTGCGCAAGGCAAACGGGAAGTGGAGGCTTTGTATCGACTTCACCGATGTGAATAAAGCTTGTCCCAAAGATCCATTTCCCTTGCCGCGCATCGACCAGATTGTAGACTCCACGGCTGGATGTGAGTTGCTTTCGTTTCTTGATGCATACTCAGGATACCATCAGATCTTCATGGCTGAGGAAGATGAAGAGAAGACCGCATTCATTACTCCATGTGGCACTTACTGTTTCATACGCATGCCTTTTGGTTTGAAGAATGCTGGTTCTACATTTGCAAGGGTGGTCCATACAGCTTTTGAGCCACAGATCCACAAAAATGTAGAAGCGTACATGGATGACATAGTGGTTAAGAGCAAGGACAGGGCTACCCTAGTTCAAGATTTAGATGAGACCTTTGCAAATCTGCGCAAGATCCAACTCAAGCTTAACCCCGAGAAGTGCGTGTTTGGAGTCTCTTCCGGCAAGCTTCTCTGGTTCTTCGTGTCTCAGAGGGGGATTGAAGCGAATCCCGACAAGATCAAGGCCATCGAGCAGATCGAAGCACCCAAGCGCGTCAAGGATGTACGAAGGCTTGCCGGCTGCGTGGCTGCTCTCAGCAGGTTTATCTCTAAGTCTGCTGAGCGCGCCCTGCCGTTTTTCAAAATTTTGAAAAGGGCAGGCCCAATGAAATGGACTCCGGAAGCGGAGGCTGCGCTGCAAGACTTGAAGAGGTACCTGTCTTCCACTCCAATACTTGTCGCACCTAAGCCACAAGAGAAGTTGCTGCTGTATCTGGCGGCGACCAATCAAGTGGTTAGTGCTGCGTTAGTGGCGGAGAGGGAGGCAGATGATGAGCCAGCGGCCGCGGCAAGCACGTCCAGCGACAAGCAGGGGGCTTCCCCGACAAGCTCTGGTCCCGACAAGGATGTATCTGCGCAGATGCAAGAGGAGATACGGAAGAAGATGGTGCAGCGCCCAGTCTACTTTGTCAGCTCCCTTCTGTAGGGGGCTAGGTCAAGGTACTCTGGAGTGCAGAAACTGCTTTTCGGCCTTCTCATGGCCTCGAGAAAGCTGCGCCATTACTTCCAAGCACATGAGATAACAGTTGTCACTCGCTTTCCGCTGAAGAGGATATTGCAAAATCCAGAGGCAACAGGCAGGATTGTTGAGTGGGCACTGGAACTGTCAAGCTTTGGCCTCAAGTTTGAAAGCACTTCAACTATCCAGAGCAGAGCATTGGCAGAGTTTATAGCAGAGTGGACGCCAACGCCAGATGAGGAAATCCCAGAGACAAGCATCCCCGTCAAGGAAGCAAGCAAAGAATGGATAATGTACTGTGATGGTGCCTTCTCGCTGCAAGGCGCAGGTGCTGGCGTGCTGCTTGTCGCGCCCACCGGAGAGCACCTCAAGTACGTGGTCCAAATGCATTTTCCCAAGGAGCAAGCGACAAACAATACTGCAGAGTATGAGGGTTTGCTTGCCGGTCTCAGGATCACAGCAGACCTTGGGATCAAGAAGCTTATTGTAAGGGGTGACTCGCAGTTGGTCGTCCGCCAAGTGAATAAGAATTACCAGAGTCCGTTGATGGAAGCGTACGTTGACGAAGTGAGAAAGCTTGAAGAGCACTTTGACAGCCTACAGATGGAGCATATTCCAAGAGCTCAGAACGACATCGCCGACGGCCTGTCAAAGTGCGCTGCACTTAAGTTACCTGTGGAACCAGGGATCTTTGTGCTCAAGTTGACTCAACCATCCGTAACACCATCGACTGGGCAAAGCAAGAAGAGGAAGTTGATTGTTGGCGACTATTTTCCGGCGGAGCTTCCCGAAGCCGCCGCCAAGAAGGTTCCCAAGATCAACGCCAATAATGCTGAGGAGCAATCCGCTCCGGCAAGTGCCAGGACCTATTTCGTTGAAGCGGAAGCTCCCGACAAGTTTTGCTCCGGCAAGCTTGCCGGGGATCGTCACGCTCCGGCTGAGACACAAGTTCTCGTCGTAGAAGCGGACGTTCCCGCAGCAGCAGATGTGCCTTTAGTCCTTGTTGTCGAGCCACAAGCTCCAGCATGGGCACATCAGATTGTCCGTTTCCTTCAGACAGGAGAACTTCCCGAAGAGCAAGAAGAAGCTGAAAGAGTAGCCCGGCAGTCAAGTATGTACTAGTTTCTCGGCAACGAATTGTACAGAAGAAGACTCAACGGTGTGAAATTGAAGTGTATTCCCCGGGAAGATGGGCAGAAGCTGTTGGCAGAGATACATGGAGGCATATGTGGCCACCACATTGGCGCAAGAGCACTTGCCGGCAAGGCTTTCCGGCAAGGTTTCTTTTGGCCAGAAGCCCTCCAGGATGCAACTGCACAAGTAACCAAGTGTGTAGCGTGCCAGTTCCATTCCAAGCAGATACACCAGCCAGCTCAAGCTCTCCAGACGATACCTTTATCCTGGCCATTTTCGGTCTGGGGGCTCGACATCCTCGGCCCCTTTCCCCGCGCAGCCAGGGGCTTTCAGTACTTCTACGTTGCCATCGACAAGTTCACAAAGTGGCCGGAAGTGGAACCAGTGAGAAAGGTGACCGCACAGTCAGCAGTCAAGTTCTTCAGGTCGATTGTTTGCCGTTTCGGGATCCCTAACAGGATCATCACCGACAACGGTACGCAAATCACGAGCCGCACCTTCATGCAGTACGTCCAAGACCTTGGCGCTAAGGTCTGCTTCGCTTCTGTTGCTCACCCGAGAAGCAACGGTCAAGCGGAGAGGGCAAATGCTGAAGTGCTGCGCGGCCTCAAGACAAGAACTTTCGACAGGCTGCACAAGTGCGGAAGAAACTGGATCGAGGAGCTGCCGGTGGTTCTTTGGTCGATCAGGACGACGCCAAATCGAGCCACTGGACAGACACCTTTCGCTCTTGTCTATGGAGCAGAGGCAGTTCTCCCCACGGAACTCGTATACGGGTCGCCTCGAGTGCTCGCTTATGATGAGCTCGAGCAAGAGCAGCTGCGACAAGATGACGCGCTGCTCCTTGAGGAAGACCATCTTCAGGCTGCTGTACGAGCTGCTCGCTACCAGCAAGCTTTGCGCCGCTACCATAGCCGCAAAGTTAACGCCAGAAGTCTCGAGGAAGGCGACCTTGTTCTTCGGCATGTTCAGTCCGCCAAGAATTCGAACAAGTTGACGCCGAAGTGGGAAGGCCCTTATCGGGTGAAACGAGTCACTAGGCCCGGCGCTGTCCGCCTTGAGACCGAAGATGGTGATACGTCCAAAACGTATCTATAATTTCTGCTTGCTCCATGCTTCTTTTGTGTGATATTGCTATGATATTGATGCACTTCCATACACTTTTGATCATATTTGGACTAACCTATTAACTCAGTGCACCATAGTGCTAGTTCCTGTTTTCTGCTGTTTTTCTATTTCAGGTTTCCCCCATATTAAAAGTGCTCCAAAAATTCCGGGAAAAATACAGGAAAAATCAGCGTACGGGAAGCTTCGTGAAGAACCAAAGCGGGGCCAGAGGGGAGCCAGGGGGGGCCTAGGCGGCCACCTGGCGCGGCCCCACCCTGGCCGCGCCAGGGGGGCGCCTGGGGCCCCAGCTCCGCCTCTAGTTGCCCCCCTACGCATATATATTCCTCTCGTCCCGAAACTATCGAGGACAGAACCCTTTTTCGCGATCTTGCCTCTGTTCTGCCGCCGCAGCGCTTCCAAGATCGGGAGCATCAGGAGATCTCTTCCCGGCACCCTGCCGGAGGGGAGAACCACCACTGGGAGCTTCTCCACCACCATGGACGCTTCCCGGATGAGTCGTGAGTAGTCCCCCTTGGACCATGGGTCCATGATCAGTAGCTATGTGATGTTCTCCTCCCCTCTTTGCTCTTCATGGTTTAGACCTCGTGAGCTGCCCTACATGATCGAGGCACATATGTAATATTTCTGCTGTTGCTCTGCTGAGTTTGCTGGGATATGATGGATTATGAGACTATGTTCAGATTGTGTTTGAGTAATATATTTGATTAACCTCTTTTATATCTTTGTTCTTGAGTAATTCTAGCATGTTCTCCGTTGCTGTTTATTGCTTTGGCCAAGTAGTAGGTAGTAACTCCAAGAGGGAGCGTTATGCTTGATTGTGGGTTCATGCCCCCTGATGACTAGCTTGAGTGACAGAAACATGAGTCTAGGGGATGTGCTGTTGCCACAAGGGAGAAAATAACGGTGCTTGTACTTGCGGGTGCAAGGATTGTTTACTTTACGCAAAGTTCTTTTAATGCAATTGTCTGTTGCTTTGAGTTTACACTTTGGGTGGGATTCGCAACTTAATACCAGCGAGATGTTCTGGATAGATATCTCAAGGTGGATGATTAGTAGTAGATGCAGATGGATTTCGGTCTACTTGCCTTGGCGTACCGCCCATGCTTTTGAGCCTCTACCTTTCTTTGCAGCATAGTTAGCATTGGTTTGCGCACATAATCCTGTCAATTGCCCAGCTGTAATTTGTTTACCTCGCTTTGTTGTTTTATTGTCTTTTGGGAGAGAGACATCACTAGTGAACATCATGGGACCCCGGTCCATATTACCACCACTGATCACATCTTCTATTTACTTCCTGTTTCTGTTTCCTAGTTGCAGTCATAGCTATCATTATTACCTCTTGTGTTTGATCCTTTGTAAACAACAAGGCCGGAGGGATTGACAACCTCTCTGTACTCGTTGGGAGCAAAGTTATTTGTATCTGTGTGCAGGTGCTGTCAACCGCTAAGTTTCTGGCGCCATTGACACCGACTTGTCGACCCTCGGAGTCTCACGGGATTCGATCCTTGGTATCTTTGCCAAGGGAAATTTGCCGCTACGCTACATCTCAACCTTCCACTTGGGGTAACCAACGAGGGGCGAGAAGCCATCAAGCAAGTTTCTGGCGCCGTTGCCGGGGACTCCACTCTTCAAGATAGGGGAGTTGCACGCTATCTTTTATCTTTGCTTTTTTAGTCTTGTTAGTTTACCTTTCAGTTTTTGCTTTAGTGTCCCTTACCAAAAATCACAAAAATAGTTATCTTGCGTGCTGCTGCATTGGGTTCCATCGAGAACACCAAGTTGTGTGACTTCACTAGTCATAACAACAATGACTTTATCTGCACGCCTATTGCTACACCTGCCACTTCAGCACCTTCTTATGAGATTAAATCTGCTTTACTGAACCTAGTTATGAAAGATCAATTCTTCGGTGCTGGAGATGCTGCTGCTTTGCACTTAAATAATTTTGTTGAGCTCTGTGATATGCAAAAGTACAAAGAAGTAGATGGTGATATTGTTAAGCTTAAGCTTTTTCCTTTCTCCTTGAGAGGAGGAGCTAAAATCTGGTTTCAATCCTTGCCTAGGAATAGTATAGGTTCTTGGGACAAGTGCAAGGATGCCTTTATTGGGAAGTACTACCCCCCTGCTAAAATTATCCAATTAAGGAGTAACATAATGAATTTTAAACAATTGGATAATGAACACGTTGCCCAAGCTTGGGAACACATGAAATCTCTTGTCAAGAACTGCCCTACTCATGGTTTGACTACTTGGATGGTTATCCAAACTTTTTATGTAGGCTTGAACTTTACCTCGCGGAACTTGTTAGATTCGGCCGCGGGAGGAACCTTTATGTCAACTACACTTGGTGCTGCCACGAAGCTTCTCGACGAGATGATGACCAATTATTCCCAATGGCACACCGAACGCGCTCCAACAGGTAGGAAGGTAAACTCTGTCGAGGAGATTTCCTCCCTAAATGAAAAAGTTGACTTGATCATGTCTCTACTTTCCAAGCAATCTTCTATTGATCCTCATGATGTTCCTTTAAATTCTTTGATTGCTCAAGATCAAGTAGATGTGAACTTTATCTCTAGAAACAATTTCAATAACAATGCTTATAGCAGTAATTTTGGTAGCAACCCTAGACCGTTTCCCTCTAATTCCTATTGGAACAACAATACTTATCCTAGCACCAGGAACTCCACTTCTGAACTAGAGATTATGCTTAAAGACTTCATCACTACCCAAAAAGCCTTCAATAAGAGTGTAGAAGAAAAACTAGACAAACTAGATAATCTCTCTTCTAAGGTAGACAATTTAGCCCATGAGGTAGAGTTGCTTAAAATTAGAACTTCTCCTCTTGAGGAGAGGAAGACCACTCCTATGAATGCTATTCAAGTGCAAATTAATGAAAACATTAGGATGATGGCTAAACTTAAAGAGAGATGGGCTAGAGAAAAGGAGGAAGAAGATAGAATTAAGAGCCTTCCTACCCACCACACTGTTGCTACTATTCAAGTTGTTGAGGATATCCAAACTCTTAGCACCCAATGCACTCCTAGTCCCATTGGACCTATTAATGGTGATGCTATGACCTCAACCGTAGAAGAAGAAACTCCTATGACCATAGAAGCTACCAAACAAGTGAGCCTAAGGGACACCACTACCACTTTACTTGATAGTAGTGACCTTGATTTTGATAATTGCACCCTTTCTGAAGTTATTGGTTTTCTTCACAAGATGTCTAGAGATCCCCACACTAGCACACTTAACCTTGCCTTCACGGAGCATATCACTAATGCTCTCATCAAAGCTAGGGAGGAGAAGCTTAGGGTAGAAGCCTCCATACCTAGAAAGCTAGAAGATGGTTGGGATCCTATGATTAAAATTAAGTTGAATAACTTCTCTTGCTATGCTTTATGTGATGTTGGAGCTAGTACCTCCGTTATGCCCAAAAGAATGCATGATATGCTTGAATTGAAACATTTTGATCCTTGTTCTTTTGGTGTTCGTCTTGTTGATTCTTCCATAAAGAAACCTTTGGGGAAGATCGACGATGTTCTTATCATTGTCAATGACAATTATGTTCCCGTTGATTTTACTATTATGGATATTGAATGTGAACCTTCTTGTCCAATTATTTTGGGACTTCCTTTTCTTCGCACCGTTTGTGCTATCATTGACATGAAAGAGGGGAATATAAAATTCCAATTCCCTCTCAAGAAAGGGATGGAACACTTCCCTAGAAAGAAGATTAAGTTTCCTTTTGAGTCCGTTATACGGGCTAGCTATTCTCTTACTCTTGATAAAACTTGATTTTCTCTTTTTGCATCATGCCTAGCTTAAAGGCATAAAAGAAAGCGCTTTTGGGAGGCAGCCCACAACGAATTAGGTTTTATTTTGCTTTTGTTGTGTCTTGATGTTTGTTACTACAGTAGCATCATCATTGTATCTTTTCTTTTCAGCTTTGTGCCAAGTTTAGCCTCCGATTGCAAGAAAGTTCAAAAGTTGTGACGTGCTGTCCAGAAAACAGATTCTGTCCTTGGACAGAAAATTCGAATAAAATCACTAGATCATATTTTTGATCTGAATTTTTTTGACAGCGTGCTCTATACAATTGGCTTTCGAGCGTCTGTTCTGAGTTTTTTGATTTGAGTTGCAGAAGTGCCATGAAAAAATTATTTACTACCTGCTGGTCAGTTTTCACAGATTCTGTCCTGTTTTGCCTTTTCTTCGTTTTGCAAACCTTGAGCTTGCTTTTTCTTTGCAAAAACCTTTTGGCAATCTTGAGAAACAGTAGCTCTTCAAGATTATCTTTATTTCCAGGAGGGAAAAATTATTTTATTGTGGGTACTAACCTCGCTAATCAGATTATGATGAGTTATGTATGAAGGGAGTTTTCAAGTGTGCGAGGGAAGATGATAAAAGAAGATTCAGGAGGGTCAAACGCTCAAGCTTAGGGATGCCCCCGTGCACCCCCAAGAAATATTCAAGAAGACTCAAGCGTCTAAGCTTGGGGATGCCCCCATGCATCCCCTTCTCCATCAACAATTATCAGTTCGTCTTTCGTTCCACTATATTTTAATCGCTTCATGCGTTATGTGCTATGCTTGGAGCGTCTTGCTCTTAGTTTCCTTTTTAGTTTTCTTTAGCTTTGCTTGATGTTCATAACAAGTTAGAACCCAGCTTTCTTTGTGTGGGAGAGAAACACGCTCCACTTCAACCTAGAACACAACATAGGATTTTCATTCTTATCTTTGCTGTGTGTGTTCTCTGTCTTTTCTTAGCTGCTGTCATGTTTAGCTCTTAGTTTTCATGCTTTTCTTTTTAAAGAGCTTTTGTTTAGTTGGTTGCTGAACTCTCTTGAGTTTCCATGTTTATCTTGTTAAGAGAGTTTGCCTGTTGCACTGAGTTGTGTATCTTAACTTAAAGTAGGTAATTGAGGTTGCTATTTAATTTTAGTAGTAACTTGCAATAGTTTTGAGGTATTGCCATGAGTAATGTCTGAACTTTTGGTGCAAGAGCTTTAGCCTATTAGTGATAGATGTCGTATTTTGGGCAATCCGTGTTTATTTTCGAAAACCTACAAAATAGTTGAGAACTTTAGCTACTAAATGGATCACTAATCTTTGGAGGGATCGAATATTAGAGTACACTCACATACCATGAGTCGAGGATGCGCAAGGATAACCAAACCCCCATACACTCCTCCTCGGGGTACTTGTCTCTTTGTGAACCTCCTAATTAGTTTGAGAGTTACCGATAATAAGTGCATGAGTTCTTCGGACTAATGTGAGTATTCGAAAGTTGACACTTCCACCTAGCCATATTTTTCTAGCCTCTTCGGTACCGTGCATTGCCCTTTCTCACCTCGAGAGTTGGCGCATACTTCGCCGGTGCATCCAAATCCTTGGCACGATACGCTCTGTCATCATAAGCCTCATTATCTCCTTCCTCAAAACAGCCACCATACCTACCTATCAAGGCATTTCCATAGCCTTTCCGAGATACATTGCCATGCAACATCCATCTTCTCATGACTTGATCTTCATGTCATACATGCTTTTTGCTTGGTCGATGAGCCGCATGCTAGTTGGGCCTTGCCCTAATCATTGCTACATGACGCGCTAGTATCATTGCATATCCTGCTACACTGGCAGAGGCATACATTTGCATACATCATGATAGTTTCATTTTCTTTATGTTGAGTACTTTTGTAAAGTGTGAAAGATCTTCTATACTGCTTGTAATATATAGAGTGTTGCCCCTAAAGTGAGGAAAAGATCCCAAATAGGACAAATCAAAAGATCCCAAAGAGGACAAAATCAAAAGATCCCAAAGAGGACAAATGAGAGTTAAATAGAAAGAGCCATTGAGGCCACAAAAAAAAAGAAATAAAAAGAGAGAAGGGGCACACTACTATTCCTTTTGAGAGATCCACACTCATACTCCATCTTATACCTTGTACTCCATAGAGATTATCATTCATGCATATAGCTATGTGGGGACCTTCACACTATAGAACTTGGCTTGTATATTCCAATGATGAGCCTCCTCAAAAGAGCTCTAGGTCTTCTTGAGCAAGCAAGTTGGATGCACCCCCACTAGTTCCATTGGAGAGCTTACCTTAGCTCATATGTGCATCTGTTGCATGGCAATCCCTACTCCTCACATCATATCTATCATTTGGCTTTCTCTCGCCTATGATTGTCCTCATTGATGTGAGCCTTTCACACCTTTTTTGTCTCCCCCCTTCATCATTTTTCTCTCTTTGCCATCCTAAGTGTCGACTTTCTTGCTTACGCTCATCCATTGCATGTGTGCTCAAAATATCGAAAGGGAGTGGATCATTTTGACTTGTACCTGGCTGTTGGTCTGGGGATGAGTCAAGATAAGATTCCAAAGAAGACCAAGTGTGAAACTTTAGTAGATTAAGTTCTCAACAATACAAAAACTATGTTTTACTCTCTCGTATATCCCTATCCCCTTTCTTGCACGCAAACACCATTTGGAGACATTCGAGTCACAGACAGCGAGAGCTTTTGCACCTTTATGTTCTTATGTTGCTTGTTACAATGCTAATATAGATTCTTGCTTGTTATGACTTGAATTGAATTACATGCCTTGATTGCTTTACTTAAAAAGTTCTTATATGGTTGGTAGCATGTCACCACAGAAATTATGCTTGTTATCATTTACCTACTCGAGGACGAGCAGGAATTAAGCTTGGGGATGTTGATACGTCCAAAACGTATCTATAATTTCTGCTTGCTCCATGCTTATTTTGTGTGATATTGCTATGATATTGATGCACTTCCATACACTTTTGATCATATTTGGACTAACCTATTAACTCAGTGCACCACAGTGCCAGTTCCTATTTTCTGCTGTTTTTCTATTTCAGGTTTCCCCCATATTAAAAGTGCTCCAAAAATTCTGGGAAAAATACAGGAAAAATCAGCGTACGGGAAGCTTCGCGAAGAACCAAAGCAGGGCCAGAGGGGAGCCAGGGGGGGCCCAGGCGGGCACCTGGCGTGGCCCCACCCCTGGCTGCGCCAGGGGGGCGCCTGGGGCCCCAGCTCCGCCTCTGGTTGCCCCCCTTCGCATATATATTCCTCTCGTCCCGAAACCCTCGAGGACGGAACCCTTTTTCGCGATCTCGCCACTGTTCCGCCGCCGCAGCGCTTCCAAGATCGGGAACATTAGGAGAACTCTTCCCGGCACCCTGCCGGAGGGAAGAACCACCACCGGGAGCTTCTCCACCACCATGGACGCTTCCCGGATGAGTCGTGAGTAGTCCCCCTTGGACCATGGGTCCATGATCAGTAGCTATGTGATGCTCTCCTCCCCTCTTTGCTCTTCATGGTTTAGACCTCGTGAGCTGCCCTACATGATCGAGGCACATATGTAATCTTTCTGCTGTTGCTCTGCTGAGTTTGCTGGGATCTGATGGATTATGAGACTATGTTCAGATTGTGTTTGGGTAATATATTTGATTAACCTCTTTTATATCTTTGTTCTTGAGTAATTCTAGCATGTTCTCCGTTGCTGTTTATTGCTTTGGCCAAGTAGTAGGTAGTAACTCCAAAAGGGAGCGTTATGCTTGATTGTGGGTTCGTGCCCCCTGATGACTAGCTTGAGTGACAGAAACATGAGTCTAGGGGATGTGCTGTTGCCACAAGGGAGAAAACAACGGTGCTTGTACTTGCGGGTGCAAGGATTGTTTACTTTACGCAAAGTTTCTTTTAATGCAGTTGTCTGTTGCTTTGAGTTTACACTTTGGGTGGGATTCACAACTTAATACCAGCGAGATGTTCTGGATAAATATCTCAAGGTGGATGATTAGTAGTAGATGCAGATGGATTTCGGTCTACTTGCCTTGGCGTACCGCCTATGCTTTTGAGCCTCTACCTTTCTTTGCAGCATAGTTAGCATTGGTTTGCGCACATAATCCTGTCAATTGCCCAGCTGTAATTTGTTTACCTCGCTTTGCTGTTTTATCGTCTTTTGGGAGAGAGACATCACTAGTGAACATCATGGGACCCCGGTCCATATTACCACCACTGATCACATCTTCTATTTACTTCCTGTTTCTATTTCCTAGTTGCAGTCATAGCTATCATTATTACCTCTTGTGTTTGATCCTTTGTAAACAACAAGGCCGGAGGGATTGACAACCTCTCTGTACTCGTTGGGAGCAAAGTTATTTGTATCTGTGTGCAGGTCCTGTCAACTGCTAAGTTTCTGGCGCCGTTGACACCTACTTGTCGACCCTCGGAGTCTCACGGGATTCGATCCTTGGTATCTTTGCCAAGGGAAATTTGCCGCTACGCTACATCTCAACCTTCCTCTTGGGGTAACCAACAAGGGGCGAGAAGCCATCAGATGGCTTTCCGGTGAGCAACTCCTGGCACATTGAGCATCTTCGCAAGTTTTAACCATAAGGCGCGGTTGCCGTGATCCGCTCCGGCAACCACCTTTTGTACAAGTCTTGCCGCTGTTGCATGTAATCCTTTGTACAAAGCCGGGTGCAGACCCCGTGCATCAGTAAAGCCTGTGTGCCCCGCACATCTTGTCATTTCATGCTTTTTTGCCTTTTGCATGTATTACCTGACACTTTGTGCAGCACCTATCCCCGGTAAGCAATAACGAGCCCAAAGGCTCCATATCTGTATTCTCTCTTCTATCTTTTCTCTCAAGGAGAAGAAGGTTACCTCGCGCACAAGTTTGCCGGGGGGGGGGGAGGAAGATAGTGGTATGGACCAAGCGCCATTCAAGTAATCCTTGCCTTGCCGGGAAGCAGACAGCACAAAAGCTAAGTTGCCAAAGTTTGAGCAATCAAATTTTTAAATTTATAAGTTATCTTCCTTGAACGACCTCGCTTTGTATGGAAAACCTGTGCGCGGAGGAACCAACTCGTGGCTAGCCGCGCCCTTACTTTGTTTCGAGCACGCTCAACAACTTAAGTGTGCTGCGACTAGTGTCGCGCCCTTACTTCGTTTTCGAGTTCGCTCAACAGTTTAAGTGTGCTGCGACTAATTGCGACAAGGTTTCTTGTCGGTAACGGCACTGCCAACAGGCTGCTGGAGTTCCGCACTCAGCGCTCGCGGCAAAGGTGCCTACGCCGACAAGTTCCCTAAAAGCGTACGGTAAAAACATACGAAGCAAAGGAAATCAAGTAAAGGAAATAACATTGCATTAACTACCCAAAATAGAGTTATATTACAAAACAACTTGTTGCAGCTCTAATAGACTGTTTTCCATAACATGGCTAGCAGCAACAAGGAAAAGAAGAAAGTGGACAAGACTAGTCCGCGCGGTCGCCCTCAACCCTCTTGATGCCACCCACCTTGTCCACAATGGGTGCGACAAGGGCCTTGAGCGCTTCTTGGTCGGCGTCCGGCGGCAAACTCCTAAGGACGTTGGTGAGGTTGAGGCCTGGATTGCGGAAGGCCATCTTCACCAACACCTTCTGCAGGGCCCCCACGCAGAGCCTGCGCGAATCGTCCGCCAGCTGCTTCGGGATCTTCTCCCAGAGTTGCTGGAGGGCCGTCGCCACGCCTCTGAAGAACAGAGTGAGCTTGGCGCT
The DNA here is from genome assembly GCA_902687465.1 of Secale cereale. Lineage (NCBI taxonomy): Eukaryota > Viridiplantae > Streptophyta > Magnoliopsida > Poales > Poaceae > Secale > Secale cereale. The sequence goes on along the minus strand of LR738709.1, from coordinate 685,283,580 downwards.
GGGGTGGAGACCCTCGTCGGTGGAGTACCCGAGGTGCTCCGCCCCCAGCTCCGCCAGCTCCTTGTCGATGTCTGCGGCGGCGTTGACAAGACCCTCCGTCCAGTGCTCGACGGTCTGCCTAAAGTTATTTTGAGTGATGGTAGCACTCGCCAGCAATGCCTTCTCGGCCCTGATCTCCTCCTTCAGGGTCGCCTCCCGCTCCCTGGGGCCATCCAGCGTCTCGGTTAGAGTGACCAGCTTCAGCTCGAGGTCAGCGTTAGAGTCCTTGACGACGGCGAGCTCCTTGCCCTTCTCGGAGAGGCGGACCTGCAGCTCGGAATGGCTGTGGGCGTCCTTCTCCCTCTCGGGCTTGAGTGCGGCAATCTCCTCGCCGCCCGTTGATACGTCCAAAACGTATCTATAATTTTTGCTTGCTCCATGCCTCTTTTGTGTGTTTTGCTATGATATTTATGCACTTCCATACACTTTTTGATCATATTTGGACTAACCTACTAATGGTTGCAAAAGTGCACAATGTTCTTGTTTTACACTTTATTGTGTAGGATTACTTGGAAATTGACAAAAACGCAAAAGGAGTCGTATTGGAGTAGGACTCTGACTTTCCTGAAATCTGTCTGAGAACGTTTTTTAAAGATGATCACGTTCCGGCCCGAAGACGACGTCAAACGGAAAAAGTCTAGTTGCGAAAGTTGTGGGGAATTTCGAGGCGATGCTTCTGGATATAAAATTCGTCCAAATCGGAGTCTGGAGGGCCGAGTAAAGCCCGTTTTACTGAGGCCCAAAATCTGATGACGGGAATCCGAGAGTCTATATAAAGAGAGGAAACCTAGGTCACCATGGGCCATGAATTTTCCTCCTCCCGAGCCGCCGTATTGGAGGGGAGGACCAGCACCATTGCAGCACCATCCACAAGGAAGAAGGGGGGCCAAGGAGCCGCTGCCCCTAGGGCCGCCGCCGCCCCCTAGGGCCGCCGCCGCCTCCGTGGCCGCCGCCGGCCGCCGCCTCCTCACGGGGCTGCACCTCTCCATCAACACCACCATCAAGATCCTCCTCACCATGTCCATGTGTGAGTAGTCTTCTCCGGGGCCGAGGGCTCGTACGTGTAGCTATGTGGTTATCTCTATCTCCCATGATGTGATCTTCGTTGTGATCATAGGCTATGTTAATCTAGGGTGATCTCATGATATTTCCCCTTCCTCTATGTATTGGATTGATGTACTCACTTGTCTTTATCTAGTATAATCCCCGAGACCAAGGTGACAGCGGTCTATTGGACATGGATTAGAAAAATATTTTCATGAGTGATTTCCTCTCTTGTGTGTTGATTGAAGATTAAGAGTCTCTTGGTGCTTGTCTTTGACTATCCTTTAGATATGTTGTGGTGATTGTGTGAGTCTCTTTGGATGGCCGCGGTGACATTGGGAAATCCTTAGATTGAGAACTACGAACTTTGAGGTGTGCTTTTGTAGCCCTACATAATTCTCGTCCTCTCTTGACCACGAAGGAATGACCTCCGGGTGCGTCTCCATTGCATGTTTTATGGGAAATATCATGTGATTCGATTATGTTAATGTTGTTGGGAGTTGCCACTAGTGAAAGTATGATCCCTAGGCCTTGTTTCCACCATTGCAATACCATTTGTGCTCACGTTTACCACTTGTTTGCTTGCTGCACTTTTTATTACAAATTTATATTACTTTGCTTTGCCACTCCTATCATCCATATTTTACCATCTCTTCGCCGAACTAGTGCACCTATACAACTCCTAGTTGTATTAGGTGTGTTGGGGACACAAGAGACTTCTTGTATCTTAGTTGCAGGGTTGCTAAGAGAGACCATCTTCAACCTCTACTTCCCTGAGTTCGATAAACCTTAGGTCATCCACTTGAGGGAAATTGCTGCTGTCCTACAAACCTCTGCGCTTGGAGGCCCAACATAGTCTACAAGAGTAGAAGCGTGTGTAGACATCACCCGTCTTGAGACTGGCCTCCAGCTGCGCCACCCTCGTCTCCAACTCCCTCTTCGCGGTCTCGGCGGCCGCGGCAGCATCCTTCGCTTCTTTGAGAGCTCCGCCAAGTGACTGCTTGCGCGCGGCAAGCTCGTCCTCGTGGCTGTCGAGGTCGACCTTCCGCTGCGCCAGCTCGCCTTCTTGCTTGGACAGCTCTTCGGCGGCAAGCCGCCGCTGCTCCTCCACTTCTGCCTTCTCAAGGATGAAGGCCTGCTGCGCCTCGGCAAGCTGCTCCCGCTCCTCCGCCAAAGATCAGAGAGCTGCTTGGTTGATGGCCCGGAGCTCCTCTGCGCGTTTCTCCAAGTCAACTCCCGCCTTGGCGGCCAGAGCCTCACGAGACTCCAGCTTGGCTTGCCGGGCGCGATAAAGCGCCAGCAACTTCCGCAGCAGCCGCTCCTCTTCGGGCTCGCTGCTGCTACTGCTGCCTGGCGCGTCCACAAGCTTCAGCCCGGCGGAGGCGAGAATCTCTCCGTCAAAGACCTCTCCCTCGACTGGCGCCCTGGACATGGATGCCCACGGGAGCTGGATGAAGACGTCGTCGCTGGCCTTTAGGTAGGCGCTTGGCTCGGCCTCGTCGAAGCTGGGGGCTGCGGCAGCGACGGAGCGCTCGGCGGCCGGTGTAGCGCCCGGCGCTCCTGCGGCCTCAGGGCCGTCAGTGCGACTGCCCGCCCCTTCGCCGGCAGCCTCGGCGGCCTCAGCGCCAGCGGGATCGTCTGCGCCAATCGTCTCCTCGGCAAAGGTGGCGTCATCAGCAACGACCTCCGTCTCCATTGGCTCAGCTGCGGATGGGTCTGACGGAGGAAAAGACAAGACAGACCATCAAGCAAATATCCAAAAAAGAAATTCAGAAGAAGAAAGGTCCAAGAGAAGAATGAAGCGAAGGGGTTACCTGCGCGGGCCGGCTCCTCGGTGAGATTCCTTGCCGGGGAGCTCTCCCTCGGCAGCGTGGTTGTAGCTCCCGCCGGCGGAGGGCCGCTGGTGCTATCCCTCGCCGGAGTGCTCGCCCTTGGCGGAGTGCTCGCCCTTGGCGGAGTGTTCGCCCTTGCCGGAGAGCTTCCTCTTGGCGGTGTGGTCGAGGCGTGCGGCACGTCGGGGGCGGTCTCCTTGCGCTCCTGGTGCTGCTGCTCTGCTCCTGCACGAACCAACAAACAAGACGTCAGTAAAGAAGGAGCACCCACACGCGCCCAACAGCAGAAGATGAACTACACTTACGCTGGGGCTGCTCTGAAGAACAGTTGCCGGGTCCGACAAGCTTGTCTCGGGCGCGCCCCTGCTGTCGCGGCGGGCTCGTCCTCGATGACGATCACCGGGACCTTGGCCCTCTTTGCTGCCCTCTGGGCCAGAGTTCTGAAGAAGAATAGGTTCAGAGTTAAGCAAAGGAGATACAAGACAAAGGACTAGTTGAAAATCAAAGAAATACAAAAATAGCGAAAACTTACTCTTCTTCCTCCTCGTCGGAGCTGAGCGCAGAGAAGTCAAAATCTGGCTCACGCGTCCCGGCGCGAGGAGGCGGAGGAGTGGGCTCCCTTGGCCGCTTGGCGGGAGCAGGGACGGTGGTCTGAGAAGACCCCGCTCCGGTTGCCGCCGAAGCACGAGGGGCGGCCGGAGCGGAGGCGCCAGTCCGGGAAGATCCCCCTCCAGCCGCTGCAGAAGCGCGAGGCGCTCCCGTGGCGGCCTTGCTTGCTGCGCGGCGCTGTGGCTGTTGGCCCGTCTGCCGCTCCATCACGTCCGCGGCCTTGCGGAGGCACCTTCTTGGTGGAGCTGGAGGACTTGCTGGTGGTGGCGAGCTGCCCGAGGATGAGGAAGAAGAGGAGCCGATCTCCAATGAGCCGCTCGTGTCCTCAACGGGCCCGCTCGACTCGGCGCCCTGCTCGGCGGGCTCGCTTGTCTCGGCAACTTTCCCGTCAAGCTTCCCCGCCTTGAGAAGCTCTTCCTGCTCGGCAAGGCTTGTCGCCTCCGCTGCCTCCACCTCCTCCTCTGTGTACCCGAACTCCCCCGCGGCCGCGGCTGCCGCCGCCTCTTCCAGTCTGGTGGCAATATATGCCATCTCTTGGTCAGTGATGTTGCGGGTGAGGCCTTTCTTCTCGTCGGAGTTGACTGGCATTTCCTCCAAGTTGTCGAAGAACGCCTGCACAGCTTCGTCGGAAGGCTCTTGCCAAGTCGGGTCAATCCCGTGGGAATCGGACAGAGACATCACTGCATGGATGGCGCTGAGCGACGTGTTGTTGCACAGCGGAACTACACCCCTCGGCAACGTGAACCACTCGGGATGGTCGGAGTCATACTTGAACAATGTATGGAGCATCGCGTTGAGCTCCAGGATAGTGAAGTTATAATTAAGGCCCGGGCGCAGCCTCACGATATCTGCCGCATTCTCGAAATCCCAGGCGGGCCTCTTCCTCTCCTGCAAGGGGGTGATGCGGCGGTGGAGAAAGTCTGCTCCAACTGCGCCTACAGTGAGCTTGGCGTGCCTGAGGCGAAGGATCCGAGTAGTAGCAATTTTCAATCTGCTATCCTCCGGGGCCAAATCGCTCCAGTCGTTGCCGCGTACTACTGGGGCTTGGCGCCGGGCGGTGAATGGCTGCGGGTCATCCTCTACGATCCAACACCAATTGGCTCTCCACTCATCCCACTTGACGCGGAGCTCTCCCGTCAAGTAAGCTTCCTTCTTATGGGTCCTAGAGATCCAAGAGATTCCGCCAGACAGACGCTCTCCCCTCTCAACTCGAGGCGTGAAGTAATGGCGGAAAAGAGCTACATTTGGGAAGACTCCGACAAATTTTCGCACAGATGTGCGAAAACGGCCATGGTGAGAACGGCGTTGGGTGTGAAGTCAAGGAGATGAAACCCGTAGGTGTTCATGATGTCGCAGAAGAACTCAGAATAGGGCGGGAAGAGCCCACAGTAGAAGAACAGCGCGAAGAATGCGTAGCCATTTGGGAACATCTTGCAAGCGGCGGCTGGGAGTACCTTGGTGCGCGGATGCGCCTTCGTCTCCCTCGACCAGAAAAGGTAGAAGGTATCCCTCAGCTCCTCCGCGTCAAGCTTTGGCGGGAAGACCGCCTTCTTCTTCCGCATCGCCGCGAGCCGCAGCCCTTCGACCGACTTCTTGGTCTTTCTCTTCTCGCCTTTCGGAGCCATGGCGGAAGCGGTGAAGGAGGTTGACGGTGCTGGTGGTGCTGGTGGCGACGGAGGGCGGAGCGCTGCTCTCTTTCGGCCTTCGGGAAGGAGGGGAGTGGCGGAGGTTTCTGAGGATTGAAGAAGCAATGGGCAGATGGACGAACTGCCCCTGTTCCCCCTGCTTATAAGGGGGAAGGGGGCGGACGTTCCGCATTTCCAATTAAAGAAGCAGGCCACGATCTCTCCCACGACGCCACGATTGACGCGTGCCGTTAGGGGAGGGCGCAGTGGATACGAAGTGGGATACGGCGTGCTGCAGGCCGCGCGTGCCCGTGCACTATTTTGTGCCTGGCCCAACAGCGCTCGGCACCGTGTATAGCCCAGGCCCGGGGGCTCCTGTCGGTGTACTAAAGTGGGGGTACCTTAGTATCCCGAACTTGTGCACGGGCAGTTGCAGCGTCCCGCGGCAAGGCTTGCCAAGCGGCAGCCAAGATCCTCCGAGGTCCCCTTGGGGCCATTCAAGAACAAAGTATCAAGTCAAGGAGACAAGACCCCGGCAAGTGGAGCTTGCCGGGAAGACCACTCAAGGCACAAGACCCTGGCAAGAGGAGCTTGCCGGGAAGGCCAATTGAGGCATCTCAAGAAACTTGCCGCGACGCGCCACGCGTCCCGGCAAGGCCTGGTGAGTGACAAGCTCCCAGACGCGACAAGATAGCCACCGCGGCAAGGCGTTTGCCGCGGCAAACTTCCACTCAGCACCCGTGCTCCAGTACATCCATCCACGTGTCGCTCTGGGACCCTTCCAGGCGCATGTGGCGGAAGGCTGTGCAGCCAGGGGTACACGGTGGCAAGCAGCGATGACAAGGCTACCGTCGTGGCGGACGGTGGCGCCCCTGACGGCCACTTTATGCATTGTTTGGGCGACGGCGATGGGCATTTAATGCCCTTGTCCCCTGCCGTCAGGGTTAGGTATAGAGCACTATACAAACACTGTTCCAACTACCACTCTTTTTACATTTTTACCCTCATCTGTGTTGCCACCTGTCGGTGACCCCTTTGACCTATGAAAGGAGGCCCATGCGCAGCGTAGAGGGGGTTCCGAACATCGATCATTCTCCACGCTCGGTCTTGTTAGCGGTTAGAGTGTACTGTTGCTCTCCTAGCTCCCGAGCCAAGAACTCAATAACAAACCAAAGCAGGAGTAGGGTTTTACGCATCCGTGCGGCCCGAACCTGGGTAAACTGCTCGTGTGCTCACCTCGATCCGCTCTTTGTGCATCCTCCGCCCCCTGCCGTACCGAGAAGGGGCTCCGGTCCCATAGGTGTTCGTGGGTGATCAGTTTCCCCGACATGGATGAACTTATGAAATTATTTGCTGCTAAGAGTGCTTCTTCTGATCCTAATGATATGCCTTTGTCCACTTTGATTGAAAATAACAATGAATCTTTGGATGTGAATTTTGTTGGTAGGAATAATTTTGGAAACAATGCTTATAGAGGGAATTTTAATCCTAGGCCTTTTCCTAGCAATGCCTCTAATAATTATGGTAATTCCCACAACAACTCTTATGGAAAGATGCCTTCACAATTTGAAACTAGTGTTAAGGAGTTTAGGATCTCGCAAAAGAATTTCAATGCTATGCTTGAAGAGAAATTGCTTAAGATTGATGAATTGGCTAGAAGTGTGGATAGAATTACTCTTGATGTTGTTTCTTTGAAACTTAGATCTATCCCACCTAAGCATGATATCAATGAGTCTCTCAAATCCATGAGAATTTCCATTGATGAATGCAAAGAAAGAACCGCTAGGATGCGTGCTAAAAGGGAGAATTATATTAAAGCGTGTTCTTCTAGTTATCATGAAAATAAAGATGAAGATCTGAAAGTTACTGATGTGTCTCCTATTAGATCCTTGTTTTCTAGCATAAATCTTGATGAACATAGGATTGGAGATGATTCTGCTTTAAGGTGTCCCAATGATTCGGAGTTTTTAGATCTTGATGCTAAAATTGTTAAAAGTGGGAGTGAAGAGATTAAAACTTTGCATAGTGATGAACCCACTACTTTGGATTTCAAGGGATTCAATTATGACAATTGCTCTTTGATTGATTGTATTTCCTTGTTGCAATCCGTACTAAATTCACCACATGCTTATAGTCAAAATAAAGCTTTCACCAAACACATAGTTGATGCTTTGATGCAATCTTATGAAGAAAAACTTGAGTTAGAAGTTTCTATCCCTAGAAAGCTTTATGATGAATGGGAACCTACTATAAAAATAAAAATAAAAGATCATGAATGCTATGCTTTGTGTGATTTGGGTGCAAGTGTCTCCACTATCCCAAAAACTTTGTGTGATTTGCTAGGTTTCCATGAGCTTGATCATTGTTCTTTAAATTTGCATCTTGCGGATTCCACTATTAAGAAACCTATGGGAAGGATTAATGATGTTCTTATTGTTGCCAATAGGTATTATGTTCCCATAGATTTCATTGTTCTTGATATAGATTGCAATCCTTCATGTCCTATTATTCTTGCTAGACCATTCCTTAGAACGATTGGTGCAATTATTGATATGAAGGAAGGAAATATTAGATTAAAATTTCCATTAAGGAAAGGCATGGAACACTTTCCTAGAAATAAAATAAAATTACCATATGAATCTATTATGAGAGCCGCTTATGGATTGCCTTCCAAAGATGGCAATACCTAGATCTATCTTGTATCGTGCCTAGCTAGGGGCGTAAAACCATAGCGCTTGTTGGGAGGCAACCCATTTTCTTTTTGTTTTTATTGTTGTTAGGGAATAAATATTGCATGTAGCTTCTGTTTAGATGTGGTTTCATATTTTGTTTAGTGTTTGTGCCAAGTTGAACCTTTGGGAAGACTTGTGTGAAGTTTATGCGATTTTGCTGTGAAAAACAGAATAGTTAGCACTGGCAAGAATGGTCATCAGATTTTACTGGAGCGTGCTATTTAGTTGATTCTTTTTGCAGATGATTAATAGACAAATTCCTCACGTTTACCAATTTAGTTTGAATTTTTTGGATTTACAGAAGTATGCGAAACCTGCAGATTACTACAGACTGTTCTGTTTTTGACAGATTCTGTTTTTCGTGTGTTGTTTGCTTATTTCAATGCTTCTATGAGTAATATTGTGAAGTATGAACCATAGAGAAGTTGGAATACAGTAGGTTCAACACCAATATAAACAAAGAATGAATTCATTGCAGTACCTTTGAGTAGTGGTTTGCTTTCTTATACTACGGAGCTCACGAGAATTTTTTTCTAAGTTTTGTGTTGTGAAGTTTTCAAGTTTGAGTATTGCTTTGATGGACTATGGAACAAAGAGTAGCAAGGGCCTAAGCTTGGGGATGCCCATGGCACCCTAAGTAAAATTCAAGGACAATCAAAAGCCTAAGCTTGGGGATGCCCCAGGAAGGCATCCCCTCTTTCGTCTTCATCCATCGCTAACTATACTTGGAGCTATATTTTTATTCACCACATGATATGTGTTTTGCTTGGAGAATCTTGTATAATTTGAGTCTTTGATTGTTAGTTTTCCACAATTATCCTTGCTGGACATACCTATTTGAGAGAGTTAAATATGGCCTAGGAATTGTTAGAACACTCTATGTGCTTCACGTATATCTTTTGAGTTGAATAGTTTTTGCTCTAGTGCTTCACTTACATCTTTTAGAGCATGGTGGTGATAATATTTTGAAGAAATTGTTGAACTCTCATGCTTCACTTATATACTTTTTAAAGTCTATTAAAACAGCATGGTAATCTGTTTAGGCTATTAAACTAGTCTTCACATGATAGACATCCAATATCAATGTAGTAAAAACTTTCACACTAAGTGCATTGAATATGATGAGATGTTCGATGCTTGATAATTGTTTTGAGATATGAGGATAGTGATATTTGAGTCATGCTAGTGGAGTTATTATGAAATTGAGAAATACTTGTGTTAAGTTTAGTGATCCCCGTAGCATGCACGTATGGTGAACCGCTATGTGACGAAGTTAGAGCATAAGGTATTTGTAAAGTGCCAACCTTTGTGTGGAGGTCGGGGGTGCGCGATGGTTAAATCCTACCAACCTCCCCCCCTAGGAGCATGCGTTGATTGCTTTGTTTTGATGACTCGTATATTTTTGCAATAAGTATATGAGTTCTTATGACCAATGTTGAGTCCATGGATTATACGCACTCTCACCCTTCCACCATTGCTAGCCTCTCTTGTACCGCGCAACTTTCGCCGGTACCATAAACCCACTATATATCCTTCCTCAAAACAGCCACCATATTATTCCTCAAAACAGCCACCATACCTACCTATCATGGCATTTCCATAGCCATTCCGAGATATATTGCCATGCAACTTTCCACCGTTCCATTCATATGACACACATCATATTGTCATATTGCCATGCATGATCATGTAGTTGACATCGTATTTGTGGCAAGGCCACCATGCATAATTTTTCATACATGTCACTCTTGTCTCATTGCACATCCCGGTACACCGCCGAAGGCATTCATATAGAGTCATACTTTGTTGTAGTATCGAGTTGTAATATCGAGTTGTAATGAAAGTGTGATGATCATCATTATTAGAGCATTGTCCCATGGGAGGAAAGGCTAAATCAATAAAGCCCTTCCGAAAAAAAGGAAAAAAAGAAAGGCCAAAGAAAAAAAGAAAGGCCCAAAAAAAATAAAAAAATAAAAAGAGAAGAAAAAGGGACAATTGCTACTATCTTTTTTCCACACTTGTGCTTCAAAGTAGCACCATGTTCTTCATTGTAGACAGTCTCATGCTTAGTCACTTTATATACTCGTGGGAATTTTCGTTATAGAACTTGGCTTGTATATTCCAACGATGGGCTTCCTCAAATGCCCTAGGTCTTCGTGAGCAAGCAAGTTGGATGCACACCCACTAGTTTCTTTTGTTGAGCTTTCATACATTTTTAGCTCTAGTGCATCCGTTGCATGGCAATCCCTACTCACTCACATTGATATCTATTGATGTGCATCTCCATAGCCCATTGATACAACTAGTTGATGTGAGACTATCTTCCTCCTTTTTGTCTTCTCCACAACCACCACTCTATTCCACCCATAGTGCTATGTCCATGGCTCATGCTCATGTATTGCGTGGAAGTTGAAAGGTTTGAAATAATAGAGTATGAAAACAAGTGCTTGGCTGAAATCGGGGTTGTGCATGATAAGAATATTTTGTGTGATGAAGAGGGAGCATAGCCAGACTATATGATTTTTTAGGGATAACTTTCTTTAGCCATAGTATTTGGAGAAGACATGATTTCTTTGTTAGTATGCTTGAAGTATTATTATTTGTTATGTCAATATAGACTTTTATCTTGAATCTTTCAGATCTGAACATTCATGCCACAATTAAGAGAATTACATTGAAAAACTATGTTGGTTAGCATTCCACATCAAAAATTCTGTTTTTATCATTTACCTACTCAAGGACGAGCATGAATTAAGCTTGGGGATGCTTGATACGTCTCCAACGCATCCATAATTTTTGATTGTTCCATGCTATTATTTATGATGTCTTGGATGTTTAATGGGCTTTGTCATACACTTTTATATCAATTTTGGGACTAACCTACTAACCCAAAGGCCCAGTCCAGACTGCTGTCTTTTGCCTGTTTCAGGGTTTTGCAGAAAAGGAATATCAAACGGAGTCCAAACGGAATGAAACCTTCGCGAGAGATATTTTTGGAGGAAATCATTGATACGTCCAAAACGTATCTATAATTTCTGCTTGCTCCATGCCACTTTTGGGTGATATTGCTATGATATTCATACACTTCTGATCATATTTGGACTAACCTACTAATCAAGTGCACCCCGGTGCCAGTTTCTGTTTTCGGCTGATTTTGTATTTCAGGTATTCACGTTACGAGAACTACCAGGAAAAATTATATAAAAAATCAGCGTTCCGGAACCGACCTTGCGCCCGAAGTACAGCCGGGCGGGGGGGGGGGGGG